>CM060449.1:188389585-188989585 GCA_030545235.1 Helianthus tuberosus
AATTTTTTTTTGCTACTAAAAGTAGCGATTTTTTTATAAAAAAAAAAAAATTTTGTGTGTTTTTTTAGCTATTTTTAGGCATTTTTGGTTGTGTTCACATTGGTTCTCGCGGTTCTCGCAATAAAGGGTAGTTCCTAACGGATCTTTGTCCTATATATATATATATATATATATTTCTTTCAAAGTACAAAATTACACATATATCTAGGTATTTTCTAAGTGTCGTGTATCCAATCATGTATGTCACGTTCCAACATGTTTCCACATAAGCTTTTCTCCTATTATTCGAATTCTATCTCCTTCCTCTACTATTTCGTCACCCAATGAGCGAAGTTCCTCCAAATTTTCATGGCTCATAGGTGGCATGGGTGTTGGTACTGAATCGAGGTGTTGAGGGATAGGTTGTCCATAAGGGTCTGGATTTCTTATTACACTCTGCGTCCACCATTCACTACTCCAAAAGGGATCTAGTGGGTTAAGGTCAGTATACTGAGCTATGGGTTTTGGTGGGGGAATTCTAGGAATTTCATAGGGATCTACATCAGGGATCGGAAATGGATTCTCCTGGTCAGGTTCTAACATCTGTTGGTCTGGGAATAAGGGGTAATAGTGGCGGTTCGGCTACTTGGTTTTGGTTAGTATCTACTGCTGTAGTGGCTAACATGTGGAAATTGGCCAGCTGTCTATCTAATTCTTCTTCCCAAGGTGGCCTACTGGATACTTCCTGAATCTGTGCATCTGCCTCCCTATTGGCCCTAACTATCGCCCTCTGTTGCTGTAATTTTTTTCATTCTTTTTCTTCTCTTATGTGCCCCTCTATTAAACCAACCTCTTTTCTTAGTAGTAAAAGGTTCCTCCGACTATGCCTTAAAGATAAATATTCCCTCTTCGGTATCGGCTGAATATCCTGAGGGATCAGGTTGAGATGATGTTCCCTCATTTTACGGTGAACTATCTAAATGACGATAAGCATCTGATGTTCCTTGATCACTCATACTGTAAACTAACAAATAGTCAAATAACACATAATCACATAAGTTATTTCCTAACACAGAATTTGAAATTTCAGTGTCAGCAGAACACTTTGTTGGCTTAAACCAGTGGCTGTAGCTCTGATACCACCTTCTGTCGCAACCCCCAACCCCTGCCCGGGAGCGGGCGGCCACGAGCCTCAGAGCGGGTGGTATCGATATTTATTAATTTTGGCAACGGAATACATCAGGATCGTAGTTAGGAAATATTTTTATCAGAGTAAACCACCATCTTTTATAATAATAAAGCTTTGGGATAAAACCCAAGTTCATTTGACAATACATTTGTAGGGATAAACCCCTAATTATTGAAAACAAAACCTTCTTGTTTATTTATGTAACTTTTATAGCCACTTTTCCAAGCCTTCAATGCTCTCCAGCTGGATTCTATTTGGCTTTCACATTATGTTACCTGAAACGCGTTTTAAAATATTTTATCAGCACGAAATACTGGTGAGTGCAATCCAGTTTAATCAAAACAGTTTTATCACTTTTACAGAATTGAGGGCAACCCGCAATTACATTTGTTTATATCTAATCAATTACTCAATCAGTACTGTCAAACCCTGACTTGTGGGTCATATTATCCCATTGGTTAACTCTTTGTCCAATGATAACGTTTTTCCATATTTTGTATACAAAACCCCAACATGCTGGCAATAATTGTATAATCACAAATACTCAATTACTGTTAAGTGTAATTTAAAATATTTGAGGTTTTGTAAAAACAATTTATTTATAAAAAGAGAATGACTCACATTGCAAATTTAGATAATACTAAAGCTTCCTGGGTATCTCCTGGTTATTATCTATTAAATCAAATAATGCACACGTGTTAGTAAAATAACCCAATTTAAATTATCCGTACAACTCAAGATAGAATTCCAATGACTGAGTCGGGCAGAGCCGACATGCATTACGGAATCCTAAATCAATCGGGTGTACACATGAGACAGAATTCCAATGACTGAGTCGGGCAGTGTCGACTTGCATTAAAGAATCCTAAATCAATCGTGTAGGGTAATAGCAGGGTTATAGTACTTACAACGAGGCAAAGCTTCGCTTTATAGTGGGTATTATGCCCGAGCAGAAATTCTACTATTAGAAAGTTTGAGAGAGAATTCGGGAAATTGAACAGATTCAAATGAAGCCCTGACCCCTCTTATATAGGCTGGCCGAGGGGTCCGTCGCGCCCCGCGACGCCCCAAGGCTTGTCCTTCGCGGGCCGCCAGGGTCAGAAAAGGCGGCCATAGGCCTGCCGAGTCATCATGTAGGCTTGCTGAGTCAGGTGCCACGTGGCACCATGACTTGTCCAACACACAATAGCAGTCGCGGCCCGCGACATACCAGGGTGGTCTCCGTCGCGCCCCGCGAGCGACTGCTGGAATCTTGTTTTTGTCGATTTTCTAAGTATAGGGTTATTCCAGGTTCGTTTCTCGCGTATGGGGTACGTAAAGAACGTTTTAGAGTCACGTTAAGGGTTCTAGGATGTATTTAGGAGGGTTGTTATAGTTCCTCCGTCGTTAATCCCTTATATTTCGGTAAACTTTGGAAGGAATTAGTTCTAACTTTGAAAGTCCTTCCTTGATTGTTTTGAGGAATAACTACCGGTGAAGGATTATTATTAATGACTGGACGAAAATGTGCTTCAATGCCCCTCATGGCATCTCGGTTATGTCTTCGTGGCACACCCAATCAAACTCTTGGATGTGGTGGACCCATTGGTCTTTGAACCGGTCTTTGAGGCATAAATTCTTGAGGCGGTGGTTGATACATTTGCCCCACTTGTTGTTGTTGAGGTATTTGCCTTTGAATTGGTGGGCCTTGTGGTGGTAATTGTTGTGGAAAAATTTGTTGTTGAATAACTTATTGTTCAGGAGGTCTACCAAAACCATGGATTCCTTGACCTTGCACATACGTGTAGTCTCCTTGATCTCCATTACCCCTATAAACATAACCTTCTTCTTCATACCCCGCAAACTCTGCTTCATACCCATCTCTTCTAGCTCCCATAGTGTGTAGAAATTGTGGTGATTGGTATTGTACCCCCGTTTGTAATGGTTTTTGAAATGAAGGGGTAGTATGGACTATGGAGGAAGTTAGTTGAAATGGATGTGGTGGTGGTATTTGTTGTGAAGAGGATAATTGGCTGGAAGTTAGGAAGAAAGATGAAAAATGATGGGACGGTTGATGAAGTGGTATAACTGAAGGAATGTTCAGTTTCAGTACTTGTGGGTAATGTGGCATTGGTCGGTTTAAACTCATGTGTTGGTGTAGGAATGGTAGTAGAATTTGGTGGAGGTGTGGGTGGTGTTGTTTGACCCATAGTGGGTGGTGGTGGTGGATCCATTGTATTGATTGGTGTAAATGGTGTAGTAGGTGTAGTAGGTGAACCAATGACTTTGTTTTCCCGTAATAAAACTCGGTTTCTTCGCAAAGTTCGCTCAATTTCCGGATCAAATGCCAATGGTGATAGCTTGTGAGAGCCTCTAGTATGCATGCACCTGTAAATACCTGCACACTAAACACAACCCGCATAAACCCGAAAAATAACAAACTATAGCTACAAAAGATAACACACGTTGCGCACTACTCCCCAGCAACGGCGCCAAAATTTGACGTGAGGTCGAACTCTCACTCAAATTTAATCCAATTACTACTAATTAGCTAGTGGTAAGTGGGTATCAAACACAGGGAGTTTGAGGAATATGCGTTATCTAAATAGCTTGCTAATTAACTAGATTAAAACTAAATTGCACAAGTAAATTTAGAGATTTGGTTGATTGGTTTTAAGATTGAAAATTAATTAAACTAGATTGCAAATCAAAGACTGGTTTTGTAAGCAGATTAAGAAAAGTGACCATCCTAGATTTCGGGTTTTAATCAATACTAGTGTTTGTGCCCAACTAGAAAGAACCACATAGACATGGCTCGTGTTTGATTACTTGTTTGTGATAAAAGGGAAATAAGTACTCGGATTACGAGAACGCGAGGTTGTTATTCGATGTTCAATTGACTAATATCCAACCCTAATCCCTCCCATGATATCTCGATTGCCAACGATACCAAGAACGTATGGTTTAGACTAAAATCAAACACGAATAAAAAATTTACAAACAAACATCCAAACACCATAACAACTAAACAAACATTGTGTGACAACTGTGTTCTATAATCATCGTATTATGTAAAACAATGTCAGTTATCAATAAAACATATGCTTTGGTGTTATTATATGTGTTTTGGTGTTATTATGTGTGCAATTGTGTTTAATGATTTTACAATTTGATTCGATTTCGATTTCAAGCTTTAAATCACTTTCTGGAAGGTTATGCGCAAACTGGTGCGTAAACGCAATCAGTTTAACGCGACATACACTCCGAAACTGTGACATAAGCTTAACATACCTTAAATATCCTTTACATCACTTAGAAATAAGTTTTGAAGGATTCGGTATGGCAAAAACGTGTTTATTTGAACTAAAGAGCTATTTACGACAAAACTGCGTCACTAGGTGATAGTTACAGTGCCGAGAAGTGCCTAAAATAAACTATAAATGCAGAATTCTGCATTTAGTATTAAAAGTTCAGCATTTTATTATGTTAGTAAAATGCAAAAACATGGCAGAATGGCCCTGTATGTTTTCCTAAGTGACAGAAAGACCCTTTGCGACATAATTAAACGCTTTAACGGAACAGTATTTAACCGGACAAACGGACATTACCCGGGACACTAAATTTTTGTCAATGACATAATCTTATTATTTTTGACTAGTCATGATCCCCGTTGTCCACAACACCCATTAAAAACCAACAAACTAGTATATATGATCACATTACTCAAATTCTAACTAGTACTTACACCTTAGTTGAGAAATGTTTCCCTTTACCCCCCCCCCTAGCCGAAATTAGTCCACAAGTGGGACCCCCACAACATTCTTGCCATGCTTCATATCTACTAACTTGATTTAATCTTATTTTTTTTATTAAGATTGTTGCTTGTGAGTTTGGTCATGATACATGAAGTAATCTCTATAAGTATGGTCTTGTAAGAACATCATCATCACACTCCATCACTACTCTCTCTCTCTCAATTCGGTCCACCCCCAAAACCGAAACCCATCACCACCATTTTCATCATCCATCTCTTCCTTATTCAAGTTCCATTCAAAGCTCCAAAGTTGATCCATGGGGGTTACAAGTTGAAGGGCTTTCAAGGAAGCTTTGTTTTAGTCTTTTCACCATCTTTTTCTCAACATTTCACTAGATTCTTCCCTAGCTATAAGCTAGTAGTAAGCTCTTGTTTAACCTTTGATCATCTCATTTTATGGCTAAAATGTGTAGTATGATGCTTATGTTAAACACTAAAGTAACAAGAACAAGAAGATGATCATGAAACTTTTACATGAAGTTCTATATAAAAGTTTACTTAAAAGTTTTACATAAAGTTTTCTTGAAAGATGAAAACTTGTTGGTTTAGGGTTGGTTAAATCATGCTTGATATTTGATCGTTGTTTTCTTGATAAATCCGTTGTTCGGAAATGTGTGGATACGATTTAGTAACATTTAAGTTATAAAAGAACATGTTGAGCTACTATTTCAGCCGACTTCATAGGGCTGTAAACAGACCATAATAGGTCGAAAAACAGAATTTCTAAAGCCTAAATTATGTATTTTCTAAAAACGAAACAAATGGCACTGGAATCATAATTTTTGGACTTCCGTTTACCATTTTTAAAGGCCCGTTTCGTAACAGCAGCTAGAGCTGTGTTTTTACTGCAGTAAATAGGTGAAATATTTTCAGTCATAACTTGAAACCTGAGTAGAACCAGCCCCTGAAATTTATATCATAGATGATCACTGATGTATTTGTGACCCTCCAACTGGAATTTCGTAAATCGGACTTACGATGAATTTTAAATGAATTATTCTGTAGGCTGCGGTCAGAAAATAACAAATCTGATCACAGTCCGGTAAACGATTTTCTATAAAATACTGATAATGAATTGAACTCCGATATTTTTACACAATAATTTTTGGTTCGTGTGAGACGTTCTGTTAAAATTTGGGAATTTGTGGAATAAGTTAACCATTTTATTTAAATGTCCGAAAACAGTCCAGTTTCATGTATATTAAAACAGAAATGACATAAGTAGTACTTTGCATGTCAAAGTGTGGGTTTTTGATTATTAAAATCATTCTTATTTAATTTAGGGCGGATAAACAATTTGAGGGATTGTGTTAACATTTAAAAACGCACCCGAAGGTGAGTACATAGATCCCCTCTTTTTACTATTTTCGATTGTTTTGGGGTGATTCATATGTATCAAAACGATTTCGATATTTTAACGATGGTTTCAAAACAATTGAGATGGTTTATACTAAACTAATAACGATTTCGATAATGTGAACGAGCTTGTTGGTTGTAATTACATAACGAATGACATTCATTAATTTCGGCCAAACCGACCAGTATTAGGTTATGGTACCATAGGATCCGACAAATCCCGTTATTAGACCGCACCCATGGTTATGTGTGGGTTAGGTGGATAAAGACTGAATCTGATGATTGTTAACTTACCATTTGGTGGTTTGTTAATACGAGAACGAGTGGAACGATGAACGAGTCACAAAGGTTTGAATGTTATTAGCGAGACGACGAAAAGTAGTTTCACAATTAAAACAAGAACGATATTAAACGATTGAACGATTTTGAACGATTAAACGAGAACGATTTGTAACGATTGAACAATTTGAACAAGTTAAACGATTTGAACGAACGATTGGTTTTTAGGTAGTGTTTAGATAACGGGACGGGTGTAATGTGACAAAAGCATGGTAGATACGCCGCTGGTACTTCTTATATATAAGTGCTTTTATTATATTACATACCGTGGCGTTATTTAGTTCACTTGGGCGAACGTGTTAAACGATGCCACACAACGATGTTTACGAAACTATATAAACCATACGAGTTTTATTACGAGAATGATTGACGACTTGGTTACTTAAACAATTTTTTTGGGTTAAGATTCATGGCATTGAGGTTACAAATTATAACCAATCTGATTTGATTTGGTTATTTATTTTACAATACAAACATTTTACAAAACAAGGTTTCAAATATCGATTAACGAAGTTGTACGAGATATTTCAACGAGCCATGAATCTGACACTCACACAAAAACTATGTACTCGCCAGCATTTCTTTGCTGACTTTGTTTTTACATATGTTTCAGGTGAAGTTGCTTAATGTTGATTGCGAATAGGATGCATGCTCACTTAGGACCGGACGAGGCCTTAGTGATTTAATAATGATAATAGTCTATGTTTGATTTGCTTGTTTAACTCTAAGACAATGTTTAATATCTAATAAAACGAAACTCATTGTATCCATGGTTTGAAACAATAATTCTGTTACAACACTCCCCGACGTTTCCGCCACGGTTTGTTGTTTTACGTGGTCGGGGTGTGACAGAAGAGTTGGTATCAGAGCCAATGGTTATAGGGAATTAGGTTATTAGTAAAATTTTGACCTAGACTATAACTTTCTAGGACCCCAACGCAAGTTGATTTGCGTTTAGAATTTTTTTTTAAAACAAAATCCGAATTTGTTTCGAAAATTAATCACCCGTTCTAGGATGATTGATTACTAGGTTTTGAACCCTCTGTTGTAAGGTTTTGAACCCTTCCAGTTTGACTCATTTTTGGCTTAGTGCCTTTTGAGTTTTCAAAATCTCGTCAAAGTTTGGGTCTAAATAATGTGAACACACGCAAACTGGAAGAGTGAATGCCTGTACCCTGAGTTTTCTGTCTAAGGCTAGAGTGTTCGTACAAATCCACATAATCGGACCAGTCACTCTTACCTGGAAACTCTTGGGGTGAGTGTTCACTTATAGGCGAGCATGTCTTCGCGATACATTATTCTGATTCATTACTTTGATTAGTCACTGCGTGTCATTTGTTTGTTCGAGGTAACGAACAAATGATCGCCTTCCTTATGTTTCGTCGATATTTTCAATACCTCTTTTGTTTTTCCTAATTGTCGACCTCACTCGTTTCTCATATTTCCTTGTTAGACAATGCCTCCTCGACATGATGCACAAACTTTTACTGCTGAAGAAATCGCAGCCCTTGTCACTCAGCAAATGGCTGCTGTGCTTCCAGGCGTTGTGACCCAAATCCACGAGCTATACAAAAACAATAATAACAATGCACAATGTAATTTCAAGAGTTTCAATTCTGCAAAGCCGCTGAAGTTTTCTGGGTCACAAGGAGCGACTGCACTCCTTCAATGGTTTGAAAGTATCGAGAACACATTCAGACATGTGCAATGTCCGATGGGCGTAAGGTTGAATTTGCATCAAGTGTGTTTGAGAAGCGTGCTCTTACATGGTGGAATGGAGTGATGCGCGATAGGGGTGCCGAAGTGGCATTGGCACAGACATGGGAAGAGCTTCGAGCTCTCATGATGAGAGAGTTTTGTCCCCGTCACGAAATTCGAGCTTTGGAACGAGAGTTTGACGATCTGAAACAAGATGGGGGAGAACACCGCGCGTACACGGATCGATTTGAGGAGCTCAGTCTTTTGTGTCCTACTATGGTAGTATGTAAAACAATGTCAGTTATCAATAAAACATATGCTTTGGTGTTATTATATGCGTTTTGGTGTTATTATGTGTGCAATTGTGTTTAATGATTTTACAATTTGATTCGATTTCGATTTCAAGCTTTAAATCACTTTTTGGAAGGTTATGCGCAAACTGGTGCGTAAAACAAAATCAGTTTAACGCGACATACACTCCGAAACTGTGACATAAGCTTAACATACCTTAAATATCCTTTACATCACTTAGAAATAAGTTTCGAAGGATTCGGTATGGCAAAAACATGTTTATTTGAACTAAAGAGTTATTTACGACAAAACTGCATCACTAGGTGATAACTACAGTGCCGAGAAGTGCCTAAAATAAACTATAAATGCAGAATTCTGCATTTAGTATTAAAAGTTCAGCATTTTATTATGTTAGTAAAATGCAAAAACATGGCAGAATGGCCCTGTATGCTTTCCTAAGTGACAGGAATAAATTACGTTGCAAAAATATATATAAAAGACCCTTTGCGACATAATTAAACGCTTTAACGGAACAGTATTTAACCGGACATTACCCGGGACACTAAATTTTTGTCAATGACATAATCTTATTATTTTTTACTAGTCATGATCCCCGTTGGCCACAACACCCATTAAAAACCAACAAACTAGTATATATGATCACATTACTCAAATTCTAACTAGTACTTACACCTTAGTTGAGAAGGGTTTCCCTTTACCCCCCCCCCCCCCAGCCGAAATTAGTCCACAAGTGGGACCCCCACAACATTCTTGCCATGCTTCATATCTACTAACTTGATTTAATCTTATTTTTTTATTAAGATTGTTGCTTGTGAGTTTGGTCATGATATATGAAGTAATCTCTATAAGTATGGTCTTGTAAGAACATCATCATCACACTCCATCACTACTCTCTCTCTCTCAATTCGGTCCACCCCCAAAACCGAAACCCATCACCACCATTTTCATCATCCATCTCTTCCTTATTCAAGTTCCATTCAAAGCTCCAAAGTTGATCCATGGGGGTTACAAGTTGAAGGGCTTTCAAGGAAGCTTTGTTTTAGTCTTTTCACCATCTTTTTCTCAACATTTCACTAGATTCTTCCCTAGCTATAAGCTAGTAGTAAGCTCTTGTTTAACCTTTGATCATCTCATTTTATGGCTAAAATGTGTAGTATGATGCTTATGTTAAACACTAAAGTAACAAGAACAAGAAGATGATCATGAAACTTTTACATGAAGTTCTATATAAAAGTTTACTTAAAAGTTTTACATAAAGTTTTCTTGAAAGATGAAAACTTGTTGGTTTAGGGTTGGTTAAATCATGCTTGATATTTGATCGTTGTTTTCTTGATAAATCCGTTGTTCGGAAATGTGTGGATACGATTTAGTAACATTTAAGTTATAAAAGAACATGTTGAGCTACTATTTCAGCCGACTTCATAGGGCTGTAAACAGACCATAATAGGTCGAAAAACAGAATTTCTAAAGCCTAAATTATGTATTTTCTAAAAACGAAACAAATGGCACTGGAATCATAATTTTTGGACTTCCGTTTACCATTTTTAAAGGCCCGTTTCGTAACAGCAGCTAGAGCTGTGTTTTTACTGCAGTAAATAGGTGAAATATTTTCAGTCATAACTTGAAACCTGAGTAGAACCAGCCCCTGAAATTTATATCATAGATGATCACTGATGTATTTGTGACCCTCCAACTGGAATTTCGTAAATCGGACTTACGATGAATTTTAAATGAATTATTCTGTAGGCTGCGGTCAGAAAATAACAAATCTGATCACAGTCCGGTAAACGATTTTCTATAAAATACTGATAATGAATTGAACTCCGATATTTTTACACAATAATTTTTGGTTCGTGTGAGACGTTCTGTTAAAATTTGGGAATTTGTGGAATAAGTTAACCATTTTATTTAAATGTCCGAAAACAGTCCAGTTTCATGTATATTAAAACAGAAATGACATAAGTAGTACTTTGCATGTCAAAGTGTGGGTTTTTGATTATTAAAATCATTCTTATTTAATTTAGGGCGGATAAACAATTTGAGGGATTGTGTTAACATTTAAAAACGCACCCGAAGGTGAGTACATAGATCCCCTCTTTTTACTATTTTCGATTGTTTTGGGGTGATTCATATGTATCAAAACGATTTCGATATTTTAACGATGGTTTCAAAACGATTGAGATGGTTTATACTAAACTAATAACGATTTCGATAATGTGAACAAGCTTGTTGGTTGTAATTACATAACGAATGACATTCATTAATTTCGGCCAAACCGACCAGTATTAGGTTATGGTACCATAGGGTCCGACAAATCCCGTTATTAGACCGCACCCATGGTTATGT
Organism: Helianthus tuberosus; assembly: GCA_030545235.1. Classification (NCBI taxonomy): domain Eukaryota; kingdom Viridiplantae; phylum Streptophyta; class Magnoliopsida; order Asterales; family Asteraceae; genus Helianthus; species Helianthus tuberosus. The sequence goes on from CM060449.1 coordinate 188,400,598, forward strand.
GTGGGTTAGGTGGATAACGACTGAATCTGATGATTGTTAACTTACCCTTTGGTGGTTTGTTAATACGAGAACGAGTGGAACGATGAACGAGTCACAAAGGTTTGAATGTTATTAGCGAGACGACCAGAAGTAGTTTCACAATTAAAACAAGAACGATATTAAACGATTGAACGATTGAACGAGAACGATTTGTAACGATTGAACAATTTGAACAAGTTAAACGATTTGAACGAACGATTGGTTTTTAAGTAGTGTTTAGATAACGGGACGGGTGTAATGTGACAAAAGCATGGTAGATACGCCGCTGGTACTTCTTATATATAAGTGCTTTTATTATATTACATACCGTGGCGTTATTTAGTTCACTTGGGCGAACGTGTTAAACGATGCCACACAACGATGTTTACGAAACTATATAAACCATACGAGTTTTATTACGAGAATGATTGACGACTTGGTTACTTAAACAAATTTTTTGGGTTAAGATTCATGGCATTGAGGTTACAAATTATAACCAATCTATTTTGATTTGGTTATTTATTTTACAATACAAACATTTTACAAAACAAGGTTTCAAATATCGATTAACGAAGTTGTACGAGATATTTCAACGAGCCATGAATCTGACACTCACACAAAAACTATGTGCTTGCCAGCATTTCTTTGCTGACTTTGTTTTTACATATGTTTCAGATGAAGTTGCTTAATGTTGATTGCGAATAGGATGCATGCTCACTTAGGACCGGACGAGGCCTTAGTGATTTAATAATGATAATAGTCTATGTTTGATTTGCTTGTTTAACTCTAAGACAATGTTTAATATCTAATAAAACGAAACTCATTGTATCCATGGTTTGAAACAATAATTCTGTTACAACACTCCCCGACGTTTCCGCCACGGTTTGTTGTTTTACGTGGTCGGGGTGTGACACATTGCAAGTTATTATTCTAGAAATTCATGCAAAACATAGTATCAAAAGCAAACCTTACATCTAGGATGATCACTGACAAGTTTAGCCTCTCATAGCTCGATGCATCATCATCACATAAAGTTTAATGTTCATACGAATCAAAACACAAACCGCAATGTTTTAAATTGTTAAGAAGCCAAGAACACAACCAGAATTCGCCCAAGAACTGTCCCAAAACCGACAACAATGATTGGAATTATCAAGAGTCTCAATAATGGCATAATTAAGTGAGGAGTTACAAATTTCCGCTGAGCCTACCGTAAGCTACGGTGATACCGTAGCTTACGGTAGCTTCCAAGTTGCTACGGTGAGTCTCTACTGCCTTACGGTGGAAGAAAAATGTTGGGGGCTACCATAATTTACAGTAGCTACCGTAAGCTATGATAGGCTTCAGCATGCAATTTTGTTTTCTTTATAACTTTTTCGTTTCAACTCCGTTTTCTTCACCGTTTTCGCCTACGTTCTCGTAATTTCGTCCTCTATCATGATACCTTCTTAATTCTTCAATTCCAATAAAATATTTTCTTCATTTATGCTCCATCTTTCAATCTCCAATCTAGCCCCTCCTATTCGAAGCTTCATTTCCACACTTTTAAGTTCCAAATGTACCTAAAACACAAGCAAACATAGTCATCTAATTCTAGATAATTACTCGATTAAATGTAGGATTAAAATACCATTTATAGCACTTAAGGTTCGTCCTACGGACTACCCGTCACATCCCCACACTTAACCGATGCTTGACCCCAAGCAACTCATCATAAGCAACTCATAACTCCTACAAGCGATCGACATGAATCAAGCAAACAAATGTCCTCATTTTACTAACTTTTTCTTAAACCCGCACAACACACCCCTCCCAATGACTCTCTTCTCGGCGACAAATAATAACTAGCAAGGATGAGCTAGAACACACTTAAAGCAAATGGGTAGTTGCACAATAATAGGCTTGTACTTAAATCGATCCTTCGCCTAAAGAATTTGCTAAAACACGCATGTGAATCAAAAGGACTTAAAAGTTGGAACGTGGCTAGGAATATGGGTAGGAAATGGAAATATATATGTAGTAACTAATGATTCGACCCAGTCTTTCTATTACTATCTAAACAAACGTAAACATCTATTTACAATACATCCCAACATGTTTCCTTTTTTTCGTTGCTTTTTTTACTACTACTACAAACGTTTATTCTCATTCTTTTTGTATTTTCTCTTTTTCTTTTTGTATTTTTTTCAACATAAACATAACATAACATAACAAACATACTAATACAAAATGCTAACACTACTAGACCAGGTTAAATACGGGTGAATTTTTTTAGAGAACTAGGCTTGGGTTAATAAAAGATTGGCTTAAAGCTCAAATGGGCTACTAAAGTCCAAACCCCCGCCCCTCTCGCTACCAAGGTCATATATATATAACTTATGAGGTCCAACCCCCCAAATCCCACACTCGCACACACCATGATGAAGCTACCTAAATGCCCTTATCCTTTTCACATACATATCAAGCTAAGGCCTCAAACCGAATTCAAGCACAAGTTCTAATGCACCCCCACCCATTGCCACTCTCATCAAAGAAAATATTTCTAACAATTCAAATAAGTGGCTCAAACTCTCACCAAGAAAAGGGGTATACGGGGTTGCTGATGTGTTATGCGGTTTCAATACTTTAAGTTTTCAAATTTAGACCATTTTTCGCTTGATTTCAGAATGTTTAAAAGTGTCAAAATTTCCCCCATCCCCACACTTGGGATACATTGTCCCCAATGTATGGCTTTGAAGGGAAAGATCGCACAAAACACACCAAACTTCTTCTTTTTTTTTGTTTTTGTTTTTGTTTTTTTTAAACAAAAGCAAACAAATTAACTACCAATATTTCAAGGCTAAAGAACATGACAAGTCTAAGGAAAGAGTACATGGACCTTATTTTCTTCAATTATGCTCCATCTTTCAATCTCAAATCCAGCCGCGCCTATTCGAAGCTTCATTTCCACACTTTTAAGCTTCGAATATACCTGGAACACAAGTAGACATAGTCATCTAATTCTAGACAATTACTCGATTAAATATAGGACTAAAATACCATTTGTAGCGCTTAAGGTTCGTCCTACGGACTACCTGTCAACAACTTAATGTGCATGAAAAGAATTACACCACCCATGATTTGGAATTAGGTGTCGTTGTATTTGCACTTAAGTTGTGGAGACACTATTTATATGGCACAAAGTGTATTATATACACTGATCATAAAAGTCTCCAGCTTTTATTTAATCAGAAGGATTTGAATATGCGACAATGCCGATGGATGGAGACATTGAATGATTATGATTGCGAGATTCGCTACCATCCCGGCATGGCAAATGCGTTGCCGATGCCTTGAGTCGCAAGGAAAGGGTTAAACCTATAAGGATTAACGCCAAGAGTATTGAACTCAAGATTAGCTTGAATGAGAAGCTGTTAGATGCCCAAAAGCAAGCCTTATTAGAAGCAAATGCTTCTAATGAAGGATTAGGTGGAACTGTCGATCAGTTGTCACCATGGAATGATGGAATCCTAAGATTTAATGATCGTATTTGGGTTCCTATTTTTTGGAGGACTCAGAGATTTGATCCTCCAGGAAGCTCATAACTCTAGATATTCTGTTCATCCTGGGGGAGATAAAATGTACCAAGATTTGAGGAAGAATCATTGGAGGATTGGTATGAAGAAATCCATAGCCACCTATGTAGCTAAGTGTCTGACGTGTTCGCAAGTTAAAGCTGAACATAAGGAACTGTCAGGACATCTAAAACAACTTGAAATTCCCACTTGGAAATGGGAAATGGTAACAATGGACTTGATTACCAAGTTACCAAAGACCAAACGTGGAAATGACACGATTTGGGTCATTGTTGATAGACTAACTAAGTCAGCACATTTTCTGCCAATCAAGGAGACTTACATTTCCGATAAATTGGCCAAGTTATATGTGGACGTGATTATGTCCCTGCATGGCATGCCAATATCTATTGTATCCGATTGAGATACTAGATACACATCCCACTTTTGGAAGAGTTTCCAACAATCGTTAGGTACGAGATTGAATTGCAGTATGGCTTACCATCCTCAGACAGATGGACAGAGTGAGCGTACTATTCAGACTATGGAAGACATGCTTAGAGCATGTGTGATTGATTTAGGTGGTAGTTGGGATGACCATCTACCCTTAATTGAATTCTCCTATAATAACAGTTATCATACTAGCATCAAGGCCGCTCCTTTTGAAGCCTTGTATGGGAGAAAATGCAGGACGCCATTTGTTGGGCTAAAGTTGGGGAAGCCTAACTATCAGGACCAGAGATAGTCCTGGAGACCACGGAAAAGATTGTTCAAATCCGTGACCGTCTCAAAGCTTCCCGTGATAGGCAGAAAAGCTAAGCAGACAAAAGGCGGAAATATCTTAAGTTCCAAATATGGGACAAGGTCTTATTGAAAGTATTACCCTGGAAAGATGTGATGCGATTTGGAAAGAAGGGCAAGTTGAGCTCAAGATATATTGGACCATTCGAGATAATCAAATGTGTCAAATATGTGGCTTATAAGCTTAAGCTACCTGAGGAGCTTAGTGGAATTCAAGATATGTTCCACATTTGTAATTTGAAGAAATGTCTAGCCGATGAGTCGCTAGCTATGTCATATCATGATGTGCAAATTGATGAAAACCTAAGTTTCGTTGTGAAAGTTAAATGGGATGCCCATCGTGGCCCCGAGTATACATGGGAGGTTGAGTCCACTATGTGACAAAAGTACCCCCATCTTTTTGAATAAAATCTGGAGGTCGAGATTTTTTAAAGGGGGTGAGGATGTAACACCTCGAAAATTTGTGTCGAATTATATAAAGACACATGTCCGATAAACTCTCATTTTATGCCACGTTGTTTGGCGAGAAGGACTATTTTTGTAAAAATAATGGAAGAATGTTGTGGAGGGACTATAAGTGTTAACATGCCAAACTTTTGGCCTCTGAGTAACACTTACGGACCGTAAGCCTTTAGTGCTTACGAACCGTAAGCAAGGAATTATTTTGTATATGGGGTTCGGTTACGGACTACATGGCTATGGTCCTTACGGTCCGTAAGGAGTTCAAAACCTGTGGGCGCGAAGGAAGCTTACGGACCGTAAGCTGACACCCCTTACAGTCCGTAAGGGGTGCAGCTGGCAGATTGTTCAGTCTGCTGTGGTAGCCTGCATGCATAGACATGTTCACGTGAATTTCCAGCTTTTTTCTTGGTTCTTATAGGTCAAGGGACACCTACTATCATCTGCGAACAACCCCTAACACCTGGATTAATCTTATGTATCATCCTCTAGTATAAATAGGACCTTTGGTTGAACTTGATACTTGCTCATTTCTTTCAAATCTCCTCTATCACTCTTATCTGGAGTTGCTTCTTCCAAGAGGCCTCCTAACTGAGTTCAATATTTCTCTAGGATCACAAGTAAATGTTCCTACTCAGCTATTTCTTTTGTAGGCGAAAGTCAAGCAAAATTGACTTTTGCTTTGACTTTCGGTTAAAACCATTATGGTCCAGCCATTGTTCGAATAGAACATGGCTACGTGATCATAATAAGGTAGGTGTTAATCCCTCAAAAGGGCACCTCCTGGAAATCATGTTAAATTGGTCAAATGACGGGTCAAAGTTATGTTTAATAAAAAGTCAAAACGCAGAATTTCAGAAAACTTATAAATTGAACTTATAAAGGTTTAAACTCATGTTTTTGACATTATATTAGTTGGTAAATAATATTAGAACATGTCTAAACATGTTCAGCCCGTCATTTCCAGTTTATATGTCGGTTTACAACCGAAAGTCAAGCAGTTTGACTTCTACTTTGACTTTCGATTCTGACCCAAATTAGCAAACTTAGCTACTGATTCTAAGTGGCATTATGATCATAATTATATGTAGGATAACCCTTTGTGGTTATACTACTTAGTCATAATCAGTTATCGAGTTTTTATATAAGTTCATGTATTATGCCATATTTTGCTGAAAATGCCCTTTTGGTGAATAACTTGGTTTTAAACTATAATGAACATAGAAAATGAATTACCTACTAATGTGGTAATATAATTAACATGTTTTGTCATATTGAACTTGTTTAGGACTCATCCGATCACCCGATACCGCCTATGCGCGTACGGTTAGCTTATGTAACTAATTTACGTAAGTTAACCGAATTGGGTCAATTCTTCTCATTTTCACTTCAATTCCAGAATGTAATTATGTTTACCCATATTATACAAGTCTTAATACTTGTGATGGTTTAAACTACATTCTCTCCGGTCACCGCTTAATCTAGTGTACCGTATCATTTTCATTATTTATAAGTTAACCGGTCCAAGTCTTTGACTTGAATAGGACCCGTTAACATTCTAATTGGTTATTATACCATTCATTCCAGACTAGAGCATCCAGTAGATTGCAACAGTGCAAAGTTAATTGCTATATCAGTTATGCTTATTATTATATCTTGACCATAAGATATTAAGCCAGGTAAATACTCCTAACCAATTTTTCCCTATATGGGCTTGGGATATGGTAAATTATTACAGCTTGGTCGGGTATGGGATCATATGTCGGATTGTGACTAGAAAATCCTCATAACCCGTTTTAATATGTTTTGCTTGATAACTTAAACATTGGGGGCTAATGCGATCGTGTCCTGGATATCCTCGGCTCATTTAATTGCAAATGGAAACGACTTAAGCAAGGGGTGTAGGCATACACCCAACAGATGCTAATGCTATTATAAAATATTTTTCTACCCATATTGGGGATACCCTTTATGGGTTAAAGTGGCGTGTCGGTTAATCATGTTATTGGTGTTTAGTACCGGGCCCCATATGTATTGACAAGCATGTAAATCTGTATACAAGATATTATATATATTTTCCCAAGTAATTTATGAAAATACATGTGCTTAGTGCACTTAAAACAATTTTGATATATTTTCAAAATGTGTCGGTTATTTGTATTTACCAGTGAAAACTGACGTATCTTCAAAAGACTAAGCGCAACTTGCAAGGTTACGTAATAGGCTGGAAGTTGCCCGGTAAATGCTTAAGATATACTTTGCATTATAGAAAATGTCACAGATATGTAAAAGTACCCCCGTATCAACTATCAAGTCCCGACATTCGTAACATAAATGTTTCCTCAACAAATCCTTTGTCTGATATCTCCAATGGTGTGTTCTTTATTCATCAGTTTAGTAGTAGTATGTTTTTTTTCTTCATATATTGAACTAATGCATATGTTACTTTAGTTGATATACGCAATAGTGAGAACACTGAGGCTGCTCAAAGAAGAAAAGCTAGAAGGATATATTTGAATACCAAAAGATTCAATAGAATTTAATCACAAACTCAATCCACATTCAATTCCTCTACTCCTAATAAAGAGAATATTAGGCTGTACACATCATTTACATTGAACAGATCATCTGTTAGCCGCGTAACAGACATCAATGTTTGTTCCCGTTTATCAACTTCAGACATTCCTAAGATAAATGCTTTTTCAACTAATCCTTTGTCTGATATGTCAAATGGTATGTTCAACTCTTTATTCATAAGTTTATTATAAATATTTACTTTATATATTGTACTAATGGATATGTCATTTTAGTTGATTTACGCAATAAAGTCAAGGTTGAGGCTGCTTAAAGAAGGAAGGCTAGAAGGATAAATTTGAATAGCAAAAGAATGAATAAAATTTCATCACAAACTCAATCGATATTAACTTCGTATAGTAATAATAAAGAGAATATTAGTCCGAACACAACGTTTACATTGAACTGATCATCTTTTAGCGTCCTATTAAACATCAATGTCTCTTCCAATTCATCTAAATTCAATTTAGGTAAGATTCTTTTTCGTGTTTATCAATTTATCAATTTAGATATTTTGATTCATCATTTTTTATATCTATTATTTTGTAATTTGTCATGTATTTAATTTATTCGATGTACACAACCATGCGTTAACCTATTGTATTGATAACAAACATAAAATAATCATTTGAATTAAATCTTATACATGTTCAATAATACTTTATTGTATATGAAACTATTCTATCACTCATTATCTTTAATATTCACATGTTTTATCTTACTACATATTTTGTTGTGTAGGGAACTGTCCATCATCAAATGGCGTGCTTAAAGACATAACAACTTTAAGTCCCTCTAATTTTACTAATCCAGGTCATTTAGCGTCCAGTAGATTGCAACAGTGCTAACTTAATTGCTATATCAGTTGTGCTTATTATTATATCTTGACTATAAGATATTAAGCCAGGTAAATACTCCTAACCAATTTTCCCTATACGGGTTTGGGATATGGTAAATTATTACAGCTTGGTCGGGTATGGGATCATATGTCGGATTGTGACTAGAAAATCCTCATAACCCGTTTTAATATGTTTTGCTTGATAACTTAAACATTGGGGGCTAATGCGATCGTGTCCTGGATATCCTCGGCTCATTTAATTACAAATGGCTACAACTTAAGCATGGGGTGTAGGCATACACCCAACAGATGCTAATGCTATTATAAAATATTTTTCTACCCATATTGGGGATACCCTTTATGGGTTAAAGTGGCGTGTCGGTTAATCATGTTATTGGTGTTTAGTACCGGGCCCCATATGTATTGACAAGCATGTAAATCTGTATATAAGATATTATATATATTTTCCCAAGTTATTTATGAAAATACATGTGCTTAGTGCACTTAAAACAATTTTGATATATTTTCAAAATGTGTCGGTTATTTGTATTTACCAGTGAAAACTGACGTATCTTCAAAATACTAAGCGCATGTTGCAAGGTTATGTAATAGGATGGAAGTTGCCCGGTAAATGCTTAAGATATACTTTGCATTATAGAAAATGTCACAGATACGTAAAGTACCCAGTATCAACTATCAAGTCCCGACGTTCGTAACATAAATGTTTCCTCAACAAATCCTTTGTCTGATATCTCCAATGGTGTGTTCTTTTTTCATCAGTTTAGTAGTAGTATGTTTTTTTTCTTCATATATTGAACTAATGCATATGTTACTTTAGTTGATATACGCAATAGTGAGAACACTGAGGCTGCTCAAAGAAGAAAAGCTAGAAGGATATATTTGAATACCAAAAGATTCAATAGAATTTCATCACAAACTCAATCCACATTCAATTCCTCTACTCCTAATAAAGAGAATATTAGGTTGTACACATCATTTACGTTGAACAGATCATCTGTTAGCCGCGTAACAGACATCAATGTTTGTTCCCGTTTATCAACTTCGGACATTCCTAAGATAAATGCTTTTTCAACTAATCCTTTGTCTGATATGTCAAATGGTATGTTCAACTCTTTATTCATAAGTTTATTATAAATATTTACTTTATATATTGTACTAATGGATATGTCATTTTAGTTGATTTACGCAATAAAGTCAAGGTTGAGGCTGCTTAAAGAAGGAAGGCTAGAAGGATAAATTTGAATAGCAAAAGAATGAATAAAATTTCATCACAAACTCAATCGATATTAACTTCGTATAGTAATAATAAAGAGAATATTAGTCCGAACACAACGTTTACATTGAACTGATCATCTTTTAGCGTCCTATTAAACATCAATGTCTCTTCCAATTCATCTAAATTCAATTTAGGTAAGATTCTTTTTCGTGTTTATCAATTTATCAATTTAGATATTTTGATTCACCATTTTTTATATCTATTATTTTGTAATTTGTCATGTATTTAATTTATTCGATGTACACAACCATGCGTTAACCTATTGTATTGATAACAAACATAAAATAATCATTTGAATTAAATCTTATACATGTTCAATAATACTTTATTGTATATGAAACTATTCTATCACTCATTATCTTTAATATTCACATGTTTTATCTTACTACATATTTTGTTGTGTAGGGAACTGTCCATCATCAAATGGCGTGCTTAAAGACATAACAACTTTAAGTCCCTCTAATTTTACTAATCCAGGTCATTTAGCGTCCAGTAGATTGCAACAGTGCTAAGTTAATTGCTATATCAGTTGTGCTTATTATTATATCTTGACTATAAGATATTAAGCCAGGTAAATACTCCTAACCTATTTTCCCTATACGGGTTTGGGATATGGTAAATTATTACAGCTTGGTCGGGTATGGGATCATATGTCGGATTGTGACTAGAAAATCCTCATAACCCGTTTTAATATGTTTTGCTTGATAACTTAAACATTGGGGGCTAATGCGATCGTGTCCTGGATATCCTCGGCTCATTTAATTACAAATGGCTACAACTTAAGCACGGGGTGTAGGCATACACCCAACAGATGCTAATGCTATTATAAAATATTTTTCTACCCATATTGGGGATACCCTTTATGGGTTAAAGTGGCGTGTCGGTTAATCATGTTATTGGTGTTTAGTACCGGGCCCCATACGTATTGACAAGCATGTAAATCTGTATACAAGATATTATATATATTTTCCCAAGTTATTTATGAAAATACATGTGCTTAGTGCACTTAAAACAATTTTGATATATTTTCAAAATGTGTCGGTTATTTGTATTTACCAGTGAAAACTGACGTATCTTCAAAAGACTAAGCGCATGTTGCAAGGTTATGTAATAGGATGGAAGTTGCCCGGTAAATGCTTAAGATATACTTTGCATTATAGAAAATGTCACAGATACGTAAATACCCCGTATCAACTATCAAGTCCCGACGTTCGTAACATAAATGTTTCCTCAACAAATCCTTTGTCTGATATCTCCAATGGTGTGTTCTTTTTTCATCAGTTTAGTAGTAGTATGTTTTTTTTCTTCATATATTGAACTAATGCATATGTTACTTTAGTTGATATACGCAATAGTGAGAACACTGAGGCTGCTCAAAGAAGAAAAGCTAGAAGGATATATTTGAATACCAAAAGATTCAGTAGAATTTCATCACAAACTCAATCCACATTCAATTCCTCTACTCCTAATAAAGAGAATATTAGGCTGGACACATCATTTACGTTGAACAGATCATCTGTTAGCCGCGTAACAGACATCAATGTTTGTTCCCGTTTATCAACTTCGGACATTCCTAAGATAAATGCTTTTTCAACTAATCCTTTGTCTGATATGTCAAATGGTATGTTCAACTCTTTATTCATAAGTTTATTATAAATATTTACTTTATATATTGTACTAATGGATATGTCATTTTAGTTGATTTATGCAATAAAGTCAAGGTTGAGGCTGCTTAAAGAAGGAAGGCTAGAAGGATAAATTTCAATAGCAAAAGAATGAATAAAATTTCATCACAAACTCAATCGACATTAACTTCGTATACTAATAATAAAGAGAATATTAGTCCGAACACAACGTTTACGTTGAACTGATCATCTTTTAGCGTCCTATCAAACATCAATGTCTCTTCCAATTCATCTAAATTCAATTTAGGTAAGATTCTTTTTCGTGTTTATCAATTTAGATACTTTGATTCATCATTTTTTATATCTATTATTTTGTAATTTGTAATGTATTTAATTTATTCGATGTACACAACCATGCATTAACCTATTGTATTGATAACAAACATAAAATAATCATTTGAATTAAATCTTATACATGTTCAATAATACTTTATTGTATGTGAAACTATTCTATCACTCATTATCTTTAATATTCACATGTTTTATCTTACTACATGTTATGGGTCATTTTCTGAACATATATCCTGACTAATATTCTGGCTTTGATTGTTTATTTGTGATCAGGATACCGGATCAGGATATTGGTAACATCCTGATACGATATCCTGCTAGTAACTAATTTAATCACGTGCAGATTATTGTAACAAGTCTCTAACGGTCAGGTGGACTTCTTCTCCTCGAGACTCGGGCAAATCAGTTAGTTTGGAGATGTTGAAGCCGTAAGACCAGGACTGCAACGTTCATATGGGGAATATCCGCTGAATCCTGGAATAATAGGATTTTTAGTTAGTTTCCTTTTACTATAAATAGGTTGATCGGATCAGATTAAGGCACACACTCTTTCGCACACTTTTTCTCTCCTGTTGTAAACAATCACTACACACAAACACTTGTACTCGAATTACATTATAACACCTAGTTGATCCGCATCATATCCTGCACTGTATCCTGATATTTGAAGTAATAGAAGAACAAGGCAGCTGTGATTGTCAGCTCCCGAGGTTTTGTGCCGGCGATATAGATTGATCAAGGGCTTTCCTCGTACATCCTGTATCACCTTTTACATTTTCGCTCATTGTTTGATCATAGATACAGCTCTATATCCTGAGCCGTATCCTGAAACTATTTTTGCAAATAACTTAACTAGCATATTTTCAACACACGTTTCTAGCACACTATCTCACTTAACTAATTTGATCATTAAATTGCTTCGGTAATTTTTGACCAAAACAATTTGCGCCCACCGTGGGGCAAGTGGTGCTATTTCTACTAAAAGCTTTTGCAAAATCGTTACTTGGTTTTCTATTTTCAAAACTTTTTGCTACATTATTTTCAATGGCCTCGAGATCAAACATGAGCTCTTCCACCGTGTCTGCTACAAACTCTGCAACAATTGGTTCGGTACTTCCACTACCTCCTTCGAGAATGCAAGCCTCTTCACAGGGAACTGAAAGTCATGTGACTCGGGATGTTATCCCCGCTTGCAATATCCAGGGATCTGCTCATGTTTTGGCTTCTAACGAAGAAATTCTAAATTTGTTTGGTAGTGTACAGGAACAGATGAGGCAGCAGCAGGAAACTAATCAGATGCTGATGAGAGAGATACAACTCTTAAAATCCGGCCCAAGTAGGCCTGCAGAAGATACTGTCACCCCCTTGCAACCCAGGGCTTTGAACTTCAGTTCTGCAATTTATACTGAGGATAACCGGGGGAATATTGTGCCTAGCCATTCCCAGAATCATACCCCTGAGATACCTTCTTCAGTAAGAGTATCAACTGTGAGAAGCTCAGGATATGCTTCAGGATATGGCCAGAATCCCCAGACTGGTAATGTATCTAATAATAATATTACTCTTGCTACTAATGGTGTTGGATCTTTGCAGGATGCAGGTATGACATCAACATTTCTAGAGAGCTTCAAAAACTGAAAGACATGATATCCAGTGTGCCTGGGGTGGTCTAGCCAATTCCAGAAGTATCCCATGACAGCCACAGGATATCACGGTTTGCATATCCTATTTGTGATGCTGAAATCTCGAAAAGATTTCAAACCCCCAACATGAAACTCTATGACGGAACTACGGATCCTGAGGAGCATATTGCCCAGTATAGGGAAAGGATGGAAATCAACCCTATCCCTCCAGATCTCAAAGAAGCATGCCTGTGCAAGGGTTTTGGTTCTACCTTAACAGGATCAGCCTTAAAATGGCTATTAAACGTTCCTCCTCACTCAATTACTTCATTTGCTCATTTAGTTAATTTATTTAATAGTCAATTTTCTTGCAGCCCCAGTTTTGAGAAACTAACCAGTGATCTTTACAGGATAACTCAAGGACCTCAGGAATCCTTGAGGGATTATGTGAACAAGTTTAGTCGGGAATCTTTGGATATCCCGCATCTTGATGTTGCAACAGCTGTGCAAGCCTTCAAGATGGGGTTGCAAAAGGATTCTCAATTTTATCAGGATCTTGTAATGAATCCCTGCAGGAATCTAGATGAAGCTCGTAACAGGGCTTTAAGATACATTCGGCTAGAGGATGACAAAAAGATGCAAGAGAGGATGAATTCGTCCACAACCTACGAGCCGACCAACAGGAAATCAGAATCCTCGTATAAGCCATATCGCTCAAAGCAATATGGCAGAAATGACAGCAAGAAAGTGAATGTTGTTGAAGATGAGGATCCTGAGGAGTATCCTGAGTTGTCTGAATATTGTTTTTCCGTTAATATACCTGAACTAATGTATGCTATGCAGGGTTTAGGAGACAAAGCAAGATGGCCCCGAAAGAATCAACAAAAGGCTGATTGGAAGGACAAGTCCAAATGGTGTGCTTTCCATGAGGATTTCAGACATGTTACTGAGGATTTCATCGCTTTGAGAAAAGAAATAAGCTATCTCTTAAGCAAGGGATATCTGAAGGACCTCTTGGGAAGAAAGAAGAATAAGGGTCAGGATCCTGAGAAGGATCCTGAACGTGCAGCATCACCTCCTACGGATGCAAAAATAATTAACTTTATTTCAGGAGGATCCGACCTCTGCGGTGTTAGGGGAGGATTTTCTAACAATTAGTGATCCTTATTCGTTATCCTAACTGGTGATCCTTACTTCTGTGACAGGTGGTGATCCTCAGAAGGGCTTTAGGATCAGGATCATGGATCACTTCAAGGATCCTCATACTGACGATTGTTTACATATGTTTTATAACATCTCGCAGGTATAACAAGCTTGACCAAGTCTTAGCGGCATTCTTGGAGAATATTCCCGAAGTATTCTGCACGTGCTAGATCAAAACTAGACGTTATGGAGAACGTGGAGGCTTGGCCCGAAAGTCGGAGAGTTTGTTAACTAGATATTTTTCTTATTTTAAAGGGGTAACGAGCTAGTTAGTGACACTGAGTCATTTTGGCAGTTACACACACTCGCAAACACGCTCATACAAGCTCTCGTTCAAACACTTAGCAATTACTTACACTTTTTACACATTTCACCGTAGTGATCCTTGTACCTAGCTCGTTACTATCCGAAGTTGTAAACGTTTATTCATTTATTTGAGCTTGGTGATCGGTAGTTTCCATCACCCGGGGTTTTTTGTGCCGGAGATCAATTCTTGATCAAGGGCTTTTTCCCCGTATAAATCCTTGTGTTGTTTGTGCATTCCACATTGAAGTGATCCTCATTGTTGTTACACTTTTTGAGCATCATACCCCGTAATCTAGAGTTTGGTTGCAATATTCTCAACAGATTTTTTGACCAAAACAGTTTGGCGCCCACCGTGGGGCAATTGGTGCTTTGTCCTTAGAAGAATTCGCATTTCTGTGCTCATTCCGGTTCATTACTACCAAGCAAATGGCTTCCTCAGCGAAGAATGCTTCAAACTTGATGCCTTCGTTCACTTCTTCACAAGGCGTTCCTCCTTTGCCTCCACCACCTTCTGGATCCCAGAAGAATACAGAGAATGCTGCGAAGAAACCGACTCCCATTTTCTCAAAACCACCTACTTCTTCTGTTTCAACTAACCCTACTACTAATGATCTCTATGCCCTGATTTTGCAGATGAGGAATCATGCACAAGAGCAGGATAAAACCAACGAAAGGATCCTCCGGGAGATTGATGAAATTAAGAAACAGAAGAAAACGGCAGAGGATCATTCCCCACTGATGCCCAGATCTTTGAATTTTGACACTCCGGTGATTACTTCTCAGCCATCAGTGGTTCCAGACATTCAATATGCGGGTGGACCAAAAGGAGTGCACTATGGAACAACAGCTATGACCCAGGCACTAGGTTCATATTTCCAGCCAGCAGGATCCTATCCCCAGCATATGGGATCCCTCACGAGTACAGGAGGATATTCAGGAATGCAGCAGCATCAAGGATCCTCCTTCGTTCCAGGATCCTCCTTCGTTCCAGGATCATCCCAGGTTCAAGGATCCTCCTTCGTTCCAGGATCATCCCAGGTTCAAGGATCCTCCTTCGTTCCAGGATCATCCCAGGTTCAAGGATCCTCCTTCGTTCCAGGATCATCCCAGGTTCAAGGATCCTCCTTCGTTCCAGGATCATCCCAGGTTCAAGGATCCTCCTTCGTTCCAGGATCGTCTCAGTTTCAGGGATCCTTCCAGATGCCAGGATCCTTGAGGAGTTTACAAACAGGAAGTTCAGATGTCCATCAAGGAGATTTTATTCCAATGCAGACCAATGCCTCTACCGGTCCCTCGATCATTCCAGAGTCTCAACAATATGGATTGACCTCTATTCTTCCTAACTTGAATCCAATGGGAGGTAACACTTTTAATAATTCTCATACCACTAACCATGGTCTTATGCAGGATCCAGGTATCAATCATGCCATGGCCAGAGAATTACAAAAGATAAAGGATATGATCTCGAGTGTTCCGGGAGTAGTCAAACCTATTCCAGAGATTGCAGATGGGAGCCACAAGATATCTCGCTTTGCACCACCAATCTGTGATGCTGAGATACCCAAGAGGTTCCATGTGCCTACAATGAAATTGTACGATGGTTCGACGGATCCTGAAGAACACATAGCACAATACAGGGAGAGGATGGAGATCAATCCAATCCCAGAAAAGTTAAAGGAAGCATGCTTATGCAAAGGATTCGGATCCACTCTTACTGGATCAGCTCTCAAGTGGCTGCTAAGTCTTCCTCCCTATTCTATTACCTCATTTGCAAACCTAGTTAACTTGTTTAATATTCAGTTTTCTTGTAGTAGAAAATTTGAACGATTAACTAGTGATTTATATAGGATAACCCAGGGTCATAATGAATCATTAAGGGATTACATTACCAAATTTAGTAAAGAATCCTTAGACATTCCCAACTTAGATATAGCCACGGCTGTTGAAGCCTTCAAAATGGGACTGCTTAGGGATTCGTTATTTTATGATGATCTTGTTATGACACCATGCAGGAACCTAGATGAGGTAAGAACCCGGGCCCTCAGGTTCATTCGGCTAGAGGATGACAAGAGGATTCAGGAGAGGATAACAGGATCCTCAAAGCAGGATAAGCAAGGATCCTCATTCAGAAACAACAAGTTCAGATCCTACAACAAATCTGATAATCAGAACGTGCATTCTATTGATCAAGAAAAGGATGATGAGGATTATCCTCCAATTTCTGAATATTGCTTTAGTGTTGATAACAATGAACTAATCCTTGCCATGCAGAACCTAGGTGATAAAGCTAGATAGCCAAGAAAGAATGACAGGCCAGCTGCAACTAAGGATAAATCAAAGTGGTGTGCATATCATGAAGATTTTGGGCACCTCACAGAAGAATGCATTGCATTAAGAAAGGAGATTGGATACTTGTTGAGCAAAGGGCATCTAAAAGAGTTGTTGGGTAGGAAAAAGTCAAGGACTCGGGATCCTGAAAGGATCCCTGAGAAGGCTCCAGCCCCTCCAGCAGATGCACAAGTGATAAACTTTATTTCTGGGGGATCCAACATTTGTGGCACATCCTTCTCAGCAGCTAAGAGGCATGCAAAGGAAACTAAAATGGATAATGGAGAAAGACCAGTTCGAACATCGAGTGTCTCCGAAGGAAAAGTCATAACCTTTGATGAAGAGGATCGTACTGATATCCAGGATCCTCATCACGATGGTTTAGTTATTACTCTTTTTATATCTAACTGTTTTGTCCGCAGGATCCTAATAGACGGAGGAAGTTCAGTGAACATTATCCAGCTTGACGTTCTAAAGAAGATGGGTATCCCTGAATCAGAGATCATACCAAGATCCTCCGTGCTCGTGGGATTTAGTGGCGAAACTAAGAACACCCTGGGGGACATTAAACTCCCAATATATATTGAAGGCTTACACTCTTATCAAAAATTTTGTGTTATTGACTGTTTATCTTGTTGTAATGTTATCCTTGGCAGGCCCTGGATACACGATATGAAAGCAGTCCCATCTACTTACCATCAATGTGTGAAGCTCCCTAGTCCTTGGGGAATAGTAAAGATTGATAGCGATCAGCAGGAAGCTAAGAATTGCTACACTTCATCGATGAAACCAGCTTCGAAGTCAAGGGAGCAATAGCAATCAAGGTATCCTCCAAGGAATGTCTTGGAGGCCAGAGAGCAGGATGTGGTAGAAATCCTCATGGATCCTGATGATCCTGAATCCAAAACCTATATCGGATCAGGGATCCTTGGCGAAATGAAAGAAGACCTCATATCCTTCCTCAAAAGGAGAAAGACTACCTTTGCATGGAAACATGAAGACATGACTGGTATATCCAAAGATGTTATCACCCATAAACTCGGCATCGACAGATCCTTCAAACCAATACATCAAAGAAGAAGGAAGTTTGCACCAGAAAGGAATGCCATTATCCAGGAAGAGGTAGAAAAATTGCTCCGGGCAAGTATGATTAGAGAGGTCAAGTATCCAAGATGGCTGGCCAATGTGGTTGTTGTTCAAAAGAAAAACGGAAAGTGGAGGGTATGTGTCGATTTTACCGATTTAAATAAGGCATGTCCCAAGGATCCTTTCCCTTTACCCCACATTGACTCCATGGTGAATGCAACTGCGGGTCATGAACTGTTAACTTTTATGGATGCTTCATCTGGATTTCAACAAATCCAAATGGAACCATCCGACCAAGAGGATACAGCCTTCATAACTCCAACTGGTATATATTGCTATATTGCTATGCCGTTTGGATTAAGAAATGCAGGTGCAACGTACCAAAGGCTGGTGAATATGATGTTCAAGGATCAGATTGGACAAACTATGGAGGTTTACATAGATGATATGGTGGTGAAATCCTTAAAAGCTGAGGATCACCTACGAGACTTGGAGGAAGCATTTGATATCCTTGACAAATATAATATGAAGCTTAATCCTTCAAAATGTCATTTTGGTGTTAAAGCAGGTAAATTCTTAGGATACATGGTGACTAAGAGAGGCATCGAAGCTAGCCCGGAACAAATCAAAGCAATAGTGAACATCAAATCTCCAGCCAATGCTAAGGATGTTCAAAGGTTAACAGGAAGGATAGCAGCCTTGAACAGATTCATATCCAAGTCCTCCGAGAAATGTAAAGAATTCTATGATATCCTAAGGAAGAACAAGAAATTTGAGTGGACGGAGAAGCATGAAAATGCTTTAAAAGCCCTCAAAGATTACCTATCCTCGGCCCCGGCTTTAATGAAACCAGAAAAAGGTGAAGTGTTATCCTTGTATCTCGCAGTATCCTCAAAAGCAGTAAGTGCGGTCCTTGTTAAGGATCATCAAGGTACACAACATCCCGTTTATTATGTAAGTAAAAGTTTACTTGATGCCGAATCCAGGTACTCACACCTTGAAAAACTTATCCTTGCATTAATAATGGCATCTACCAAGTTAAGACATTATTTTGAAACTCATGTTATCATTGTTAAAACTAATTTTCCAATTAAGAATGTCCTCAGGAAACCAGAGATGTCCGGAAGGATGGCTAAGTGGGCAGTAAAGCTGAGTGCCTATGATATAAGACATGAGCCTAGGACAGCTATCAAATCCCAAGCATTAGCTGACTTTGTGGCTGATTTCAGTAGTGATCTACAAGAAGAAGCTGAGCTAGAAGTCCAGCAGCTAGAAGAGACCAAGGATCCTTGGATACTCCACACTGATGGATCCTCAAATGTCAAAGGCACAGGGCTTGGAATACTACTAAAATCGCCACAGGGGGACATAATACCCCATTCTATAGCTTGTGAGTTCCAAACCACTAATAATGAGGCTGAATATGAAGCCTTAATTGCTGGTTTGCAAATTGCAAAGCATATGGGGATCAGGTATCTTGAGGTACACGTAGATTCTTTGTTAATTACAAATCACTTTAATGGATCATATGCTGTTAAAGGTGAAAAACTAACCAAATATTTGGAGATAGTCAAAAGTTTGGCACTCTCTTTTGTTTCCTTTAGTTTGTCACAGGTACCAAGGGAAGAAAATACAGAAGCTGATGCATTGGCTAACTTAGGATCATCTTTGAAGATCCCAGAGGATATCAAGATTCCTATTATCCATATCCTGACCCCGGCTATCGAGGATCACCAGACTATGGAGATAGGAGATGATTCTGCAGTTATCCCTAGTGAGGATATTCAATCCTATTCAGGATCCAGATCATGGATCTCACCAATTATGAGATACTTACAACATGGAGAGATTCCTACAGGAGAAAACCCTAGGGCTTTCAAATCTAAGGTATCTCAATTCACAATTATGAATAATATGTTGTATAGACGATCTCTTGCAGGACCATACTTAAGATGCATTGAGGATCCTGAAGTTCAGGAAGTTTTAAAAGACTTCCATGAAGGAGATTGTGGAAACCACACTGGGGGCAGGGCTTTATTTTCAAGGATCCTGAGGACAGGATATTATTGGCCAACCATGAAGAAAGATGCTGTGGAGTATGCCAGAAGATGTGATCCTTGCCAGAGACACAGCAATATCCTTCATCAGCCAGCCGAATTATTGCATCCTATATCCTCCTCTTGGCCATTTATGAGATGGGGTATGGACATAGTTGGCAAGCTCCCTAAGGCACCTGGTGGAAAAGTATTCATGCTAGCTATGACTGATTACTTCTCCAAGTGGATAGAGGCTGAAGCTTTTGCCCAAGTTAGAGAAAAGGAAGTTATATCCTTCATTAAAAGAAATATTATAACTAGATTTGGAATTCCCTCTGAGATTATATGTGATAATGGTTCCCAATTTATTGGGGGCAGAACCACTAACTTTTGTGACAGCTGGGGGATTAGGATGATAACATCAACACCAGTCCACCCACAAGCTAATGGCCAAGCAGAATCATCCAACAAGATCATCATCAACAATTTGAAGAAAAAGCTTGGATCCAAGAAAGGGAAGTGGGCAGAAGAACTACCCTATGTGCTCTGGGCTGACAGGACAACCCCTAAGAATGCTACTGGTCAAACACCATTCTCTTTGGTGTTTGGGGCAGAATCAGTGATCCCAACAGAAATGGTGGTTCCTACTGCTAGAACAAGTACCCGTGATCCTGAGGAAAATGATGAAAACTTGGCTCAAGACCTGGATACTATTGAAGAAATCAGGAATATGGCTAGGATCAGGATGGCCAGTTATCAACAAAGAATGGCTGGTGCTTACAACAAAAATGTCAGGATCAGGAGGTTTCAAGTTGGAGATATGGTGTTAAGGAAAGCATTTCAGAATACCACCAATCCTGCCGATGGAAAATTGGCTCCAAAATGGGAAGGCCCTTATTTGATTGAAGCTGAAGCAGGAAAGGGGGCATATAGATTGCTAACCATGGAAGGTGATTTGCTACCAAGAGCTTGGAATGCTGTTCACTTGAAGAAATATTTCATGTGACAAGGATCCTCGTGGCAGAGGTGATCCTAGTGAAAGGGATATCCTTAAAGGATCCTCAAAGTATCGGTGATCCTTATTCAGGTAATATCCTAATCTTGAACTATTTCATTTCTTTATTTTCTCATATTAGGATAAGGATCATATATCCTTTATCCATTTCTCACGTGAGTTCAAGTTTTGAAAGTTCAGGTATCCTTAGCATAACGTTGGTTATCCACAGAAGCAATCCGTCTTTGGGTTTAACCCCAGTTATTTGGGCTTGTCCCCAGATTCCGCCTGTAGCGCACGATGATCCTGGTGTAGTTCAAGGCTTTGGGACCAGTACTCGTTCTAGGGGCTGATAATTCCATTGTTCTGGCTATGCTTAGGATCCTACGTATAATGGTAGACGTACCATACATCCGGTCATAAGGTTTCTAACGTTTTCACGTTAGCTAAGGTTTCTAACGTTTTCACGTTAGCTAAGGTTTTGGCATCTTCATGTCACTAAGTTTGGATAGTCGCCAGTTAGGGCCATACTCCAGTTTACACACGATCCTTGGGCTTGTCCCCAGTTATCCTTGGGCTTATCCCCAGTTATCCTTGGGCTTGTCCCCAGTTATCCTTGGGCTTGTCCCCAGTTGCTAACTCTTTTCTTATATTGGCTTAGTCCCAAGTTATGCTCTATTTCAGGTCATTGAAGATAGGCAGTTAGGGATCCTTGATCCTTATTTCACTCTAAGGTTTATCTTATAGTTATCCTTATTATGGTTAGGATTCTAACTTGGATCCTCAGGTATGATCCTTAACTCTTTTGATTCTATTCATTATTCTTTTAAATAACCCTTATACTTGACAACTGAACTTATCAATTTTAAATCATGTCATTTTTTAAAAAACTTATCTGTTATGGGATATGTGATCCTTGTTCATATCCTAAACTTTTTGGATATCTTTTCTAGTTTTTCAAGGCTTGATAAGTATAAACAAATTGAACATTATAACAGTTGGAAAATAACATACTAAAAGGGATAACAAATACAAGATAAGCGACAAAAGGTTAAATTTTTATTTATTAACATAAGACTAACCCTTTAAAGGTTGTCAAAATTACCTACCCGAGCTTCTACCAGCAAAACGTGGCCCGTCCGCTGGGGTAGGTAAAGGGTGTCCATGATAATGAGTTCAAAGATAGTGCAGGAATATAAAGGCGGCAGGATCACAATGGCTTCATCCCCCAAACAGAGGATCCCTCCACCGATTGCAATCCTGCCTATTGTCCAAAGGATCATACATGATCCTTAATCCTAAAACCTATTGTTCAAAGTACAACCCATGAAATTGTCTTAAACATCACAACCACAAAAAACGACCATCAAACTAAAAAATTGGGCTCCGGCCTTGGCACATATATCCATCATCGCCCAATTGTGCAGCTCACACCTTGGCTGCATCACCACCAGCATCATCACCACCAGCCTGATCCTTCCCACTGCCACTTGCCTCAATTGCCAGGACATTAGCTGCCTCCTCCTCATCATCCTCAAGATCTGCCAACCTTGCCTTCCAGCCTTCAACATCCCAGCTGCTTTTGTCGAAACTAGGATCTTGAGCTTCCTGGGCCATCTTCAACTTAGTCTGATACATTGTGATGGCAGCAGAGAGCTTGGTATTTTCGATGAGGTCATGCTTTTCATAATCAAAGTTGACCAGCACCTTGGCCATTTCCTGCTTGGTATCCTGGAGTTCCTTCCGAGCATCAGCAAGTGCAAGATCTTTGAGCACGGCAACTTGTTGGAGATCAGCTATTTTCTTGTCCAGCTCCTCAACATTGCCCACGTAATCCTCTATCTCAGCAAATTTCTGCAGAAAGAAGATAAGGCAGTTCAAGGTCAAGTGATCCTCATAAGAGTAGGATACCTAGGCAAAGTTAAGGATCCTTACATCATTGAAGTATTCAAGGAATTGGTGGCGGATCAGTGGCAGCCCTTGAAGATCTTCAGCATCAGAAGTTTTCCTTTTCTTGACACCCTTTTCCTTTAGTGGGTGCCCTTGGAATGGAGATGCTAGGACTGGTAGTGGACCTCTTCTTCCTGGGTCGTACGAGATCAAGATCAGCTGTGTTGAATTGGGAAACAGGCTTGACAGGTTTTCCAGCGCCTACACATTCAAAGCAAGATGAGTATCCTTATCCTATTTCAATTTATCTATTTATTTTAATATTTAAACTATGCAAAAGACAGGATACTTACTCGACATGGTAATGGAACCTGAGGATACTTCTTGTGAGTCTTGGGTGTCTATCTTGAATGTCCTTGTTTCAGGATCAAGCTTCCAAAAAGCAGCGAGCCTATCCTTGGTTTCAGGTGATGTGCGGATACGTGAAACGGTGATAGCTGCAAAACAAGAAAGCAAAAATATAAGTTATCCTTGCAATCAAAGAAAGTTCCTGGTGATCCTTATCAGGATCCTCCATCCTACCATGGGTAGCCCAATTTTTAGGAAGATCCTTTCCATCCTGGATAGAATCTCTCTTGACAAAGAAAAAGCGACGTTTCCAGTCTTTGTCATTCTTGGTGACTTTCAGAAGAGGATGATCTGCACCGGGTTTTCGCTTGAACAAATAACGATGGGAACCAAAAGTAGTGAGATCATACAGCTCCGCCAATTCTGACATGCCCAAAGCAATGCCTTCTTGTTCGATGATCCTCTCCAGGGTATACAAGACCCTCCAAATCATCGGCATGGCTTGGATATAAGAGATGCCGGTAAGGGAAAAGAAGGATTGTGTAAACTCTGGGAAAGGATAGGTGTATCCTATGGTGAATGGAGTGGCTGGAAATGCAACCCATGTTTCTGAAACATAGTCGCTAAGGGTAGTAGGATCAAAGGGTCTGATAAAGGCATTCGCCGGAAAACAGCAACGGATTCTGTCTATCTGTGCATCGTTAAAACAACACTTTTCATTCGCTGAGTCCTTGATGATTTTCTGACTTTCCAAAGGGCTGTCCTTCTTGTGATCTTTGCCCGGAGAACTTCGGAGCAACATCTTTGATGGAAAGATAAAAACAGAGCAAGAGAGGGAAAAGGATAGAGAAAGAGAATACCTGAACGTCTTCGGAATATGGATTATAAAGGGAGTTTCTCTGAAAATTTAAATGCATTTGATCCTATCTATATCTCTATTTATAATCATGATCTTGCAGGTTGTCACTTCCGTGACATCATCATCGCAACGGCTAGTTCAAAATTAACGGCTATATATCCGTTAGTTTGTTACGGATAAGATCAAGAAAACATAACTCGCTAATTTTACAATTTCACTCCTTATATTTTGGGGGCAATTGTTAGGGGAGGATTTTCTAACAATTAGTGATCCTTATTCGTTATCCTAACTGGTGATCCTTACTTCTGTGACAGGTGGTGATCCTCAGAAGGGCTTTAGGATCAGGATCATGGATCACTTCAAGGATCCTCATACTGACGATTGTTTACATATGTTTTATAACATCTCGCAGGTATAACAAGCTTGACCAAGTCTTAGCGGCATTCTTGGAGAATATTCCCGAAGTATTCTGCACGTGCTAGATCAAAACTAGACGTTATGGAGAACGTGGAGGCTTGGCCCGAAAGTCGGAGAGTTTGTTAACTAGATATTTTTCTTATTTTAAAGGGGTAACGAGCTAGTTAGTGACACTGAGTCATTTTGGCAGTTACACACACTCGCAAACACGCTCATACAAGCTCTCGTTCAAACACTTAGCAATTACTTACACTTTTTACACATTTCACCGTAGTGATCCTTGTACCTAGCTCGTTACTATCCGAAGTTGTAAACGTTTATTCATTTATTTGAGCTTGGTGATCGGTAGTTTCCATCACCCGGGGTTTTTTGTGCCGGAGATCAATTCTTGATCAAGGGCTTTTTCCCCGTATAAATCCTTGTGTTGTTTGTGCATTCCACATTGAAGTGATCCTCATTGTTGTTACACTTTTTGAGCATCATACCCCGTAATCTAGAGTTTGGTTGCAATATTCTCAACAGATTTTTTGACCAAAACATGCGGCACATCATATTCTACGGCAAAAAGACACGCGAAGGAAGCCAAAGTAGAGAGGAGAGATAAGCAAACAAGGATGTCAACCCTCACGACTGACAAAGTCATCACGTTCGATAATGATGATAGGGATACTGTCCAGGATCCCCACCATGATGCTTTAGTAATAACATTATACGTTGCTAACCATTTTGTGCGCATTAAATTAGGGGATATTGGCAGCTCAGTCAACATAATTCAGTTGGAAACATTGAAGAGGATGAATGTATCCCCGATGGATATTACTTCAAAGTCCACTGTGCTTGTTGGTTTCAGTGGAGAAGCTAGGAATACCGTAGGAGAGATAAAGTTACCCGTGTATATTCAAGGGGCCAACTCAATGCAGCCCTTTTGTGTCATGGACTCTTTATCCTGCTATAATATTATATTAGGCAGGCCTTGGAACCATGATATAAAAGTTGTTCCGTCAACCTACCATCAATGCATCAAGATCCCTACCTCTTGGGGAGTTGTCAAGGTGGAAAGTGATCAACAGGAGGCGAAGGAGTGTTATTCTTCTTCAATGAAACCCTCAACAAAACCTAGTGCAGCATAACAATTAAAGATGCGAGGCCAGGATATCATGGAGGCTTCAGAACAGGATGTGAAGAAAATTATCCTGGATTAGGATAATCCAGATATCTCGGTGCTCGTAGGAACCAATATCCCTAAGGATATTGAAGATCAATTGACTAACTTTTTGAAATGCAGGATGTCAACATTCGCGTGGAAACACTAGGATATGACAGGAATATCCAAGGATATTATAACACATAAGCTCGATATTGACAGGTCATTCAAGCCTGTCCAACAAAAGAGAAGGAAGTTTGCTCCGGAGCGAAATATGATTATTCAAGAAGAAGTAGAAAGGTTATTGAAATCCAAAATGATCAGAGAGGTCAAGTTTCCAAGATGGCTAGCAAATGTAGTTGTGGTGCAGAAGAAAAATGGGAAATGGAGAGTTTGTGTGGATTACACTGACTTGAACAAAGCCTGTCCCAAAGACCCATTTCCTCTTCCTCATATCGACTCAATGGTGGATGCTACTGCCGGCCATGAGATGTTAACCTTCATGGATGCATTCTCAGGATTCCAGCAGATCTAAATGGAACCTTCTGACCAGGAGGATACTGCTTTCATGACACCAACAAGTATATATTGTTACACTGCTATGCCTTTTGGTTTGAAAAATGCAGGTGCAACATATCAAAGACTGGTGAACATGATGTTCAAAGACAAGCTGGGGGACACCATGGAGGTGTACATCGATGATATGGTAGTAAAATCCAAGAAGGCTGAGGATCATCTCCAGGATATTAAGGGAGCATTTGATATCCTGGACCAGTACAACATGAAGTTAAATCCTGCTAAATGCCATTTTGGAGTGGGGGCAGGAAAGTTTCTAGGATACATGGTGATGAAAAGAGGGATAGAGGCAAGCCCGGAGCAGATTAAAGCTATTCTGGATATTAAGTCACCTTCAAATATGAAAGATGTTCAACGGTTAACAGGGCGAGTAGCAGCATTAAACATATTTATTTCAAGATCCTCAGAAAAATGCAAGGAACTTTATGATATCCTGAAGAAGAATAAGAAGTTCGAATGAGGAATGAAACATGAAGCTGCCTTCCAGGATTTGAAGCTGTATCTTTCAACTGCACCCCTGTTGATGAAGCCTGAGAATGGTGAACCATTATCCCTATTGTTAGGGGAGGATTTCTTAATGACTCGTGCTCCTCAATTATTATCCTGCTTGGTGATCCTTACTTCTGTGTCAGTTAGTGATCCTCAGAAGTGCTTCAGGATCAGGATCATGGATCATCCTAAGGATCCTTATACTAATGATTGTCTGCTATGATTTCGGTATTGTTTTGCAGGAGTACCAGCTTGGACTTAGTCTTGGTAACGTTCCTGGAGAATATTCCACGTTTATTCCGCACGTGCTTGACCATGGTGAACGTTATGGAGATCGTGGGGAGAAGGCATGAATTGCGGATAGTTAGTTATTTAGATATTTTACTAAATTTAAAAGGGGTAGCGAGCTAATTAGACAACACTTGGCTATTTTTTGGCTACACACACTCGTACAACTGCACTCACCAGCTCTCGGCAAAACACTTAACATTTTTCATACATTTCTGCACGATACACTATAGTGATCCTTGTACTTAGCTCGCTATCATCCGAAGTTGTAAAAGGATTATTGTTTAATTTGAGTTGGTGATCGGTAGTTTCCATCACCCGAGGTTTTTTATGCCGGAGATCATACATTGATCAAGGGCTTTTTCCTCGTATAAATCTTTGTGTCCCCTGTGCAATTCATTTCATAGTGATCCTCATTGTTGTTTACCAATTCAAGCATCATACCCCGTAACAGAGAGTTTGGTTGCATTATCCTCGTCTGATTTTTGACCAAAACAGTTTGGCGCCCACCGTGGGGCAATTGGTGCTTCATTCCTAAGAAATTCTCATTTTTGTGATCATTTCGGTTCGTTACATCCAAGCAGATGGCTTCATCATCAAAGAACACCTCC
This sequence comes from Helianthus tuberosus, assembly GCA_030545235.1. Taxonomy (NCBI): domain Eukaryota; kingdom Viridiplantae; phylum Streptophyta; class Magnoliopsida; order Asterales; family Asteraceae; genus Helianthus; species Helianthus tuberosus. The sequence continues at coordinate 188,428,312 of CM060449.1, forward strand.
AGTGCGATGTCTGCAGTCAATTCATCCCAGGGCATTCCACCTTTGCCTCCACCACCGTCTGGACCTCAGAAAAATGCCGAGAAAAAACCAACTCCCATTTTCTCAAAACCTCCAACTTCTTCTGCCTCTTATACTCCTACTACTAGTGACTTGTTTACTCTTATTTTGCAGATGAAGGAGCATATACAGCAGCAGGATAAGACCAATGAAAGGATTCTTAGAGAAATTGGAGACATCAAGAAACAGAAGAGATCGGCAGAGGATCATTCCCCACTGATGCCCAGATCTTTGAATTTCGATACTCCGGCTATAACTTCTCAGCCTTCAGCGGTTCCAGACGTTCAATATGTGGGAGGGCCAAAAGGAGTGCATTACGGATCATCAGCAATGACTTAGGCTTCAGGGTCATACTTCCAACCAGCAGGATCCCATCCTCAGCATATAGGATCCTTCGTAAGCTCAGGAGGATACTCAGGAGCGCAGCAGATTCAAGGATTCTGGCCGTTTCAAGGATCCTCACAGGTTCAAGGATCCTCCTATGTTCCAGGATCCTCCCAGGTTCAAGGATCCTCTCAGTTTCAAGGATCCTCCCAGGTTCAGGGATCTTCCTACGTCCCAGGATCCTCCCAGGTCCAAGGATCCTCTCAGTTTCATGGATCCTTCCAGATTCCGGGATCCTTAAGGAGTTTGCAATCAAGGAGTTCCGATATCCATCAGGGAGATTTTATTCCAATGCAGACCATTCCTTCTACTGGTCCATCGGTCATTCCAGAGCCCCAACAATATGGATTCACATCCGCTCTTCCTAATTTGAATCCAATGGGAGGTAACACTTTCAATAATTCTTATACCACTAACCATGGCCTTATGCAGGATACAGGTATCAATCATGCCATGGCCAGAGAATTGCAAAAGTTAAAGGATATGATATCAAGTGTCCCAAGAGTGGTCAAGCCTATCCCGGAGATTGCAGATGGGAGCCACAAGATATCTTATTTTGCACCACCAATCTGTGATGCTGAGATACCCAAGAGGTTCCACGTGCCTACCATGAAGTTGTATGACGGTTCAACAGATCCTGAAGAACACATAGCACAGTACAGGGAAAGGATGGAGATTAATCCCATCCCAGAAAGGTTAAAGGAAGCATGTCTGTGCAAGGGATTTGGATCCACTCTTACTGGATCGGCTCTTAAATGGCTGCAAAGTCTTCCCCCTTACTCTATTACCTCGTTTGCTAATCTAGTTAACCTATTTAATAACCAGTTTTCTTGTAGTAGAAAATTTGAGCGTTTAACTAGTGATCTGTATAGGATAACCTAAGGTCATAATGAATCATTAAGGGATTATATCACTAAATTTAGTAAAGAATCCTTAGATATCCCTAACCTGGATATAGCTACGGCTGTTGAAGCCTTTAAAATGGGATTGCTTAGGGATTCATTATTCTATGATGATCTTGTTATGACACCATGCAGGAATCTAGATGAGGTAAGAACCCGGGCCCTTAGGTTCATCCAGCTAGAGGATGACAAAAGGATCCAGGAGAGGTTAGCAGGATCCTCAAAGCAAGAGAAGCAAGGATCCTCATTCAAGAACAACAAGTTCAGATCCTATAACAAATCTGATAACCAGAATGTGCATGCTGTTGAACAAGAAGAGGATGATGAGGATTATCCTCCAATTTCCGAATATTGCTTTTCTGTTGATAACAATGAACTAATCCTTGCGATGCAGAATTTAGGTGATAAAGCTAGATGGCCCAGGAAAAATGACAGACCAGCTGCAACTAAAGATAAGTCAAAGTGGTGCGCATATCATGAAGATTTTGGGCATCTCACAGAAGAATGCATCGCACTGAGAAAAGAAATTGGATACTTGTTGAGCAAGGGGCACTTGAAAGAATTATTGGGGAGAAAGAAGTCAAGGACTCGGGATCCTGAAAGGATCCCAGAGAGAGCTCCAGCCCCTCCAGCAGATGCACAAGTTATAAACTTTATTTCTGGAGGATCAGACATTTGTGGAACATCCTTCTCTGCAGCTAAAAGACATGCAAAGGAAACCAAGATGGATAATGGAGATAGACCCATTCGAACATCCAGTGTCTCCGAAGGAAAAGTTATAACTTTTGATGAGGATGATCGTGTTGACATTCAGGATCCTCATCACGATGGGTTGGTTATCACTCTTTTTATTTCTAACCATTTTGTTCGCAGGATCCTTATAGACGGAGGAAGCTCTGTGAACATTATCCAGCTTGATGTCCTCAAGAAGATGAATATTCCTGAATCCGATATCATACCAAGATCCTCTGTGCTCGTGGGATTCAGTGACGAGACTAAGAATACTCTGGGGGACATTAAACTCCCAATCTATATCGAAGGCCTACATTCTTACCAAAAATTTTGTGTTATTGACTGTTTATCTTGTCGTAATGTTATCCTTGGCAGGCCTTGGATACATGACATGAAGGCAGTCCCATCCACTTATCATCAATGTGTGAAGCTTCCTAGTCCTTGGGGAATAGTGAAGATTGATAGTGATCAGCAAGAAGCTAAGAACTGCTACACCTCATCAATGAAACCAGCATCAAAGTCAAGGGATCAATAGAAATTAAAGCATCCTCCAAGGGATGTCTTGGAGGCAAGAGAACAGGATGTAGTAGAAATCCTTATGGATCCTGATGATCCTGAATCTAAAATTTATATAGGATCAGGGATCCTTGGCGAAATAAAGGAAGACCTCATATCCTTCCTCAAAAGGAGAAATACTACCTTTGCATGGAAACACGAAGACATGACAGGTATATCTAAAGATATAATCACTCACAAACTTGGCATTGATAGGTCCTTCAAACCAATCCATCAAAAGAGGAGGAAATTTGCACTAGAAAGAAATGCCATTATCCAGGAGGAGGCAGAGAAATTACTCCGATCAGGTATGATTAGAGAGGTCAAGTATCCAAGATGGTTGGCCAATGTGGTTGTTGTTCAAAAGAAAAACGGAAAGTGGAGGGTATGTGTCGATTTCACTGATTTAAATAAGGCATGTCCCAAGGATCCTTTCCCATTACCCCACATTGACTCCATGGTGGATGCAACTGCGGGTTATGAACTGTTAACTTTTATGGATGCTTCATCTGGATTTCAACAAATTCAGATGGAACCATCCGATCAAGAGGATACAGCCTTTATGACTCCAACGGGTATATACTGTTATATTGCTATGCCATTCGGACTAAGAAATGCAGGTGCAACTTATCAAAGGCTAGTGAATATGATGTTCAAGGATCAGATTGGACAAACTATGGAGGTTTACATAGACGATATGGTGGTAAAATCAAAAAAGGCTGAGGATCACCTAAGAGACTTGGAGGAAGCATTCAATATCCTTGACAAATATAACATGAAACTTAATCCTTCAAAATGTCACTTTGGTGTTAAAGCAGGTAAATTCTTAGGATATATGGTGACAAAGAGAGGCATTGAAGCCAGTCCAGAACAAATCAAAGCTATAGTGAACATCAAGTCCCCTGCCAATGCTAAGGATGTTCAGAGGTTAACAGGCAGGATTGCAGCTTTAAACAGATTCATATCCAAATCCTCAGAAAAGTGCAAGGAATTCTATGATATCCTAAGGAAGAACAAGAAATTCGAGTGGACTGAGAAGCATGAAAGTGCCTTAAGAGCTCTTAAGGATTACCTATCCTCGGCCCCGGCCTTGATGAAACCAGAAAAAGGAGATGTGTTATCCTTATATCTTGCGGTATCCTCAAAAGCAGCAAGTGCCGTCCTTGTTAAGGATCACGAAGGTACACAACATCCTGTCTATTATGTAAGTAAGAGTTTACTTGATGCTGAATCCAGGTATTCACACTTAGAAAACTTATCCTTGCATTAATTATGACATCTACTAAATTGAGACATTATTTTGAAACTCATGCCATTATCGTCAAAACTAATTTTCCAATTAAGAATGTCCTCAGGAAACCTGAAATGTCAGGAAGGATGGCTAAGTGGGCAGTGAAGCTTAGTGCATATGATATAAGATATGAGCCCAGGACAGCCATTAAATCCCAAGCATTAGCCGACTTTGTGGCAGATTTCAGTAGTGATTTGCAAAAGGAAGCTGAGTTAGAAGTCCAGCAGCTAGAGGAGACCAAGGATCCTTGGATACTCTATACTGATGGATCCTCAAATGTCAAAGGAACAGGGCTTGGAATACTACTAAAATCGCCACAGGGGGACATAATACCCCACTCTATAGCTTGTGAGTTCCAAACCTCTAACAATGAGGCTGAATATGAAGCCTTGATAGCTGGCTTGCAAATTGCTAAGCATATGAGGATCAGGTATCTTGAGGTACATGTAGATTCTTTGTTAATCACTAATCACTTTAATGGATCCTATGCTGTTAAAGGTGAAAAGCTAACCAAATATTTGGAGATAGTCAAAGAATTGGCACTCTCTTTTGTTTCCTTTAGTTTGACACAGGTACCAAGGGAAGAAAATGCAGAAGCTAATGCATTGGCTAATCTAGGATCATCTTTGAAGATCCCGGAGGATATAAGTATCCCCATTATCCATATCCTGGCTCCTGCCATCGAGGATCATGTGGCTATGGAAATAGGAGAGGATTCTATAATTATCCCTAGTGAGGATACTCAATTTCATTCAGGATCATGGATCCTCCCAATTATGAGATACTTACAACATGGAGAGATTCCTACAGGAGAAAACCCTAGGGCTTTCAAAATTAAGGTATCTCAATTCACAATTTTAAATAATATGTTGTATAAACGATCTCTTGCAGGACCATATCTAAGATGCATTGAGGATCCTGAAATCCAAGAAGTTTTAAAAGACTTCCATGAAGGAGATTGTGGAAACCACACTGGGGGCAGGGCATTATTCTCAAGGATCCTGAGGACAGGATACTATTGGCCAACTATGAAGAGAGATGCTGTGGAGTATGCTAAGAAATGTGATCCTTGTCAGAGACACAGCAATATCCTTCATCAACCAGCTGAATTTTTGCATCCTATATCCTCCACTTGGCCATTTATGAGATGGGGCATGGATATAGTTGGTAAGCTCCCTAAGGCACCTGGTGGAAAAGTGTTCATGCTTGCTATGACTGATTACTTCTCCAAGTGGATAGAGGCTGAAGCTTTTGCCCAAGTCAGAGAAAAGGAAGTTATATCCTTCATTAAAAGAAATATTATAACTAGATTTGGTATTCCTTCTGAAATTATATGTGATAATGGTTCCCAATTCATTGGGGGCAGAACTACTAACTTTTGTGACAGCTGGGGGATTAAGATGATAACATCAACACCAGTCCACCCACAAGCTAATGGTCAGGCAGAATCCTCCAATAAGATCATCATCAACAATTTGAAGAAGAAGCTTGGATCCAAGAAAGGGAAATGGGCAGAAGAACTACCTTATGTGCTTTGGGCTGATAGGACAACTCCTAAGAATGCTACAGGCCAAACTCCATTCTCCTTGGTATTTGGGGCAGAATCAGTGATCCCTACAGAAATGGTGGTTCCAACTGCTAGAACAAGTATTCGTGATCCTGAGGAAAATGATGAGAACTTGGTTCAAGACCTGGATACTATAGAAGAAATCATAGATTTGGCAAGGATAAGGATGGCCAGTTATCAGCAAAGAATGGCTGGAGCCTACAACAAAAATGTCAGGATCAGGAAATTCCAAGTTGGTGATATGGTATTAAGGAAAGCATTTCAGAATACCACCAATCCTGCTGATGGAAAGTTGGCACCAAAATGGGAAGGACCTTACTTGATTGAAGCTGAGGCAGGAAAGGGGGCATATCGATTGCTAACAATGGAAGGTGATTTGCTACCCAGAGCCTGGAATGCTGTCCATTTGAAGAAATACTTCATGTGATAAGGATCCATGATCCTCAGATGATAAGTATCCTTAAAGGATCCTTAAAGCACGGATGATCCTTATTTTGGTAACATTCTAATCTCAAACTATTTCGTTCTCTTATTTTCTCATATAAGGATAAGGATCCTGCATCCTTTATCCACCTTTCACGTGATTCTGAGTTTTGAAGGTTCAGGTATCCTTAGCAAAGGGTTGATTATCTACAGAAGCAACTAGTTATTTGGGCTTGACCCCAGTTTCGCCAGTAGCGCACGATGATCCTGGTATAGTTCATGGCAGTGGGACCAGTACTCGCGTTAGGGGCTGATAATTCAATTGTACTGGCTATACCTAGGATCCTACGTATAATGGTAGACGTACCATACATCCGTTCTTAAGGTTTCTAACGTTTTCACGTAAGCTAAGGTTTTGCCATTTTCATGCCACTAAGTTTGGATAGTCGCCAGTTAGGGCCATACTCCAGTTCATACGCGATCCTTGGGCTTGTCCCCAGTTATCCATGGGCTTGTCCCCAGTTATCCTCGGGCTTGTCCCAAGTTATCCTTTGGGCTTGTCCCCAGTTGCTAACTTTTATCTTATAATGGCTTAGTCCCAAATTATGTTCTATTTCAGGTCTTCGAAGTTAAACAACCAAGGATCCTTGATCCTTACTTCTTACTAAGGTTTGTCCTGTGGTTATCCTGATTATAGTATTAAGGGTTAGGATCCTAACTTGGATCCCCAGGTATGATCCTTAACTATTTTGATTTTATTCATTGATTATTTGAATAACCCTTATACTTTGACAACTGAGCTCATGATCCTTAAAATATACCACTTTTTGGAATTTTTCAACTATAGGATATTTGATCCTGGATCATATTCTAAATATATTTTTTTTAATCTAATTTGTTCAACTTTTCTTACTCAGACAAGTGTACATCAAAACAATTGAAAATTAAAAGGACAAACAAGGATAACAACACAAGATAAGCCAAAAAAGATTAAAGTTATTTTATTAACAAAGGTTTAACCGTTGAAGGTTGTCAAAATTGCCAACCCACGTTTCTACCAGCAAAACGTGGCCCGTCCACATGGGTTGGCAACGGGTGTCCATTGTTCACGCGGTTATAGCAAGTGCAGGAAATCAAAGCCGGCAGGATCACAATGGCTTCATCCCCCAAACAGAGGATCCCTCCACCATTTGTAATCCTACCTATTATCCAAAGGATCCTAGATCCTTAATCCTAAAACTATTGTTCAAATACAGACCATCATTGTTTTAAAACAGCACAACCACAAAAAAAAAAATACTACCGAATTTAAAAAATTGGGCTCCGGCTACGTCTAGAAATGTCCATCATTACCAAATCATGCAGCCTACACCTTCGCTGCATCTTCATCCCCTCCAGCTTCGGTATCCTTCACCTGATCCTTCGCACTGCCTCCAGCCTCGATCGCCAAAACCTCCTCAGCCTCCTCATCATCTTCCAGATCAGCTAACCTCGCCTTCCAGCCCTCAACATCCCAGCTGCTTCTGTCAAAGTCAGGATCTTGAGCTTCCTGGGCCATCTTCAGTTTTGTCTTATACATTGTGACGGCAGCGGAGACCTTTGCACCTTCTATGTGATCATGCTTCTCGTAGTCAATGTCGATCAAGATTTTAGCTGTCTGAGTCTTGGCGTCTTGAAGGGCTTTTTCGAGATCAGCAATCTTAAGATCCTTGAGCACTGCAACTTGTTGGAGGTCAGCGATCTTCTTATCCAGCTCCTCAATGCTCCCCACGTAGTCTTCAATCTCAGCAAATTTCTGCAAAAAAGACAAAGCAGTTCAAGATTAGGTGATCCTCAAATAAGTAGGATACCTAGGCAGAATTGGTGATCCTCACGTCATTGAAGTATTCGAGGAACTGGTGGCGGATCAGTGGCAGGCCTTGTAGATCCTCTATCTCAGAGTTTTTCCTCTTCTTACCACCCCTTCCTTTAGTGGGTGCCTTGGGGATGGAGACACTAGGGCTGGCAGTGGCCTTCTTCTTTCTGGATCGAACAGTGTCAAGGTCGGCAATGTTGAACTGGGAGGCAGGCTTGGAAGCTTTTCCGGCACCTACACTTTCAAAACAGATAAGTATCCTTATCCTATTTCTATTTAACTATTTATTTAAGTCTTTAACTATACAAAGAACAGGATACTTACTTGACATGGTGATAGAACCTGAGGATACTTCTTGTGAATCCTGGGTGTCTGTCTTGAATGATCTGGTTACAGGTTCAAGCCTTCTAAAAGCAGCAAGCTTTTCCTTGGTGGTAGGTGATGGTATGAGGTGCGAAACAGAGACAGCTGTATAACATAAAACAAAAGGGTGTTAGTGATCCTTATACAAAAACAAGACTATCTGGTGATCCTTCTCAGGATCCTCTGTCCTACCATGGGTGGACCACTTCCTTGGTAGATCCTTTCCGTTTGGAATAGAATCCCTTCTGACAAAGAAAAAACGTCGTTTCCAGTTTGTATCATTCTTGGTGGCTTTAAAAATGGGGTGTTCTTCACCGGGTTTTCGCTTAAACAGATATCGGTGGGATCCAAACGTCGTGAGATCATACATCTCTGCCAGTTCCGACATTCCTAAATCAATCCCTTCCTGCTCTATGATCCTTTCAAGGGTATATAAGACCCTCCAGATCATCGGCATAGCTTGGATGTAGGAGATGCCGGTAAGGGAGAAAAAGGATTGGGTAAAGGCTGGAAAAGGATAGGTGTATCCTATGGTGAATGGGGTAACAGGAAAAGCTACCCATGTCTCAGAAATATAGTCGCTCAGAACAGTGGGATCGAAGGGTTTGAAAAAGGTGTTCGCCGGAAAGCAGTACCGGATCTTATCTACTTGTGGATCAGTAAAGCAACACCTCTCATTCGCTGAATCTTTGATGATCCCTTGACTCTTCAAGGGGCTATCCTTCTGGTGATCCTTGGCGGGGGAGGACCGGAGCATCATTCTTAACGTGATGTTGGTAAAGAAAGAAAAACAGAGTAAGAGAAGGAGAAATAGGAAAAGAGATACCTGATTGATCTTCGGATGAGAATTTAAAGGGAGTTTCTCTTGGATTTAAATGCAAATTGATCCTATCTCTAACTCCTATTTATAATGATGATTTGCAGGATAGTCACTTCAGTGACGTCAGGTTTGCAACGGCTAGTTCGATCTTAACGGCTATTTATCCGTTAGTTTGTTGCGGATAAGATCAACAAAATACAACTGGTTTATTTACAATATTACTCCTTATATTTTGGGGGCAATTGTTAGGGGAGGATTTCTTAATGACTCGTGATCCTCAATTATTATCCTGCTTGGTGATCCTTACTTCTGTGTCAGTTAGTGATCCTCAGAAGTGCTTCAGGATCAGGATCATGGATCATCCTAAGGATCCTTATACTAATGATTGTCTGCTATTATTTCGGTATTGTTTTGCAGGAGTACCAGCTTGGACTTAGTCTTGGTAACGTTCCTGGAGAATATTCCACGTTTATTCCGCACGTGCTTGACCATGGTGAACGTTATGGAGATCGTGGGGAGAAGGCATGAATTGCGGATAGTTAGTTATTTAGATATTTTACTAAATTTAAAAGGGGTAGCGAGCTAATTAGACAACACTTGGCTATTTTTTGGCTACACACACTCGTACAACTGCACTCACCAGCTCTCGGCAAAACACTTAACATTTTTCATACGTTTCTACACGATACACTATAGTGATCCTTGTACTTAGCTCGCTATCATCCGAAGTTGTAAAAGGATTATTGTTTAATTTGAGTTGGTGATCGGTAGTTTCCATCACCCGAGGTTTTTTATGCCGGAGATCATACATTAATCAAGGGCTTTTTCCTCGTATAAATCTTTGTGTCCCCTGTGCAATTCATTTCATAGTGATCCTCATTGTTGTTTACCAATTCAAGCATCATACCCCGTAACAGAGAGTTTGGTTGCATTATCCTCGTCTGATTTTTGACCAAAACACCTATACCTCTCAGTATCGGGAAATGCTCTAAGTGTTGTCCTTGTAAAGGATAATGAAGGCAACAATATCCTGTCTATTATGTCAGACAAAGTTTATTAGATGCTGAAACTAGATACTCACACTTAGAGAAATTGATATTAGCCCTAGTTATGGCGTCAATAAAACTTAGACATTATTTTGAAACACATAGGATTCACGTTAAAACTAACTATCATGTTAAAAATGTGCTTAGGAAACCCGAGATGTCAGGTAGGATGGCTAAGTGGTCAGTGAAATTAAGTGCCTTTGATCTTGTATATGAGCCTAGAAATGCCATAAAGTCTCAGGCTTTAGCTGACTTTGTGGCTGATTTCAGTAGTGATATTCAAAATGAAGTAGACCTAGAAGTCCAACAATTAGGAGAAACCTCAGAATCCTGGACATTGTATACTGATGATGCATCTAATGTAAGAGGTGTAGGTTTGGGTATACTACTAAAATCGCCATAGGGGGACATATTACCCCAGGCTATTAGATGTGAGTTTCCTGCCACTAATAATGAAGCAGAATATGAAGCATTAATTGCAGGATTAGAATTGGCTAAAAGTATGAATATCAAGAGTTTGCAAGTATATGTTGATTATTTGTTAATTACTAATCATTTTAATGGATCCTATGCAGTTAAAGGTGAGAAGTTAATCGAGTATCTCGAAATTCTCAAAAAATTAGCAGGATATTTCGATATTTTTACACTTGAACAGGTACCAAGAGAGGATAATGCTGAAGCTGATGCCTTGGCAAATCTTGGATCATCAGTCAGGATACCGGAAGGGACCCGAATACCAATATTACATATTCTGTATCCTGTGACGGATCCTCAGGATAAGGAAGTAGTAAGTGTTCAGGATCCTGATGATGAATATCCTGAGGAGGATCCTAAGTCTTGGATGGCTCCAATCATGAGATATCTCAAGGAAGGACACATCCCAAAGGATGAGAATCCTAAGGCCTTTAGAATGAAGGTATCACGATTCACTATTATAAATAATGTTTTGTATAAGAAATCTCTTGCAGGACCATATCTGAGGTGCTTAGAGGATCCCGAAACCAAAGAAGTGCTTCAGGATATACACGAAGGGAATTGTGGTAACCATACTGGGGGCAGGTCGTTATTCTCAAAGGTATTAAGAACATGATATTATTGGCCGATGATGAGAAAAGATACTGCAGAATACGCTCGAAGATGTGATGCATGTCAAAGACACAGTAATATATTACATCAGCCGGCTGAGCCACTTTATCCTATAGCTTCCCCTTGGCCATTCATGAAGTGGGGAATAAATATAGTAGGAAAATTGCCAAAGGCTCCAGGAGGAAAGGTCTTCATGTTGGTAATGACTGATTATTTCTCTAAGTGGGTCGAAGCTGAAGCATTTGTTCAAGTTAGAGATCAGGAAGTGGTATCCTTCATAAAAAAGAATATCCTGACTAGGTTTGGAGTACCAGCTGAGATAATTTGTGACAATGGATCTCAGTTTATAAGTAAGAGGACTACTGACTTTTGCAAGAGCTGGGGAATGAAAATGATCACATCCACACCGGTGCATCCTCAAGCAAATGGACAAGCAGAATCCTCAAACAAGATAATTGTCAACAACCTGAAAAAGAGACTAGGAGCTAAAAAAGGAAGATGGGCAGAAGAACTACCCTTTGTTTTATGGGCTGATAGGACAACGGTGAAAAGTGCAACTGGTCAAACCCCATTTTCCTTAGTAATTGGAGCAGAAGCGGTAATCCCAACGGAAATGGTGATACCAACAGCAAGATCCAACCTCTGGGATCCTGAGCAGAATCCTGAAGTCCTTTGCCAGGAATTGGATACGGTTGATGAGACAAGAAACGCAGCAAGGCTAAGGATGGCAGCATATCAACAGAGGATATCTAAAGCATATAACAAGAATATAAGGACTAGAAGGTTCCAGGTCGGAGATTGGGTATTGAGAAAGGCTTTTCAGAATACTACTAATCTTGCTGATGGAAAGTTGGCTCCGAAATGGGAAGGACCCTATGAGATTGAATCAGAATCAGGAAAAGGAGCATACCGACTCAAGAATATGGAGGGGGATATGCTACCAAGATCCTGGAATGCTATACATCTAAAGCTCTATTTCAAGTATTTAAATTCCAACTCAGGATGGTATGAATCCTATCTCTTTTAATATGTTTTAATATTATTTATTATATTGAACCCATTACTGACTTAAGCATCGGAGGGGTGTTAGCCAGGCTAACACCCACCTTAGTTTACAGTTGTTTTGCAGTATATGCTTCGGGATATAGCTCCAGGATACACATTTAGGATACTTCGAAAGATTAGAGGATTGGCCCCCTCTCTCATGTTTAAGGGATCCTGATCCCTTCACAGGTTTAAAGGTATACACCTTTCTCTCGAATTGGGTTTAAACACCCCGCCTGGAGCGCAAGTTATCCAGGGATAGTTCAAGATAGCGGGACCAGTCCATGTAAAAGTGGCTGACAATTTCGTTATTGTTGGCTATATCCTGGATCCTAAAGGTATATGAGGATTGATCACCCTCTCTCACGGAAGGGTATTTTCATACTCTCTAAGGTTTAAAGGTTATCACCTTTCTAAGTCTTGGAGTTTATACACTCCCGCCTGTAGCACATGAAAATATGGGATTTTCCCCAGGATACTTATGGGATTTTCCCCTGGATACTAAGGATTTATCTCCAGTATATTTTTGGGTTTTACCCCTATAACACAAGAACTGTTCGAACAGTTGGAACTGATATTCAAAAAAATTTCTAAGTGTTCAAAGACTTCATGCACAGGGGACATTCCTTCTGAGGCGATCGTGTAAAGCTCAAAAGATCAAATTTGGACCTAGTGTACTAAGTATCTCGGACTGGGGACATCTTAGTGGAAGAAGTTGCAAAAGGATTGAAGTTCGATACTAGGGTTACACTCTATTCCTGGTATGATCTTTCCTTTGTGAACCTTACTTAAGTCATTTAAACTTTTGAAACTATGTTTGGTAAAAAATTTAAATATCCTGATTAAGGATATATTCTTGAGATGTGCTTTCGGAATATGTTTCAGGATATTTGGTTGGAATATTTGGGATATAATACTTGGGTTAAAAACTAATACTCTGGTCAAGCAAGTATTATCAAAACGAATAAACTATCCTTTTTTCTTTAAAGACTTTATCTAAATTGTTTGAATTTTGAAAACCCTGTTAGACGAAAGTATTTGTAGGATATCGCTGAATATACTGATCAGGATATTTTCAAAAAGTAATGGAACTAATTTTGGAAAGTTAAAATCTAAACTAAGCAATGCATAACAAAAAATTAAAAGGCGACAGCAAATAAGTCAAAAGGAGGTTATGTTATTAACATGTCAAAAGTTGTGCTTTTGGTTTCACCTCGAACCAAGGCCCATCCACCAAAAGCACTATTGGTTTCTTACCATATTTACACAACGGTTGAAGGTTTCATCTCAAACCGAGACCCATCCGCCTCCAACCGTTGCATTGTTCAAAACAGATCATACTAATCGATGACCAAGGGCTTCATCCTGAAACCCAGGACCCATCCACCTTTGGTCATCATATTGTCTTAATGCAGGAAATGTAAATTGTTCAAAGACAGGAAAAGTAAATTGTTTAACAGACCACAACCATCAAATTTAAAAAACTGGGCTCCGGCCTTGGCATGTATGTCCATCATCGCCCACTTCGCTGCCTCTAAGGGGCAGCTCCTCCTTCCATCATGACCTCGTCAGCAGCATCCTTCTCAGCATTTCCTCCAGCATCACCTCCAGCATCACCTTCGGCATCACCATCAGCATCCTTCGAAACGTCAGCACCATCCACCTTCTTGGCCACCTCAGCAGGCTCCTCCGTTGTGGGCTTCACAGGAGGCTCCACAGGGTTACCACCAAGATCTTTCAACTTCATCTCCCAAGCTTTGATATTCCAAGAAGGGCATTCAACGCCCAAAGCCATAGCCTCATAAGCCATTTTCAGCCTGGCCTGGAGGAGGGAGATGACAACTGAATTCTTGAGGCTTTCCCGGTATGAAGCCATGTCCTGCTCATGTTGAACTTGGGCAGCATCAGACTTAGCTTGGGCCTCCTGGGTGATCTTCTGGATGGCAGACTGATGCTCTTGGACCATTGCCTTGTATTTAGCCTCGTAATGCTCCGATTTGGCGGTGGCAATTGCTGCTTGATCTGCAATGGTGGCTTCGGCCTTCTTCAACTTGCTCTCTAGCATGGTGTTCAGGCCACATGCGTCTTCGTAGAGGAATACCAGGCGTTCGAGACTACAAAATAAGGTATTAACCTTAATTAACTTTTATAATCAGCATATGGTGCAGGATATAGGTCAAGGATACTAACCTGGTTGAGAAAGCCGGTCATGAATTTTCTGGATTCCGTGAACCCATGGTTCTCAAATGGGAACACGTGGGGTGTAGCAGGATGGTCTACTTCCTTCCTCTTCCGGGAGCTGAAGGCCCGGGTCCTGGATGCTAGGGGAGCTTTGGGAACGGTAGCAGTCTTCGAACTGGTAGGCTTTGGAGTATCAGCTGGCTTTGGATTGGATTCTTGCTGGATAGGTGCGAGGCTGGAATAGCTGTCCAGCTCATCGAGTTGGAAGCCTTCGAGGTTGATGACCGGCACTATAAAAAGGGAGAAATGTTTAACTCTTAACACTAATACTCTATAATTAATCAAATCATATACTTACCAGACATCTCTGAACTTGATTTTTGACTTGAGCTTGTAAGGAACAGGGAGAAGGTTCTTTCACTGGCAAGAAGTCGATAGATCTCTTTGATCATGGGCTCCGATTCTGCGCTTGGGGGTGCTAGGTCTCTGAAATTTGCTGCATAAGATATCAGGATATCAGTCAAGGATACAGTTTAAGGATATATTTGGGGATATTCCTAAAACCCTAAATCCTACCCTTGGTTAACCATCTAACTGGCAGGTCAAAACCCTTGTCAATAGACTCCCTCTTAACGAAAAAGAACTTCTGTTGCCACTGATCTTCGTTCTTAGTGGCCTTAAGAACTAGGGGATTCTTGGAGGTAGAGAACAAAAGAAAGCGGCTGTTGCCATGGGATCTCAGTCGATATGCTATGGGAAGGTCTTCGATGCATAGGTCAGGGCAATGGCAAGATTTAATTTGGTTTAGCACCGTTAAAAATTGCCACACCATTGGCATAGTTTGAGCGTAGCTGAGGCCGGTAAGTTCGAAGAAACGAGAGATGAAGGGTGGAAATGGATACCAGAGTCCCAAGGAAAAGGGATAGGCAAAAAAGCAGACCCACTCGTCTGATGATGCGTCTGATCGGACCTCCCGATCAAAGGGGCGAATGACCATTCCGGCAGGAAAGGCGCCGGAATCCTTCAGAGCGGCGATATCAGCATTATTGAAAGAACATATTTCTTTTTCTGGTTCTCGGATAAGGTTTTGGCTCATGAGGGTTGGGACCGGCTCGTTCGAGCGAGATCTTGTTCGTGATGCCATGAAAGGAATTGACCGAGAAAGAAGAAATTCAAGAAAAAAAAAAACAGAGAAGAAGAGAGAAGGGAAATACCTGAGATTTGCTCGAGGAGTGATGATCATAATGCAAAGTATTTCGGCTAATTATAGGCTGAATATAGGGGGCATTGAGTAAATATCGTATGGGAAGTTGTAGCGTGTCACATCAACCGTTATTTCAACTTAATAACCTCGATTCGAGGGATAAGATTTAAAATGTATCCGTTGGAATTGGTATACCAACAGATATATTTTGCGGACAATTGTTATGGGTCATTTTCTGAACATATATCCTGACTAATATTCTGGCTTTGATTGTTTATTTTTTATCAGGATACCGGATCAGGATATTGGTAACATCCTGATACGATATCCTGGTAGTAACTAATTTAATCACGTGCAGATTATTGTAACAAGTCTCTAACGGTCAGGTGGACTTCTTCTCCTCGAGACTCGGGCAAATCAGTTAGTTTGGAGACGTTGAAGCCGTAAGACCAGGACTGCAACGTTCATATGGAGAATATCCGCTGAATCCTGGAATAATAGGATATTTAGTTAGTTTCCTTTTACTATAAATAGGTTGATCAGATCGGATTAAGGCACACACTCTTTCGCACACTTTTTCTCTCCTGTTGCAAACAATCACTACACACAAACACTTGTACTCGAATTACATTGTAACACCTAGTTGATCCGCATCATATCCTGCACTGTATCCTGATATTTGAAGTAATAGAAGAACAAGGCAGCTGCGATTGTCAGCTCCCGAGGTTTTGTGCCGGCGATCTAGATTGATCAAGGGCTTTCCTCGTACATCCTGTGTCACCCTTTACATTTTCGCTCATTGTTTGATCATAGATACAACTCTATATCCTGAGTCGTATCCTGAAACTGTTTTTGCAAATAACTTAACTAGCATATTTTCAACACACGTTTCTAGCACACTGCCTCACTTAACTAATTTGATCATTAAATTGCTTCGGTAATTTTTGACCAAAACACTACATATTTTGTTGTGTAGGGAACTGTCCATCATCAAATAGCGTGCTTAAAGACATAACAACTTTAAGTCCCTCTAATTTTACTAATCCAGGTCATTTCGTAACTTTATTTTTGGTTGATGAAGCATTAATTTTATTACAATGATATTTATTTCTTATAAAATATTATATTTCTTTATTCAGTATTTATTTATTATTTAATTTTGTATTATTTATTATATTTATTTTGTAGGAAACATTGCATCTTCCAGTGGTATTATAACAAACATTACAAGTAACTCAGCATCCACTTCATGTGTTAACATGATACCTTCGTCTTCATCTGCAATTTCATCAAATACTATTCTCACATCAACCAACGCTTCAACATTGACAAGAATGTCATCGGGAAAGCGTAAATTAGTAAGAAAACGTCGAGATTTAACACCTATACCTATTATTGATTTGACAGCAGAGGATGATAACGAAGTTCCTGATATCGTCCATTAACATTTAAAAGGTGTTCCAAAAGGTATAACTGATCCTCTTTTCTTTGTTACCGCTTGACAATTTTTTTATATTAATTTTCAGCAACATAGATTTAAAAAGTTTGATATTATTCTTTTTATTGGAATAAAAAAATTATACAGACTACTTGGATTATGGTGACCAGATCATTGTTTGTAAGTCATGTAACACAAATATATGGAAAGCAGAGGACGACAGGGGAGAACATAAGCAAAAGAAAGTTAACTATTCTATTTGTTGTTCGTATGGTAAAGTTTTGTTACCTGATTTAAAAAAGCCTCCAGATATTTTGAAAGATTTATATGTTGGTGTTGATGCGAAGAGCAAATTTTTTATAAAAAAAAATTCGCAGTTATAACTCTATTTTCTCATTTACGTCTATGGGAGGAAGGATTGACAAAACTATCAATCGTGGAAATGCACCTTATATCTTTCGATTAAGTAGTCAAAATTATCATACCATAGGTAGTCTGTTACCTGTCGATGGAAACGAGCCAAAATTCGGCCAGTTGTATATATACGACACAGATAATGAGATCTTTAATCGACAAAACGCTGTTGGGTATGTATTTTTATTGTACTCTTTATATTTAGCTACTTATGTTTTTTATTTCATACGCTACTAGTTATAGTAATACAGATATACACATTATTAATCCTTTTTTTATTGAAAATTTAACAGGGGTTCAACGTCTTCTTTTTCAATAACCGAGGCAGCTTATTATGTTGAAATCATTGAGGAACTTACACATATGTTAGACACTAACAATGCTTTGGTTAAAAGTTATAGACAGGCTAGAAACGGTTTAAATGAAAATCCTTATATCGACTTGAAGCTTTGTTTTATCGGTAAAAGATCCAAAGATGGTAGAACATATAACCTTCCTGAGGCTTCTAAAGTTGCTGCATTAATTATTGGATATCTGACTCATGCTGTTGAAAATCATGATATCGTTGTGAAAACAAAATCTAGTCGAATTGAGCGCATAAGTAAATTACATCCTTCTTATCTTTCTCTACAATATCCTCTTTTATTTCCATATGGAGAAGATATGTATAGGGTTGACATCCTTCATAGAGGTCTGAATTTAGACACAAAGAGCAAACGGCCAATGTGTACTATGCGTGAGTTCTATGGATATAGATTCCAAGATCATCTCAATCAATTTTCACTTCTTCATCATGCAAAACGACTCATGCTGTTGAAAATCGTGATATTGTTGTGAAAACAAAATCTAGTCGAATTGAGCGCATAAGTGAATTACATCCTTCTTATCTTTCTCTACAATATCCTCTTTTATTTCCATATGGAGAAGATATGTATAGGGTTGACATCCTTCATAGAGGTCTGAATTTAGACACAAAGAGCAAATGGCCAATGTGTACTATGCGTGAGTTCTTTGCATATAGATTCCAAGATCATGTCAATCAATTTTCTCTTCTTCATCATGCAAAACGACTTTTCCAGCAATTTGTGGTTGATTGTTACACTCTGGTGGAGAGTGAATGGTTATTTTACATACGGCGACAGCAAACGCATTTGAGATCTGAAACTGTTGAGAATATACAGAATGCAAATAATGCTGGAAAAAAAAGATATGTCTAAAATTGCACACGTATCTTTATTCCTTCTTCATTCACTGGTGGTTCTCGATATATGATGCAAAATTACTTAGATGGAATGTCTTTGTGCAAATGGTTTGGGTATCCAGATTTTTTCATTATTATTACATGTAATCCAAAATGGCTGGAAGTTCAAAGGTTTTTAAAAGATACCACCATAAGACCTCAAGATAGACCAGACATTTTGTGTCGAATTTTCAAGATCAAACTTGATTCCATAACAAAAGACTTGGAAGAACGTCGCTTGCTTAGGAGAGTTAATTCTGGTATGTTTACCTTATAGTTTAACATTTATAACCCAAACTTAAAAATTATGTTTGTTTAATTTTTATTATTATTATTATTATTGTTATTATTATTATTATTATTATTATTATTATTATTATTATCTACATTATTGCTCATATAATTCTGTTCTATTGTTTTTATAGTACATAATCAATTTTTATACTACTGTGTAGTTGTCTGACTGTTGAATTTCAAAAATGCGGACTTCCTCATACACACATTTGTGTATTCATGCATCCTGATAGCAAGATACTATCCGTTGACCAACCAGATCCAATCATTTCTGTCGAACTTCAGGACATAGCCGAAGATCCAGAGTTATATAAACTTGTGGCAGGCTTCATGATTCATGGTTCGTGTGGTGCTCTCAATATGAATTCTCCTTGCATGGTCAATCGTAAGTGTTCCAAGAAGTTTCCTAAAAAAATTGTTAACAAAACATGTTTAGATAAAAAATGATTTCCAGTTTATCGTAGAAGGGATTCTGGCTTATCTGTTGTTAAATCACGCGTGAACGTAGACAACAGATTTGTTGTTCCATAAAGTAAAGTGCTGTTAAAAAGATACCAGGCGCACATTAACGTTGAATGGTGCTATCAAGTTGGTTCTATCAAATATTTATTCAAGTACATTAACAACGGTCCAGATAGAACTACTCTTAGAGTTATAGAAAGTGGAAATCAGAATGATCAGGAACCTGTAATCAAAATATTAAGTTTTAAAATTGTAGCTTAATTAGCATCCACCGCTTTTATATAATTGCTATTTACTGAAACAAACTATACTTTAAATAAATGTAAAATCCCTCTATTTTTTTCTGCAAAACTAATGAAAAACAAAGCCTAACAGACACTAATGTCGATTTTGTGGCGAGTAGTAATCGTTTATCATCATCCAATAAAGAATCCGATATTTTACTCCATTAACTGCATAGCCTACAAGACACGCCAGCATGGCCCTGATTCGTTTTCCTCAAGCGCATCACGCAATAGGCCTGCCCTTTAAAACCAAGATAACATAATTGCATAAAGATCTATCTATCTAAGTTAAGAATATACAAACTACAAACATATTGTTAAAACTCTAATCTCAATCAAGAAAGTGAAAACAACATTACCGGAATTGCCAGACAATTTACGCACTCTATCAAACACCTGAGCTGCACTCAACTGTTTATCAGGACCTGATCCAACCTGTAAGCACCCACATTAATCCTATCAATAAACATGAAAGTGCACATAACGATTAATAAACATGAAATGGTGAACCGAATACTTCTTAATAATCAAAGTGGATATGAGTATTATGACTCACCTCAAGTTTAAGAAGAACATCTCGGTTCTGCAAGATTCTTCTGTCTTCACATTCCACTCCTTGATGATCTTTACAGAAAAAAACGAAAAAAATGAGAAATTAAGTAATAGCAGAACGCTCAAATAGAAATAGCGCGAATTATGGCCTGTTTGGCCCACTCAGCAGCTTCCTTAATCAAATGATCCTCCGATGATAAACATTCATTCAAAACGTATTTGCTTGAAAGAGATTGCTGACTTAACGACCCGACATTACTTCCAAGAGTATCAGCTAGATCTCCAAGCATGCCAATAGCTGTTTTCATCACCAATTCATCCTTAAAAACAGAACATAAAACTTCAAGTAAGAAACAAAATACAAAAAGTATCCTGTTTTGTGTTCGTGGGTTAGCCGGTTCAACCCGACCCGAACCGAAAATCTTGTCATACATATGAACCCGAAACTACTTCAAAATCACATCAAGATGACATGCTAAAAACCGAAACTTTCATAAAAAAATTCACACTTCATGATCAATCAAGAAACACCCACACATAAACTCAATACCCATTGATCTAGAAACAATTTGAATCAAAATTCTTTGAGTGGTAAACAGATTCGATTCAAGATTCTTATGATTCAAAATAAGCTAACCCAAACACCCCCATTGTCTTATAATGCATCATAACTAACTAAAAATGCTACAAGTTAGGAACATAAGTAATTAAGTATAAAATATGCGAAAGAGAACTCTATAAGTGATATAGGAGATCCCAAATGGTAATGGTATTAATAAAGCAATCAACCACTTTAGAAACATGTTTTTACTTTTTTAAGAAGAAATGAGAAAAAAAAGTAAAAGAACTACCCTAAATATATAAAGTTGATGTTCAAAATTCTGACCTCAAACCAGGTAGCTGTTCCTGCTGGTATATTTAACCTCATGCCATATGATTTTCTTCGATCAAAAATGAAAGTTGGATTGACCTCAATGAAATGATAATGGCTGCCAACCTGAAAGTTGGATCAAAAATGAAAGTTGAATTGCCGGACAATTTACGCACTCTATCAAACACCTGAGCTGCACTCAACTGTTTATCAGGACCTGATCCAACCTGTAAGCACCCACATTAATCCTATCAATAAACATGAATGGAGGATAACAGGGAAACTCAGATTTGAAATTATTGAAAAAACTTCGTTGTCCAACCACCATCTTTGTCATCCGAGCACCCCACAAGTTGTGATCTTCAGAACCCTAACTGGAACAAACGTCGTTGACATCTCCCTTGAAAACCCTAGCCGTCGTTGCTAACACCAAGGACCAGAGACCATAAACCACCATCACTACCACCAACAATAATGGACACTGAAGATAGAAACAGATGAAATCGGAACAAATTTTTAGAGAGAGAAAGGGATTTGGTGACGGATCGAAAAAAATCACAGAGAAGAAAAGATTCTGGTGATGGGGTGAGAGATTACGAACGCGAAGTGTGATGGTGAGAGCGATGTCTTCATCTTCCTGAAATTGGCAATCATCATCCTGATCTTCGACACTTTCATGGTGTGTGAATTGGGAAGAGAGCAGATGAGAATGAAGAAAGAGAGATGAATTTGAAATTTGAAATGAGATTTGGTTTCTTTCCAAACTCACGTGATGAGTTACAGATGGTCAAAATTAAGACTTTTTGTTCGCAAGCCTGCCTATTCTTATTAGGTTTTTTTTTTTAAAAGAAAAAAAATCAGAAAATGACACCTAGGATTAGAATATTTGAGAGATTGACACATAGGAAAGAGAGAAGGGAGAATGTGTGTGGTGATGACACGTAGGATTTGCTCAATTGATGACACATATTGAGAGGTAACTTGTTTGATGAGCAATGTAGTGAGAGAGAGGAGGAGAGGGTTCTTGCACGGCAAAGAAACCCAGATCCCTTCTTTCTTTCTTTCTTTCCCCAATCTCCATCCTTTTATGCCGTAATTTATTCCTCCTCTTCCCTTTCGGACACCATTTTGTTTTATTATTTTCCTTTTAAGATCGAATTCAATTGTAATATTCACACCAGAGAGAGAAGCAGATGTTTGATGTCCCTAATCTGCCCATCCTCTACAGAAGCCAAATTTGGGTACAGCGGGCCTCTTTTCGACTTCATTATCTCCTCATCTTTTCAGTACAGCACTTTTCTTTTTCTCAACCTTCCTATTATATGTATGCACATCGTTTTCTTCAGTTCATGCCAAAAAGAAAAATTAAAAAAAAAATATATTCCTTGTTTTTGTGTTTCTGAAGATGCTCGATTTTGCTTGCAGTGAGACTATCAGCAAATAGCAACAGCAGCATGTATGGTCATGAAGATGAAGAAGAATCCCTTGAGGCCCAAACTATTGGAAATCTCCTTCCAGACGATGATGATTTGTTATCTGGAGTCACAGACTGCAAGCTACAGTGTGATGATGATGTCGAAGAAGAATTAGACTTTTTTAGCAGTGTCGGGGGGATGGACTTGGGAGAAGAAAGAATCTATCAAACTTCAAGAACACTTGTTGTGAGAAATATTAATAGCGACGTTGATGATTCCGAGTTAAGAATCTTGTTTGAGGTATGTTTCTTTCTTTCTTTCTTTCTTTGTTTTTTTTTTTTTTTTGGATTTTTTAATGTGCATAATTGAAACAATAACTATGCAGCAATATGGGGAGATTCAGACTCTGTACACAGCCTGTGGGTTTGTGATGATATCATACT
Organism: Helianthus tuberosus; assembly: GCA_030545235.1. Classification (NCBI taxonomy): domain Eukaryota; kingdom Viridiplantae; phylum Streptophyta; class Magnoliopsida; order Asterales; family Asteraceae; genus Helianthus; species Helianthus tuberosus. The sequence goes on from CM060449.1 coordinate 188,451,235, forward strand.
ATGATATAAGAGCAAGCAGACGTGCCATGCAAGCTCTTCAGAACAAACTCTTGGGGTGTACAAACCTTGATATCCATTATTCAATTCCAAAGGTGCTTCTTTTATTTTTCCCAATCCTTGATCTAGTTGTTAGTAACTCAATACTATAGGATTTCGACTGTTTATGACATGAGATCTTCTTAACACATACTTGTTATTGATTTCTAAACCCAGTTTTGCCATCTCATAAATGCAATACGTAGGCTCATTTATTTTTTTCAGGATAACCCTTCAGACAAAGGCACTGTTATGATATATGACCTTGATCCTAGTGTTTCTAATGAGGAGCTTGGTCATGTTTTTGGTGCCTATGGTGAGGTTAAGGAGGTAATCTTTATTGATTCTCCATTTTATTTTATGTATCTTCTCTAGTTGGGTATGTATGATATAAATCCTGTTTGCTTCTGGATGCAGATCCGTGATGGAAGTCGTCACAAGTCCATAGAATTTTATGATATAAGAGCTGCAGAAGCTGCTTTGCACGAATTAAACATGGGAGCGAAACAGATGAAACTTGTACCTTCCAAACGGTAGGACCCAACCCTCTTACTATAAAATTCTAAAACGCTTGTACAATCCTAAAAGAATTACATTGTCTTATTCTTGGCCGCTTCAACAGTCCATTTCCAGAGCAGGATTTAGGTGAAACTAGTGCCTCGTTGCCTCCTACTGATTTCGCAAGAGACGTTTCTGGTCTGAGTCACAGCTGTCAGTGTCATAATATAAATGATATTCTATTTGGTAAGTGAATATTTGAAAATAAGATCTTTATATGTTCATTTAAAATGGTTACAGGAACAATGCCAAACGTCCGAGTTACACCTGGCAGCATGGACCATGGCGGTCATGTGGGCATCCCAGCTAACAGTTTTTCGTCTATTATTGGGGTGGAATCAGATGTTATGCCATCCAGTTTACAGAGCCAACTGAAATATGATTTCAGAAGCACACCAAATTACCACCCTCATTCACTTCCGGATGTCTTAACCAACAATTCTCCTAGCTCCATGGCTGCTGCAAGTTTGAATGGTAGAATGCCTGAAAGGGTGGGAAGTAGGCAGTTTAAGATATTTGGTGGCTCCGTCAGTAATGACAATGGTAAGGGGTGTTTTCACTACATGTTAAATTATTATCAAGAATTGAGGATTGATGATTTGAACTGACCGACTCGTTTCACAGTGTTTGGCCCCTCTGGAAATGCAAGTGGTTCCCCTGCCACTCATCATCACATGTGGAGTCTTTCTCATCAGCTTCAAGCTCATAACATGATATGGCCCCATTCATCATCGTTGATGAATGGAGTGGCTAATGCTCACAGAACACCGTCTCATATGGCCAACACTAATTTGCACGTTAACAACCCGCATGTGGGGTCGGCGCCATCTATCTGGGATATACGGCACTCTTATGAATCCCCTGATACAGTATCAGTTTTCCATCCAGCTTCTCTCGGGAATATGAGGGTCCCTGGTCCTCTGGATTTTGTTTCTCATAATATGTTTCCTCTTCGTAACCTCCCAATCCCATCCAAAAATATAGGACTGGCTCCCCATCATCAGAATAATCTAGTTTTTCCTAGCAGAGGACAAATGATGACTTCATTTGATTCTCCTAGAACCCGTAGAAATGAAGCCAATTCAAATCCATCTGACAATAAGAAACAATTTGAACTCGATTTGGACCGTATTATGCGAGGGGAAGACAGAAGAACCACTCTAATGATCAAGAACATCCCTAACAAGTATGTATAAGCTTATATCTAAACATACTCTAAGATCAGGTTGGCCTGTTCATATTGAAATCTGATCATTGATGGTGGAAACTGCAGGTACACTTCTAAGATGCTGCTGGCTGCAATTGATGAACGCCATCGTGGAACATATGATTTTATCTACTTACCCATAGATTTTAAGGCTAGTGATTTTCCTGTGTTTGATGTTATGGTTGTTAGCTAACACTATATATTTTGTGTTGGCAGAACAAATGTAATGTGGGTTATGCATTTATCAACATGACTGAGCCTCCACTTATTATTCCATTCTATCAGGTTTGTATAATTGTGTTTCATAAGTAATAAGTGTCTAGTCTTAATTCTTAAGTAATTTACAGGCATTTAATGGGAAGAAGTGGGAGAAGTTTAACAGCGAAAAGGTAGCTTCCCTTGCATATGCTCGCATTCAGGGAAAAGCTGCACTCATTGCCCGCTTTCAGAATTCAAGTTTGATGAATGAAGATAAGCGGTGCCGCCCCATCCTTTTCCACACTGATGGTCCCAATGCAGGTGATCAGGTTTGTATTTTCTGTCCCAAACGGTCTCTCATACGCATTACAGCCCAAGTTTGAACTGATCAGGTTTTCTGTGTAGGTACCCTTTCCTATGGGTGTGAATATTAGATCAAGAGCGAACAAAAACCGTAACAGCACACATGAGGAAGATGTTGATGCATCTTCAAATGATGTGGGGGGGGGGGGGGGGGGGGGGGTAGGACTCATCCTCAGGTTCTACAAAGGATTCTGAATGAGAAAGGCCCGGCCCGCTCCTTTTTGTTTGTTTGTGCCAAGTGCTAACACCTTACCTTACATGTATGTAATTAATTGAAGCCTGCCTCAAATTTTCTATTGTACATTGAGGGGTGGGCGAGGTTAAAACAAAATGGCTCGAGGAGCGTGGTCCAAAACGACAACGATGAGTATCCTTGTAGTTGTGATTGATCATCAAGTATCCTGTTCATTTTTTCTAGACATTTTGTATTGCATCTTCGGTATCCTTTTCCTTGCGGTTCAAAAGAGCCCACGTGCACGATTCAATCATATTAGGTTAACTAAAAGTTTGACCATACGTATGAACATGTATCTACATTATATTTAACCTTATGAAAACTGAACTTTTTATATTAGTTTTGCATCACACTATTAACCATTTAGCAAGTTTTACACACACTTTAACCATGTTTCTTATTAAACACATCCTAATCCTCCACTAACTATTAAACAAAGCTAATTATTCACTAGTCTGTCTTGGTTTTCTCTAGTTCCCCGCTTAAGTGTGATTAGCACAAGCTCTTGACATCTAATCCCCCTTTGTTTCCACCGCAGCTGCCTTGACAACATGCACATCATGTTTACCGAGATGTGGGGCTACCTCCGGGTTCCTCCGGGCGCACAAGCCTTCACAGAGTTATATTTTTATATCATGCAGTATTTGATATATTTGAAAAATATGAATGATGATAATAAAATTCATAGTAATATCATGCAGTTTATTAATAGTATGATGAACTATGAAGAACAACGATCTCAGTAGCCTCAGCCCTCAAGCCACCAGCGATAAAGATTGAAGAACCAGATGTCAGTCTCACGACGGACACATTAGATTTAGGGTATGTTTGGCAAAAGTAGCTGGTGGCTGAAAGCTGGTGACTGGAAGCTGATAGCTGGTAGCTAGTAGCTGTAGCTTTTTAGATATATTTGGTGTTTGGCAGAGTAGCTGAAACTTTTAATAAAATGTATAAAATCATCAAAATAGACATAACTAAAAATATAAAAATTATCTTTAGAGGTTAAAATAGTCATTGTTTCCCTAAAAGCTTGTAGCTCATTCTAAACGCTACTAGTAGGAGCGTTCAACTAAAAACTTCAAGCTCCTTCAACCAAGCAAGGCTTTTTATTGAGTAGGAGCTTTTTCTTAAAAGCTTAAAGTTAGAAGCTTCTAAAAGTTCCTAAAAGCTCTAGGCCAAACATACCCTTAGGATTACAGGACTAGGATTACACCACCAACCACCGCCACCACAACCCACCACTGTCGCCACCCTCCGCCACCGAACACCGACGCCACCACCGGCCACCACCACTAACACCGCCCACCCGCCGCCACAACATCGGCACCACTTCCCACCATCGCCACCCTCCGCCACCGAACACCAACATCACTGCCGCCACAACCAACCACCGCCACTGCCACCACCGCTGCCACCGACCGCCGTCGCCACCCATCCCCGCCATCGACTACCGCCACCCATCACCAATTTTATTCCTTCTTCTTTTCCTGCCCACCAAACACTACAAGGTAATGATTCATTCCATTCCCATATGGTAACCAAACAAGACCACGGAATGAAATGATCCATTTCATTCCTTTATCCATTCTATTACCTCGTCCATTCCATTCTCTCGTCAATTCCATTACCCCATGTTAGAGTTTGGGTCTTTACTTTTGGGTTATTCCAAAGAAAAAACTGATTATTGTGGACTTTCGTCCACTTTTGGCCCGAAATTAAAAAAAAAACCCATGAAAAGTAGTGTTATGACCACTATACGAGATTCAAAATAGCGCGTAAATAGCGATATTTAGCACCGATAATAGTGGAACCACTATTATTGACCCTTAAGCCCTCGGATGTCCGCTAACTTTTATAGCACCACTACTGACTTCTTACCTGGTAGGCTAGGATCCGCCGACATAAACATGGTCGTTCTCTCTTTTTTTTTTTGTATTTCACATTTAGTTGTATCTTTGCTTTGTTGTGTGTGTACAAGCTAATATTATATATATGTAAAATTTTCATTGTTTATATATGTAGTGTTACTGTTTAGTTTGATTGGTTACATATCATATGATAGTTTAATTTCGATTAATTTAAAATTTTTGGATTATTTAATAAAAATATTTATTTATATTATTTTTGGATTTTATAAAGTATAAATTTTTTACATATATATTTATAAAAAAGATTTGTAATATTTTATAATATTAACACTATATTATTGTATGTATTATTGTTTAAAAAAACTTTTTATGTCTTGTTAAAATGATAAATATTATTTAGAAAAACAAATTTTGGAATTAAAAAAAAAAATCCTATACGCCTCTTATTCGTCTGATGCGTACAGCACTATAAAATCCTAATCTACCCAACTTTTGAAGAAAAAAATACATAGGCCGCATTTAGACCTTGTATTGACCTATACGCAACATATATAACCAATCACTTGACGTGTGCCAATTTTGATTTTAAGGTTTGTAGTATACGTTGTGAGGTGATGACTTAGCTTTTGAGGGGGTGTGGATAGATGAAGGCTTATATAACAAATTAAAAACATTAAGCATTATTAATATCTATTAATATCTATTATTATTATTATTATTAATTATTAATATCTATTAATAATACAATGGAAATGAACAGTGATTTGGATCATCTATTAATAATACAATGGAAACGGAACAGTGATTTGGATCGTGATTTGTTGTGATTGACCTATTTGGGAGGTCATCCCCTTTTAAGACACGTATCTTCCCTTTTCACCTCATTTTTAAACCTTAGAAGAAGAGAGAGAAAGGGAAAAGGGAGAGAGAATGGCAGTGACCGGAGGATCACTACCATCACACCAGATTCTGGCGCGACAACGACCCAATTGACGGAGTGACGACTTAGGGTTTAAGAGAGGGAGAGGCTGTGTAAAAGACCATGACGACAGTTAGCATTCCGACCAAGTTAGACCAGATTCCGGTAAGATCCAAACCCATCTGCATGTTTCATTGTTTGTTAGATCGATTCAAAACGGGTCTTGAAAGGATCATATATGCTGATTCCGTGAACACAAGTGTTCCGGTGAAGATACGGCTAGGGTTCTAGGGAGCAGTGCCGGCAAGGAGAACCAGGTGAAGATCCGGTAAGCAGTCTAAAGCCTGTACAGGAGTTCTTCAAGTGAATCGACAACTCTCTAGGCCGACTGTACATATAAGGTAAGCCACAAACTACTTCCAGCCACATATGTGAATTCCGGTTATGTAATTAGGCTTAAATGTGTAGAAACGGTGACGAGGAGCAGGGCACCGTTGGAATTAGGGGCTGCTTATGTCAAATCGGTAACAGGTTGTGAAATTCTGGTTACACCCGTTTGGAACGCCGGCAGAGGTGTAATATTCACAGTTTTGAGGTAAAGGATGGTGATTTGGCATGGTGAAGATTTGAAGTTGTTGAGGTCGTTTTCGGTAATGGGTGATGGGAGTCAAGAATAGGTCTCAACTGACTTGACTCGGTCAACACATAAACTTAGGTCAGAACCCGTTAAATGATGGAAGTTCCAGTGGCCTCTTCTATGTTTTGATGTTTGGTTTTGAACATAGATTTGGGTTGAAGATGATTGAGAAACAAGGATTATGGAAATAGATGAGGGCTTGGATGATGATCGGGCCAACAATCCAAATTGCAAATGGTCAACGGGTCGAGTCCGATATAACTAACACGTGTAAGGTATATCACGAACATGAACTACTTGAATATACGATTAATTTTGTATGTTTGATTATATAGTTATGTTCAAAGTGTGTTACAGTGCTAGTTTTAGCATTATGGATGTGGGTCTGATAAAATTAACACAAGTGAGGTATATCGCGAACCTGAACTATTTGAATATACAATTAATTTTGAATCTTTGATTATATAGTGATGTTTAAAGTGAGTTTTTCAGTTTTATCATTATGGATATGGTTTTTTAATGACTTTTGTTCATTCAATTAGAAATATAGGAAGGGATGATGACAATTAGCCGAAGAAGAGGCTGACAAACAATCGTCCATTGACAAGGGGAACAATTTTCTTAGCAATGTGATTGTTACAAAGGTGAGTTTATGTCTACAGTGGACAAGCTTCACGTGGGTGAAATCCTAATTGGACGTCCGACTTTACAGACTTGGAGCTGACAGTGGTGGTGGCCATGGATAAAAAATATATATAGTCAAACAAAAGGAGATGCTATGAGGATATGAAACAACCATTTATTGGTATTTGTATAAAAATAATAATAGTAATAATGATAAAGAGAACCGATGCTATTTTAAATCGTGTTTGGAATGGATTTCAGTGATGAAAGTTATAGATGATTTATTTAAAATATTAATATATATTAATTCCCAATTGTTGTTGTCTTTATGGAAACTATAACGCTTTCTGCAGCAACCACATTACTTTGTTGCAACTCGGAGGCCAGGTTGCGTCTTGGTGACAAATTAACTAGTGCAAGTGGGCGAGATATGGTATGTGTTTAGATATACTTGAGGTACTTTTTATTTGAAATTCTATTAATTGTTGTATATCATGAAGACAATGGAAAAGTAAAGACTTTTTTACAGGAAAAAATGGTCTTGTGCTATGATGTAGAAATCATTCTAACCTTATTCAATGGCCACTTTAAGGTGCTGTATGTATGTCACTGCTATTAACAACTTGGATTAAAATTGAGTACATGTAGTTTTTTAATTGTAGAACCAAACAACAACCTTATTTTGCCAACCAAAAATTTTAAACAATCATGTTTAATATGTTTGCGCCATATTTAGATTTTATTGGAGTATTGGACTATCACAATCAGTAGAAGGCTAAGTGACAGGTGATCGACAGAGGTCCTTTTTGTCAACCTTACCCTGATAAATTTCAAGTAAGTACCCCTACAATCAAGACATTATACGTTCTATACAAAAGTTACACAACACATCAACCACTGTGTGACTAAACACTAACAGGCTGGTTAAACAGGTCAGCTTTAGGTCGGGTCATCAGTGATATCTGTTTGGGTTCCCTGAGTTTGCCCAATTATTGATTTAATTCTAGACCCATTAAATGTGTGATTTTTAAATTATTTATTTTAAAATTGATAGAAACTACTTATTCTAAAATTTTACTAAATTTGTCAAACGGGTCGACTTGTATAATTTGTCAAAGCTTAATTCTATCAAACAGGTAGCATATTCATTTTCTTCTAAACATGTTAAATATGATTGTTTTACTAAATGGGTCGAACAGGACATATTATGTAAACATGAAAATGGTGGAATGGTGAAGCACACTTGGCCCAATGTGAACTATGAGAGTAGTTTTTTTTTCATCTAATGGATGTAAAGTGTTTTTTAATTCACATCTACATATATTTATTTTAAGATCAAACTCAAAACACTTTTCCTATGAAGTTAAATTTGCAATGCTACTTTATTACATTGGCTTTTCATCTGGTGTTCACTTTAAGTTATTACTATTACTAGTACTACTACTACTACTACTACTACTAGTACTAGTACTAGTAGTAGTAGTAGTAGTAGTAGTAGTAGTATTAGTATTAGTATTAGTATTATTATTATTATTCTTATTCTTATTCTCCATTCACCATATAATTGACTTGGTCACATTTTCTTTTTACGCCACAAGTTTTCAAAGCTCTCTTTGTAGTTAGTGAACACCTAATATATGAGTTGAATTTCAGTACAATAGAAAGAGAAGTAAAGTAACTTTAATCCACTCTAGATTTCATTTTTAGATAAACTAGTGTTAAGACCCGCCCGTGTTGCGGCGCGAGTACATCGTAAACATTGAATGGATTAGTCTAAACATTATATGATGCATTAACCATATGAAAACACACATTTCGATGTATCTAGTTGAACTTAGTGTAACCTGTATAAGCATTGTGATTGGATCAAACGTAAAGTAAATGGAATTCATATCGAACAATCATAACGTATTATATGTGACCCAACTTATGCAAAGAAAACGTAACGGGTATGAAGGAAAATATGCATATATAATTGAAAGGGATTAATTAGAGCTTTCAAAAAAAAATGGGAGAAAAAGAAACCATAATTTGACTCCACTAGGTTCGAAACAAACTTTACGAAACATACATAAAATAAACACGAAAACATATTATATTTGACCTGAATCGTTTCTCAAAAAAGTTTACGTCGAAACGTAGAACAACTTGAATTTATACGAAAACGTACATAGAAATATGCACGTAAAAATGGTTTCTTTAAACGAAAACGTATTATATTTGACCTGACTCGTCTATAAAAAAAGTTTACGTCGGAATGTAGAAGAAATCATATTTACACATACCCGTACATAAAATATGCACGTAAAAAATAGTTTTTAAGTAAAGGAAGTATAGGGGTAAACCGAAACAAAAAATTAGTAAAAATTTTAATAGGTTAAAAACGTTCGTAAAACCGTGCCAAGTAGCACCAATGTCACAACCACAACGACTCTCAACATCGTAAAAATAAAATAGATAAAATGGTAAAAATTACATTGAACGAAAAGCAGACTAAAATCGTTGAACCACACACACCCGTTACAGTGTCTTAATACGAAGAAATTGACCAGAAGCGTAAAACGTAGAAAATGATAACTTAGTCGATCTACGACCCGCCCGTTGCGGCGAACTTTTCAAAAGGAGAAAAATGGACGCGTTACGACGGGTCTGTCAAATATGAAAAATAGAGAAAAAACGTTGAACCTCACATGCACGCTACGACATGTTAACTCGCAAAATTTAGAACGAAACGTAAAACGAAAAACTTGCGAAAGATAAAAAGTATGGGGTACAAAAGTTGTAGATAATAAAGTGTTGTGTTAAATTATAAAAGATGGAAAACTTTGGGTTAAAAGTAAAAAATGAAAAGGGGTTAAAATGTAAAATATGAAAAAAATCAAGTTTTTTTTTGAAACACTCCCTAAGCATAAGTTACAACTTAGTCGATCTACGACCCGCCTGTTGCGGCGAACTTTTCAAAAGGAGAAAAATGGACGCGTTACGACGGGTCTGTCAAATATGAAAAATAGAGAAAAAACGTTGAACCTCACATGCACGCTACGACATGTTAACTCGCAAAATTTAGAACGAAACGTAAAACGAAAAACTTGCGAAAGATAAAAAGTATGGGGTACAAAAGTTGTAGATAATAAAGTGTTGTGTTAAATTATAAAAGATGGAAAACTTTGGGTTAAAAGTAAAAAATGAAAAGGGGTTAAAATGTAAAATATGAAAAAAAATCAAGTTTTTTTTGAAACACTCCCTAAGCATAAGTTACAACTTGCCCGCTTACCGGCTATCTTGGTGTAATTTGTTTGACCTTATATATGTTAAAAAAAAAAAAACCCGCACTACAAAATTTTTTACCCTAAAAAAAAAAAAAAAAAAAGGTTAGAAGTGAAAAATCAAGTTTTTTTTTGAAACACTCCCTAAGCATAAAAAAAAAACCCGCACTACAAAAATTTTTACCCTAAAAAAAAAAAAAAAAAAGGTTCGAAGTGAAAAATCAAGTTTTTTTTTGAAACACTCCCTAAGCATAAGTTACAACTTATGATGCACATATAAGTTGATTATTAATATATGGAATAATAGATGTGTGTATCATCACGTTATCATATGTGTATCATGATTTTATCAGGGTTAGAGTTGTGAAATTAAAGGAATTGAGAGCAGAAACAAAGCTGGTGTTGGATGGTGGATTTTGCAATTCCCACACCATTTCCTATGGCAAAAACTTTTGGTCTTTTTTTATCCATTACTTTCCAAAATCTCCCTTCGAAATTATTGTTCTTTAATTTGGATTTATATGGTTCTACAACTTTTACATTGTGGAGAATGAAAGACAACATGGAGTGGGAAATTGTTACGGTGTGAATAGCATCAACCAAACAATTCATTTAGAATATTAGTAATTGGAATTATTGCACTTATGTAGCATCTTGGGTTAATTTCATAAAGGTATGAATTTTTTTTTAACGACGCAGATCAAACGGCAAGGTCTCCGCAAAGTGGGCATTCCCCTTGCTTGAGGACCCCACACAACTCCAAGGTTCGAAACCCCCTTACAGACTTAAAATGGTGTTGCCCCATTTTTAAATTGCGCACATGTGCCGGGACTCGAACTCATTCCCGGGCAGGAACCTCCAAAGAGTAAACCTTCCCAGCTCCTCCTTGACCATCAGAAGAACGACTCATTATTTATTTTTTGATAATTTTTTTGTAGTCTTGGAGAACATGATCACTATGCCAGACCTAATTAAAAAAAATTATTACTTTGTGTTGTGACATACACTATGATCGTGACCCGTTTGTTCCCTAGATTGTGTTGTGTTATCAAACCGAGAATGATTCGGTTTAGCGCGTCACAACGCGAGCGGGTATAAAACCTAGTTAATCATAATAATTAAACCCATTTTCAATTAAAAATCCAATTTGTTTGTTATACTTGTTAACTTATGACTTACTTATATGAAAATATGTCATTGTTTTTGTTCAAAGTAAGGATTTGCATTAGGTCATGCGTAATGAGCATCACAGGAGCGTGAATTAGTTTGATAACGCCCCCACACCATTACTCATGGGCATTATAGGGGCATGAAGAGGAAAAAACATTACGTTAAATGAGGAGAAAAGACATGAAAAATAATGAATGAAAGTGCATTATGTCACACCCTGACTTTTGCGGAAGCGTATGATGTGTGACTTGCTCAATATCATTGCATTCAATTATAATAAACAACTACATGATTAAAACAAGATGTTCATCCGTTCATAAGATTGAAATGTTACTAACACAAGTCATTTCAGTTTCAACCAAAACCCTCAAGTTATGATACAAAACAAAAGTGGATAACATCTAAACTTGAAATTTACGTCTTGAAAATAACACCAGCGCCCAAGATCCAACTTGTTCCCTGAAATACATGTAAGTTTTGGAAAATCGTCAGCATAATGTTGGTTTGAGTTCATGCAGTTTTTGTATAGAATGTTTTATACTTGAATGAAAACATGGTATGTAACTTGTAAAACGTATCTGTAACTAGTACTGTGAATGTAAGGAATACGAGATCGCTAGTGGTTTGCAAGGCCACTAACATTTGTCACGACAGAGGAAGCCACCAAACCTAGGCATTTTTGTCGAGTTTGACTGAGACACAGAAGCACTCATTGGTAGAAGTAGGCCAAGAGTGGGGTTTCCTGAAACCCATTAGATCTAACATTTTGTTTCGCGGTCTAAATGTATACGTTGATTAATGGTGCTTATGGTATCCTATTCGTCACATGATCTATGTGTCATTCCTTAGTTTTGTATTCTACATACCATTTGTAAACGTTCGAAACATTTGTAGCATGTATTTCACCCCCGAAGTTATAAAAACTGAAAACAGTTAAAAGAAAAGGGGGACATGAACTCACAACTTTGCGTATCCTGCGCCGTAAACTTCACCGGTTGGTTTTTGTAACGTCGTGACCTATACGTATTCTATGTATGTTAGTCACTAGACTTGTATCACACAAGTACAAGTCACAATTTTTTGTTTATGTATATGTTCTTTGTATGTTCATTCTTTATGAGGGTCGTGCCCTTGTTTGTCGGGTCTCGCCCGTTTGTCATGCCTTTGCACTTTATGTATGTAATGTATTTTTGTAAATATATATTTTACTTCTCAAATATATATTCATTCATGTAGACTTTTCCAGGTAATAAGTTTAAAAATAATTTATATTTTTAACTTTTCAAGTGAGTTACTTATATTTTTTTTCAAAAATATATATAAGTATTTTGTATTTTTCACCAAAAATCAAGACTTTGATTTTTATTACTTTCCGGAATTATATTTCTTAAAAATAATATATATTTTTAAGACTTGTATGAAATATATATATTTTGTCATGCTATGAAATATATATGTGTTTATTCTTGTTATCCACCCGAGTTATATATTTTTGTCCAAAAATATATTTTAAGTTCATAACTTGTCCAAGTTAAATAATATGTTAAGAAATATATTTTCTTGTATTTGTCCATGTGCCTCTTATGTATTCTCATGTATTTTGTATGTGTATTTTTTTGTATTGTTACTCCTTAGGAGTATTTAGTGTATTTTCAAGCCCTAATACACTACTACATAATATACACTTAGCACAAGATTTGGTGATTACTAAATACATATATTTTCCCAAAAATATACATACTTAATATAAATTTTATCTTGAAGAAATAATCATTTCTTAACTCGTAATTTTTTTACAAAGATTAGGGAAACCTTGGTAAATATTTTTAGGAAAATTTTTAAGGAATACGTTTCCCCAAAACTTATATTTTTCTAAGTGTCAAAATTTTATAAAAATTTTGACATAGTTTCCCCTAAAAATGGAGGTTTCCCATGTTTTCAAAGCATGTGTTTATTTTCTTTTCAATCATCAAAACAATTTTCAACAACATTCACCAACAACATATCCTATATGAAACATCATGGTGAACTTGATTCTTGTTAAACATGTGGAGTCTTTTAGATCTACACTTTACATAAGGTGATCTTTCCAAAATAAGTGTTCTTGTAAATTTTTAACCAACTTTTTATAAGACTTTATTTTACTAACCAATTCATCCATGAGTTTAACGGTTTCAAAGTTTGTAAATCATGTTTCTAAAACCACCTTTATGTTTATTAGAAAGATCATTGTTTTTAATCTCATGTTTACCCATGGATCTTTCAAAAACAAGCTTTATGTTATATTTTTAACAACTTTCCATGAGTTTTAGTTTAAAAAATTAGGTCTACACATACTTTATCACTTCAAAATTACAAGTTTATGCACAAAAATTGTTGGGATTGAACCCTACCAGAGGAACAGAAAATGAAAGCCAAAACCGGATCATAACAGTGGATTCACAATAAGCAGCTGTTACACTAGAACTTTCCCCTTGAAAGTGATTTGAAACATCAAATGTCCTCTATCCACTGATTGTATACAACAGCCACTGCCCTTAACAACTGATGAAGACCTTAAAGACTGTTGAAGTTTAAACACTGTTGTCCTATCAATTGTTGTTCTCTAAGCGCTGTTGAAGACTCAAGCACTGCCCACCCAAGGACTGATCAACCTTGAGGAAAGCACTGATGAAAGGAGAAAGCAGTAGTTTAGTGTGTCATCTGTTTTATATATATAGTCAGTGGTTAAGATTAGCAGTGTCAGTATAGGAACTGTGGTTATAGGTTGTTAGTTTGTTAGACGTCACTTTCATGGTGACGTCAGCTGAGATGCCTCAGCGGTTTGGTTTGTCTATAAATGGAACAGCACCCCTGTACTGTTACATTTGATCGTTTTGAGTGAGTTCTTCTCCTCAATTCAATCCTTTCATCTTGTGCAACCAACCACTGGAGTATCAGGCTGAGGGGGAGTTGATTTGTAAGCATGGTTGTAATCTTTTGATTTACTTTGTAATCTTTCGACTGATGCAATTCATGTGTTTATCAAATTCATTTCTCTTTATGATTGTGTGTCCAAAGTTTGTTGTTCATTTCCGCTGCACCTTACATGTTTTTCATATTCATTGATTGTTTAATTTACACAAACAAACACTCTCGCAAGAGCCTCCGATCCTAACAATTGGTATCAGAGCTTGGACAGTCAAATTCGATCTAACAATCAATTTGACATAACAGTTCAGCTCAAAAATTCATTGATACTAAGGTTGGTTGCATTCTGTTGAAAAACAGAGTAACGAGTAATCAGTTCAAAACTGTTATTCCAAAACCCTGTAAAACAACCAAGATGTCATAAGACACACAAATTTCACACAACAAGTGATGTCATACACAAGTCACTCATAGTTTTCAGATCTGAAAACATGTCTGTTAAACTATGGTATTATTTCTTTCTTTCAAAATTGATTTCAACTGTTGTTATGAAATATGTGATGTTTTTCATTATATTAGATGCTAAAGTATGAACCTCGGATTAACAAAAATCTATGTTCATAAAAACATTAGTGTTTTTTTTTTCTAACAAAAAGAGGGAAATTAAAACTTTAGTCACTTGATCTTATGTGTTGAAAAACAGGTTGAGATCCTCAAAAGGAACAAACCAACCTAGTTAAAATTACATTAAGAAAATCAGGGGTAAAAAATGTCCAGATCCTAGGTGATGTGAAATTTGGCATGAGCATGTGTAAAAATGACCAAATCTCTCCCAAGAAACCCATTGGGTTTAAAAGTACTAAATTGGATGTCTGACCAAAAGACCCACGTATTGACTCTAGTCAGATCCAATGGCGAAGTGAAGTACATATCAAGGAAATAAGCACTTGGCCTTAGTGTTGAAGATTTGCAGGATCTCCTTGAACTTACACTGTGCAGGGATGAGGATGATTCAAGTTCCAAGGATTTTGAAGTGGGATTTAGGAGACAAGCTAAGGAACTTCTGATGAGAAATAAAAATCCAGAATAATGAAGGGTTTTGGCATTATCTGTTCCAGGGGGAGATTGTTGGGATTGAACCCTACTAGAGGAACAGATAATGAAAGCCAAAACCGGATCATAACAGTGGATTCACAATAAGCAGGTGTTTACACTAGAACTTTCCCCTTGAAAGTGATTTGAAACATCAAATGTCCTCTATCCACTGATCGTATACAACAGCCACTGCCCTTAACAACTGATGAAGACCTTAAAGACTGTTGAAGTTTAAACATTGTTGTCCTATCAACTGTTGTTCTCTAAGCGCTGTTAAAGACTCAAGCACTGCCCACCCAAGGACTGATCAACCTTGAGGAAAGCACTGATGAAAGGAGAAAGCAGTAGTTTAGTGTGTTATCTGTTTTATATATATAGTTAGTGGTTAAGATTAGCAGTGTCTGTATAGGAACAGTGGTTATAGGTTGTTAGTTTGTTAGACGTCACTTTCATGGTGACGTCAGCTGAGATGCCTCAGCGGTTTGGTTTGTCTATAAATGCAACAGTACCCTGTACTGTTACATTTGATCATTTTGAGTGAGTTCTTCTCCTCAATTCAATCCTTTCATTTTGTGCAACCAACCACTGGAGTATCAGGCTGAGGGGGAGTTGATTTGTAAGCATGGTTGTAATCTTTTGATTTACTTTGTAATCTTTCGACTGATGCAATTCATGTGTTTATCAAATTCATTTCTCTTTAGGATTGTGTGTCCAAAGTTTGTTGTTCATTTCCACTGCACCTTACATGTTTTTCATATTCATTGATTGTTCAATTTACACAAACAAACACTCTCACAAGAGCCTCCGATCCTAACAATTCATATTTCAAGTTCACATTATGCTTCATATGTTCACCTTCAAGTTTAACCATGGATCTTTCAAGATCCATGCTTAAACTTGGTAGATCCAAGCTTTAACATACTTGATCTAATCATAAACACAAGATACCACATCAACAACTTCATTACATACACTAAAATTTCATGTAATCACTTATTTTCTTCATGAATATGTTAGATCTTCTTATTTTTAACATTAGAAGTTAAGTTGTTTTGATGGTGAATCTTGTACATAACATAAACATGACTTAAATTAGTGATCAAGAAGCTTACTACTAGCTCTAATGGCTAGGGAAGTAGCACAAAAATGGAGATGATGATCAAGGAGGTAAGTGAGTGGTTAAAAGCTCCACAAGGTGGTCCTTCAAGTTCTAGCACCATACACCTTCCTAAATGGCCTCCATACACCTTCTAGCAAGCTTGGATGGTGAGGAAATGAAGTGAAAATGAATGTGTATGGGTGTGTGTGTTGAGCCGTGAGTTAGAGATGAAGGGAGGAAGAAGATGAAGTTGTTTGAGAATGGGTGATTAGTTTAGGATTTATAAAGATTTTCCATATCTTTCTTATGGCATATTACTAGAATATTCCTTACACAAAATCTAATAAAATATAATAAAATCAAGTGAAATCTAATAAAATCCCCATGTGGGACCCATAGGGCCGGATTTGGTGAGGGGGGGGGGGGTAAAATATAAAATTTTGGAAGTTGAAGGTTTAAAGTGCAAATGATAAGACTTAAGTAAGTTTAAGTGTGTTTAGGTGTTTTTTTTATGATTTTTAAGGTGTTCTAGCATCAATACTAGTTTAATATCATAAAAACATTACTTTTAGTCAAATTTTGATGTCCCAGTTATTGT
Source organism: Helianthus tuberosus (assembly GCA_030545235.1). Taxonomy (NCBI): domain Eukaryota; kingdom Viridiplantae; phylum Streptophyta; class Magnoliopsida; order Asterales; family Asteraceae; genus Helianthus; species Helianthus tuberosus. The sequence goes on from CM060449.1 coordinate 188,468,018, forward strand.
CCGGTTGTTCGGTTCGTTACGGTTCGTTAAAGTGCTGAATTGCGCAGTTTCACTAGGTATAAAGCACTTTTTATGGCAGTTTTAATTCCTGATACTTTGTAAGTTATTTTGGACAATAAAAAATAAATTCTACATGATATTAATGTGCTTAAAAGCTGATTATAGCCAAATTAGTGTTGATTTATGCTGAATTCTGCATTTAAAGTGCGTTTCAGGTGTCTTTTAGTGCATAGCTTAGCTTCCAGAAAGTTTATATGTTAACCCTTATGTCCACACTTGGGTTTTAATGTATTTTAGATGTTGGACCTATACCTAGGCCCTAATTCTAATATCTGACTGTTTTCTGCAGAACTACTGACACAATGTGTCTTACCGGTGAGTTTACTAGTCTTTCTGACGCAACGCTAAAAGTAATGCATAAAGCAATATTTGAAGTATAAAACATGCATGAATTCACATGTATAGCATGAAATTAGACAATGTTGACATTTAAGCACATAATTGCAGATATTTACTAATAATTAGACTGTACGGAAATTACCGATTTTATGCCAGTTGTCACAGTCTCCCCCCGTTAAAAGAATTTCGTCCCGAAATTCAGGCTGAGTTATCTCCCGCAGGAGTTTTCTCGAACAGATGGGGGTACTTGGCTTTGAACCGGTCGTCACGTTCCCACGTGTACTCGGGTCCGTGCTTAGAGTTCCAACGTACTTTGACAAGCTTAATGCGTCTCCTCCTTGATTTATGGATCTTCAATCCGTTACCTCAACAGGTTGTTCTGTAAATCGGAGTGTGTCGTCGATATGCACTTCATCCGTAGGGATGATAACGGTTTCTTGGGTTGGACTCTTTTTGAGGTTGAATACATGGAACGTATCATGTACACCATTAAGTTCTTCCGGTAACTCCAACTTGTACGCCACGATACCAATCTTTTCCAAGATCTCGAATGGTAAATTTATGCTCGTCTTGGTTTTGGAACGTTTGACGACGCAAATTTGCTGGATACATTGGACCATTCACTGTGGATTCCACTTTCCACGTTTCCGGACCTTGCCACGCCCTTCCAGGGTGAGACTTTCAACAAAATTTTGTCTCCCACCTCGAATTCTAAGGGTTTCGTCTGCGATCAGCGTAGCTCTTTTGTCGATCTCGAGCCGCCTTAGTGTGCTCTCAGATCTGCATGATCTTATTGGTCGTCTCTTGAACGAGTCAAGGACCAATTAACTGTTTGTTTCCAGCATCTGCCCAGCACCACAATGAGCGGCACTTGCGGCCATATAGAGCTTCGAACGGTGTGGCTTTTTAGGCTCATATGGTAGTTGTTATTATAGGAAAACTCAACTAAAGGCAGATGAGTATCCCAGCTACCGCCTAGAGCCATAACACATGTGCGAAGCATATCTTCCAGTGTTTGTATGGTCCGTTCGCTCTGACCGTCTGTTTGCGGATGGAAGGCCGTGCTTAGATCTAGCTGAGATCCAAAGGCCTCTTGGAAGGATTGCCAGATCCTTGATACGAAACGTCCATCTCTGTCTAAAATAATCGAAACAGGCATTCCATGCCGTGCTACAATTTCCTTAAGATACAGCTCAGCAAGCTTTCCGGTGCTATCCTTCTCTCGGATGGGTAGGAAATATGCAGACTTCGCCAATCGATCGACTATCACCCATATCATATCATGCCCTCTAGGGGTCCTGGGTAATTTAGTTATGAAGTCCATCGAGGTTTGCTCCCACTTCCACATGGGTATCTCGGGTTGTTGCAGTAGGCCAGACGGTTTCTGATATTCGGCCTTGACCTTAGCACAGGTTAGGCACTTTCCAACGTAAACAACTACGTCGCTCTTAAGCCTTGGCCACCAGTAGTATTCTTTCAGGTCTTGATACATTTTGTCCGATCCTGGGTGGATCGAGTATCTTGACTTGTGAGCTTCATCAAAGATGACTTCTCGACTACCGCCATAGAGCGGAACCCAAATACGCCCCATAAAGTATAAGGTTCCCTTTTCATTTGGCACCAATTTCTTCTCCATACCTCGGAGGTATTCAGCTCTACGATTCTCCCTCTTAAGGCTTCTCGTTGTGCGTTATGAATGTGTGCAGTAAGATTTGTTCGAATAGTCATTTCCAATGCTCGAACCCCTTAGGGTCTTAACCCTTTCCTTTTGTCTTAACGCGTCTGCTACTACGTTTTCCTCTCCGGGGTGGTACTTAATCTCACAATCATAATCCTTTAGCAACTCAACCCATCGTCGCTGTCGCATATTAATTCCTTCTGATCAAACATGTGATGTAGACTCTTGTGATCTGTGAAGATTGTACATCGAGTACCATATAAATAATGTCGCCAGATCTTTAAGGCGAATACCACCGCACCTAGCTCCAGGTCGTGTGTGGTGTAGTTCTTCTCATGAACTTTCAACTGTCTTAAAGCGTAAGCGATGACCTTTTGGCGTTGCATGAGCACGCAACCCAATCCTTGACGCGAAGCGTCACAGTACACCACGAAGTCTTCAGTGCCTTCAGGTAAGGATAGTATCGGTGCATCGCATAACTTGTTTTTGAGAAGTTGGAAGGCTTCTTCCTGCTTATCACCCCTGTAGTACTTCTTATCCTTCTGCGTGAGGGAAGTCAACGGTCGAGCTATCATGGGGAAGTTCCCGATAAATCGGCGGTAGTAGTCTGCTAATCCCAAAAATTGTCGAACTTCGGTTGGAGTTTTGGGGGCTTCCCAATTCTTTATCGCTTCCATCTTCGCTGGATCTACATGAATGCCCTTCTCGTTCAGGACATGACCAAGGAACTGTACTTCACGAATTCAAAATTCGCATTTTGAGAACTTTGCATAAAGTTTCTCTTTCTTGGATCCTTAACTGGTGATATCCAGATCGAAGGTCGATCTTGGAGTAGTAACTCTATCCTTGCAACTGATCGAATAAGTCGTCAATCCTCGGTAGCGGATACCGATTCTTGACAGTGAGCTTATTCAGTTCTCTATAATCAAAACACATCCGCAGGGTTCTATCCTTCTTCTTTAAGAACAAAACTGGAGCTCCCCAAGGCGAGGGGCTCGGCCTTATAAATATTTTATCCAACAACTCCTGGAGTTGCATAGATAATTCTTGCATCTCGGATGGCACAAGTCGATATGGTGCCTTGGCCACAGGAGCGGCCCCTGGAACCAAGTCAATATGGAATTCGACTTGTCGTTGCAGAGGTAGTCCTAGCAAATCGTCGGGAAAAACATCGGGGAAATTCCTTCACTACAGGAATGTCTTCGAGTTTCGGCTCCTCAGCCTTCTTATCTACACCGTGCGCCAGGAATGCAACACATCCTTTCCTTAAGCACTTCTGCGCCTTCATAACTAATGTGGGATGTCGTAATCCACCGCCTTTCGGGGCCAGCGTCCCTGCATCAACTGCATGAAGGCCGTGTACTATAAGTGCTTCATCATCCGCAAGAGGAAGGCGAATGACTTTCTCATGACAAACCACTTCAGCCTTATCCTTGGATATCCAATCCATGACAACTACCACATCAAAACTAACTAAACCAACTGGTAGAAGGTTGATAGAGAATTTTCATTTCCCCAAGCCCAAGCATACAACCCTTAATAACTTTATCCATCCCGACTGATTTCCCATTTGCCAACTCTATAGCATGTGGGGAGTCTAGCTTACTTGTTCCTAAGCCAAGTACATCCTTAATACCACAGTCAGCGTTGGTATCAAATAGAATGGATGCAATGTGTCAGTTTATAAGGAACGTACTCGTAACTACGTTCGGGTCCTAGCATGCCTTGCGTATTCCCTTCATGAAAATGCTCCCAAGAGCTCGAACTTCTCTTCGAACAGTCCTTCTGATAGTGTCCTTTGTCGCCACATCCGCAACAATTCTCGGCCTTTGCCATTGCAATTACTGTCCTAAATTCCATTCACATGTCTCAAACCAGACCAGCATGCCTCCTTGTTATGCCCGGTCTTGCCCCAATTTCATACCTACGAGCCTTGCACGGACCTGTGTGATAATAACCACCTCTATCACCCTTTGGTAGTTCTCCTTGGTAGGTTTTTATCACCTATCTTAGTCGTGACAACGAATGCCTTGACTTTCCTAGTCGCAGCGGTTTCCTCATGCTCGTTGTTTGCTTCGTATTGGACGATTGCTTCAACAACTTGTTGGTTCCACAGAGCTTCAGGCTCAGCTCTTGTTGCAGGTAAAGGTTCTGATTAGACTCGGCCAACGTTTCCTTTGCTGTGGTTCCATGTGCTTCTCTTGTATGAAACATACTGACAAGATTAAACATTTATTTTGAAATAAATGTTGTTGTCGTACGTAGCAAACCTCCTCGGAGTCACCTTACTCCGATTGATGCAAGTCATCCAGGGCTATAAAAATACGGTGAGGTCTTCCCTTCACCTTGTTCCTTGTTTATTCCTCAAGTCTCTGACTCTTCCATAGTCTTTAGTTTTACATAAACGGGTATGCTTCACAGGAGATGGGGGGGGGGGGGTTGTGCATTTCTACCACGTATAGAGGTAAGTGATAGTGAAAACGCATAGATAAGGTCGTGAGGGTACATGACTTCTTCCTCGGGACCGAATTGTGCCTTGCAGCAACCGTAAAGTGGTTTCCAGGGTGTGAATGCACTACCCAAACGATGGGGTGCACCACGGGATAATGAGGGTGGAAGTACTGATGGGTGCGTCGGTGTTGTAATATGGGTAGAAGTGTCTGACACGAAGTAGGCAAAGACAGGTTTCCTGCTCGTAAGGTGCTATAGCAATTATCTAGGTATTGCCCTACTAGATGAAGGTGTGAACACTTAGAAAGTGTTGGATGGGTGGTGACCATTAGCTTGGCCCGCAGAGTCCACCAGGATTTCCATGCACTACAAGTCGTTATTACATGGGCCCCCGTAGTAATAAATTGTCTTGCACGGTCACCCCAACTTTCCCTCATTCAAAGTAGATGATCAACCACAGAGGGGACACTACTGTCCTTATACCTCCGACATGAAAAGGACCATTATGGTGGTCTACGCGTCATCATTTGTTATCGCTACGCGCGTATAGGCATAATGCTTTAGATGTAATAGGAATAAGAGGAATTCCTGGAAGTTGGAGGGGCACCTTCAAGATGAGTACTTCATCTTCCTTGATTGGATGGGAGTGTCGTCAATCTCGCTTCGTAAAAGCCACCGGGGTCTTGTCTCACTGATAAGGTCGCTGTCCAAGGTTGCCTCCTCCGCCTCGCCGTCACTGCCGTAGTTAGGCACCTTCGCATTCAAGGGGGAAGAACAACCATTTTCTACAGAATCAAGCTCGGGGCCTCATTTGGCAATCAACCATAAGCTCCGCAGTGTACGCGAGGTCGATAATCTCATTGCGCAAGTCAAGAATAATAATAGGATTCGAAGTCGAAGGTATCTCGTCAATAATCATTCTGTACACATATATGCATATATATTAATATATAATAACGTTACTTAGTATACATAAGCAAATAAATGCTACATGTCTCATATAACTCTCGTTTGTTCTTTCCATTGAAAAATGTTGGATTCATGGATCTTGGCGCTTTTTGTAAATGCAATGAAAAACCTTTTGTAAAAATGTTTTCCTGAGAGAGTCCTAATGATTGTAGTCTAGACTCGAGAAGGAATCCTAGTTCACTACAATCGAAGCTCTGATACCAAACAGTCACACCCTGACTTTTGCGGAAGCGTATGATGTGTGACTTGCTCAATATCATTGCATTCAATTATAATAAACAACTACATGATTAAAACAAGATGTTCATCCGTTCATAAGATTGAAATGTTACTAACACAAGTCATTTCAGTTCCAACCAAAACCCTCAAGTTATGATACAAAACAAAAGTGGATGACATCTAAACTTGAAATTTACGTCTTGAAAATAACACCAGCGCCCAAGATCCAACTTGTTCCCTGAAATACATGTAAGTTTTGTAAAATCGTCAACATAATGTTGGTGTGAGTTCATGCAGTTTTTGTATAGAATGTTTTATACTTGAATGAAAACATGGTATGTAACTTGTAAAACGTATCTGTAACTAGTACTGTGAATGTAAGGAATACGAGATCGCTAGTGGTTTGCAAGGCCACTAACATTTGTCACGACATAGGAAGCCACCAAACCTAGGCATTTTTGTCGAGTTTGACTGAGACACAGAAGCACTCATTGGTAGAAGTAGGCCAAGAGTGGGGTTGCCTGAAACCCATTAGATCTAACCTTTTGTTCCGCGGTCTAAATGTATACGTTGATTAATGGTGCTTATGGTACCCTATTCGTCACATGATCTATGTGTCATTCCTTAGTTTTGTATTCTACATACCATTTGTAAACGTTCGAAACATTTGTAGCATGTATTTCACCCCCGAAGTTATAAAAACTGAAAACAGTTAAAAGAAAAGGGGGACATGAACTCACAACTTTGCGTATCCTGCGCCGTAAACTTCAAGATCCATGCTTAAACTGGTAGATCCAAGCTTTAACATACTTGATCTAATCATAAACACAAGATACCACATCAACAACTTCATTACATACGCTAAAATTTCATGTAATCACTTATTTTCTTCATGAATATGTTAGATCTTCTTATTTTTAACATTAGAAGTTAAGTTGTTTAGATGGTGAATCTTGTACATAACCTAAACATGACTTAAATTAGTGATCAAGAAGCTTACTACTAGCTCTAATGGCTAGGGAAGTGGCACAAAAATTGAGATGATGATCAAGGAGGAAAGTGAGTGGTTAAAAGCTCCACAAGGTGGTCCTTCAAGTTCTGGCCTCCATACACCTTCCTAAATGGCCTCCATACACCTTCTAGCAAGATTTGATTGTGAGGAAATGAAGTGAAAATGAATGTGTATGGGTGTGTGTGTTGAGCCGTGAGTTAGAGATGAAGGGAGGAAGAAGATGAAGTTGTTTGAGAATGGGTGATTAGTTTAGGATTTATAAAGATTTTCCATATCTTTCTTATGTCATATTACTAGAATATTCCTTACACAAAATCTAATAAAATAAAGTGAAATCTAATAATATCCCCATGTGGGACCCATAGGGCCGGATTTGGTGAGGGGGGGGGGGGGTAAAATGTAAAATTTTGGAAGTTGAAGGTTTAAAGTTCAAATGATAAGGCTTAAGTAAGTTTAAGTGTATTTAGGTGTTTTTATGATTTTTAAGGTGTTCTAGCATCAATACTAGTTTAATATCATAAAAACATTACTTTTAGTCAAATTTTGATGTCCCAGTTATTGTCCGGTTGTTCGGTTCGTTACGGTTCGTTAAAGTGCTGAATTGCGCAGTTTCACTAGGTATAAAGCACTTTTTACGGCAGTTTTAATTCCTGATACTTTGTAAGTTATTTTGGACAATAAAACATAAATTCTACATGATATTAATGTGCTTAAAAGCTGATTATAGCCGAATTAGTGCTGATTTATGCTGAATTCTGCATTTAAAGTGCGTTTCGGGTGTCTTTTAGTGCATAGTTTAGCTTCCGGAAAGTTTATATGTTAACCCTTGTGTCCACACTTGGGTTTTAATGTATTTTAGATGTTGGACCTATACCTAGGCCCTAATTCTAATATCTGACTATTTTTTGCAGAACTGCTGACACAGTGTGTCTTACCGGTGAGTTTACTAGTCTTTCTGACGCAACGCTAAAAGTAATGCATAAAGCAATATTTGAAGTATAAAACATGCATGAATTCATATGTATATCATAAAATTAGACAATGTTGACATTTAAGCAAATAATTGCAGATATTTACTAATAATTAGACTGTAGGGAAATTACCGGTTTTATGTCAGTTGTCACACATTAAGGGGCCTTAACTATTACATGGGTCATTATAATGCTGATGTGTTGAAAAATGCCCCTCAAGAGTATTAACCGTTACAGATGGTATAATAATACAATTTTAATACATATAAGGATGTAAACACAGTCATTCAAAAAAAAAAATTAATAATAATAATTAGAAGAAGAAGGATATAAATAGATGGGAAATTGAATGAGTTGGACCAAAGAAGAAGGAGAAGGGCTATTGAATACGCCTATCTGTCCCCATTCCATCGATTTTTGTCATTAAATATCCTCCCACCTACATTAGTGCACTTATTAGTTACACGTCTTTTTCCTTGTTTCTTGTTTTTACATTCTCTTCTCTGTCAACCATAAAAAAAATATCAAATATCAATACCCCCCTACTGTTGTATCTGTATTTGTATCTACCCACCAACTGCATTCACTTCACTTGTTGATGATTCATCATCATCATCATCGTACTCAGTATATCCCACCTATAGCAAAGCTAAGGTAGGGTCTGAGGAGGGTGGGATGTAGACAGCCTTACCTCTACCCCGTAGGAATAGAGAGGCTGCTTCCAATGAGACCCCCGGCTCGATTGTGGTTTTGCATCAAGCCTTGGACATAAGGCACATAACACTCAGCAATTGAGACAAACGCCAATTGGTGCATGTACCCCCTTGTCTTTCGGCTATCAACGCCACCACATGATGCCTGATTAACGATCCCCTCTTTTTAACGTTATTTTCACGAAATTAGTAAAATAACGTTAAAAATTAGTGCACTTTTGCTTTTGCCCCCCCGAGCGCCCACACATATATTACATTATATGAGCAGACCGCAAGCGGGGCTCAAATTAGTAAAATCACTTGTTGATGATTGATTCCGTATAAAAGCATATCATTTTCTTTGTCACAAGAAAAAGGCCAGGCCTGCTTTTTTGATATGGGTATTATGAAGTCGCCTGAAGTAGGAAAGGAAGAGCCACTCCCAGTGGCAGCAGAGAGCAGCAAGAAGCTTGGCATGTACTTTGTTGAGTCTGACAACAGGCGTTCCCCTTTCGCCGGAGGCTACACCACCCTTGGCAATTCCCCGGTCAATATACATGGCAAGCCCATCCCTGATCTCTCCAAAACCGGAGGCTGGCTTGCTGCCTTTTTCATCTTTGGTAACTAAACTAAACTAACTAGTCTTCTTTTTTATTCAACTAATAATTAGCTAGCTAGCTATTATAAAACAATAACTAACTAACTAATTAGTTGTGGGTCGACCTCAGGGAATGAGATGGCAGAAAGAATGGCTTATTTTGGGCTTTCGGTTAACATGGTAGCCTTTATGTTCTATGTCATGCATCTCCCCTTCACCACTTCAGCAAATGCCATCAACAACTTCTTGGGAATATCCCAGGCTTCCTCTCTTATTGGTGGTTTTCTAGCTGATGCTTATCTTGGTCGATATTGGACTATTGCCATTTTCACTACCCTCTATCTTCTGGTGAGCTAATTAATTTAACTCTTTCTTTTTCTATTCCAATTTTGTAATCGCTTGTAAAGGGTTTGTCAGGAATAACGTTATGCGCCACCTTGAATGTGCTGGCCCCGAATCAACATGACTGCAGCCAGCTTTCCCTGTTATTAGGCAACTGCGAACCTGCAAAACCATGGCAGATGTCCTATCTCTATACAGTTCTCTATGTGACTGGGTTTGGAGCAGCTGGCATCAGGCCTTGTGTGTCCTCTTTTGGAGCGGATCAGTTCGATGAGCGCAGTAGAGACTACAATACCAACCTGGATAGGTTCTTCAACTTCTTCTACCTCTCTGTAACTCTAGGGGCCATTGTCGCATTTACTGCTGTAGTCTACATTCAGATGCAGCTCGGGTGGGGCTTTGCCTTTGGTGCTCTCGCTGTAGCCATGGCCATCTCCAACCTCGTCTTCTTTCTTGGTACTCCCTTATACAGACACAGGTTACCTGGAGGAAGCCCTCTCACCCGTGTTGCTCAAGTCCTCGTTGCTGCTTTCCGCAAACGTAATGCATCCTTTGATAGCAGTGAATATGTTGGTCTGTATGAGCTTCAGGGGAATAGGTGTGCTATCAAAGGCAGTGCTAAATTACCTCATACAGATGATTTTAGATTTTTGGACAAAGCGGCCCTGAGACTCGACACAAATGCGAGTCCCTGGCACCTCTGCACTGTAACTCAAGTGGAAGAAGTTAAAATCTTGTTGAAGCTGATTCCTATTCCAACATGTACCATAATGCTAAGTGTCGTCTTAACAGAGTATCTGACGCTTTCGGTACAGCAGGCATACACACTCAACACTCATATTGGGCGCCTCAAGCTTCCAGTAACGTGCATGCCTGTTTTTCCCGGCCTCAGCATATTTCTTCTCTTGTCTCTCTACTACACCGTGTTTGTCCCTATATCAAGACGCATCACACATCATCCACGTGGGGCCTCTCAGCTTCAGAGGGTCGGCCTGGGGCTTGCCATTTCAATCCTATCTGTGGGGTGGGCCGGGGTTTTTGAGAGATACAGAAGGAATTATGCGATAAGACAAGGGTATGAGGTGAGTTTTCTGAGTCCGATGCCTGGTCTCAGCGCTTACTGGTTGTTGATCCAGTACTGTCTCATTGGGTTGGCTGAGGTGTTTTGCATTGTAGGCTTGTTGGAATTTCTGTATGAGGAGGCCCCAGATGCCATGAAAAGTATAGGTTCCGCTTATGCTGCTGTAGCTGGTGGCTTGGGCTGCTTTGTTGCCACCATCTTGAACAACATTGTCACCTCCATAACCGGGAATGAAGAGAAAAGACGAAATTCTTGGCTGTCCCAGAACATAAACACAGGAAGATTCGATTACTTCTATTGGCTTCTTACGGTTCTCAGTGTTATCAATTTCTGTGTGTTTCTATATGCAGCACGCAGGTACAAGTACAGGCATGGAGATTCCACACAATTAAGTAGCAAGTAAATTAATACATTTCAGAAATATGAGAGAACACAGATCAATTTGTATATTATGCGATGGATGGATTTTGATCAAGTTAGACATCATGATATGATGCCTACCTCTGTTATAAACATCACCCTCATTTTCATATGTATGTGTCTACTATATGAAGACTTGCATCTCCTCAGAAGAAGAAATATCACCAATTAGTATGATGTGTAATCCAATGTTTGTTTTATAACTCAAATAAAATAAACCAAATTTCAGTATAGCGATGTGATCTTCCTGGAAACCAAAAAATAAATATAAGATTAGTGATGTCCCTTAAATACTTATAGTTGATGTCATCTTCAATAAACCATCCCTCAAGTTTTCCACCGGAAATTCCTCTCATTCAGGTAACACGACTAGGTTCTTCCTTCCTATTTGCATAGTGGAATGAAGGAAGAGTGGAATCCTAACACCATAATCATCCTCTGTCAAAGCCCAATGAGTAACAACAAGAATTACATATATTCATATTCAAAAACATCTTCATTGGCCCAGTTCATCGTGCTTCCGCACCGATTACGATTATGTGTTCTTCATCGCCCAATTCTTTGCTAATAGCAACTTCCCTCCTTACTAGCTTCATTCTCATTGGTGTTTACCACTAATCGAGTTCGTAGATGATGGAAGTTGTGCTTCCTCCGTTGCTACCCAATCGCATGTTGGTAGTTTAGTGTTATCGACATAAATTTAGTGCTATTGGATTAGCTCGTGGACTAACTTAATCTTACTAAATATTAAACGAGTTATGTCGGATTATAACCTCATGATCATATCCACATACGCTCACATGTTTAATGGGTTGCATCTATAAGCTCGTTTATGGGTCATATCACGTTTAAAAGGGTTTTGTTGTGTTTTGGAGGAAAACATGCCTAAAAGGGGATTCGGGAAATTCTTATAAAGATAATATCAAACTTTTCAATAAAATAAGATTATATATTTTTCATAAGGCAGGCACCTCAAGTAACCTTTGGAACATACTTTTCGCGAACTTGGCCGCTTTATCATTAACACTTGTGTGTGTAGAATTGTTGATAGAACTATCGGGTTGACAACCCCGTCACTAACCGGTCACTACGGTTACGTTAAAGTGATGACTTTACATTACGTGATTGTCTAGCATTGATTAAAAGTTCATGCGTAAAATATATTACTCATAGGCCTTGCAACCTTGTGAATTTGAGCTATTGACTACGAAGTTCAATATTTCCAAATTGAAAACATGTTTTATATGAGAAAACTTTCACTAAAAGAAATTATATATGGAGTAATTTGCTTTTAGTTTTATACGTGAACTCACCAACCAATGTGTTGAGACTTGTTAGCGTGTTTTTTCAGGTACTTGAGTTCAACATCGGGATTTTGGCGTAACGTGTGTTTAGTGGATGAATAATAATGAACTTATGTTTTTGGACAATGTTTAAAATTTGTGACCTTTGTACTAAGATCCATAACGGATCAAACAACTATGTTGTAGTTGTGTTTTCTTTCAAAATGGGATTTCTAACGTCGTCATTAAAATAAATCTCCAAAATAAATAGTGTATCATCCACTAGGGTGGGGTTCGGCTACAAAGTCAATTTTTCCTATAAAGTGTACAAAGTCATAAAACACCACAATTTCAGCCATAAAACACACTCAAAACCCATAAATAACAGAATGAGGATCACTAAAACACAATATCCAAACCCTAATAGTTCATAAAAACTTCAAACACACCATTGTAGAACTATGAATATAAAACACAACATGATAATTAACATAAAACACACTAATGTTAGTCATTCGAAAAACAAAGCCTTATCATCCAAAACATAACACAAAACCTGGAAATATAGCGTTTTGGTAATCTTCACTTTGTTATTTGTGGGTTTTGAGTGCATTTTATGGTTGACATTATGGTGTTTTATGACTTTTTACACTTTGTAGGAAAAATAGACTTTGTAGCCAACTCCCACCCTCATCCACTAAACACTTATGGATACCAACCTCCGTCACCGCGATGTCTACATGTCCGCTATGAGATTTTTGGGATGTGACATTACATGTATATACAATAATTTAGTTTCTATGCTAGAAAGAAGACCGTATTACGTAATCATGATGATCGATTACCAAGCTTTCTTGAAATGTTTGTACCCTGTAAAATTGATATGAATAACACAGAAACAAGACAAAAACAACACCACCAGATGTAGTGACAAAACATAACGTAAAACTTTTATTAGTTAATGACGTGACCGTGTCGTCCCGATCAGTCAAAAACCCAATTAAACCTAGGTAGCTAGGGTAAGTCGGGTATCGTATCCACGAAGAGCTTGTGGTCAGTATTGCACGACCCGTTCGATTAGTTAGACTATTTACAAATAATGTACAAAGTGATTATGAAGATTGCTAATTTTATTTGTTTAATTAGTTTGAAAATAAATCGAAGTGAACCGACAATGGGTAATATCTAAAACACTTGCGATTAACTAAAATATTAACTAGAAAGTTGAAACAAGAAATGAGAATGCGTATCACACCCGGTTCGATAATTGCAAGACCTAGGGTTCCTACATGTTTTAACTTGATTCAATTGCATATAGTGATTAACGGATTACTATCACGAAGCTTAGGTGCCAATTGCTATCAACGTCATAGACAACGGACCGTAATGCACTTCGTTGCCTCGGAAATGTAAATCCTAACCTACGATAAGGCATAAGTGCACAAATTCATTTCGCAAAGTCATAACTTTATCATCGTTCGACAATTCACAAATTCAATTCAAATGCACGACAATTATCATAAGTTTCAAATACTAAACAATTTGTCACAAAACCTAATTAAAATACAAATGTATAAACCCTAAAAATCTTACAACATCTACACCGGGTTGAATCCGAAGAGACTAGCCGCTCATTACGCTTTCGATAACTTGAAAGAGAGATGAAACCATGATGATTATGTTGAGAGGATTAGAGAGCTTCCCCTCTTAAATTCCGTCCCAAAACAGCCAAAGCTACCCCCCTTTCGTTTTCCTCTGTAACCGTCCCTGTATATGAGAAATCTTCTTTTTTTTTTTCGAATCCAGACCTCCCCCCACTTCGATAGTGGCTGCCAATAATCGTGATGTTCTTGGGCCGGTTTGGGAGCCCAACGTAATTAATGGGAGCCCAAAAAACTATTTAATTGCTGCCCCACTTTCATGAGTTGCTGGCGCTGCTGACTTCGTGGCCCACCAAACATTCACATCACGTGCAAAGTGCAAACCATGTTCCCAAGTTGTTGTATATGGCTGTCCAAATTAATGTGATTGATGAGGCCCAAAGTGGTGTTATCTTGCTGCTAATATTCGATAATATGCTGCCAATCTCGATGATGATATGACTTATATAATGGTCCAATGAGAACTCCCTTTAATGCTTTCATGATGTTCCATTTTGTTCACAAGATCACGTGAATTATAAATGGTGAAAATCTCATGAGTTTTCTTATTAATAAATTCCCCACTAGAAGCCCGATCATGAGATTGTTGACTCTTCACATGGATCCCCTCATATTCACGTGTATATGATGCTTCCTGTGATGTGATGATGAACGATTTTTTTAATGGTTAAATATAATAATCAAACCTCCATCACAAAAGCCTGCTAAAAAGTTCCTTGATATTGCCGGCCCTCAAGTCAAGCTTTTATATCTCTTGCACATTACAGATGGTTTATGATCCGAAACACATCCCGAACATCACCGTTTGCTGCATTTATCAGCGTTGGACGCTCCACTTCATCTCTAACCCAGTTAACTTCCCCGAGTTAAGCAATTTAACCTGCATAGCCACAATTTCTCGTAGTTAACTTATTAAATGCATCTAATTACTTAAAACTAAACAAAACACGCAAGATATACACATCCCCACACTTGTCGTTTGCTTGCCCTCAAGCAAATCTGTTTCTCACTTTCACGTGGGTCGAACGAGAAACACATTTCCCATTCCCGAGACAAAGGTTAAGGTCTAATGTCATACCCGGTTCAAACTTTTTTACAATTTACGAAATATTTAACGAAAAAGTGAATAATCTCATATAAAATGGTTATCCAAGATTAACCCGCCCTTGAAACCAACAAATCATGCACATCCCTCACAATGTTCTCTCCACTCGGTTTAAAATTGGCTAATAATTGATGCATTAGCGCTTTTGAAATAATCACTCACCGATTAGAACACGTACCCGCATAGGCTTGAAACTCAATCATTCTCCACCACCGAACACGAATACTAAGAACAAGTCATAAGGTCTTTGGAGGGTTGTAACGGGGCTAGGCTAAGAGTATGGAATTTTTTTTTTAGTGGCTAAGGTGATGAAAATTCGATTTTTATTACAATGCAACTATTCTAAACACGAGTAAACTATAAACATCATGCTCAGAGGCAACGAGTTTCGCCTTTTATTCAATAACTAATACTCATATTTTTTTTTGTATTTTTCTCAACAATTTTTCTCTTTTTTTTTCACAACTTTTCTGAATTTTTTGATTTTTGATTTTTTTTTCGCAAAATGTAAAGCACAACTATACAAACAAATAGACCTACAATCGAATTTTCATCACACGGGTTTAAAAGAAAAAGGGTTTAAGGTTATGGGCTAAAGGGTGGTCAAACGAAAGGATTAGGCCCAAAATTGGCTACTAGGGGATAATTTTTGGGTAAGGATATAAAAATGGTGTAAAAGGAAAAGGTTTACCTAATGCCTTAATCATTCTCGTGCTTGTATTCGGTCTATGGTCTCGAACGTATCCAAAGTTGCAAGTTCTACAATACGCGACTAATGGTCCACTCAAACAAAAAAACATGTATATGTAAATCTATGATATAAAAGTGGCTCAAAACCTCACGTATAAGGGTATGGTATGTGACATGCATAAACTACTAGTTTCTTAGGCGGATTATTCCCAAATAACCACCCGCTAAATACCCGTCATGCTATTAATTCGAACTTGACCATGACAATAGACCAAATGGGTTGTGACATCCCTCGTTGACTTAGCTACTTGTGCTTTTAAGATCGCTTTTGAAACAAGATATTTTTGAAATTTTTTTTTTTGAATTTTTCTCCCATCCCCACACTTGAGGTAAACATTGTCCTCAATGTGTAGTGTTTAAATGAACGGGTCAAAAACGAAAATTTTTACTACTCCCCCATCCCCACACTTGAAGTACATATTGTCCTCAATGTGTAAGAACTAGAGTATTAAACACACAAGGGATGTGACACGGCTAATTCCCCAAAATTTCACCCCGGAAAATAATGTACACTTTACAATCCACTTATTTGCTAATATGAAGATCAAAAGTAAAAAGAAACGTATGCACCTGGTTTTGAGCTCATTCTTCGTATGCTCCTCTCCTCTTCATGAAAGCGGTTGTCCACGAACCCAATGTACCTACAAATCTTAACCCTTGTGTAGAAGCATGCTTCTCACAACCATCAAAATTTGTTAGTTACCTAGTTCTACCACTTTTATGAAAATATTACCAAGCTATACGTTATTTCACTTTGATTTATGTGGAAAATTAATTTACAATAACAACAAACCTAACTCACTTTCGTAGGAATCACGGTTGCATTTAGCTTATGCAACAAGCCCTTTTAAACCTCCCGATAGCTCGGGAGGACGAGAGGTCTCGTGAGGGTTATATAGGGAACACACCCACAACGATCATTTAACTAAGAAAAGAAAAAAAAATAATAAAATAAAAATAAAACGAATAATAGTACAAACTCTACAACAATTATACCTGATTTGCCTCTCATGGTGGTCGAAGTGAACATTTGCCTACCGAGTTTCCAACATACGCTCGGTAATTAGCATGCCGAATCCATACTCTTTTTATTATATTCGGCATACGCAATGTACAATTTCGGGTTCGTCTCTTAACAACATGGCCAGTGTCTTGCAACGCCACCCTTCGAATCCTTATGCCCGAACCCGTATCCCCAACTTTGTTGGTTGGAGTGATAAGTTTGGGAGAAGGATGAATATGAATGTGAGCTTCTTTCAAATCCGATTCGTCTTGCGGTGTCATGTCTTCCGCTCGGTTCAAACATTCAACTTCTTGCTCCGAAAGATCACTAACCTCTTCCACCACATCACCATCCACCATTGTACCATCCACCATTGTACCACTAGCCAACACCTCTTGGTCTCGTCTAAGTTGAGCCAATTCTTCAACGAGTTGACCCACTTTCTTTGCCAAGGCTTCATTAGCTTTATCTTTCGCCTCAAGTTCCTTCTTCAGTTCCATCTTAATCTCTTGATTTGAAGTAATGATAGCATTCATGATTGCATCGAGCTTGGAACTTATTGAATCTTGAGGTTCTTCGGATGCCAGTTGAGGGTATTCATTATAATAATCATCATACTCCACCCGGTAACTTGAGAAATGTGGCAATTCGGGTTCATAATTGTTGTAATCCCGCTCTTGCTCATAGTGGCAATTCATCTCTAAATGGTAGTATTCTTGATATGAAGGTGGCTTGTAACCGGACTTTATTTTTCCTTTCCAAAAGACTGGATCTTTCCAAAACACTGGACAATCTTCATGTATGTGAACTTTTCCACAACAAGGGCATGACTTTTCTTGCTCCGGTGGTGGAGGTGGTCTAGTGTATGGATAAGGTGAGGATGGACCATTGAAATCTTCATAATCCGCCCTCCTATAATCAAACAATCCGCTGAGGTAGTCTTCCCGTTCCTTGTTGGCTTGAACTTTTTCGTAGAAAACAGAGCAATCCTCTAAATAGTGCTCTCCGCTTCCGCAACACTCACACGGATCATCATCTACCCAATTCATATTGAAAGATGGTACCTGCAAAACATGTACCTGCACAAACAAGCTCGACCACCCAAAGTAAAATCACAAAAATACAAGAAAGAAAAACTAAATTAAAATCGAACAAGCAATGAAATACTAAGCGCACAAGCTCCCCGGCAGCGGCGCCATTTTGACGTGACCGTGTCGTCCCGATCAGTCAAAAACCCAATTAAACCTAGGTAGCTAGGGTAAGTCGGGTATCGTATCCACGAAGAGCTTGCACGACCCGTTCGATTAGTTAGACTATTTACAAATAATGTACAAAGTGATTGTGAAGATTGCTAATTTTATTTGTTTAATTAGTTTGAAAATAAATCGAAGTGAACCGACAATGGGTATTATCTAAAACACTTGCGATTAACTAAAATATTAACTAGAAAGTTGAAACAAGAAATGAGAATACGGATCACACCCGGTTCGATAATTGCAAGACCTAGGGTTCCTACATGTTTTAACTTGATTCAATTGCATATAGTGATTAACGGATTACTATCACGAAGCTTAGGTGCCAATTGCTATCAACGTCATAGACAACGGACCGTAATGCACTTCGTTGCCTCGGACATGTAAATCCTAACCTACGATAAGGCATAAGTGCACAAATTCATTTCGCAAAGTCATAACTTTATCATCGTTCGACAATTCACAAATTCAATTCAAATGCACGACAATTATCATAAGTTTCAAATACTAAACAATTTGTCACAAAACCAAATTAAAATACAAATGTATAAACCCTAGAAATCTTACAACATCTACACCGGGTTGAATCCGAAGAGACTAGCCGCTCATTATGCTTTCGATAACTTGAAAGAGAGATGAAACCATGATGATTATGTTGAGAGGATTAGAGAGCTTCCCCTCTTAAATTCCGTCCCAAAACAGCCAAAGGCTACCCCCCCTTTCGTTTTCCTCTGTAACCGTCCCTGTATATGAGAAATCTTCTTTTTTTTTTCGAATCCAGACCTCCCCCCACTTCGATAGTGGCTGCCAATAATCGTGATGTTCTTGGGCCGGTTTGGGAGCCCAACGTAATTAATGGGAGCCCAAAAAACTATTTAATTGCTGCCCCACTTTCATGGGTTGCTGGCGCTGCTGACTTCGTGGCCCACCAAACATTCACATCACGTGCAAAGTGCAAACCATGTTCCCAAGTTGTTGTATATGGCTGCCCAAATTAATGTGATTGATGAGGCCCAAAGTGGTGTTATCTTACTGCTAATATTCGATAATATGCTGCCAATCTCGATGATGATATGACTTATATAATGGTCCAATGAGAAATCCCTTTAATGCTTTCATGATGTTCCATTTTGTTCACAAGATCACGTGAATTATAAATGGTGAAAATCTCATGAGTTTTCTTATTAATAAATTCCCCACTAGAAGCCCGATCATGAGATTGTTGACTCTTCACATGGATCCCCTCATATTCACGTGTATATGATGCTTCTTGTGATGTGATGATGAACGATTTTTTTAATGGTTAAATATAATAATCAAACCTCCATCTCAAAGCCTGCTAAAAAGTTCCTTGATATTGCCGGCCCTCAAGTCAAGCTTTTATATCTCTTGCACATTACAGATGGTTTATGATCCGAAACACATCCCGAACATCACCGTTTGCTGCATTTATCAGCGTTGGACGCTCCACTTCATCTCTAACCCAATTAACTTCCCCGAGTTAAGCAATTTAACCTGCATAGCCACAATTTCTCGTAGTTAACTTATTAAATGCATCTAATTACTTAAAACAAAACAAAACACGCAAGATATACACTTTAAAGCTCGGGTTTCACCCTCTCCATCAGTTAAACAACCCTAAAAACACCCAACCTCCCAAGATCTTACAAATTGTAAGATCTGTAACAACAATACAACAAGATATAATCAACTAATGATAATCAATTGATTAATTAGAATGATACAACCAAAATATGATGATCCACAAGATCAACCAACAATACAGAACTAACAATGAGATAAGATCAGCAATAGATCTTCAACAAATCTTCAACGGAGCAATGGAACAATCCAGAGAGAGAGTATGAGAGGCTGATGTGTAACAAAGTGACAACTGAAACCCTAGCTTCCATTGAACACTCTTTTATATCATATAACTTGAAAGTTACACTTTGCCCCACAAGAATAGGCTCTCCTGATCGGACCCCCTGAAATGTTACATATATAGCCCTCGAACTTGAACCTGTTTACAACTCTGGCATAAAATCAGTTATAACAATAACAAGTATAGTTATAACAACCAAGCCCATCTCAGACATAGCCCATCTTAGACATATCACACACAGGCCCAATAGCCCAATATGTATAAAAGCACCAAACTGATACAGCCCAACAATAAATAAATGAATACTATGATGTATGAATTAACCGAATGAGAATTTCACATTTTAACATCCCCCCATAATCGATACAGTAAACATGTCAAACATCCCTAATTTTTCACACAAAGCTTCATGTTGAAACCCATTCAACCCTTTGGTGAATAGATCAGCCAATTGATCCTCAAATGCAACTTTTTTTCAGGAAGAACAACTCCATTTGCAATCTTTTCTCTCAAAAAATACAAATTAATCTCAAAGTGTTTGGTCCGTTCATGAAACACTGGATTAAACGCAATAGAAATGGCAGACTGACTATCACAGAGTAATTTAACTGGCAACTTATACTCAACATTAAACTCATAACTTCACAAGAAGCAGAGCACATTTCTCTATACTCTGCTTCAGCGGTAGATCTTGCAACAACAATTTGTTTTTTAGACTTCCATGAAATAAGAGAGCTCCCCCCCCCCCCCCCTAAAAAAAAAAAAAAAACCAAACCCAGTAGTCACTGACTTTCTAGTGGCCAAACATTTAGCCCAGTCAGAATTAACAAACCCTTTTAGAACAAAGTCATTTTCTTTTTTAAACAAAATCCTTTTACTTGAGGATTGTTTTAAATATTTAAGTAACTTCAATGCAATTTGCAAATGATATTCTTGTGGAGAATGCATAAACTAGCTTAAAAACTGTACGGCATAACTTATATCTGGTCTAGTAATAGACAGATATATTAGTTTGTCAATAAGTTTTTGAAAATTTGTGACATCTTTTACAACATTCTGATTTTGATTTAACTTGTTAACAATAACATGACTTTGTTCTATAGGAGTGTTAACAGGTTTAACACCTAGATACCCAAATTCATTAATCAGCCAAGACAATACTTACGTTGATTCAAACAAATACCACTTTCAACATATAAGACCTCAATACCCAGAAAATATTTCAACACACCCAAATGCTTGATTTGAAAATTGTCACTTAAAACCTTTTTAATTCTAACGATATCAACTTCAGAATAACCAGTGACTACAATATCATCCACACAGACCAAGAGCACAAAAAACACAGACCAAGAGCACAACAAACACAGACTTATCAGAAAGTATATACATAGAATGATCACATAGACTCTGCACAAAACCCATTTTAAGCAAAACTTCATTCCACTTTCTAGGTGCTTGTTTTAACCCATATAACGACTTAACCAACTTACACACTCTAGTCTCATTTTCAGGAAAATACCCAGGTGATAATTTCATATATACATCTTTAGAGATAGACCCGTAAAAGAACACGTTATTAACATCTAATTGGAATATTTTTCAGTTATTTTTAACAGCCATACTTAAGACACACCTAACAGTGACCATTTTAACAACAGGAGAAAATGTCTCTCCAAAATCAAGCCCTTCACATTGACTATACCCTTTAGCTACTAACCTAGCCTTAAACCTCTCAACTTCACCATTAGATTTATATTTAATCTTGTATATCCACTTGCATCCTATGGCCTTTCTATCTTTCGGAAAATTAACCAAATTCCAAAAACCATTCCTATATAATGCTTCCATCTTCTTATTCATGGCATCTACCCACATAGGATCTTTAACAGTATCACTAAAGCATGCAGGTTGAATAGTTTTATTCAAATTGGACACAAAACACATATTATCAAAAGACAGATTTGAATAATTCACAGATTTCTCTATACCATACTTGAATCTACCCTCAACAACATATTCATTAAATCTTTTAGGCATAGAAATATTTCTAAAAGAACGTTTAACATGTTGCGTGCCCTCAGATAGCTTTGTGTCAACATTTGATCCTGACGTGTCCTGTGCCATACCACTATTACCTTGACCACTACTGCTCACCTATTCTATATGTTGACCAAGATCAACTCCAGAATTAGGGGCTGATGTAGAGGGTGACAGTGGTTGCTGATCATCACTAAAAGGATCATGAGCACCGCTTATACCCTCTTCATCATTGGGCATGTTAGAAACTTCAGATGTAATATTATCAAAAAAGTTTATATGATTCAGATTTATTTCACAAACATCTTCTTGGTTATCAAAAGATTTAAGCTTAAAAGGTACACATTTTCATAGAACTTTACACCTCTAGAAAAAAAAAATACTTTCTTGTTGTCCAAACTCCACAGTTTATACCCTTTTTTTACATTAAAATAACCAAGGAAAACACATTTGTCTGCATGATATGCAAACTTATCAGGTTCATTTAAAATTGTACTAAAACATAAACATCCAAAGTTCCTTAAATGTGACAAAGAGGGTCTAAATCCAAACATCATTTCAAAAGGACTTCTACTATTCAACACATAGGAGGGTAACCTGTTAATTAAATATACAGCAGTTAGAATACAATCAGACCAAAACCTTAAAGGTAAACCACCCTGGAATATCAAGGCCCTAGTTGTGTTTAAAATATGTCTATGTTTCCTCTCCACCACACCATTTTATTGTGGTGTATAGGAACAAGAAGTCTAATGTAAAATCCCTTTAGATTTACAAAACATATTTATATTATTATTCACAAATTCAGTCCCATTGTCACTTCTAAACACTTTAACTTTCTTTTTAAATTGAGTTAAAACCAATTCATAAAAATCTTTTAAATTTTCAAATACTTCTATTTTATTTGACAAAAAATAGCACCACATAGACCTTGAAAAGTCATCAACAATTGTCAAAAAATACTTAAACCCTTCATAACTAGTGACGTTGTATGGACCCTACAAGTCCAAATGTACTAAGTCACCAACAGATTTGGTTTTATGTTCACTTAAGGGAAATGGGACCCTAACTTGCTTAGCTCTATGACATATTTCACATGGACCATGATCACTAGAGTTTAGATTAAGATGTTGTTTTAACACAGCTAAGACCTGGTCTGAAGGGTGCCCTAGTCTACTATGCCAAGTAAAAGATTTCACAGAACTATTAAAACAAGCATTAACAGAATTACCATTATTTCCTACAAAATACAATCCACTATCCCGACTACCATTCACCAGGACTTTCCTTGACTTGGAATCCTGTAATACACAACTATCCTCATTAAACACAACTAAAACATGGTTATCCCAAGCCAACTTGTACACAGACAACATGTTAACATAAATAGTCAGGAACATAAAAGACATCTTGCAAAATTATATCCTCTGTTAGTTTTAGATTACCAATCTTTAGAACCTTAACATTTGTTCCATTAGGGTGACTCACAGTAATACCAAACTCAGATACATCAACAGCATTTATTAAATTTTTATCAGTCTTAACCATGTGTTGACTAGCCCCTGAGTCAACAATCCACCCATAGTTATTACTAAACATAAAAGAACTGGAACAACTAACAAAGTTAAACACATTAAAGCACTCACCCCCCATACTAGGATTCTGAGACTCTGACCCACTGTTTTCACCAACTAAACTCAATAACTTGGTAATCTGCTCAGAAGTTGATGTGTGCAAAATGTAACATATAAATTACATCAAATGAGGCATAAAACTAACCCTTTTTAGTTTTAATGTTGGAAAAAATGTGTTTTTGTCTTCCTTTTGAATTTACAGGGCCAAATGAGCTTAAACGAGCAAAAGGAACAAATATACAGTCAAAACCAACATAAATACAAAGAAAAGGAATAAACGTGACATGCACGACCCCTTGGCAGCATCCCCAAAGGCAAAAACAAGAAACAGAAGACTGACCACAGGCCGTGCCCACTGGACACGGGGGCGTGGTCAGCTGCCTGAAGAAAAGACAAAGTTGTGGAAGCTTCTACGCCCACCACGGGGGCGTGCCCAGCTGAGCACGAGGCGTGGTCAACGCTAAGATACGTAAAATCTTGCAAAATCTTGTTTGTACAGATACACTTCTGCCCACAGGGCCGTGTCAGCTGAACACGGGCCGTGGGGAGCTCTCTGGTGACACATGCATTTAATGAAGGAAGAGAAAAGGCTGGCCACGGGGGCGTGCCCGCTGGACACGAGGCCGCGGCCGGGGTTCTGTTCAGGCTATAAATAGGGGTGCTTGGTTCACTTCAAAGGCATCCCTTGGCAAACCACCACTCTCCCACTTTGCCACCATTCCACCACCACTACAACACCCACATCCACATCCACCACCATCATCCATCATCCACCTTAGAGTGTGTGTAGTAATCTCAGGATCCAAGATTGATAGTAAGAGTTCTTACCAATCAAAGGCCATGTTTGGTTAAGGCTCTTACATCACTTGGTGAAGACAAGTCTTTTATGTATTACTTTTGATTTTTAATCTTTTGGCACTTTTTATTTGTTTATGTATTAATGACTTTAATAAATAGTTTCTTATGTTGAAGGTGAATTTTCTTTATCATTTGTCAGTGGTGTCTTGGCATTACTTTACTGTCTATATAAAGTAAAAGATTTACACCATTCATGTCTCTACGGTCTATATAGAGATATGTTGGCTACCTGGTCGGGGGTTAAGGGAATGGTTTAGTAAGGTTCTTGCCTTGTTCAGTGTATAGATCCTGCAAGGACCTGGGTCAAGCTTACTAGGACCTCCTTCAATACCCACTGGTATTGGATGACGGGGGTGCGAATGGCTTGATCCCCTCATATGTCAACTACTATTAATACATTAAACCGGCTACTTGGGATTGTATCCCTGCTGACTCAAACCACTTAGCCGAGGGTAACGTCACCTTCAAAAGAGGGGCCTACCACTTTTCGCATTAATAACTTAATTAATTATCTTTCAATATTCCAACCCTTTGGGATTGTATCCTTGCTGATTCAAACCACTGGGTTGAGGGTAACGTCACCTTCAAAAGAGGGGACTACTACTATAACTAAGATAATCTCTTAAAAAGTCCGAAAGTGAAAACATTATCAAAGGATACATTAAAGGCGAGTCGGATCCAAGTGATTTATCTTGTCTATCTGTTTTTATTTATGCATTTTTAGTTTTTATTTTCATGTTTAAAACCTTTTCTAAAAAATTTTATATTGATTAGACGTTGAGGATAAACCGGTACTAAAAAGCTCTTGTGTCCTTGGACGACCTCTGTATCTTACCAACGCTATACTACGCTCACGATGGGTGCACTTTCCCAAGTGTGTGTTTAGTGTTAGTAGAATATCGTGTTATATAAATTTAAAACTTGACTAATGTGTAAAATGGGCGTAAAATATCAATAAAAATATATCACGCTTCACACACACCAGAAGTAAAAGGCAACCCAGACATAGTAGAAGCAACATATTTTCCAACAACAGAACTAGACTTATTATTACTCCCTTTGTCCCATTATAAGTGTCCATATTTTCGTTTTTATTTGTCCCACTTCAAGTGTCCATTATTAAAATTTACTAGCCAAATTCCAAGTTTATCCTTACCCTTTGATATAGACAACTTGAATAAATAAAAAATATAGGTAGGCCACACACTAGAAAAGAACAAGACAAAAAAAAAAAAAAAAAAATCCATCTTTCATATTTGAACGAGTACATGTATTTTGTTATCTAATTAATTCATACACTAACTTGACAACAAGACAAAAGATTTTTCATCTTCAATTTTTCTTTACATGCATGTGCTATATAAGACAAAAGAATTTCCATCCTTTCCTTTGCTTCTTCCTTTTCTTTTTCGTTTCTCTAGTGAGCTAAATGTGAGACTACTTCATCAATTAAATTGCTATCACACTCGATTTGCAACGGTAACTTTCCTTGAAGTTCCAATTTACCTTTACCAATATGTGGTGTTTGATAATGGTTGCTACCATGCACCTTCATGATTTCTTTAATGCATGTTTGTAGAGTTAAAAAGACATTGTTAAGCTCATGGGATGACATTTTTTCAAAAGAGGTTTGGACTGCATGAACCAATTCATCTATTGATCCCCAAACCTCTTGTTCTTGAAGTGATTGAATCGCGCGAAAAAACCCGAGATCTAACACATTTAAATCTGGGATATTTGGAGGTTGAAAACGAAGTCGAATATCAAACCTATCTCGAGATGCTTCTTGAATAAATTGTTCATCGTCAATATTAATATGTAGCTTCGCGTTGTCTTGTTGAATAAAAATTGGACCCGTATAACCTTGTGGCCATTTATCCCTTATAGCCGGTAGTACTTTATCAATTAACCATGACCTCGTTACTTCTTTAGTCACCGATAATAGAGGCTTAGTCTCTAAAGTTCCCGCAACATGATTCTTATTTGAACGTTTTACGGGTTCAAGTTTTGTGAAAGGAAAGATACCTATCTTTCCCGAAAAATGTTCATTACCCAACGTATCAAATCTTGGTCGTGCAACAGCGGCTAGAAACATGAACTTTGTGATAAATTTTTTTGATTTACACGTTCTTAATGGCTCATCCTCGCCAGGTACAAGGTAGTAACATTTTGATGGTTTCGACATGTAAAACCATTTTTCATCAATGTGAACGACGTTAAACATATCATAAAATGAAGGAGTAGACAAAGATGGAGCAATCATTGATAAACTAAATTCTAACCTTGCTTTTTTAATTTATTCTCTTCTGTCAAAGTCAGCTTAATAGCATTTGTGTGTGGTCGAAGTTCACCTTCTTTTATTCTTCTATGCACCGTTACTTTTGGTACATTGATTGCTTTTGCAATTGATCGGATATTGGTTCGAAGACGTAGTGCTATTTGTGAAACTTGATCGAAATTGATTTGTATCCTTTTTTGTCTAACTACATATGGTTTCCTTGAAGACACATTGACCAAATATCCATTGCTGACTTGAAATCTAGCTCGATGCCAAAAACAATTTACGGTGCGGATAGATACGGAGAAATGCGATGCCACATCGCTTATAGATCCATATTTTTGTTTTCTGTCGATACTTTGTTTCAACAAGGCTTCATATATGGTTCGACGTTGGGAATCCGTCAAGTTTGGTTTAGTGTTTGAGTTGGTAAGGCTATCCATTCAATATAAAGAAACTGAATACACAAAACCTAGCTTATTGAAGAAGAAGGACTGAAGGAGTACTCTGACATTAAGCAAATGGGTTTGATCACAATTGAAATGGATACTTTATTAATAAAAAAGGCAGTAAAACTTGGCGGTAAATATGCAGTGGTTTTGACTCCAAAAATTGAATGGATAAAATCTACTGTAACAGTAATTATTTGGCAGTGAATATTGAGATAAGTAGTGGCTCCAAAAAATTCAATACTGACTCTTTGGAAACAAAGTTGTCAGTATACAACTTAAGTAGGGTCAACAAACATTAGTTTATTTTTTTTACATAATTGATATTTTGAGTATGTAAAGGGTAATATAGTCATTTGGTAAGCAAAGAAAACAATAATTTAATCTACCTTAAACTTTGTGTTTTTCATTTGACTGGGACGAAGGGAGTATTATTAGTAAAAATTGCCTTTATTAGAAGGATTATTATTATTATTAACTCTTTTCTTAAAACCTGGACGATAACCAACAATTTCAAAGCACCTATCAACAGTATGACCCAACATATTACATTGTGTACACTTCAAATTAGGGTTAGGTCCTCTAGTTAATATTCTTTTATTATCAAAACCTTGATTAGACTTAGACACAAGTGACACACTCTGTGTTTCAGACCCACTGCTAGACAACATATATGACTCTTCTCTAGAAACAATAGAGAATGCCACCTTAACAGAGGGAAATGGTTCTCTTGTCAAAATATTATTTCTCACAAGTTGATATACATCATCAAGACCCATGAGAAACTGCATTAGTTTTATAAGTGTTGAAAAATCATTGAAATCCTTAGCAACTTGACAAGAACAGGAAGGCAGATGAAGCATAGCATCAAACTGCTTCCACATTGTCATCAACCTATTATAATACTTAGCAATGGTGTTGCCATTTTGAGAAATACTATTAATTTTTTTATATAAGTCATAGACAACAGAACCATCAACCTTGTAAAAAGACTCTTTAAGATCAGTCTACAATGCAGAAGCCAACTTAGAAAACACTTAACCAAGAAAAAGTTCTTTAGAAACAGAATTTGATAACCAAGTTAACACGACAGAGTTACATCTATCCCATTGATTAGCTAAAATTTCATCATCCTTAGACTTTTCTACTTTACCATCAATAAATCCATATTTGTTCTTTGCTTATAAGGCTAGTTTCATGGCACTTGACCAAACAACATAGTTTTCAGTACCCTTTAGTTTAGTACTTACAATGGTTAAACTACTAGAGTCACTTGGATGTAAGTACAAGGGGTCTCCTATGTCTAGTTTACTAATCAAAGTCCGTGAAGTACCTTCACCATCACCCATGATAACAATTCTCAAAAAATCAACAACAATCAAATAGAAGACAACAGAACAACTATGGTATAAGACAACCAGAATAAGACATAACAGACAAGAATAAATCCTAGGGAGAAGATGAGTCAGGGACAAGATTCCAGGTTCATCACTCTATGGTGCCTGGACATGCCTTTACTCAGGAGCCACAATCTAAGACATAGAACCAATACAACTACTATAATCACAACAAGGAAAAATGAATCACCACAGAAAATGCACAGATATCAAACAACAATAAGCCGGTCCTCATAACCCCGACATCAACTAACCAACAACAACAAATAAAATAAAGACAAGAGAGGAAAGATCTTACCGAGGGTGCGTACAATATCAACAGAGATCAGAACTGTAGTTTTCAAGAACTACAAAATTTGATCAAGCCACAACAAAATACACCTGGTTAGTTTGCCCTAAAACCTTCAAGGGTTTTAGAGACCAACACAGAGTGTAGATTCCACCAAAAGATGAGGAGTCTACTACCAGAAACAGAAAACCCTAACTAGGGTTTCCGCCACACAAGATCGGAACAACACACTCCCAAGATTGAGACGATCTAACCAACAACAGACAGATCCGCAAACCCTAGAATCACCAGGAGCGAACCAAAACACAAATCAACAACAAATCAGAATATAACAGCGGAAACAACACAGATCAAGAGCGATTTTCGCTCTGGTACCATGTAAAATTGATATGAACAACACAGAACCAAGACAAAAACAACAACACCAGATGTAGTGACAAAACGTGACGTAAAACTTTTTTTAGTTAACCAACCCTAAAAACAACCAACCTCCCAAGATCTTACAAATTGTAAGATCTGTAACAACAATACAACAAGATATAATCATTAGTTGATTAATCCGAACGATACAACCAAAATATGATGATCCACAGCATTAAGCAATAATACAGAAATAACAATGGGACAAGATCAGCAATAGATCTTCAACAAATCTTCAACGGAGCAATGGAACAATCCGGAGAGAGAGTATGAGAGGCTGATGCGTCACAAAGTGACAACTGAAACCCTAGCTTCCATTGAACACTCTTTTATATCGTGTAACTTGAAAGTTACACTTTGCCCCACAAGAATAGGCTCTCCTGATCGGACCCCTTGAAATGTTACATATACAACCCTCGAACTTGAACCTGTTTACAACTCTGGCATAAAATCAGTTATAACAATAACAAGTATAGTTATAACAACCAAGCCCATCTCAGACATATCACACACAGGCCCAATAGCCCAATATGTATAAAAGCACCAAACTGATACAACCCAACAATAAATAAAGGAATGCTATGATGTTAGAGTTAAATGCCCGGATAGTCCCTGTGGTTTGCCATTTTTCACCTTTAGTCCCTAACTTTCTAAAATTACAGCTATAGTCCCCAACTTTTCAATTTTCGTTTCCGGATAGTCCTTGTGCCTAACACCAGTTAGTTTTCTCAATTAAAAGAGTGTGAAATGACAAAAATACCCTTTTCCTTAAAATATATTCCCGTGAGCCCCATCCCCACCTCCCATTCTTCTTCGAGTTTCTTTGTATTTGCTGATTTTTTACGACGAATTTGATTAATTAGTCCCCAATTTCATCGAACTGGTTCCAGATTATCGATTGTTCATCGATTTTTTTCATCACAGTTATCGAATCAGGTGTTAGTTTTATCAATTTGTAGTGGTTCCGACGTTTTCGTGTGCGTTCTGTTTTTGTTTATGAATCTAGGTTAAACTGGATTGAAATTAGTGTTTGTGGAATGAGATTAGGGTTGTAGATGAAGGAATTTTGCGATTGATGATGATTAATTAGATGGTGAAATCAGAACGGGTAAAAGTGAAACGGTGTAAGTTAGAGGAGGATAATGGAGCTTGTTTTATTGAGTATGATGATATGTTGTTAATGCTTGGTGTTCGTCTACGAATTTGAAGTCAAATTCGTGTTCGGTTTCGAAGAAACAGACTGTGGAATTGGATGTGTGTTTTGTAGATGCTCCAGTTTCGGTTGATTACAATGTGTTTCATAATAATAAGGGGATAAAGAATAAGTTTAAGATATACCAAGCGAACGATTTGTTTGGACCGCAGGATTTTGTTGCAGATGATATTGTTTGGGCGAAATGCTTGAACCGGTTTCCTACTTGGCCTGCTGTTGTGATTGATCCTAAACATGAAGCTCCTGCTTCTGTACAGAAAGCTTTTGCTCCCAACACTATTTGTGTCATGTTTTACGGGTATTCAAGAAAAGGAACGCGGGTATTGTTTCTTTTGGTTTTGGTTTTGGTTTTGCTTTCGGTTTCTTGTTTAATGGCGTTTTAGATTCTTTATTAACTTTGATTGTTGTTCAGGATTATGCATGGGTGAAGGGTGGAATGATTTTTCCATTTTTGCAGTATATGGAAAGGTATGTGCTTTAATGATTGTTGTATTGTTTTTTTTAATGTATTTTTTTAATGTATAGAGTTGTGATTTTCATGTTCAGAGTTATGTTTTCAAGGTGACAATAATGATTTACTCTATTTTTTTATCTATAAAAAAGGTTTGAGGGACAGACTCATTTATTTGGTTGCAAACGAGATGATTTTCGTAAGGCAATAGAAGAGGCATACAGTATAGAAAACGAGCATTTGAATTCTGGATATGGAGATAGGCAAGAACGTTCAAGTGAATCGGATCTGGTTGAGATCCATGTCGGACCTGCTACAGATCTTGATCATGAATATTTCAACCGTAAAAAGGTAATTTGTTGCAGACATTTTTTCATTACTTCATCTTTGAACAATGAGCGGATTCTGATGTATTTTTGTTCATCTTCATCAGCAAATACAAAGAAACAGAAACTGTGGTGATGATGTATTGAAGAAGAATGGGAGGTGGGGATGGGGCTCACGGGCATATATTTTAATGAAAGGGAATTTTTGTCATTTCACACCCTCTTAACTAAGAAAACTAACTGATGTTAGGTACAGAGACTATCCGGGAATGAAAATTGAAAAGTTGGGGACTATAGCTGTAATTTTAGAAAGTTAGGGACTAAAGATGAAAAAAAGGCAAAGCACAAGGACTATCCGGGCATTTAACTCATGATGTTATGATGTATGAATTAACCGAAAGAGAATGTCACATTTTAACACACCCAATGGCTAATTACCGTCTGCTTTTTCATCCACCGGTTGATTTAGCCCCCACTTTTTTCATTCGCTCGTTAAATTTAGTAATGCTTTACACGTCTCATTTTTATTGTTTTTTTTACCCCATTGTAGTTTTCAAGTTTTTCTTATGCCGGTCATGTTCTATCCGTCTTAGCTGGATGATCCTATTTGTCATCTTTTGATTGGGTCTTTTTGGGTTTGTCTATTTTGATAACGCTAAATATACATGCCCATTTCATTAACTTTGTCGGTGAACATGTCTATTTTGGTAAATTTCTCTTGGTTAAGAGTAACTAGATAGTCGATAAAAGTAGGCCTGGGATGAATAAATCAATTGCAATGGTCATCTATAAAAATTGTGTACAGAATATGGACGAATCCGCAACTAGATAAGTTAAAGTAAGAAGGTAGCCGGCAATCCACAAGTTGACAAATATTTAATTCAGTACTTGTTGGCATATATCAATAAGATTTATAGTTGAAGTTATATATTGTCTGTGGTCAAAGCGAATCGTCTAAAATTCAAACTAAAATAATGTGACGGGTCCATTCCAAATCGGCTGGCTCCCAATGTAGACATATACTGACTATGCGTTGATCCTTGTTTTCTTTTGCTGGCACCTACCAGTCATCTTAAGGCTGCTACTAGATATATATATTCTACCCTCCTATAGATTTCCATTGTGTAGCTAGCTAGCTAGGATGAAGTTCATGAGTAGCTTCCAGTGCTTGATGGGGGGGAACGTGGTGCAATTTCAAGGCTCCTCCTCCTCCTCGGTATCACATTCACAGTCAACCTTAGATGATAAAAAGAATACTGTGACCAAGAAGAGGAAGGCAAAGGCAAAGAAAAAGAAGCAGGATCGTAAAGTAATCAAGGTGTTCAAACCAGACGGGGAAATTAATCTGTACCACAAGCCCATCAAGGTCTCAGAGGTGATGACTGAGGAATGCATGGTCTGCAGATCCGATTCATTTTACATAGGACAGAAGATTCCGCCACTCGCCCAACACGACCGCCTCCAGCCGGGCCACACCTACTTCCTCCTCCCGGCTCATCTCTTTCATTCCGTCCTCTCGTTTGTCACTATCGCCTCCTTTACTGCAGTCCAACAGCAACAAGACACTACTGCTGCTGCTGCTGACAATATGAAGATGAAAGCCGCCTTTTTGAAGAAGGCTGCAGCAAGCTCATGCTCCCCGTTTGATATCCAGAAGACCCCATCAGGGACTCTCAGGATTCGGGTATCAGAGCTATTTATATCACAGCTCATGATGGACCATGCTGCTGCTGCTGGTTCTAAGGATTTGATTGGTCTAGAAGAAACTAATTCTTTACTATGCACCACTCCCCAGTTGCATAGAGATTACAAGCAGCTGGTGGTTGGATCACGGAGGGCTTGGAAACCGAAGCTGGAGATGATCAAAGAGACTCCGCTTAAAGGCAAGAGGAAGGTCAAAATGTTACTCTCTGCGTCCATCAATCGTATGAAGAGAAAAATCAATAAAAACCCTCAAATATCATCATCATCATCATCATCATCGGCTTCTCTCCTAAAGAAGAGGAAAAAGAAGATCAAGACCAAGAAGAGTATCAAGCTGGCCTCTAACAAGACCACATCCGGAAACCCGAATTAGCTACATCCTTTTTAATAAAATTACTTGTTAGTTTCTGTACATTCGTTTTTGTAGCTGTCCTCATATGAAAGATGGATTGTATAATACCGTAGTAATTCTAGTTAATAACAATACCATACATAGGTCACTTCTTTTCCACATTTTCTTGTAAACAAAATATCAATAGAATTGCTGGAATAGTCATTTGTCATATTGTAGGTAGTTGGTCAAACTAATTAAATTGCTGGCTGGCCTAACATCTCCAAGCATGTACCAAAAGTTGATTGATGGTTGCAACATATAAAAGATGTTAAACATGCATTATGCAATAGTTTATACTTAAAAAACATGGGCCCTCACAATTCAATCTCTCAGTCAAATTTAGATGGCTGGAATACCCATCCCTATCAGTACTACACAAAAAAGCAAATTTGTATTCGTGCGTATGCCTTTCATGACTAGTGTGAACTTATTACTCTTTTCCAATATCACTGTCACCAATTAACATCTTCTACATATATATCTTCGCTTCATTTGGCTTTTTGCAACGGAAAGGATAGCTGTGCCAATCAAAGATTGGGGTTCAAAACTGGATGGCTGATGCCTGGTAGGAAGAGGACAAGTAGATGAAAATTCTATACTAAAATAAATTGATGTTTGGGCTCTTAATTGATGATTATTCAATCCGGTTGATTTGAATATTTTAACAACTGTATTCAAATGTGGTTTGATTATAATTCTTCACTGATAAATATGGAGAATGCGTGGTACCTATTTCTTCATGCTAATAGCTTTCTTGAGATTAACTGCTGGTAAAAGTTTATGATTGTGCTTTTGTCATATCTTTTATGTTAATTTGAAAAATGGTTTGATTATAATTCTTCACTGATGAATGGGTACTATGTCTATATTTGATTGAATTGTTATATCTCTAGTGACGGTACTATGCCTAAATTTAATTGAATTGTTATAGATTATTCTCAGATCACCAAGATGTTATCCAATCACTCAATCGTGTGTTGTACCATAACTAGTTACTTGAAGAAGTGGCCGTCATGAAATATGTAGGCCTAAAACTCTTTTGTGAATATGGTACTACCATTAAACTCAAGTTGATAATACTACAATATATGTGTATGTACAATGAGTTGGTGTGGTTCTATTGTTGATTACAAAAAGGGATGATAATTTGGAAGGAATATACATTGCACAAATATTAATCAGCTACAAAGAATAAAAGACCAAACTTTAGAACAAACAACTATGCAATGATGAAGCCCAAGCCTTCCAAAAATCAGAAATGGTATGTTGTGTTCAGGCTCGCTTAGCTAGATTAAAAGTTGTTTTCAAGAATAAGTTTGCAACACGATCTTTCCTATGGCATAATACACGCAATATAGTGTTAGGATCACTACTACTCCACTTGCCTGTTGTGGGAGGCATAGGCAGCGTCTGTCCCGTTCCAACACCACTAGCTTCACAAGCTAACTTAGTAAAGTCCTCCACCAACTGCTCTGTTGACTTCCCCATCAAGCCAACTACTCCTTCAACCGTCTCAGACTCCTTTTCCACCATATCCCCCTCCAGAACCCCTTCTCCAAACACCTGCTTCAGATGCTTGAAGTCTTCTTCAATCATCTCGTGATCGGCCCTGGTGAAACTTCTAGCGCTTCCTCCTGCAATCAGAACCATAAGGAAGGCTTCAAAGGAGGCCCTCATTACCTCTTTTACTGCCAAAGGTTGAGCACGCTCTGTGACAATAGCACATAACAGCGTCAGGTTTTGTTTCAGAACTTTGAGAGTCGGGCTAATTCGGGCATTCACCACATGGCCTTCATACAAGCTTCCATACAAAACCGAGTTGGAATCTAGGAACATGAGTCTGTAGGCTGCAACCTCAGACACGTGTTGAGCGGCACCCAAAATCGCAGATCGAGTGTGTTCAAAGTGAGCATGGTGGTGGTTTTTTTGAGAAGGAATAATTCTAGAGGAATGTGAGAGGAGACACTTGTCAAGGGGAGTGAGCTGGGAAATAATGAAGTGTAAAGTGTTGAGGCGGATGTAGAGGCGTTGCGTTCCACGGCTAGTTGAAGGCCGTGTATTGTTTCCCTCTTCCTCCAATCCCAATCCCAATCCCAATCCCAATCCCAATCCCAATCCCAATCCTAATCCTAATCCTAGATGATATGGTGTCAACCCTGCTACTGTGCAAGGAGTTGCCTTTTTCCAAAGTTTGATCAACTTTGAGTCTCGGCTACATCGTGTTAGGGGCGGGAGTGTAGGAATGTAGTTTTGTTTTGAACCACATGACCCAACGAAAGCAGCATAATCCTTTAATATCTCCCCAATCCCATCAGCAAATTCATGAACCAAATCTTCGGAAATAGCAATCGGGATGTCGAAAAAGGAAACCACAACTTCCCTAGCCTGCTTCAATAGCTCTACGGCTGATTGTGAATAAGGTTCCGTTTTCGACTTGGGATTCCATGTCTACAAAACATCAGATAGATCTTAGTATAGTACTACAAACGAGTTGACAAGTGTTTGAAAACATACATACTTACTTCAGTTTCTTTGGCTTTATTAAGAACAACCTTGATTTTCTTAAGCCTCCCATTAACCGAATGTCCCAAAAACTTGACAATGATGGAATCAACGTCATAAAGAACCATTTCCCTAACAACTGCCTTGCCCCCATCCTCGCATTCAACAGAGTCCTCGACCACCATGTTAACTAAAACCTTTTCAAGCTTATCTGCCCTTTGCAAGACCGTGAGCATCTCATTCGTAATGTCAGAGTTGCATGTCAAGAATTCCTTCAACAAAGCTGCATAACATGAGTGCAGAGTCGCCGCTGCAACTCCAGCTGATATCGGGTGCCATTTCTTCAACACCATGCTAAAACTATTCTTTTCCTTAAACGCCAATTCCTCTGTTTCCTGTGCCAATCGAACAAGTGTTTCGCACACTTGTTGGAATGACATTTTTCTACTTATCACATGGATTCCATTCTCTACCATCTACATGAAAATAATAATTTTATAAAATGAAATGAAATGAAGTTAGATTTGAAATCAATGATGATGATACCTTGGAGAAAGCATTCTGTAAAGAGGATCTGGTGTATTGATCAACTCTATTTCCTGCAGAAACGTCACCTCTGTCTATCGTATAACCGGGTACATCTTCTTCCAGAATTCTAGTGGCCGAGAAAACCAAAGGAAGAATATGCTCCAGAGCCCCAGTTGTGAAACTTCCATGGTAATCCATCAAGCGCTTCTCACACCACACGGTCACTGACGTCAACACTGATGACAACATCTTAACATAGACAGGGTCTTTGTCGACTTTCTTGGAATCATTGGCGACTTCGGTGAGCATGGTGAGGGAGGCACTAAGCAGATCGGTCTCCAATTGTCCAGTCCGAACATACTGTTGGAAAAGTACCCAAGTGAAACATAAATCATGCATGGGTTTGTTGAACCCCAAAGTAGTCCATGTCTTCTTCATAAGCTCCAGCAACTCATCCACCTCATCAAGGACACATGTCTCCTCTTTCAAGTCAAAGACAGAGTGTAGTAGGGAAGCATAGAGATTGACGTTGAAAGGGAAACCATCAGCCCAGTGACAGACGTCAGTGGTGGAGCCATCCACACTTCTCCATGCCAAAGAAACAACAGAATGACATAGGTTCCTCATGGTCTCTGACGTTTTTCCGATGTCGATAGGTTTATCACGACTGCTATTAATAATGTCTCCAAGACATACAGCCAAGTTGTTGGTTCTGTCCAAGGGGTTGGATGGGTGAAGGAGGAGCCCTGCCTCAAGGACCTTGAGTTGACGCTTTTGCCAGATGTGATATTCGTTTGAATCATCGAATTCGGATGGCTTTAGATGTCGAATAAGCTCTAGTGGGAGGATTATCGTGTCTGCACGTCTCCCCGACTATTAATTAATTAAAAGCAAAACAACAAAAACAACATTAATTAATAACTAATAGCTAATAATAATAAGACATGCATGAGCATATATGCATGGTACATATATATTATTATCAATGCATGTGGATTACTTGGCCGACGAGGGTTCTCATGAGGGTCTTACGAAGCCTATTATCGCTTGCCTCAGACACCTTCATCTGCTCTCTCATGATCTCTGCAGACGTCAACGGGCGTCTAGGCCTCCTCCCAGAGAAGCCAACTCCTCCGGCTCCGGGATTATTATTACTATTATTAGAGTTGGTTCTCCGAGAAGAGAGAGATCGTTTAAGCATCCTCAATCCAACCGCCCTTTTGAAACGACTGGTCTTGGAGTCGTTGTCCCCATCGGAGGAGTAAAACTGAATGGCGTTTCGACCTCCAAAGCCCGGAGATGACCTGCATGACGTGAAGAATATCTCGTAAGCGGTCGCCTGAATTTCATCTGAGTCAAGGCCACTCAGGGTTTCAAAAGGGCATGAAAGGTCCGGGAGCATGCTAGCAGATACTCAATCCGAAATTCAAGATTCTAAAATGCATTCTGTATTTTCTATACCAAACTTTTGGCCTTGCGCATTTTTCTTGGGGCCGTTAGTTACTTTATCATTTTATTGGATTCGCATATGCTAAATTAGTTCAAACTTGCATCTTCTATTTTTTTAAACTATTTATAGAAATACAAATAGGTTAAAAATAGAAATAGTTCAAAAATAGAAGATGAATGCGCACGAGTCTAATATTGTTAAATAGTTTAAACACGTGCATATTCTGTTTCAAAAAAATTTAGATTATCAAAATTCCTAGACCCTTGCTCATTCATCTTCTTTTTGTAAACTTGTTCTATTTTTACCTTTATTGAATATTAGGTAGTTGGAAAATGAGATACTTTAAAAATAGAAAAAATAGAAATATTTTAAACTATTTCTATTCCCAACTATTTAATATAATATTTTAAAATAGAAATATTTTAATATATTTATATTTTCATCTACACATAAACATATAAGACTAAAGATTGTGGAGGGCCTCTTCCTTTGAGGATGACCCTCCACCTAGACAGCTACGTCATCGGGGTCATCCTGACACCTTGGAGATGGGCCTAGGGTGTGGAGGATGAGCCTCCTATTTTTTTATTTTCTTTTAGTTAAATAATATTCAAATTAATAACATTAGAAGCAACTTAACAAATAATAATAATATTAATAAGGTACTAGCACTACAAGATATAAGAGTTTTAAGGGCGACTTTTTATGTCGCCCTTAATACCACACGGTGTGGGCGTCGTGTAACACCCCGATCGCGTACTACAACAAATCGCGGCGAAAACATCGGGGAGTCACGTTACAGGAAATTGTTTCACAACACATGGTATTTAAAGTTTTGTTTTATTGAATTAAAAAGTTACATTGTTTTGATACAATCAAACAAATACAAACAATTGGCTTTCAAGTTTTAAGGCATCTAAGGCCCGAGTCCGTCCTATGTGCAGCATGCGTTAACAATCATCACATAATAGTACCTGAAACATATGTGAAAATAAAACGTCAGCATAAAAATGCATGTGAGTAACATAGGTTTTATGATTAGGATTCATGGCTTTGGATATTATAAGAAAAAGGATTAAACAATTTCAAAAATAGACATGAATCCTTGATAAAAATTTTGGTATCTAAAATACTTTGCTTTTTGATAAAAAGGATTTGTTGTAAATGCAAAAATATACATTGGTTTTTGAATAATAGAATTGATAGTATATCAAAATATACCTTGGTTTTAAAATAAGATAATTGGTAGTATATCAAACTATACTTTGGTAGTATATCAATATATACTTTGGTTTATGAATAAGAGAATAGATAGTATATCAAAATATACTTTGGTTTTGAAATAAGAGAATCGGTAGTATAACAAACTATACTTTGGTAGTATATCAAAATATACTTTGGTTTATGAATAAGAGAATAGGTAGTATATCAAACTATACTTTGGTAGTATATCAAAATATACTTTGGTTTATGAACAAGAAAGGTAGTATATCAAACTATACTTTGGTAGTATATCAAAATACACTTTGGTTTATGAATATGGTAGTATATCAAACTATACTTTGGTTTTATTGTGTAAACATTTATATGGATTGTTGGCGAATACATTCAAGCCTTGTCGACTGTCGGATAAACCCTTATGAGGACAAAGGTTTATCAAATATTCATCGGATTATGTCATTCCCTAAGGTCACTTCCAAACAAACATAGGAAGCGGGAATGGGGTTGTCAATCCTATGGTACCATAACATACTATCGGTCGGCATGATTAGTGTTAATGAATATATCAATGTCGAGTTCAACGCACCAAAATGTCTAGAACAATGTAAGCATGTCGTGAAAATGTTTTGAAACCATGTACTAGGTATGCTAGGTCAACATACGAATCAAAATGTATTTGAAATCATGTACTCTATGTACTAAGTAAACAAACCCTGTATTATGTCATGAAAACAAGAAAGTAGTGATAGGCACATATGAATCACCCCAAAACATTTCAAAATGTAAAAGAGGGGACTATGTACT
The DNA here is from genome assembly GCA_030545235.1 of Helianthus tuberosus. NCBI lineage: Eukaryota > Viridiplantae > Streptophyta > Magnoliopsida > Asterales > Asteraceae > Helianthus > Helianthus tuberosus. Next base: position 188,507,748 of record CM060449.1, read on the forward strand.
CACTTGGAAGTGCGTATAAGTCTTGTTCAAATGATCAAACAAAGCTCGAAGGATCAAGAATTCAAGTGGGTCCTAATATCGGATAACTTATGTTAATATGTCGGGTCTTTAATCGGATGATTGGATAGAATGAAGTCTTATAAACCAAACGAGTGTTGGAACTCATATGATATGGTTTCTAAACTTAACATTTTGATTTGGAAAGGATCCTAAGTGCTTTTGACCCGTCATGACTCGTTAAAGTAGTTTACGCTAGTTTAATGGGTCATTAGCATAATTATAGGTTCGGATGGTCAAATATGTCCTATGATAAGTATTATATACCAAAACATGTTTGATAATGTTGTAACATCAGTTTATGTGTCAAAACCTTGGTCACATATGCTTAAAATCGATTTATGCGCAGAAAAGGGCGTTTGGGTCATTTTTAAAGAAAATAAAATGACTTATCATAAAACTAACCAAACCTTATAACCATAAGGTATAACCTCAGTAGGTTATTCCCTATACAACTATGATCACAAAAATATGCTTGGTCGAATCCAAAGATCGACCAAACGGGTGGGATTCGAAAGTTAAAGCGGTGGTCAAAACCGCTCGACTTACGACCCTAATAAAGCACTAAACTAGAAGTAACGAGTTAGACATGTTGAAACCTGTCTAACTAAGTTATAAAACTGATTTGGTATCAAAACTTGGAGTTTTGATACCCAAAAATAGTTTCATCATAAAATGCACATTATGCGCATTTTTTACCAAAACTTTGACTCGTCACTTCGCCTAGTAACCGTGGTAAACAGAAGGTGTAATCGTAAGGGATTATAACCTTCGTTGAATAGAATTTTGACTTGACCAATTTTGGTCAGAACTAAAAGTCAAACAGAAAGTCAAACTGTTTGACTTTTAGCTCAAAATGACTAAATAATTGAAATAGACTAAGGAAGAGTACGTACTTGTGTTAAGAACACTCTAAGAACTCAGTTAGAAGGCCTCCAAATGATGGAAGCAAGCTCCAAGAGAGTGGGAGAAAGAATTTGTGAATGAGCAAAGGAATTGGACGAAAATGGGTTGCTATTTATAGTGTTTTTGATTCCACAAGATCATCACAAGTGTCAATTGAAGTGGCATGATCAGGAGAGAAGTGTAACACATGTCAATTGATGGAAACAAGCTGGAAATTCGAGTTCTTAGGCTCCAAGGCTTCAAGAATGAAGCTGCCAGGTTGCTGCCAACTAATTCTAAGCTGGGCACCCCTTACGGACAGTAAGGGGGTGGTCCATATGGTCCACAAGCATGAGGCAGGGGTAGAAGTTTGGCCTTTTGGCATATTTGGCCCCTGAACTTGTTTTGGCGCGTTTTGTCACTTTTAACCCCTTTTAACCTAATTTTTAGGTTATATAAAGGTGTTAAGGCATATGTAACTTGGATTTTGCCCGAAAATGTCATGGAGGTCGGTTCATTCGGCTGTACGGTTACGCGTTTCGCAAATAACGCACAACACTTTAACGAACACGAAAATGACCGAAATTACGCAATGATTGATATTTTTGCTTTCTTATCAATAAAATACAAGATTTTATTGAATACAAAAATATTTGGATTTGTACACATGGTCCGTATTCAAAATATGAGAATTAGCAGACTTTCGTAGTTTGTCGAAAATAGTCCCTAGACTTGTATAAGCGTGTTTTTGTCATACCTAACCCTTCAAAACTTATATCTAGGTTATCTAAAGGGTATTTAGGGTATGTGTAGCTTGTGTCTTGTTCCGGTGTGTACGTCATGTTAAACTGATTACGTTTGAGTAGCAGTTAACGAATTTCTTTCAAAACAAAAAGTTTTTGAAAGTTCAGAATTGTACGAGGACTGAAAATGTGCAAACTTCACAGTTTCCCCTAATTTAGGAAATTTTGTCTCGCAATTTATCCGTAGGAGTCTGTTTGCATAAGCTGTGTCAAGAAATTGAATTGCATGGAATCTAGGGTTTTTATCCATTTGCATAGAATGACCCGTCATGGATTTCCATGTAAAGCATAACTTTATCATTCCTTAGTGGATACCTACTCAAGTAATGCAGGAAGTGGGAATGAGTCGTTATACGTATGGTGCTCATTACCTAGTTGATAATTCCTCAATCTATGCAGGAAGTGGGAATGAGGGATTGATTTGCGGTAAAACCAAATAAGTTAACAGTACTACGAGTATCCTTTAAGGATCCAACTATTAAGATAGAAAGATCTTGTAAGGATTTTGCTCTCTGTTTTAGTGTCTTGTAAAGTATTCTTAGAAATCCAATCAATGATTCAAAAGTAGTACTTTAAGTGCCCTTTAAGAGTCTAACTACTAAGATAGAAAGATCTGGTAAGGATTTAGCTTGTGTTTCATTTCTCAGTGGATGTTTCTTCAGAAGTGGAAATAAATGGATTATTTATTACCTCAGTGGGTGCTTCTTCTGAAGTGGAAATGAAGGATTTATGAATAGATTATTCATTTCCCAGTGGATATTCTTTCAGAAGTGAAAATGAATGGGTTATTCATTTTTCTTAGTGTGTACTTCGTCAGAAGTGGAAATGAAGGATTTATGAATAGATTATTCATTTCCCAGTGGATATTCTTTCAGAAGTGAAAATGAATAGGTTATTCATTTTCCTCAGTGGATACTTCGTCAGAAGTGGAAATGAAGGATTACGAATGGATTATTCATTTCCCAGTGGATATTTATTCAGAAGCAAAAATGAATGGATAATTCATTTTCCTCGGTGGATACTTTCTCAGAAGCAGAAATGAAGGATTTATAAATAGATTATTCATTTTCCAGTGGATATTTCTTCAGAAGCGAAAATGAATGGATAATTCATTTTTCCTTTGTGGATACTTCGTCAGAAGTGGAAATGAAGGATTACGAATGGATTATTCATTTCCAAGTGGATATTTCTTCAGAAGCGAAAATGAATGGATAATTCATTTTTCCTCGATGGATACTTCGTCAGAAGCGAAAATGAAGGATTATGAATAGATTATTCATTTCCCAGTAGGTATTTCTTCAAAAGCGAAAATGAATGGATAATTCATTTTCCTCAGTGGATACTTCGTTAGAAGCAGTAATGTAGGATTTATGAATGGATTATTCATTTTCCTATGGATATTTCTTCAGAAGCGAAAAAGAATTGATAATTCATTTTCCTCGGTGGATACATCGTCAGAAGCGGAAATGAAGGATTAAGAATGGATTATTCATTTCCCTGTGGATATTTCTTCAGAAGCGAAAATGAATGGATAATTCATTTTTCTTCGGTGGATACTTCATCAGAAGCGGAAACGAAGGATTATGAATGGATTATTCATTTCCCAGTGGGTATTTCTTCAGAAGCGAAAATGAATGGATAATTCATTTTCCTCAGTGGATACTTCGTCAGAAGCGGAAATGAAGGATTATGAATGGATTATTCATTTCCCAGTGGGTATTTCTTCAAAAGCGAAAATGAATGGACAATTCATTTTCCTCAGTGGATACTTCGTCAGAAGTGGAAATGTAGGATTTACGAATGGATTATTCGTTTCCCTGTGGATATTTCTTCAGAAGCGAAAATGAACGATTAAGAACCGATTATTCATTTCCCTATGGATATTTCTTTAGAAGCGAAAATGAATGGATAATTCATTTTCCTCGGTGGATACTTCGTCAGAAATGGAAATGAAGGATTAAGAACGGATTATTCATTTCCCTGTGGATATTTCTTCAGAAGCAAAAATGAATGGGTAATTCATTTTCCTCGGTGGATACTTCGTCAGAAGTGGAAATAAATATAGATGGTTTTAGATTCTTTTCGAAGATAACACGTATAGGTTGAGGATAATATAAAATCCTCAAGTGATTTGGATAATGCTACGACAGATAATACATTAAGAACACTTATATAAAGGAAGTACCAGTGGCGTATCTACCATGTTCTTATTATATTACACTCGTCTCATTATTTAATCACTCTAGATTTTATGCCATCTCACTTAGTAGGACTCACTATGGTTTCCATGAATCGAATTTCATAATTATGTGTGCACCCATAATTAATTAACTCGTCGCATAGTCCGCATAACTCATCTTGACAAGTGGTGGATTATGGACAAGGTCAAGGAAGGATGCTTCGTTTCAACAACTGGAATAATGTGCGCGCCTCATGCGTTTCACACTAGCCATAAAGACTGTACGTGTTTCACAGATAGACTGGTTCATCGGTTTGGTAAATAATTGTGCGATCACAAATAAGATGAATCATGAGAGTTTCTTGATTTGCAAGGAACAATATCCTCGGTGTCGTTATCGTAGGGGTATGTCACACATACATGTAATCATACCAGTTTTGTAAATAAAATGGGAATAACAAGGTTTGTTTGTAAAACAACCAAAGTGTTTCAAGGTTCTTGGAAAATAAACAGAAAACATAAAAGTTTAAGTGTTTATTTTAACATCAGCATAAGCCTTGATATTGCAAGTGTAAATCTTGTGCCCATACGTTAAGTCGTCATTTGCCAGTCTGATCGCTGTCGTAAGGTCAGTAAAAAATAAAGTTAAAAGTGTCCTATTCACCTTTTACTAGCAAAGGGCAAGTAGGGTGTCGAATCCACGGGGAATCAGTGGAAAGTATGAAAGTTCGTTGTTTGTAATGATTATCTAATTTCAATCTAATTGCTTTTTGCAAATCGTGAGAGTAATTGTGAAAACGAATGTAAATAGTAGTTGTAAACAATAATGAGAAAAGGACCAATCTCCGGGTTTTCATGTTATGCAGAAAATCAGGTTACTTAATTACTACTAGTTGGAAATCACATAGACATGATTTGATAAAACTTGATTTTGATAAATATTTAACAGACAATATATTTGATTGTAATGATCCACGATCGAAACCGAATGATTGATGCAAATGAATAGTAACCCAATTAATTACAACTTTTAGATTTCATAAACATAATCAAGTTCAATGATTAAAGGTTTAAACAATGACGATTTAGAAATTAATCCCAACCGTTGATGAACAAACCAAATAATTGATGAACTTAAACGTTTACGATAATCAAATAATGTTTAATCGAAACAAGAACAATAAGAATGACTAACCGAATGATTAATTGAATCATAATCCAAAAAGTTGTAACCATACATAAACCAATGTTTCACACATAAACCCTATTCCCGAAGATGATCACGGGAAGACTAGCCACTCATGACGCTTGTACGATCTTCAAAAGCTTGGTAAGAAGTTGATTGCATGATCGATTCGGTATGTTATGGATGATGAATGATGATATTGATGATAATGTTGATGTGTTTAAGAGCCAAAGTCTTCCAATGTTTACTGCCAAATGTCGACGGTGATGAAAAGTCGTTTTCGAATTAGGGTTAAACCCTTTAAAATCCACCCAACAACAACATCACATGCAGCCCACTTAAACAAACCGTAGCTTACGGTTTTAAAACCGTAAGTCATGGTTCCAACCCTTTGTAATTCTTCGTCATCCGTAAGCCCCAATTATCAGCCGTAAACCACAAGTGCCAGCTGTTGTTTTTTTTTTTTTTGTGATATGGCTGCCTAATGGACTGTAATAAATGATCATCAAAAACTGCTCCTCCAACGTGTTGTTTGATTTCCCAAAATTCTCCTTGTCCACAATTAATGATAATGTTTGTTTTCTTTTTCTAAGATCTACGTGATGCTAATGGTGATCATTAGTTAATAGAGTTTTTATTTCCTTCATAAAATCTGCATGTGATGAGAGCCACTGATTTCTTCTTGTTGACTGCCTTCTAAGATGATGATGTATTTTTGATAATGTGATGATGTTGCTGACTTTTGTTCCCCCTTTCACGTGACATTGATGCATTCTATATAATGATAATAGATTATATTATTGTGATAATAATTAATCCTCCCCAAGTGTCCTCCCAATTAATTCACGTAATGGCTGCCAACATGTGCGTGCCTTTTCTTGTAGGGTTTTGAAACCCTTTTGAGCTTTTTGAACAAGTAACATTTGCTGCTCATATGTCCGCACCGTAGGCTACGCCTACAAGCCGTAAGTTACGCTCTAAGGCTTCTGTGAACATCTTCATTCTCACATGGATCAACCGTAAGCTACGGTTTAAAGGTCGTAACCTACGTCGTGAATGCTCAACCTATATATAACTTGATTTCAACTTTCTCATACTGACACAATGCCCCCTTGACTTCATTCATTCGCATTTTTCTTATATATTCAAGCTTTTTATCGACCCGAACACGTCCTGTCTAATGTGCAGTGTCTTGATTCCCATCCGCGATCATTCCGCTCCATCTCTAAACATCCTAACGTCACCATATTACATGTTTAACCTGCAAAATCAAAAACCTTCGTAGTTAACACATTCTAGGCATATAATCACATAAAACACATTAAAACACTTAAGATAACGCACTTAACCCTTGTGTTTCACACCTTCCATCACATCCCCACACTTACCTTTGATTGTCCTCAAGCAAACCAATCCGGAACTAATCACCACAGTAACAATACCTCTAAATCCCTTAACCAATGCAACAATCTAAGTTCCCAAGTCATACCCGTCCCATAGACTAACACAATCGAGATTGACAGTCTGACAAGCAATTGGTGCAATTTTAAAAATTAAGACTTGTCTATTTAAAACTAACATGCTTACGATTCTAACACATGCTACACGCCCCTCACAATATACTCTCCTCTCGGTTTAAAATCTGACTAGCATATAATGTGCTAGTATTTATAACACTCAAAACCAAACATGAAATTCTGAAATCATAGGCTTGTATAACAATCACACCTCCACTGTAACATGTAATACGACACATATCAAAAGGACTTTCGGTTTTGGGTTAAGGGTAAAGGTAAGGAAATGTTTTTTTATATTTATTGGTTAACACAAACAAACAACCGATCAGTGACAACTTTATTTGCAAACCTAACGACTAACACTTCTTGGTTGGTTTCTACCCAAGAACAGAAACAATATTCACAAAACTTTCTTTTTGTTCTTTTCTTTTTCTATATTTTTTTCTTTTGTTTTCCTTTTTTTCAATTATTCAAAATTTGTCGTTCACGGTCGGTATCAACACAATTCACATTAGGTTGACAAACGAAAGGTATATAGGCTCAACAGGGCTACTAAGGGTGATGGTAAGCTAAACATAAAACAAACAAATAGGTGTAAGGGAGATCCTAATGCCTTTATCATTTACGTGCACATGTCAAACCACAATCTCAGCATGTATCAAATCATACAAGTTCTAACACAGAATAACATAGTTCTCAACAAATGAATTCATAATGTAAATCGTTCTATCATTCTATAGGCTCAAGGTCTCACCAAGAAAGGGTAAAAGGTTACCAACATGTAGCATATGCAATCTAAAGCATGTTACCCCTAAATAAACATCTATTTTCAACACTTTTCTCTAAAAACACATGTCAGACCTACTCTCATGAAACTTAAAGGAACGGCCATGAAAAGGGACTATGTTAGTTTACTACCGGCAAGGAACCCATTAGTGATTGAAACTTAAGGTTTTTATGTATGTTTAGCTTACTTAAGGCGATGAAATTCTTTAAAATTACACAAAATTTTCAATTTTTCGCTTTTCATCGTTTTCAATCACTTTAAACCTCTTTCAAACTCTTATCCTAACCTTTCCCTTCTTAGGTTTCCATATCCCCACACTTAGGCGACATTGTACCCAATGTATCATGCCTTTTTAAAACAAAACCCGGGAATACAAACCAACAAACCTCATGAGCGACCGTTCCTAACACAAATAATTTAAACACATTCCCTAACATAATAAAGTTTAACACCACCAAATACGCGAATAACAATGCAATAATAAAAGTGGAACAGACTCCCCTAGTTTAAATCGTAGAATTCTCATGCGTCATGTTCACCATGACCGTATAGCATTTCTGTCACACCCCGACCACGTAAAACAACAAATCGTGGAGGAAGCGTCGGGGAGTGTTGTAACAGAATCATTGTTTCATAACACATGGAAATTAAATTTTGTTTTATTGATTTAAAAGTAGTTACAATGTCTTAACAAACCAAGAAACATAACATAATTAACTAGTCTTGCGTCTTTTAATGTCACTAAGGCCCAAGTCCGCCTAACTGTATCTTGATCAATCTTGTGCATCATTTCCTGAAACACATGTGAAAATAGGTACGTCAGCATAAAAATGCCTATGAGATACATAGGATTTATTGATTTAGGATTCATGACTTGTAAGTTTAAAGAAAATGTTTATCAAAAGTAGTCATGAACCTTGTAAAATGTTTTATGTTTTATAAATCATATAAAAATCGATAAGAAAACAGATGATATAAAAGAAATATGTATGGTTAAGTAAATAACCAAGTAAAAATGAATTTGTATAAAATGTGTTGTTTGTAAAACAATGTTTTGTAAAGATATGTTAACTGTGTAAAATGTAATATGTCAAAATTGAAATGGTTTAAATAACGCTACGGTATGTAATATCATAAAAGCACTTATATATAGAAAGTACCAGCGGCGTATCCACCATGCTTTTATCATTACACACGTCTCGTTACTTAAATCACTTACCCAGACAAACCACCAATGTAAAAATGTTCATGTATAACTAAATGTAATGTTTAAACAAATGTTGAAATGTTATTGTGTAAACAAATGTAATGTAGAGTGAATAAAGAGCCTTTATTGATTAAAAGCATTTACTCGACCCTATAAGAAAGAAATGTACAAAACAATGCATTTGATAAATTATAATCAAAATTTATGTTTTGTAAAATAATGCATGCTTTACTGATACAAACATCTATGCGGTATTGTGAAAATGCATACATTCAAGCCTTGAGACTGTGGCGATAAACCCTTAAACAAATTAAAGGTTTATCTGAGTTATGTGTATCGAATTCGGTCATTCCATCCATCCAAACAAACCTAGGATTTTAGGAACGGGAGTTGTCAATTCCTATGGTACCACTACCTACTAACGAACAGCGTAGCTAATGTTAATGAATGAATTTTTATCCCATTTAAACAAACCAAATGTCATACCAAAATGTAAGCATGTTTTATGAAAATAATGTACTAAGTATGCAACAAATGAACATACATAGCATGAAATGTAATGTAAAATAATGTACTAAGTATGCACTAAATGGACATACATAGCATGAAATGAAATGTAAAACAATGTACTAAGTATGCACTAAATGGACATACATAGCATGAAATGAAATGTAAAACAATGTACTAAGTATGCACTAAATGGACATACATAGCATGAAATGAAATGTAAAACAATGTACTAAGTATGCACTAAATGGACATACATAGCATGAAATGAAATGTAAAACAATGTACTAAATATGCACTAAATGGACATACATAGCAAAAACATAATGTAAAACGATGTACTATAAGTGTACTAATGAACATAGCAAGTATATAATATAAAAGCATGAAAACATGAAGTAACAAGTAGGCACATGTGTTTCACCCCAAAATGTTTGAAAAACGGTAAAAGAGGGGACTATGTACTCACTTGAGGGTGCTTAGATGTCTTGAACAACAACCAAGCAAAGCTAGAGGGATCACGGAATCAAACGGCACCTAATATAGGTAACTATGTAAATAAACGGACCTAAATCGGAAGATCGGATAGAATGAGGTTTCGTAAACCAAATGAGTATAGGAACTCATGTAATATGGTTTAACAAAGCCTACATTCTAAAACGAAACCTCTCCTAAGTGCTTATGACTCATTACGGCCCGTTTAGGTAGCTTATGCTACTTTAATGCGTCGTTTGCGTAAAACGCGTTCAGACCGCCTAACTAGTCCTATGACAAGTATTATATGCCTTAATATGTCTAATAATGTTACCTAATCAGTTTAGATGTGAAAATTTAGGTTACGTATGCTTAAAATGAATTTTGGCGTAAAAAGGGCATTTTGGTAATTTTCCTAAGGCATATAAACTATCTATCATACAACTAACTAAACGACGTGACCATAAGGTATAACCTCGGAAGGTTATTCCCTATACTACTATGGTCACCTAATGTGTTTGGTCGGATCCTAATGATCGACCAAACGGGTCGGGTTCGAAAGTATAAGCGATTGTTTAGATCGCTTACCTTATGACCCTATATAAGCACTAAACCTAAAGTGACGAGCTAAACATGTCAAAACATGTTTAACGAAGTTAGAAAACAAGTTTGATATCAAAACAAACGGTTTTGATACCCAAAAATAGTTTGGTTGCAAAAACGCATAAACGCGCATTTTGACCGAAACTATGACTCGTCAATAAACCTAAATAAGGTGGTAATCAGTAGGTATAGTGATGCGTGTGAAGTGTTATATATATTAGGTGTATATTTTAAGCCCCTTTAACACTTATTTTTAGCCAAGTTTTAAATTTATAAAACACGATATTTTACTAACACTAAACACACATATGGGCAAGTGCACCCATCGTGAGCGTAGTATAGTGTTGGCAAGATACCGAGGTCGTCCAAGGACACAAGAGCTTTTAGTACCAGTTTATCCTCAACGTCTAATCAAAATAAAAAGGTTTAGAAAAATGTTTTAAACTAAGAAAAATAAAAACTAACTAAAATGCTGAAAATAAAAATAAAAATAAAAACAGATAGACAAGATGAATCACTTGGTTCCGACTCGTATCTAGTGTAACCTTTGATTATTTCCGCACTTTTGCACATAATTAAGAGATTATCTTAGTTATTGTAGTAGGCCCCTCTTTTGAAGGTGACGTTACCCTCACCCCAGTAGTTTGAGTCAGCAAGGATACAATCCTAAAATGGTGGATTATTGGAAGATAATGAATTAAGTTATTAATGCAATATTATGGTAGGCCCCTCTTTTGGAGGTGACGTTACCCTCGACTAAGTAGTCTGAGTCAGCAGGGATACAGTCCTAAATAGCCGGGTTATAGTATTAATAGTAGTTAACTTATGAGGGGATCAAAGAGTTTGGACCCCCGCCATCCAATACCGTGAAGTATTGAAGGAGGTCCTACTAAATTTGACCCAGGTCCATTGCAGGACCTCTAAACGCTGAACAATGGCAAGACCTTTACCAAACCGTTCCCTTAACCCCCGACCAGGTAGCCAACATACCTCCATATAGACCGTGGAGATATGAATGGTGAAAATCTTTTATTTTATATAGACAGTAAAATAATTTCAAGACACCACGGACAAACGATAAAGAAAGATCACCTTCAACATAAGCAACTAGTTATTAAAGTCATTAATACGAAACCAAATAAAAAGTGCAAAAGATTAGAAATAAAAAGTATTACACTAGACACTTTGTCTTCACCAAGTGATGTAAGAGACTTAGGCAAACATGGCCTTGATTGTCAAGAACTCTTACGATCAATCTTGGATCCCGAGACGACTCACACACTCTACGATGGACAATGGATGATGGTGGTGGATGATGGTGTTATGGTGGTGGTGGGTGGTGGGTGAAGTGCGAGAGAGGTGGTGTGCCAAGGGATGGTTTGAGCTTGAGCCAATCACTTCTATTTATAGGCTGAACAGAAGCTCGGGCACGGCCCCGTGTCCAGTGGGCATGGCCCCGTGTCCACATCCTTCTCTTTCTTCATTAAATGCAGCTTTGTCTTATTAGTTGACCACGCCCCCGTGTCCGCTGAGCACGACCCCGTGGTGCAGAAGAATCTTTGTACTATGCAGATTTACTGGATTGTGCAAATCTTATAGTTGACCACGGCCCCGTGTCCACTGAGCACGGCCCGTGGTGGGCAATAGAAGCTTCTACCACTTTGTCTTTTCTGCTGACACTTGGGCACGCCCCCGTGCTGGCTGAGCACGGGGCGTGTTCAGGCTTCTGATCTCTTGTTTTGCTTGGGAAGATGCTGTCGTGGGGTCGGGCATGTCACATCTTGTTCCTTTTCTTGTATTTATGTCAGATTTTGATGTCTTTTTGCTTCTTTTGTTAATTTGAGCTCATTTAATCCTGAAAATACAAAAGGAAGACAAAAGCACACTTTTTCCAACATTAGTACTAAAAAGGGGTTAGTTTTATGCCTCATTTGATGAAATTTATATGTTAATATTTGAACACCTCATATAGTCACAAAGGACTATGACCATCGTGATTACGCTCACGTTGCGAAGTTCAAACGAACTTCGTGTTGACCAAAACGAGGTCAAAGCAGAAAGTCAAACACTGTTTGACTTCATGCTTGAAAATTTATAAAAGAACGAAAGAGGACTTACAAAAGGTCCAAGAATGGATGTTTTGATCCAAACAACTCAGGTATGGAATATAAAACCCCAACTTAGAGCTGAATGAATCAAAATGTGTGAAATGAAATGAAAATGGAAGTGGGTATTTATAGATAACCAAGAACCGTTAAGATCGTTCCTCGATAAACGAGTATTAATCTAGACCGTCCAAGTGGGCACAAGGTTTTGGAATACTAGGGGTGCCCCAAAACCATCAAATGATATTGCAAATGTTTCAAAATAGCCCCTAAACTTCAAGTTAAGTGATGAAAATAACCTGCCATTTCTGAAAATTGAGTTTCAGCCCAAATTTGATGGTGGCGTGCCACCACAGCCACACCAAATGGTGGTGGCATGACGCCACTGCCCCCCAGATTCAAGAAAGTTTGAAAAATGGCACGAATGGTCCCTGCAACACTTGTGAGCCATTTTTGATGCGTTTAAACCCCTTTTGTCACACCCTGGCTTTGCGGAAGCGTGGGTTTATTTTGGAGTGACTTCTTAATACCATAGCTTAACCACAACAAAGCTATATGAAAGTAAAACCATGATGATAATCCATTATTTCAAGTTTTAAAAGTAAAACATGACAACATTGTTTTAGAGTTGACACATGCAACGAGTTTACAACACAACATAAATAAAAATCTTGTTCATAAGACACAACCACAAGAGATGAAATGAACACAGTTTAAGACTTGTGACTCGTCCAGGTAAAAGTTACAATCCCTAAACTTGGATGACACCATTCTTCTACGCAGCGTAACGACAGTGCATACCTTGCCAGATCCCTAATTCCTTGAAATACATGTAAGTTGAAAAATCAACATAAAGTTGAGCGAGTTCATGTGAAAGTGAGTATGTAAAACCTTTGTAAGTATAAAATCCCTGGTATGTAGCAAATAAGGAAATAAAGAGATCACCAATGGTTTGCAAGGCCATTGATATGTGTGAAGTGCAGTAGGAAGACTCAAACCTAGCAGATTTTTGCGTCGGGCTCAAAGTCACCCCGAGGTCTGTTCTGTTGGGCCTGGAGTTGGGCTCGCTACACCCTGATAGATCTACCGCTACTAACGGTCCTACAATGAGGATTAATGGCCTCCAGTTTCAGCCTACTCACTCACATGATCTAAGTAGTAACCCTCCTTACACTAACCATGCCATGTAAAAAGTATTCGTAATCATAGTAACATGTATTTCACCCCCGAAGTAAAAAACTGAAAACAGTTAAGAGAAAAGGGGGGGACATGAACTCACTGAAGTGCGTCTCGAAATAGTCAATCCCAAATCAACCTGCTGCGTGACGACCTACACGTACAAACTTCTATTAGACGGACGACCGTGCCTTGGCTTAAGGTTTAACGTTTTTGGGAAATAGTTAGGCAACTACTTCGTATTTCCACTTCTTAATTATTTATTAATTATATTCCTTCCCAAGGATGGGGGTTTTAATACATGTGTGTCTTTATAATTCCAAAAATATATTATTAAGTCTCACTTAATAAAATATATTTTTTATTCATTTGTCTAAAATATTCTATCTCCAAAATATACATATTTTTCCCAAAAATATTATATTTTATTCCATACGATTTCCAAAATAATACTTTTATCAAAATACGCATTTAAGAGTATTTTTCCGAAAATACATAAGTTACATTTAAAGTTCGGGTGGTAATAACAATACCGGTGTAACTTAGATATTTATTTGTGAAGGCGTTGGTAATATTTTGGAGTCGTTACTTTTTAGTGTATACGAGTTCACAAAATAATCATAAAATCACACAAGCGTTTTACTATGAAATATATATTCTCAATATATATTTAACAAGTTTTATTCACGAAAATCCACCTCCGAATACTTGGTTATTTTATAATAAAAATCATGGCGAAGTTTGTTTGGAAAACAAGTCAAAAATATATTTATAAACACTTGTCACCAAAAATATTCTAAGTGTTATTTTCTGGAAAAATTACGCCAGAGTTTTCTCTGTAACTGGAGGTGGCCACGCTTACTAGCGTATCATTTTCTTTTCAAAATTCAATCAACAATTTTCAATCATCAATATTCAATATTCAAACATCAACTAGTCAAAAATAAGCATAAATCGCAAACACATGAACTTGTAAGTTGTGTAAAAGTATGTAGTAACTTCCCAACATATTTAGTAGATCTTTCCATCTTTAAAAATGAATCGGTTTCTGGAAAAACTTTATTTTTAAAGAAGATGTAACTTTACAACTTTCTAGTCCAAAAATTACGAAATTATTCCTTTGTTAAATTCTTTTGTCACACAAGTGTTTACACACTTGTTTGTTCACAAAAATGCTTTTAGTTCATGAAAGATCCGGCTTTTAAACATGATTTGCCTCTTACACTTGGTTCTTCGAAAATACCACTTGTAGATCTTTAGATCTACTAGTTTAGAACTCCATTTTACAAGCAATATCACTTTTACACAAGTTCATGTTTATGTGTGGAAAGGTTCATCATCTTGTACTTCTACACTTAACATATTGCTAGTTCATGTTCTATGAACATGATCTAGCATGGTTAGATGACGATCCGTTCCACTACTAGCCACTAACAATATAGAATAATCATTTCTAAACATGATTCACAAGATTTACACCACTAGTTACTCTTTATCCATCAAGTTTATCTTTCATTCAAGACTTTATGTTTTGATCTTGTGTGTTCTTAAAATTTAACTGTTAAATCTCTTATTAACCACTTTAAACATGAATAGGGAAGTGTTTAGAAGCACTTACTACTAGCTCGTGGCTAGGGAAGAATCAAAGCGAAAACTAGGTGGATAAAAGCAACGTAGTGAGGTTCTTGAGATTCCGAAAGCACCGGGTCTCCTCGTATGTCACCTTTCACCTTTGTGTGTATGTAATATAGCAAGAACCAAACTTGATGATGGGTGGATGTGGGATGGTGGTTTTGGCCGTAAGCAAGGCAAGAGGGAGGGAGAGCAATTTTTGTTTAAGTGTTGAAATGAATGAAAGTCTTAGTCCCATAAGCTTATTTATAAACCATGATTTACTAGTGACCATTAGATAATGTGTAATCTAGATATTAGACATAGACTAATAAAATAATAAAAAATGTAAGGGGTGTGTCCCCTCTTGGGAGCCGATCGGTTGGGGGGGGGGGGGGGGTTATATGGTTAGATTTTAACCAAAAAGTTAGTAACTAGTTATGTTAGTTAAGTACTTAAAATGGGTTATTAGTGTGTTATGTAATATAACGGGTGTTTGGGTGTTCGGGGACCCTAACTAGCTCAGAAAAGGAAAAACAATGTCATTGACAATATTTTTATGTTCCGGGTAAAGTCCGGTTGTGCGGTTGGATATTGATCCGTTAAAGTGCTAAATAAGCATTTAAAGTGTCTTTAATATTATTTTTTAGTGACACAATGAATTCCTGACACTTTGGAAAGTGTCTAGTATTATTTTACCCAGTTTTTGCACTTCACTAGTTAACTTAAATGCTGAGTTTTGTAATAAAGTGCAGGATTTTGTTGTTAGAGCATGTTTTAGGCACATCCGGTCACTATAACAATCACCTAGTGACGCAGTTCTACAATCCTCACCTCCCTACACTCCCTACTAGTGTAGTAATCAATTCCCGGCTCGTACTGGCCTTAGAGACAATATCTGTCTAGTGCTGGCAATGTCAGCATGTTTCCTGGGTTATCCGTATAGTGTGCTCACTGTGCTTTTTGTGCATCAAGGTTGTCACTGATGTTTGTGTATAAATAATAGAGTGACAGTATAAAATGTGATGCATGAGTATGTATGTATCAGAATTCAAGAAGCAGTTTAACCATAGTTGTAAGCAAGCACAGTAATTAAGGATTAATTAAATATTAATTAATTCGTACGGATACCTGGTTTGGTGAGGATTGTCACATTCTCCCCCCGTTAAATAAATTTCGTCCCGAAATTTTAGGCTCTGCTTCTAGTTGCAGGGGTCTTAGGAAATAACTGGGGGTATTTTTCTTTCATTCGATCCTTACATTCCCACGTGAATTCAGGCCCATGTCTTGCATTCCATCGAACTTTGACGAGTTTGACACTGCTCCTGCGAGTTTTGTTAATTTTCCAATCCGTGACCTCAACAGGTTCTTCAGTGAAGTGGAGCGTGTCGTCGATATGAACTTCGTCAGCAGGAATGATCATTGTTTCTTGTGTTGGACTCTTTCTCAAATTTGATACATGGAATGTATCGTGAACACCATTGAGTTCAGCAGGTAGGTCCAACTTGTAGGCTACAAGCCCAATCCTTTGCAGTATCTTGAACGGGCCAATGTAACACGGATTCAACTTCCCACGCTTTCTGAAGCGTGCCACACCCTTCCAGGGTGAAACCTTCAATAAAACCATATCCCCAACTTGAAATTCCAAAGGTTTCCGCTTTGGATCTGCATAGGCTTTCTGTCTGTCGCGAGCCGCCTCGATGCGTTTTCGAATCTGCGCAATCTTGTCTGTCGTCTCTTGGACTATTTTGGGACCAACAAGCTGCCTATCACCTGCATCAGCCCAGCATAGTGGTGATCGACACTTGCGTCGGTAAAGAGCTTCAAATGGCGCGGCTCCAATGCTTGTGTGGTAGCTGTTGTTGTACGAAAACTCGACCAATGGTAAATGATTATCCCAGCTACCACCCAAATCCATTACACATGCTCTCAGCATATCTTCCAATGTCTGAATAGTGTGTTCACTTTGGCCATCAGTTTGCGGATGAAATGCAGTGCTCAGATTTAACTGTGAGCGAAAAGCTTCTTGGAAGGATTGCCAAATCCTTGATACAAATCTCCCATCTCTATCCGAGATAATCGAGAGGGGCACTCCATGACGTGCAACGATCTCTCGCATGTATATTTCTGCAAGTTTACTCGTGTTGTCCTTTTCTTTGATTGGTAAGAAATGTGCGGACTTTGTTAGGCGGTCTACTATCACCCAAATCACATCATGGCCTCTGGGCGTCCTTGGTAACTTCGTTACGAAATCCATTGAAATCTATTCCCATTTCCACTTGGGAATCTCGGGTTGTTGCAGAAGTCCTGAAGGCTTCTGGTATTCAGCTTTCACCTTGGCTTACGTTAAACACTTGTTAACATAAACAACAACATCGCCTTTTATCCTAGGCCACCATTAATAATCCTTAAGATCTTGGTACATCTTATCCGCACCGGGATGAATTGAGTACCGAGACTTGTGGGCTTCATCAAAAATAACTTTTCTCAAACCACCAAACAGAGGAACCCAAATCCTTTTCATGAAGCGTAGCGTTCATTCCTCGTTTGGCACTAACTGCTTCTCCATCCCACGAAGATATTCCTCTTCAATGTTCCTTTCTTTCAAGGCTTCTCTTTGTGCGGCACGAATGCGCAGAGAGAGGTCTGTCTGGACAATCATCTCCAAAGCCCTAACCCTTATGGGCTTGATCCCCTCTTTTCGACCAGGGCATCAGCGACCACATTCGCCTTCCCTGGATGATACTCGATCACGCAGTCGTAATCGTTCAATAATTCGACCCAACATCTTTGTCTCATATTCAACTCTTTCTGGTCGAATATGTGCTGCAGACTCTTATGATCCGTAAAGATTGTACACTTTGTACCATACAAATAATGTCTCCAGATTTTCAGCGCAAATACCACTGCGCTTAGCTCCAAATCATGCGTGGTATAGTTCTTTTCATGAACTTTCAATTGGCGGGAAGCGTAAGCTATAACTATTTGGCATTGCATCAACACGCAACCCAATCCTTGACGCGAGGCGTCACAGTATACCACGAAATCATCAGTTCCTTCTGGTAGCGCTAAGATCGTCGCATTGCAAAGCTTGTCTTTCAGAAACTGGAATGCTTCTTCCTGTTTGATTCCCCAATCAAACTTCTTATCCTTCTATGTGAGGAAGGTCAATGGTTGAGCGATATTTGAAAAATCCTCAATAAATCTTCGATAGTAGCCAGCCAAACCTAAGAATTATCGAATCTCGGTCGGCGTCTTTGGAGTCTCCCAACTCTTGATCGCCTCGATCTTTGTGGGATCAACATGGATTCCATCTCCATTCACCACATGTCCAAGGGATTGGACTTCGCGTAGACAAAACTCGCACTTTCAGAATTTGGCATACAACTTTTCCTTTTTCAGCAACTCCAAAATAGCTCTTAGATGCTGTTCGTGTTCATTCTTCATCTTTGAATAAATCAAGATATCGTCTATGAACACAATCACAAACTTGTCGAGGCACGGCTTGCAAACTCGGTTCATTAGGTCCATGAAAACTGCAGGTGCGTTTGTCAGCCCAAACGACATCACCAGAAACTCGTAGTGTCCATAGCGAGTTCTAAAAGCGGTCTTCGGGATACTTTCCTCTTGTATCCTTAGTTGATGATAACCAGATCGCAAATCGATCTTCGAGTAGTAGCTTGAACCTTGCAGTTGGTCGAAAAGATCATCGATTCTCGGCAAAGGGTATCTGTTCTTGATAGTCAACTTATTAAGCTAGCGATAGTCTATGCACATACGAAAACTACCGTCCTTCTTCTTAACGAACAGTACTAGAGCTCCCCAGGGTGAGAAGCTTGGCCTGATGAATCCTTTATCCAATAGCTCCTGGAGTTGTGTCGACAACTCCTGCATCTCTGATGGCGCAAGTCTATAGGGTGCCTTGGCTACAGGCGCGGTGCCTGGAACCAAATCAATGTGAAACTCAACTTGCCTTTGAGGCGGTAATCCTGGCAAGTCTTCTGGAAAGACTTCTGGATATTCCTTGACGATTGGAATGTCTTCAATCTTTGGTTCAACAGCTTCCTTGTCCACGATATGTGCCAAGAATGCAACACATCCCTTCTTCAAGCACTTTCTAGCTTTCAAGCAGCTAATAATTCTTAGTGGTGCATCATACTTCTCTCCGTGTACTACGATCGTTTCTTCGTCCGTCAGTGGGATGCGGATGGTCTTCTCATGGCAAACAATCTCGGCTTTGTTACTCGATAGTCAATCCATTCCCACTACCACATCAAAGCTTCCCAACTCGACAGGTAGTAAGTCTAGCGTAAACTCGTGCCCTCCCAATTCTATCACGCATCCTCTTATAACTTCACCCGTCTCAACTAGTTTCCCATTTGCTAATTCGATGGAGTACGGAACGTCTAACTTACTAGGCGTCAACCCAAGTATATTCTTAAATTCTAATGACACGAAACTATAATCCGCACCAGTATCAAACAGAATAGATGCAAAACGTTGGTTTACAGGGAACGTATTAGTAACAATATTGGGATCCTGTCGCCCTTCCCTCGCCTCAATGTTAAACACTCTTCCGCGGGCTTGATTCAATCCTGGGCAGTCCCTCTTAAAGTGCCCAATGTCACCGCAGTTAAAACAACCCAATTTTTGACCATTTCCTCCTCCGTTCCCCGCTTGATTGTTGTTATGATTTCGATTCGCGTCCCCATCTTGATTTGCATTGTTCCCTCGATTTCCATTGCCTCCATTAATCCCTTGTGGACGATTTCCATTACCACCATGATTATTGTTCCTACTACCAAAACCTCCTTGGCCTCCCCGGCCAGTACTAGCCCAGCAATAATCCTTCAAGTGGCCAACTTTTCCACAAGCTTCACATACTTTTGGCCCACATCGGCCAGAATGATGACGTTGGCGGGAGTTACACTTGGGCAGTGAACCCATATAGCCTTTTCCTTTCTTCCCAGCACCGGTTGCAGCTTGGACCGGTGTGCTTGATTCTCCTTTCTTGCCAACACCGCTAGTTCCCTGCTTGAAGTTCGAGAATTTCCTCTTTTTCTCACCAGACGACTCTGCGTGAGTCTCTTTCTTCTTTAGCTCAACATTCGAAAACTTGTTCAGGCGGATGGCTTCCTCAGTAAGAGCCACGCTCAGATCGATGGCCTCTGTGATTGTTGCAGGCTTGGAAGTAGTGACCATACTCATGATCTGTGGAGCTAAACCCAAGATAAAGCGCTCGATTCGCTTGAATTCCGGTGTGACCATGTACGGCACAACGTGGGATAAATCATGAAATATTTGGACGTACTCTGCGATCTTGGGACCATCCATCCTTAAATGCCAGAACTCAGTCTCCAACCTTTGTATCTCAGCACGAGAACAATACTTCCTTCGCATCAACTCTTTTAACTCAGCCCATGTCAACGCGTAAGCAGCAGCTTCTCCCAAAGTCTGCACTTGTAAGTTCCACCAGGATAGGGCTCCATCCAAAAATAGCCCAGAAATGTAAGTCACTTGTTGGTCTGGAGCGCACTTGCTCATTCGAAGAACAGAGTCTATTTTCTCAGCCCACCTAACAAATGCAACAGGACCTCCGGTGTCATCGAAGTTAACGGGCTTGTAATCGAGGAACCGTTTGTAAGTGCACCCTGCACATACATTTGAATATACAAATGGTATTAGCAGACATGCTACAAATATCCAAATGTATCGTAATAAGTCTCAAACGACTTAACATTTCCATGTGGTGGATTGTTATTGCCGTTATTGTTCGAATTGCTCCCGCTGGTTCCTCCTTGTGAGGCTGTATACTGCGCTATGGTGGCATCAATGATTCCTTGGAGTTCTGCCTCCGAAGTGGGCATGCGCATCTCGCGTCTTGGTGGCATCTTCTAAAAGATGTTTCACGTAGGTCAGGTCATAGTAAGTAAAGTGTACGTATGTATTCAACAATATCAACACATAACATCTCATGTTATAAATAAATCAACCACATAACATCTCATGTTATAGAACATAAACAATCAAACAACATCACATATAATGAGAATACTGCGATTGCGCTGTCATAAATCAAGACCACAATGTAAGGTTTACAAGTTCATAACTGTATCATACATCACCAGTGACTAAGGGCCACATCGCCCTAGTCCAAACTATCTAGTCAGTGACAACAGCAACAAATATAAAAATCATCAAAAGTCACAATCATCAAAATGTGGTCTCTAAAAGCTGTGTAGTCTGCACAATCGCGGTCGTCTCACCAAAAGTCTACCTGCGTCGAATCAAAATGGCCTATGCTGATGGCGGTGGAGGAGGGGGAAAACGAGAAAAGAGTAAACGTCGCATATGAAGCCAGTCCTCCTCCATAGCGCAATGAGAGCGCATCAAGTATGCTATCTGTTGCTCAGGAGTCCAAAAGCGAGCGACAGAATCAGGTGAAAGTGGTCGTGGAGGGTGTGATACTGCAGGTGGGGTCTGACAATGACACGGTGGTCGCTGAGCTCTCTCCAGCTCCTGTACTCGACGGGCCAGCGCCTCCTGCTGTATCATGAAAGATGTGAGAATATCCTCCGTAGAATACCCCACGTGGTATGGGTGATACGGATCGGATGGTGGCATAATGGGGGGCGTAGTCCAAAGGAATGGCTCACTAGATGGAGCGATGGATGGCACATTAAACGGTGCAACAGTGGGAACAACAGTGGGATGAGAAATCTGAGGTACAAACTGGTCTCCTCCTGTCATGAAAGGCGTATGACCAAACGGCTGACGAGATGAACCCTCCCCAGGACGTGGTGGAGGTATGTCCTAGAGATAGGTGATTAGGAGATCTGTGCGGTGAGCATATGTGGTATGTGTGGGAAGCAAAGAGACATCAATGGGAGCTGAAACAGGGGCTGAAACGGGTGCCATAAGGGGTGTAATAGGCACCACGAAAGGTGGGAAATCATCGTCATCATTTATCCACCCATTGTGGGTGTGAGCGTATCGT
The DNA here is from genome assembly GCA_030545235.1 of Helianthus tuberosus. Lineage (NCBI taxonomy): Eukaryota > Viridiplantae > Streptophyta > Magnoliopsida > Asterales > Asteraceae > Helianthus > Helianthus tuberosus. The sequence goes on from CM060449.1 coordinate 188,529,842, forward strand.
GGATCAATATGGGTCGCGAAAGGTGCGCGGTCGAACATCACCGGCATAGGATCAGGAAGTGGGGCGACAACAGGATCCTCTAACAAATGTGGAGCATTAACATGAGCATCGACAGTATGATCATCCACCAACGGCGGAGCAACAACAGGATGATCATCAACAGGTATATCATCAATAAAAGGGGAAACAGCAGGTGCATCGGCATAAACAGGGTCATGCTCTAATGCCGGGTCAGGAGCGACAACTGGCTCAGGGGCCACAGCAGGCTCCGGATCAACAAACTCCATCTCGAAATCAGATGGATCAGCAAACAAGGGATCGACTGGGGCTACAGGATCCTCCAGGGGCTGGTCTAAGTGTATGAACTCAATGTCATGGTCTGGATCAAAACCAGGTGGAAAAACAGGATCATCCTCAATAGCGTGATCAAACTCAAAGCTGTGTGCGGGAATTGGTGCAGCTGATGACTCCATATCAGGGTCGGCGTCGTGTGAGTGGTGCTGCACTCCCTGTGTATGCAAAGATGCGGACGCCACAGACTCAAATGAGTCTGGGACAGGTGAATGAACAGGAGCCTCCTCTGCAGGAACGTCAGCAATGAGTAGAATATCATCAGCAGCAATAGGGGCCTGACCCTCAAGGTCATCCTCAAGTAGGTCCTCCTCAAATAAATCGACGTCGTCGTCAGAAACATCATCAAGTGGCATATCAACAACCGGATAAGCAGCAAGGGGTATAGGAGCAGGGATCACCGCGAGTGGTAAATCCCCAGCGAGATGGCCATCAGCAGGCTCTGCTACGACATCAGGCAGCGCAAAGCGCTGGAAGTCGTCATCGTCTGTGCTGGTAGTATCGGAAGTGTACTCCTCGTGCTCCGATGAAACTATGTCGTCTGATACTATGGCCATGGGATCTGTAGTGTCCGACTCTCCAGTACCTGATGAAGGCATGACGTCTGTAACACAAACACACACATGCACAAATAATCAATCATATAATCAAATAAACATGTTAGTCACCAATAAGCAATCAAGTAATTCTCCTAGTCCCACTAGTCTAACCTCCCAGTCTCTCAGACTGAACCTCCTAGTCCCACTAGATTAACCTCCCAGCCTCTCAGACTGAACCTCCTAGTCCCACTAGATTAACCTCCCAGCCTCCCAGACTGAACCCTCTAGTCCCACTAGACTAACCTCCGAGCCTCCCAGACTGAACCCTCTAGTCCCACTAGACTAACCTCCCAGCCTCCCAGACTAAACCCTCTAGTCCCACTAGACTACTCCCTCAGTCTCTCAGACTGAGCCATAACTTTTAAAAAGAATGCTCATACTTTTGTTTGTAAAAGTATTTTGCACTCTGGATCTGGACGTAGTGTATACAATGTAAAAATGTTTTCGTGAGAGCCCTAGTGATCATAGTCTAGACTCGAGAACGAATCCTAGTTCGCTATGATCAAAGCTCTGATACCAAGCTGTCACACCCTGGCTTTGCGGAAGCGTGGGTTTATTTTGGTGTGACTTCTTAATACCATAGCTTAACCACAACAAAGCTATATGAAAGTAAAACCATGATGATCATCCATTATTTCAAGTTTTAAAAGTAAAACATGACAACATTGTTTTAGAGTTGACACATGCAACGAGTTTACAACACAACATAAATAAAAATCTTGTTCATAAGACACAACCACAAGAGATGAAATGAACACAGTTTAAGTCTTGTGAGTCATCCAGGTAAAAGTCACAATCCCTAAACTTGGATGACACCATTCTTCTACGCAACGAAACGACAGTGCATACCTTGCCAGATCCCTAATTCCCTGAAATACATGTAAGTTGAAAAATCAACATAAAGTTGAGCGAGTTCATGTGAAAGTGAGTATGTAAAACCTTTGTAAGTATAAAATCCCTAGTATGTAGCAAATAAGGAAATAAAGAGATCACCAATGGTTTTCAAGGCCATTGATATGTGTGAAATGCACTAGGAAGACTCAAACCTAGCAGATTTTTGCGTCGGGCTCAAAGTCACCCCGAGGTCCGTTCTGTTGGGCTCGCTACACCCAGATAGATCTACCGCAACTGACCCTCGGTCCTACAATGAGGATTAATGGCCTCCAGTTTCAGCCTACTCACTCACATGATCTATGTAGTAACCCTCCTTACGCTAACCATACCATGTAAAAAGTATTCGTAATCATAGTAACATGTATTTCACCCCCGAAGTATAAAAACTGAAAACAGTTAAGAGAAAAGGGGGGGACATGAAGTCACTGAAGTGCGTCTCGAAATAGTCAATCCCAAATCAACCTGCTGCGTGACGACTTACACGTACTAACTTCTATTAGACGGACGACAGTGCCTTGGCTTAAGGTTTAACGTTTTTGGGAAATAGTTAGGCAACTATTTCGTATTTCCACTTCGTAATTATTTATTAATTATATTCCTTGCCAAGGATAGGGGTTTTAATACATGTGTGTCTTTATAATTCCAAAAAATATATTATTAAGTCTCACTTAATAAAATATATTTTTATTCATTTGTCTAAAATATTCTATCTCCAAAATATACATATTTTTCCCAAAAATATTATATTTTATTCCATACGATTTCCAAAATAATACTTTTATCAAAATACGCATTTAAGAGTATTTTTCCGAAAATACATAAGTTACATTTAAAGTTCGGGTGGTAATAACAATACCGGTGTAACTTAGATATTTATTTGTGAAGGCGTTGGTAATATTTTGGAGTCGTTATTTTTAGTGTATACGAGTTATATTATTTTTACCCTAAAAATAATATATGTGTAGTTCACAAAATAATCATAAAATCACACAAGCGTTTTACTATAAAATATATATTCTTAATATATATTTAACAAGTTTTATTCACGAAAATCCACCTCCGAATACTTGGTTATTTTATAATAAAAATCATGGCGAAGTTTGTTTGGAAAACAAGTCAAAAATATATTTATAAACACTTGTCACCAAAAATATTCTAAGTGTTATTTTCTGGAAAAATTTCGCTAGAGTTTCCTCTGTAATTGGAGGTGGCCACGCTTACTAGCATATCATTTTCTTTTCAAAATTCAATCAACAATTTTCAATCATCAATATTCAATATTCAAACATCAACTAGTAAAAAATAAGCATAAATCGCAAACACACGAACTTGTAAGTTGTGTAAAAGTATATAGTAACTTCCCAACATATTTAGTAGATCTTTCTATCTTTAAAAATGAATCGGTTTCTTGAAAAACTTTATTTTTAAAGAAGATGTAACTTTACAACTTTCTAGTCCAAAAATGTCCAAAAATTACGAAATTATTCCTGTGTTAAATCCTTTTGTCACACAAGTGTTTACACACTTGTTTGTTCACAAAAATGCTTTTAGTTCATGAAAGATCCGGCTTTTAAACATGATTTGCCTCTTACACTTGGTTCTTCGAAAATACCACTTGTAGATCTTTAGATCTACTAGTTTAGAACTCCATTTTACAAGCAATATCACTTTTACACAAGTTCATGTTTATGTGTGGAAAGGTTCATCATCTTGTACTTCTACACTTAACATATTGCTAGTTCATGTTCTATGAACATGATCTAGCATGGTTAGATGACGATCCGTTCCACTACTAGCCACTAACAACATAGAATAATCATTTCTAAACAAGATTCACAAGATTTACACCACTAGTTACTCTTTATCCATCAAGTTTATCTTTCATTCCAGACTTTATGTTTTGATCTTGTGTGTTCTTAAAATTTAACCGTTAAATCTCTTATTAACCACTTTAAACATGAACAGGGAAGTGTTTAGAAGCACTTACTACTAGCTCGTGGCTAGGGAAGAATCAAAGCGAAAACTAGGTGGCTAAAAGCAACGTAGTGAGGTTCTTGAGATTCCGAAAGCACCGGGTTTCCTCGTGTGTCACCTTTCACCTTTGTGTGTATGTAATGCAGCAAGAACCAAACTTGATGATGGGTGGATGTGGGATGGTGGTCATGGCCGTAAGCAAGGCAAGAGGGAGAGAGAGCAATTTTTGTTTAAGTGTTGAAATGAATGAAAGTCTTAGTCCCATAAGCTTATTTATAAACCATCATTTACTAGTGACCATTAGATAATGTGTAATCTAGATATTAGACATAGACTAATAAAATAATAAAAAATGTAAGGGGTGTGTCCCAACTTGGGAGCCGATCGATTGGGGGGGGGGGGGGTTATATGGTTAGATTTTAACCAAAAAGTTAGTAACTAGTTATGTTAGTTAAGTACTTAAAATGGGTTATTAATGTGTTATGTAATATAACGGGTGTTAGGGTGTTTGGGGACCCTAACTAGGTCAGAAAAGGAAAAACAATGTCATTGACAATATTTTTATGTTTCGGGTAAAGTCCGGTTGTTCGGTTGGATATTGATCCGTTAAAGTGCTAAATAAGCATTTAAAGTGTCTTTAATATTATTTTTTAGTGACACAATGAATTCCCGACACTTTGGAAAGTGTCTAGTATTATTTTACCTAGTTTTTGCACTTCACTAGTTAACTTAAATGCTGAGTTTTGTAATAAAGTGCAGGATTTTGTTGTTAGAGCATGTTTTAGGCACATCCGGTCACTATAACAATGACCTAGTGACGCAGTTCTACAATCCTCACCTCCCTACACTCCCTACTAGTGTAGTAATCTATTCCCGGCTCGTACTGGCCTCAGAGACAATATCTGTCTAGTGCTGGCAATGTCAGCATGTTTCCTGGGTTATCCGTATAGTGTGCTCACTGTGCTTTTTGTGCATCAAGGTTGTCACTGATGTTTGTGTATAAATAATAGAGTGACAGTATAAAATGTGACGCATGAGTATGTATGTATCAGAATTCAAGAAGCAGTTTAACCACAGTTGTAAGCAAGCACATTAATTAAGCATTAATTAAATATTAATTAATTCGTACGGATACCTGGTTTGGTGAGGGTTGTCCCACCTTTAACCCATTTTCAAGGCTCAATATTGAAGTTTAAGTATAGGGAACATGAAATATGCTCAAAAACATCTCATATGTTGGTTCGTTTGGTCGTACGGTTGCGTTGTTCGGTTAATTACGATGAAACATGAACGGACGCGAAAAAGGATCCAAACTACGCGACGAATGGAATTTTATCATGCCAATCACTAAAATAAAATATTTTAATGATTACATAAATTTTTGGATGTCCGGATATATCCAGAACGTAAGATATGCGCGAAAATGCAAACTTATGCACTTTTTGACGCTTTTAGTCCCTGAATGACCAAAAAGTTTATTTAACAAACCAAACCCCTCAAAGCCTATTTCTAAGCTATGTAAAGGATATTTATGGTATGTTTAACTTATGGTTATGTTTCGGAATGTTCGTTACAGTATGAATCGACATACTTTCGTAGTTTGTCGATTTTAGTCCCTGTAAGCGAATAAACTTGATTTCGACACACCAAACCTTCCAAAACTTATTTCTAAGTTATGTAAAGGTTATTTAAGGTATGTTAAGACTTATGTCACTATTCCGGAGTGTTTTTCACGTTAAACTGATTACGTTTACGCATCAGTGCGCGTATAACTTTCCAGAAAGCGATTTAGAGCTCGAAATCGAACAAGAATTGATATGTGCAAATGATACACATATTTATACAAATCCCTAGTATGAAATACAATATTTCATTGGTTTGGTATTTTTATGATGGTCGTGGAGGCATAGGTGTCACAGTCTCCCCTACTTCAGGAAATTTCGTCCCGAAATTTATTTAGAGGAAACTTGCGAGAGTTTGAAACATGAAGTTGAAAAGATCAAACATCACTGGTTAGAGTCCTGAACTTCTAGTAACTTTAATATCATCATGCTTGAAATGTAAGAGGGATACTTATATACAAGTATATGAAGTGCCATTGGTGCGTCCACCGTACCTCCATTACATTGTTCACATTTCGTTATATTTTTGCCACTATAGGTTCTTACACATGATAGATCTTACTGGGGATCTGGTGCACTGAATTTCATAATTATGTACACGTCCATAATTATGTAATTCCTTGCATAGTCCGCACAGTGCATTTTATAATGTGTAGGGAAAAACCAAATGAACAAACCTGCGATGAGCGTAACTAGACCACCATAGGGTCCTTTTAATTAAATCAATAAATGATTTAAATAGACTACCAAGGAGTCTATTCAGCTATATCACCACATGTCATTCTTAACCAGATTCTGAATCAATCTTTTGACTTAGACCACTCAAAGGGGTCTCTTTGAATTATGGAATGGTACTATATAATCCAAGGGTCTTAACGATTACGTAGAAGCCCATTAAGGATTTAGGGTAGTACATTTGTATATCCTACTGTGAATCTTTCACATGAAGATATGGAAGATTCTACGAGGATTTGGATAATGAAAACAAAAACACAAAAGAAAACACATAACACATAATCACATAACCACAAAATTGTTTATCTTGATCTTTAATTCGTTATCATTTTGTAAATTTGTTTTGTTAACTGTGCACATGTATTTAAAGCACACCAGGTATCCAATCCGTGGATTTTGATTGGTACTTTAAATATTTTCCAAGAATCTAACTATAAAGATAGGAAGATCTTAAAAAGAAAATTCGATTTTGATCATAAGGAATCGAAATGTTCGAATTAAGGCATACAAGGAATCCAATGAAGGACTCTGATTTGAACGATAATCATCCACAAGGATCTAATTGTGAAGGTAAGAAGATCCCATATGGATTTTGGGATTTGAAAAGTGGGAGGCGTTTCAAAGCCTTGCACTAGACGTGCTTAAGTCGAAACATGAGGTAAAATGCTCATGAAGTTGAGGTGCTAGATATGCCAAGGCGACATATGAAGCAGAATTCAAAGGTTAAGTCAATGCATGAGAAAATGTTTTTGAAAACTACGCATTGGGTTCTTTTAGAAATGTGTTTAATGTTTTTGAAACCTTACATAATACCTTTTGAAATCATATAGTAGGTGTAATAGATAAGTATATTTATAAAATGTTTTAAAATCATGCGAGATGAATTTTGAAATTATATATAAGGTTTTTGAAAACATGAATGATACTTTTGAAATCATGCACTTGATATATTAAGTAGATATACTATGTTAAAAATGTTTTCAAACTATATGAACATTTTCAAATCATGAAGGTTGTTTTGAAAACTTATACTATGTATGTTGTTATGAAAATCAGGATGTAATGGGTATGAGATTGAGGAATACCCTTAGTTATCAAACCAAGGATTTAAAGGTACAGATGTGAAAAAAGCAGGATTACTCATAATGCCACTTATTTTCTGTACTTCGTTTCTTAGAATGAAACGAGTACTTAGAAATTTTCAAGGAAATCATGAGCAAACACAAGAATGGGAGATTCATAAGAGTAGTTTTGTAAAGAACATATTTCCTTGATGTAGGTATCATAGGGAAATGCCATACACACATGTAACTACACTTGTATATCAGAATTGTGAACAACGATTTATTTATAAACAAAACCGATTGTTTCAGAGTTCAACAAAAGAAACAATTGCAACAGATACAAACTATTCAAAGTAGCCACATCTTATAATCAGCCAATTGCTCATCCGTGGGTCAGATTTTCATTAGAAAGCTTTGGGCATTTATTCACGAAATGACCCATCTTTCCATAGTTGTAGCACGATCCAGGTGGAAAGCGAGCTTGAGCAGGGTTGGCTTGGAGTTGAGTAGCAGCAAGATTTGCAACAGCTTTGTTTTAGATAGTAAAGCGGCATACATCAACCAAATGTCCCCATCATCCACAGTGGGTACATTTGAAGCATGGTGTTTGATCTGGATGATGACGGTTGCATCGATTGCACCATGGAGCAGTTCCCTTGTACCGCTTCTTGGCTGGTGGTGCTGCCACCTGGCTAGGTTCTGCTTGATTTGGTGCAACGACTGGAGGATTCTTTGAGGCTTTACGCTTCCTAGACCTTTTCAAAGGATTGGCTTCTGCTTCTTTCGATGCTTCTTGGGTGGCTTCATTATTGAGACGAGACATGGCGACACCTAAATCCACAGACTTCAGGATTACTTCGCTTATTTGCTGGGCAAATTTGGCAGTTTGCTCGGACATTTTAGTGTCGCTGCGATGAAGAGACATTCTGGAGGAAGTGAAAGACATAGGAGGAAACAAGTGAAATGTTATTGGAAAAATATAAACGGAATGACAATGCATAAAATTGTGATCATTTGTTTGTTACCTAAGGCAAACAAATGAGACGGTGACAAATCAAAGTAAGCGGGTCATATTAATGCATCGCGAAAACATGCTTTAACCTATAAGTGGACACTCACCCCAAGAGTTCCCAGGTAAGAGTGACTGGTCCGATTATGTGGATTTGTACGAACACTCTAGCCTTAGACAAAAAACTCAGAGTACAGGCATCCACCCTTCCAGATTGCACGTGTTCACATTATAAGACCCAACTTTGACGAGACTTTGAAAACTTAGAGGGTTCAAAACCTAGTAATCAATCATCCTAGAACAGATGATTGGTTTTCGAAGCGGATTCGAAATTTGTGTTCTTGTTGTGGTTGTCGCCTAAGGATAGGTGGCGGTATTGTTTTATGACTAAACGTAAGTAAACTCACGTTGGGGTCCTAGGAAGGTTATAGTCTAAGTCAAAGCATTACTAATAACCTAATTCCATATAACCATGAGCTCTGATACCAACTATTATGTCACACCCCGACCACGTAAAACAACAAATCATGGCGGAAACGTCGGGGAGTGTTGTAACAGAATCATTGTTTCATAACACATGGAAATTAAATTTTGTTTTATTGATTTAAAAGTAGTTACAATGTCTTAACAAACCAAGAAACATAACATAATTAACTAGTCTTGCGTCTTTTAATGTCACTAAGGCCCAAGTCCGCCTAAGTGTATCTTGATCAATCCTATACATCATTTCCTGAAACACATGTGAAAATAGGTATGTCAGCATAAAAATGCCTGTGAGATACATAGGTTTTATTGATTTAGGATTCATGACTTGTAAGTTTAAAGAAAATGTTTATCAAAAGTAGTCATGAACCTTGTAAAATGTTTTATGTTTTATAAATCATATAAAAATCGATAAGAAAACAGATGATATAAAAGAAATATGTATGGTTAAGTAAATAACCAAGTAAAAATGAATTTGTATAAAATGTGTTGTTTGTAAAACAATGTTTTGTACAGATATGTTAACTGTGTAAAATATAATAAGTCAAAATTGAAATGGTTTAAATAATGCTACGATATGTAATATCATAAAAGCACTTATATATAGGAAGTACCAGGACTTCCATCTGATAATATCATAAAAGCACTTATATATAGGAAGTACACAGATATGTTAACTGTGTAAAATATAATAAGTCAAAATTGCGTTTGATATGCCGTTCTAGGAACATTCTCCCCTTGGACTTCCATCTGATAATAGCTTGTTTGTTAATAAATCCTCGAATGGAAGCTTGTCCCTCGCAACTGGTCAACAGGTTGTTAATACAATGGTCGAGGCAAACAGTTCTTGACTATCGCCTTGCTGAGTTCTGGATAATCAGTACCCATACAAAAAGGCTTATCTTCACGGAAATAACTGAGGCTCCCCAAAGCGAAAAACTAGGTCCGACAAACTCCTGTCCAACAGTTCCTGTAGTTGATTAGACAATTCTTGCAACCCTCCTGGCGCAAGACGGTATGAAGTACGAGTAATCAGGGCTGCCTCTGGCGCGAGATCAACTGAGATTCTTCTTTACCATTGTAGAAGTAGACCGGTAAATTATACGGGTAGATCATCGAGAGAAATCACGGGCAGTTGGTGGATCCTCGATCTTATTTTCCTTAACCGTAACATCAGTAACAGTTGCTATCATAGCAGGGTAATCCTTCCGTAGATACTTCTGGGTCTTCATTGCTGAAGAAGGATACGCAAAATTTTCTTCTCACAGGGTATATCTGCACGATGTCTGGATAACCAATCCATACTAACTACTGCATCGAAACTACCAAGAATAGAAGGAGGAAGGTCGATGTCGAACGCTTGTCCCATAAGGTCAAGTTCGCATCCCAACGAACATATAAGGCTTCAATTGACTTGTCATCAGCCAATTCCACAACAGATTCGGTTTCAAGAAGCATCAGGGTTAAGCAGGGAAGGGACGAAGCGATTAACTACTCATACCAGCTACGATGTTGCTATATGCCTGGCGTCACTCATGCCAATCCTAAATGCCCTTCCACAAACACCACTACCAGTGTTGTTATGGTCACGTGGATTCCCAATACTGTCATCGTTCCCTTGGTTGTTGACATTTTGATTTAATAACAGTCAATCCCTGTCGAAGTCACCCTTGTTTCCATACGGTAGGCTACGATTACGAGTACCTTGATGTCGCCGTAACTGTTGCCTCTAATGCCCTTTCTCGAAACAGAGTCCTGCGACCTTTCACCAACAGGGTCCATCTTTTCACATTCCGTGTCACATCCTAAGGCACTACTCACTGTGCCGGTAGTCACACATTCCACACTATAATCAATTACCATCGCTTATGCCTCGATTGATTCGGAAGAGTTTGACTCCCATAAGTCGTCGTCTAGGGTTAAGGATTCGATTGCAGTCAATTTGCTGGTGTTTGTTGCCGTTAGTCAGTGTCGTTCTAATGCTAAGGTCGGTAAGGCACTACGCTCCTCCTCTTGTCCATCGTTCTTGCAAGTTGACTGAGTAATACACGGTATGTTCCCAGAGTGTTGCAGAAGTGATCGCACTTCGGGGTCTAAGGCGTCAACACGCTAAGTTCCAGCAAATAAAGATAAGTGAGGAAGGTATAGACCAATCATTTGACGCGGAGACATCCATCTCAGGGACGTTCGTACAAGCACCTAACAATCTACACCGTTCACTAGGCATTCAGATAGGTGTTCAGGTAGTACTCGATGGCATCGAGATTCGTAAGGATTCAGTGTGAAGTGAAAAGATCACGTTCTAGTAAGAGACAATCACTGTTATGACTCTTATAGACTGTTGTGTTTCACATCGATTTAATAACAGAATGGAACCCTTTTTTTTCACTCGTTAAGCCTCACTGGGACTCGCATGCACCCCACATTATTATTATGTGTGCACCCACAATAATATTGTGACTTGCATGCTCATCTCGGCTCCTCCTAACTCATGTCAAATGGTTCCTCAAACTCAAGTAGCAAGCAAAGAACATCACAAAACGTGAGTTATGAATGTCTAAGGAAATGCCACACTACCCATCACATAACACATGCAAGTAATGAATTCATACTGTTGTGCTTAACGTGCAATCACATGCAATATCATATGTAAGTGTCAACTAGTTATGCAGCACAGTAAGTAAACGAGAGGCGAACCTTGCAGTCTGGAGCTGAGTGTCATGGTTGTATTCGCGTATTCAGAACTATTCGGTTATAGTCTGGTTTTATAAAAACATTTTAAAACCAAGTTCACTATAACCAGTGGCTCTGATACCAAACTGTCACACCCCCAAAAATACCACCTAGGGAGTGTCCCTGATAGGCGTGTGACGGACTGACAATGAGCCACTAATTACATTGAACCCACAAGTTTCTAAACGAAGTTCTCAAATTAATAGTAAAATCCCATCGTAAGTTTATATGAAAACCAATATGTCAGCGGAAGCAAATAATAAACCAAAAACTAAGTTGTTCAAAAACCAACGTGTAATAGTAAATTGTCACACCCCGACCACGTAGAACATACAAAACGTGGCGGAAATGTCGGGGAGTGTTGTAACAGAATTAATTGTTTCAAATCCATGGCAATTGAAGTTTCATTTTATTGATTAAAAGTGTTACAATGTCTTAACAAACAAATAAATACAACATAATTAACTAGTCTTGCATCTTTTATTGTCACTAAAGCCCAAGTCTGCCTATGTGTATCTTGATCATCTTATGCAACAGCTCCTGAAAAACACATGTGAAAATAGGTACGTCAGCATAAAAATGCCTGTGAGATACATAGGTTTTGTGAAAATAGGTTTCATGACTTATGTTTGAGAAAATGTTTAGTCATGAACCTTGTAATTTGCTTTGTTTTGTAAATCATTTGAAAAAAACGATAAGATCAGATGATATGTATAAATAAGAGAAATAATGCATGGTTAAATGAATAACCATGTAAAAAATGAGTTTGTATAAGTTAAGTTGTTTGTAAATCAATGTCTTGTGAAAAATATGTTATTTGTATAAAATGTTCTATGTCTCAAATTGAAATGATTCAAATAACGCTACAATATGTAATATCATACAAACACTTATATATAGGAAGTACCAACGGCGTATCCACCATGCTTGTATCATATTACACACGCCTCGTTACTTAAATCACTTACCCAAACAAACTACCAATGTAAATTGTCCATGTATAAATGAATTTGTCAAATGTATTGAATAATATGTCAAAATGCATGATCAATGTAAATCATGTAATGTGTAACCTAAATGATATGTATGGCTAGTGAAAACGCATCAACTAAACCATAGGTGAAATGCACAAAAACAAAGTATTGAAGTAAAACTTGGTTTAAATCAACGTTATGTTTTGTGTAAATGCATGATCAATGTAAATCATGTAATGTGTAAATGCATGATCAATGTAAATCATGTAATGTGTAAATGCATGATCAATGTAAATCATGTAATGTGTAAATGCATGATCAATGTAAATCATGTAATGTGTAACCAAACTGATCTGTATGGCTAGTGATAAATATCACTAAACCATATGCACAAGAACATAGTATTGAAGTAAAACTTGGTTTAAATCAAAGCTATGTTTTGTGTAAATGCATGCTATACTGATACGAACATCTATACGGTATTGTTATAATGCATACATCCAAGCCTTGAGACTGAGGCGATAAACCCTTAAACCACTTAAAGGTCTATCTGTGCTTATGTATATCGAATTCGGTCATTCCTTTCATCCCCTTTCCCTGGGATGTCCGGAACGGGAGTTGTCAATTCCTATGGTACCACTTCCTACTAACGAACGGCGTAGCTAATGTTAATGAATGTATTGTTCCATTGTAAACAACCCAAATGTCATAACAAAATGTAAGCATGTGATGAAAACGATGTACTAAGTATGCAATAAATGAACATACATAGCATGTGATGTGATGTGAAATGATGTACTAAGTATGAACTAAATGGACATACATAGCATAAAATGTAATGTAAAACGATGAAATCATGTACTATAAATGTACTAATAAACATAGCAAGTATATGATGTGAAAACATGGAAAGCATGAAAATAACAAGTAGGCACATGTGTTCCACCCCAAAACAGTTTGGAAAACAGTAAAAGAGGGGTCTATGTACTCACTTGAGATTGCTCAGAAGTCTTTAGATAACCACCAAGCAACGCTAGAGATCACGGAATCAAACGGCACCTACTATAGGTAACTACATTAATAAACCGGACCTAAATCGGAAGATCGGGTAGCATTAGGGTTTGTAAACCAAACGAGTGTAGAGACTCGTGTCATTTGGTTTAACAAAGCCTACATACTAAATGAAACCTAACATAATTGTTTATGACCCATTACGACCCGTTTAGGTAGCTTATGCTACTTTAACGCGTCGTTCGCGTGAAACGCGTTCGGACCGCCTAACTAGCCCTATGACAAGTGTTATATGCCTAAACATGTTACATAATCAGTTATGTGACAAAAGTTTAGGTTACATATGCTTAATTACCAATTATACATGAAAAGGGTATTCTGGTAATTTACCTAAGGCATATAAACTACCTATCATACAACTACTTAAACGATGTGACCATAGGGTATAACCTCGGAAGGTTATTCCCTACCTACTATGGTCACCTAATGTATTTGGTCGGATCCTAATGATCGACCAAATGGGTCGGGTTCGAGGTATAAGCGATTTATTAGATCGCTTACCCTACGACCCTAGACAACGTGGTAATCAGTAGGCATAGTCCCAAGGGACTATAACCAACGTGATTACACTCACGTTGCGAAGTTCAAACGAACTTCGCATTGACCATAACTGGTCAACGCAGAAAGTCAAACAAAGTTTGACTTTCAGACTCGAAAGACTCGAAAAGCAATAAAAGAAAGAAAAGAACGAAAGAATACTTACGAAGGGTCCCCGAATGCTAATTTCGATCCGAGAATCTCAGGTATGAAACAATGGTTTCAACTTAGAGTTTCTAAGATCAAAATTCTAGTGGTTTTGAAAATGAAGGCATGGGGTATTTATAGGATTTCCCGAACCGTTAGGATCGTTTCTTGGAAAAAGTGCTTCAATCTTGGCCATACACTAGCACCCATGGTATTGTAATACCATGTGCCCAAAATACCAGCCCATAGATTCCCAAAACCATGTGCAACAAGTGGGAAGGACTAGATTCGATGTATAAGCAAACATCTTTCAGATATGACAGTTTTGGTCCCTGTTATGTGTTTATGCCATTTCCGACACTTCTAAGGCCCGTAAAGCCAACTTTATGGCCCTAAAATGATGTCTAAACATTGTGGACATGAAACATGCTCAAAAATATGTCGGATGTCAGTTCGTTTGGTCGTACGAACGCGATGTTCGCTTAATTACGACGGAATGCGCACAAGCGCGAAAAACGATCCAAATGACGCAACGAATGGATTTTTGACAAGCCAAACAATAAATCATAATATAGTCATGCTTACATAAATTTTTGGATGTCTGGATGTATTCAGAATGTAAGTTATGCGCGAAAATGCAAACTTGTGCACCTTTGACGCTTTTAGTCCCTGAATGACCCAAAAGTTTATTTTAGCACACCTAACCCCTCAAAGCCTATTTCTAAGCTATATAAAGGATATTTAAGGTGTGTTTAACTTATGGTCATGTTTAGGAATGTTCGTTACAGTTCAAATTGGCATACTTTTGCAGTTTGTCAAGTTTAGTCCCTGTAAGCGATAAACTTTGATTTCACCACACCAAACCTTCCAAAACTTATATCTAAGTTATGTAAAGGTTATTTAAGGTATGTTAAACCTATTTCACTATTCCGGAGTGTTTGTTGCATTAAACTGGTTATATTTACGCATTAGTGCGCGTATAACCTTCCAGAAAGCGATTTAGAGTTTGAAATCGAACAAGAGTTGATATGTGCAAAAGATACACATATTTATACAAGTCCAAAGTATGAAATATAATATTTCATTGGTTTGGCATTTGTTTGATGGTTGAAATGACACAGGTGTTACAGTCTCCCCTACTTTAGGAAATTTCGTCCCGAAATTTAGTTTTAGAGGAAACTTGTGGAGACAGCTGTGACGCTTTTGCCTTCAGACAAATCCATTGAGCCCTTAAGTAAAACTCTGGGCCATGTTAGGATTCTTAGCAAAGATGTCAACCCTCAAAGTGAAGTCCTTGTAGTAACAAAACATGGAGTTTTGAACTACGGACAGAAGAACATTTCTTATGAAGACTCATCATAGGAAATTGTGTGTGTGATTGAGATCAGAATTGGGTAGTGTGAGAATAAATGACATTGGTCAAAGTCCAAGACTTCTCCCGTATCATTACTCTTCCCACTGTTGGTCTTAACACATGACAAAACTTCCTGTGGTTCCTATGCACTGAATTCCATAATTATGTAGGCCTCCA
This sequence comes from Helianthus tuberosus, assembly GCA_030545235.1. Classification (NCBI taxonomy): domain Eukaryota; kingdom Viridiplantae; phylum Streptophyta; class Magnoliopsida; order Asterales; family Asteraceae; genus Helianthus; species Helianthus tuberosus. The sequence goes on from CM060449.1 coordinate 188,545,566, forward strand.
TAATTACGTAGTTCCTTGCACAGTCCGCACAGTTCATTTCATAATGCGTATGGGGAAAAATCAAACGAATAATCCTGTGGTGAATTAACTTGACTGCAATAGAGTCTCTTTAACTAGGTCACCAAAGGATTAGATAAACAAACAATCTCTTCAGCTAAACTACCCAAGAGAAATATTTAACTACACCGACGTAGGATGTATTTAACTTTAGATCGACGTAGGATCTCTTTAACTCAACTATCTAAGAGAAACATTTAACTACACCGACGCAGGATGTATTTAACTTTAGATCGACGGAGGATCTATTTAACTTTAGATCGACGTAGGATCTATTTAACTCAACTACCTAAGAGAAACATTTAACTACACCGACGTAGGATGTATTTAACTTTAGATCGACGGAGGATCTATTTAACTTTAGATCGACGTGGGATCTATTTAACTCAACTACCTAAGAGAAACATTTAACTACACCGACGTAGGATGTATTTAACTTTAGATCGACGGAGGATCTATTTAACTTTAGATCGACGTAGGATCTATTTAACTCAACTACCTAAGAGAAACATTTAACTACACCGATGTAGGATGTATTTAACTTTAGATCGACGTAGGATCTATTTAACTCAACTACCTAAGAAAAACATTTAACTACACCGACGTAGGATGTATTTAACTTTAGATCGACGTAGGATCTATTTAACTCAACTACCTAAGAAAAACATTTAACTACACCGACGTAGGATGTATTTAACTTTAGATCGACGTAGGATCTATTTAACTATATCAACACATGTTGTCCTTAAACTTTGGAATAGTACTTTATAATCCAAGGGACTTAACTACAACGTGGAAGTCCATTAAGGATTTAAGATAGTACCTTTTTGAATATCCTACTACGAATCCTTCATATGGAGGTAAGAAAGATTCTACGAGGATTTGGATAGCGAATATCCAGAGTATACAAAAACACAAAATGCATAAACACATAGTCACATAACCACAAAATTAATTATCTAGATCTTTAATTTGAAAGTTTTGTTTTGTTAATTACGTACATGCATTTAAAGCACACTAGGAATCCATTTCATGGATTTCATTTGGTACTTTAAACATTAGCAAGAATCTAACTATGAAGATAGGAGGATCTTAATAAGAATTCGGCTTTGTCCTTTATTGAATTGTAATGTACGTATTAAGGTATACGAATAATTCAATTAAGAGCTCCGATTTGAGTGATATCATCCACAAGGATCTGATTATGAGGATAGAAAGATCCTTAATGGATTTTGGAATTTGTGTAACGAGAGGTGCTTCGACACCTTGCACTAGGCGTGTTTAAGTCGATACACAAGGTAGAAAGTTCATGAGGTTGAGGCGCTGGATATGCCAAGGCGACATATGAAGCAGAGTTTGAAGGTTGAGCAGCAGCAGGATTTGTAACAGCTTTGCTTTGCAAAGCAGCACATGTTAACCAAATGTCTCCATCGTCCACCGTGGGTACATTTGAAACAAGATATTTGATTTGAATAATGACGATGGCATTGATTGCACCAAGGAGCAGTTCCCTCATACAGCTTCATCCCTGAGGCGTGTCATGGTGATAGCTAAGTCAACGGTCCTCTGGAGTAAGTCGCCTATTTGCTGGGTAATTGCAGCACCTGGTTCGGACATTGTCGTTGCGATGAAGAAGCATCTTGAAGATAACAAAAGGTATAGGAGGAAACAAGCGAAAGATAGTCAAAAGAAAATGACAAGGCATTTAGATTGTGACCATTTGTTTGTTACCAAAGGCAAACAAATGAGACAGTGACTAATCAAAGTAAGCGGGTCAAAAATAATGTATCGCGAAGACATGCTCTCCTATAAGTGAACACTCATCCCAAGAATTCCCAGGTAAGCACAACTGGTCTCGCGTCTGATGAGATGTATACGAAGTGCTTGCCTAGACAGAAAACCCAGAATACAGGCATTCACCCTTCCAGTTTGCACGTGTTCACATTATTAAAAACCCAAAACCTTGACGAGATTTTGAAAACTCAAAAGGGTTCAAAACCATATAACAGAGGGTTCAAAACCTTGTAATCAATCATCCTAGAACAGATGATTAGTTTTCAAAGCGGTTTTGAAATTTATGTTCTTGTTGTGGTCGTCGCCTAAGGATAGGTGACGGTATTGTTTTATGACTAAACGCAAGTAAACTCGCGTTAGGGTCCTAAGAAGGTTATAGACTAGGTCAAAGCATTACTAATAACCTAATTCCCTATAACCATTGGCTCTGATACCATCTTTTCTGTCACACCCCGACCACGTAGAACATACAAAACGTGGCGGAAATGTCGGGGAGTGTTGTAACAGAATTAATTGTTTCAAATCCATGGCAATTGAAGTTTCGTTTTATTGATTAAAAGTGTTACAATGTCTTAACAAACAAATAAATACAACATAATTAACTAGTCTTGCATCTTTTATTGTCACTAAAGCCCAAGTCTGCCTATGTGTATCTTGATCATCTTATGCAACAGCTCCTGAAAAACACATGTGAAAATAGGTACGTCAGCATAAAAATGCCTGTGAGATACATAGGTTTTGTGAAAATAGGTTTCATGACTTATATTTGAGAAAATGTTTAGTCATGAACCTTGTAATTTGCTTTGTTTTGTAAATCATTTGAAAAAAACGATAAGATCAGATGATATGTATAAATAAGAGAAATAATGCATGGTTAAATGAATAACCATGTAAAAAATGAGTTTGTATAAGTTAAGTTGTTTGTAAATCAATGTCTTGTGAAAAATATGTTATTTGTATAAAATGTTCTATGTCTCAAATTGAAATGATTCAAATAACGCTACAATATGTAATATCATACAAACACTTATATATAGGAAGTACCAACGGCGTATCCACCATGCTTGTATCATATTACACACGCCTCGTTACTTAAATCACTTACCCAAACAAACTACCAATGTAAATTGTCCATGTATAAACGAATTTGTCAAATGTATTGAATAATATGTCAAAATGCATGATCAATGTAAATCATGTAATGTGTAACCTAAATGATATGTATGGCTAGTGAAAACGCATCAACTAAACCATAGGTGAAATGCACAAAAACAAAGTATTGAAGTAAAACTTGGTTTAAATCAACGTTATGTTTTGTGTAAATGCATGATCAATGTAAATCATGTAATGTGTAAATGCATGATCAATGTAAATCATGTAATGTGTAAATGCATGATCAATGTAAATCATGTAATGTGTAAATGCATGATCAATGTAAATCATGTAATGTGTAACCAAACTGATCTGTATGGCTAGTGATAAATATCACTAATCCATATGCACAAGAACATAGTATTGAAGTAAAACTTGGTTTAAATCAAAGCTATGTTTTGTGTAAATGCATGCTATACTGATACGAACATCTATACGGTATTGTTATAATGCATACATCCAAGCCTTGAGACTGAGGCGATAAACCCTTAAACCACTTAAAGGTCTATCTGTGCTTATGTATATCGAATTCGGTCATTCCTTTCATCCCCTTTCCCTGGGATGTCCGGAACGGGAGTTGTCAATTCCTATGGTACCACTTCCTACTAACGAACGGCGTAGCTAATGTTAATGAATGTATTGTTCCATTGTAAACAACCCAAATGTTATAACAAAATGTAAGCATGTGATGAAAACGATGTACTAAGTATGCAATAAATGAACATACATAGCATGTGATGTGATGTGAAATGATGTACTAAGTATGAACTAAATGGACATACATAGCATAAAATGTAATGTAAAACGATGAAATCATGTACTATAAATGTACTAATAAACATAGCAAGTATATGATGTGAAAACATGGAAAGCATGAAAGTAACAAGTAGGCACATGTGTTCCACCCCAAAACAGTTTGGAAAACAGTAAAAGAGGGGTCTATGTACTCACTTGAGATTGCTCAGAAGTCTTTAGATAACCACCAAGCAACGCTAGAGATCACGGAATCAAACGGCACCTACTATAGGTAACTACATTAATAAACCGGACCTAAATCGGAAGATCGGGTAGCATTAGGGTTTGTAAACCAAACGAGTGTAGAGACTCGTGTCATTTGGTTTAACAAAGCCTACATACTAAATGAAACCTAACATAATTGTTTATGACCCATTACGACCCGTTTAGGTAGCTTATGCTACTTTAACGCGTCGTTCGCGTGAAACGCGTTCGGACCGCCTAACTAGCCCTATGACAAGTGTTATATGCCTAAACATGTTACATAATCAGTTATGTGACAAAAGTTTAGGTTACATATGCTTAATTACCAATTATACATGAAAAGGGTATTCTGGTAATTTACCTAAGGCATATAAACTACCTATCATACAACTACTTAAACGATGTGACCATAGGGTATAACCTCGGAAGGTTATTCCCTACCTACTATGGTCACCTAATGTATTTGGTCGGATCCTAATGATCGACCAAATGGGTCGGGTTCGAGGTATAAGCGATTTATTAGATCGCTTACCCTACGACCCTAGACAACGTGGTAATCAGTAGGCATAGTCCCAAGGGACTATAACCAACGTGATTACACTCACGTTGCGAAGTTCAAACTAACTTCGCATTGACCATAACTGGTCAACGCAGAAAGTCAAACAAAGTTTGACTTTCAGACTCGAAAGACTCGAAAAGCAATAAAAGAAAGAAAAGAACGAAAGAATACTTACGAAGGGTCCCCGAATGCTAATTTCGATCCGAGAATCTCAGGTATGAAACAATGGTTTCAACTTAGAGTTTCTAAGATCAAAATTCTAGTGGTTTTGAAAATGAAGGCATGGGGGATTTATAGGATTTCCCGAACCGTTAGGATCGTTTCTTGGAAAAAGTGCTTCAATCTTGGCCATACACTAGCACCCATGGTATTGTAATACCATGTGCCCAAAATACCAGCCCATAGATTCCCAAAACCATGTGCAACAAGTGGGAAGGACTAGATTCGATGTATAAGCAAACATCTTTCAGAAATGACAGTTTTGGTCCCTGTTATGTGTTTATGCCATTTCCGACACTTCTAAGGCCCGTAAAGCCAACTTTATGGCCCTAAAATGATGTCTAAACATTGTGGACATGAAACATGCTCAAAAATATGTCGGATGTCAGTTCGTTTGGTCGTACGAACGCGATGTTCGCTTAATTACGACGGAATGCGCACAAGCGCGAAAAACGATCCAAATGACGCAACGAATGGATTTTTGACAAGCCAAACACTAAATCATAATATAGTCATGCTTACATAAATTTTTGGATGTCTGGATGTATTCAGAATGTAAGTTATGCGCGAAAATGCAAACTTGTGCACCTTTGACGCTTTTAGTCCCTGAATGACCCAAAAGTTTATTTTAGCACACCTAACCCCTCAAAGCCTATTTCTAAGCTATATAAAGGATATTTAAGGTGTGTTTAACTTATGGTCATGTTTAGGAATGTTCGTTACAGTTCAAATTGGCATACTTTCGCAGTTTGTCAAGTTTAGTCCCTGTAAGCGATAAACTTTGATTTCACCACACCAAACCTTCCAAAACTTATATCTAAGTTATGTAAAGGTTATTTAAGGTATGTTAAACCTATTTCACTATTCCGGAGTGTTTGTTGCATTAAACTGGTTATATTTACGCATTAGTGCGCGTATAACCTTCCAGAAAGCGATTTAGAGTTTGAAATCGAACAAGAGTTGATATGTGCAAAAGATACACATATTTATACAAGTCCAAAGTATGAAATATAATATTTCATTGGTTTGGCATTTGTTTGATGGTTGAAATGACACAGGTGTTACATAAATAAATAATCACATGAGTCTCTTCAGTCGACCCATGACCACTCCTGCTCCTCCAGACAGCAAGTTTCCAGAGCCAAGATACCTATCGACCTACGAGCATGCAACAAGCGTATCAGACAAAGCTGGCGAGTTCACAGTTTATGAAAACGTTGATTACCAAATGATTATTTCAGTTCATTAACAAAAGCAAGTAATATTGATAATATCTCGAGGATAACAAGACGGCTCCTGATGTATGATTTGCCTTTTCCCCAGTGCTCCTATCAAAGCACTAGGCCCGACTGGGTAATTAGTTCACAACCGTCCTCCCCGGTATGGCGTGAGGGTGCCAAACCTAAATAGCGCTACCAACTAATACCCCGTTACCTCCCCGGTAACAAAAGATGGGACTTAAGAATGATAGGATGAGAATATTATCAAATATATACCAGTTTTTACCCAAAAGACTTATCCCTCCCCGGGATACCCACTGACTGTCCCAACCACCGGGACGCATGCTCAAAAGTAGTGAACTCACCTTAGATTGCTCGGTATGTTATGTTACTTGTTCAAGGTTGATCAACCAAATCCTAATATGGTTACCAATAACAATCAGTTTTTGTGTACAAGTAAATCACGTATTTTAGCAGATTGCATTCGCCGTAAAGGTCATCGCATAACACATAGAAAAATACTCAAATCACATACAAGTTCATATCACACATGCATGTTTCATATTAACACTTACCACTTAATTAGTCAACCATAAGAATGTGCGGCCTACTTAATTCATGGCCTAATGCAGTGTTCGACATGACCTGGTTCGTTATTCTAACAACCAGATATTCAGACAGCATGTTTCTTACTTCACATAAGTGCATGGGAGCCCAGAGTGTGCGACCCATTATCATATAATGCATGCAAAAGTGTGTGGAGCCCATGTTACCAACCATTTATATAAATCCCCATAAATTCTAACCATTAGTTTATTTTTCATTAATAATAATTAACAACAATTTTTCCATACTTCATGCTAACCCTAAATTGCAGCCGTTACCTTCCTAACAAGGCCGTTTGCTATACATTCCATGATTCACATACCCCAATTCAGCATTCAATTATCACAACCATGACTAATATGTTCAGATCTAATCCAACAGTTTGTCGCAATAATATCCTCAAATACCCTATCATCATTCTTAAAATTAAACATGTATCATGTGATCACACTTTCGATTACAATTACAACACACATATCTTGAATAGGTTTATAAATTTCATCCGGTCAAAAAGTCAAGGCCCACATAAACCAACATGGGTACTGTTTCCTTAATCAAATTAATACCTACTTTCAATAAATCACTAAATCTAGAACTTCACAACATATGAAATAACATTCAGACTTCTTAATACAACGATATGAAGCATAATAAGTTAATCATAGTTAACACATAATGACCGAGTGACTTATAGGATGGACGAGCACATGCTGCCGTGCCTAGGGGCCTGCATCGGAGCTCCGACGACCGCCCTCTTCCTGCTCCGAGACCCGAAACCCAGACTCGAACCTGAAAAGAATCCACCCATACGACCATTACCGTTGTTTACTCGAACCAAAACGCCAACTGTCGGACCCGATTCTGGATCTTAAATGTCGCCGCCGTGGTCCGACGGCCACCGCCATCGTGGTTTTTCTGGTCTCCGAAAAACATGGAGGTCGTCAGAGATGGTCGGCTCCCTCATTAATTTCGTCATCTCTCTCCCTTTCTCCGATTACTCCTCCTTTCACATCGATCTCTCTCTCTCTAACCATAGTTACTTCTCTCTAAAATCTTTGGGGTGTATATGTGTTCACAGGCACAAGAGAGTTGTAGGATGCCATGGGGGGTGGGGTTTACTGCCGTCACTCGTTTAGGGGATATAGGGTTTGCAATAATAAGTTGTATCCTATAACAATTGTATTTACGTAAACATGAAGAGATGGAGAGGATTGGGCCGAGTTGTCTAAGAATGGTGGATTGGGCCGATTTTGTTTAAAGATGGTGGCGGCCCAATAACTACTTGACAAACTATTCCAACCCATTTAGTATATTAAAGGCAATCGTATATCTGATTATTTGTACGGCAGTTTTAGAAATCATAATGTTCAATCAAACACCTTGACAATCTATCATGCACAATCAACTATTTATTCATACAATGCTTTCCTGTTTGCATACTACCTCAATAACCATTTGATTACTATGTGACCATCATGCACAAAAGGTTTTTCTTATTATGATAACATGCTAGTCTAGTTCCTCATTCAACCAGCTTCTAATTTCATTACACACGACATCATGGAATGGGCCGAAAGGGGGTTTAAAGTGTGTGCGGTAATGTGGGTTGCGGCCCAAATACCTGTGTGGTTCAACTACACTCTCCGACATACTCAAATACGTTTACACTTGACAATAATAACATAGCAAAACGTTTGACCAAATGTTGAATGTTTAATAGAAACGTGGAATGAGAGAATTATGGAAAGTTAGGATCACGGGATTAAATAACGTTAACCTTGAAAGTTCGGGTTGTCACATCATCCCCAACTTGAAAGGAATTTCGTCCCGAAATTTGATAAGCAAATCCAAACAGCAAGGTGTTGGATCAGGATGACTGTGGGTTTTCCTCGGGTACCACAGCTTTGTTTTAGATAGTAAAGCGGCATACGTCAACCAAATGTCCCCATTGTCCATAGTGGGTACATTTGAAGCATGGTGTTTGATCTGGATGATGACGGTTGCATCGATTGCACCATGGAGCAGTTCCATTGTACCGCTTCTTGGCTGGTGGTGCTGCCACCTGGCTAGGTTCTGCTTGATTTGGTGCAACGACTGGAGGATTCTTTGAGGCTTTACGCTTCCTTGACCTTTTCAAAGGATTGGCTTCTGCTTCTTTCGATGCTTCTTGGGTGGCTTCATTATTGAGACGAGACATGGCGACACCTAAATCCACAGACTTCAGGATTACTTCGCCTATTTGCTGGGCAAATTTGGCAGTTTGCTCGGACATTTTAGTGTCGCTGCGATGAAGAGACATTCTGGAGGAAGTGAAAGACATAGGAGGAAACAAGTGAAATGTTATTGGAAAAATCTAAACGGAATGACAATGCATAAAATTGTGATCATTTGTTTGTTACTAAGGCAAACAAATGATACGGTGACAAATCAAAGTAAACGGGTCATATTAATGCATCGCGAAGACATGCTTTAGCCTATAAGTGGACACTCACCCCAAGAGTTCCCAGGTAAGAGTGACTGGTCCGATTATGTGGATTTGTACGAACACTCTAGCCTTAGACAGAAAACTCAAAGTACAGGCATCCACCCTTCCAGATTGCACGTGTTTACATTATAAGACCCAACTTTGACGAGACTTTGAAAACTTAGAGGGTTCAAAACCTAGTAATCAATCATCCTAGAACAGATGATTGGTTTTCGAAGCGGATTTGAAATTTGTGTTCTTGTTGTGGTTGTCGCCTAAGGATAGGTGACGATATTGTTTTACGACTAAACGTAAGTAAACTCACGTTGGGGTCCTAGGAAGGTTATAGTCTAAGTCAAAGCATTACTAATAACCTAATTCCATATAACCATGAGCTCTGATACCAACTATTCTGTCACACCCCGACCACGTAAAACAACAAATCATGGCGGAAACGTCGGGGAGTGTTGTAACAGAATCATTGTTTCATAACACATGGAAATTAAATTTTGTTTTATTGATTTAAAAGTAGTTACAATGTCTTAACAAACCAAGAAACATAACATAATTAACTAGTCTTGCGTCTTTTAATGTCACTAAGGCCCAAGTCCGCCTAAGTGTATCTTGATCAATCCTATGCATCATTTCCTGAAAGACATGTGAAAATAGGTATGTCAGCATAAAAATGCCTGTGAGATACATAGGTTTTATTGATTTAGGATTCATGACTTGTAAGTTTAAAGAAAATGTTTATCAAAAGTAGTCATGAACCTTGTAAAATGTTTTATGTTTTATAAATCATATAAAAATCGATAAGAAAACAGATGATATAAAAGAAATATGTATGGTTAAGTAAATAACCAAGTAAAAATGAATTTGTATAAAATGTGTTGTTTGTAAAACAATGTTTTGTACAGATATGTTAACTGTGTAAAATATAATAAGTCAAAATTGAAATGGTTTAAATAATGCTACGATATGTAATATCATAAAAGCACTTATATATAGGAAGTACCAGCGGCGTATCCACCATGCTTTTATCATATTACACACGTCTCGTTACTTAAATCACTTACCCAGACAAACCACCAATGTAAAAATGTTCATGTATAACTAAATGTAATGTTTAAACAAATGTTGAAATGTTATTGTGTAAACAAATGTAATGTAGAGTGAATAAAGAGCCTTTATTGATTAAAAGCATTTACTCGACCCTATAAGAAAGAAATGTACAAAACAATGCATTTGATAAATTATAATAAAAATTTATGTTTTGTAAAATAATGCATGCTTTACTGATACAAACATCTATGCGGTATTGTGAAATTGCATACATTCAAGCCTTGAGACTGTGGCGATAAACCCTTAAACAAATTAAAGGTTTATCTGAGTTATGTGTATCGGATTTGGTCATTCCATCCATCCAAACAAACCTAGGATTTTAGGAACGGGAGTTGTCAATTCCTATGGTACCACTACCTACTAACGAACGGCGTAGCTAATGTTAATGAATGCATTTTTTATCCCATTTAAACAAACCAAATGTCATACCAAAATGTAAGCATGTTTTATGAAAATAATGTACTAAGTATGCAATGTCACACCCCGACCACGTGAGACAACGAAACGTGGCGGAAACGTCGGGGAGTGTTGTAACAGAATTAATTGTTTCACAACCATGGTAATTAAAGTTTCGTTTTATTAATCAAACATGAAAGTTTACATTGTTTTAAACAAGAACCAAAGAGTACATAACATAAGTTAACTAGTTCTTGTCTCGTTTTAAGTCACTAAGGCACAGGTCCGCCTAAGTATGTCTTGATAAGTCCTATGCATCATCTCCTGAAAACACATGTGAAAATAGGTACGTCAGCACAAAAATGCCTGTGAGATACATAGGTTTTGTGAAAAGAAGATTCATGACTTATGTTTGAGAAAATGTTTAGTCATGAACCTTGTAAGTTGATTTGTCTTGTAAATCATTTGAAAAACGATAAGATCAGATGATATGTATAAATAAATGTAAGGTTAAATGAATAACCATATAAGATGAGTTTGTATAAGATAAGTTGTTTGTAAATCAATGTCTTGTGAAAAGTATGTTATTTGTATAAAATGTTATATGTCTCAAATTGAAATGATTCAAATAACGCTACGATATGTAATACCATACAAACACTTATATATAGGAAGTACCAGCGGCGTATCCACCATGCTTGTATCATATTACACACGCCTCGTTACTTAATCACTTACTTAACCAAACTACCAAAGTAAAATGTTCATGTCTAATGTAAATCATGTAATGTGTATCCAAAATGTAAGCATGTGATGAATAACAAATGTACTAAATATGCAATAAAGGATATACATAGCATGTGAACTGTACTAAGTATGCAAGAATAGACATACATAGCATGTGACGTGAAACAACTGTACTAAGTATGCAACAATAGACATACATAGCATGTGACGTGATACAACTGTACTAAATATGCACACAATGGGCACACATAGCATAAAATGTAATGTAAAACAATGTACTATAAGTGTACTATTGAACATAGCATGTATATGATGTGAAAACAGGAAAGCATGAAAGTAACAAGTAGGCACATGTGTTTCACCCCAAAACAGTTTGGAAAACAGTAAAAGAGGGGTCTATGTACTCACTTGAGATTGCTTAGAAGTCCTAGGATAACCACCAAGCAAGCTAGAAGATCACGGAATCAAACGGCACCTAATATAGGTAACTATGTTAATAAACCGGACCTAAATTGGAGGATCGGATAGAATGAGGGCTTGTAAACCAAATGAGTATGGGAACTCATGTAATATGGTTTAACAAAGCCTACATACCAAATCGGAACCTAACCTAAGTGCTTTTGACCCATCACGAACCATTAAGGTAGCTTATGCTACTTTAACGCGTCGTGCGCGCAAAAGCGCACTCGAGACGTCTAACTAGCCCTATGACAAGTGTTATATGCCTAAACATGTTACAAAATCAGTTATGTGACAAAAGTTTAGGTTACATATGCTTAATTACCAATTATACATGAAAAGGGTATTCTGGTAATTTACCTAAGGCATACAATGGGCATACATAGCATGAAATGTAATGTAAAAAAATGTACTAAGTATGCACACAATGGGCACACATAGCATAAAATGTAATGTAAAACAATGTACTATAAGTGTACTATTGAACATAGCATGTATATGATGTGAAAACAGGAAAGCGTGAAAGTAACAAGTAGGCACATGTGTTTCACCCCAAAACAGTTTGGAAAACAGTAAAAGAGGGGTCTATGTACTCAGTTGAGATTGCTTAGAAGTCCTAGGATAACCACCAAGCAAGCTAGAAGATCACGGAATCAAACGGCACCTAATATAGGTAACTATGTTAATAAACCGGACCTAAATTGGAGGATCAGATAGAATGAGGGATTGTATACCAAATGATTATGGGAACTCATGTAATATGGTTTAACAAAGCCTACATACTAAATCGGAACCTAACCTAAGTGCTTTCGACCCATCGCGACCCATTAAGGTAGCTTATGCTACTTTAACGCGTCGTGCGCGCAAAAGCGCACTCGAGACGTCTAACTAGCCCTATGACAAGTGTTATATGCCTAAACATGTTACAAAATCAGTTATGTGACAAAAGTTTAGGTTACATATGCTTAATTACCAATTATACATGAAAAGGGTATTCTGGTAATTTACCTAAGGCATATAAACTACCTATCATACAACTACTCAAACGATGTGACCATAGGGTATAACCTCGGAAGGTTATTCCCTATAGGCTATGGTCCTAAAGTATTTGGTTGGATCCTAATGATTGACCAAATGGGTCGGGTTCGAAGGTATAAGCGATTTATTAGATCGCTTACCCTTACGACCCTAGACAACGTGGTAATCAGTAGGCATAGTCACAAGGGACTATAACCATCGTGATTACAATCACGTTGCGAAGTTCAAACGAACTTCGCATTGACCATAAACTGGTCAACGCAGAAAGTCAAACAAAGTTTGACTTTCGAACTCGAAAAGCAATAAAAGAACGAAGGAATACTTACGAAGGGTCCCCGAATGCTAATCTCGATCCAAGTAACTCAGGTATGAAACAATGGTTTCAACTTAGAGTTTCTCAAATCAACATTCTAGTGGGTTTTGCAAATGAAGGCAAGGGGTATTTATAGGATTCGTAGAGCCGTTAAGATCGTTCCTCGTTAACCGTGCTTCAATCTCAACCCTCCACCTCAAAACCCTGGTTTTAGAAAACCATTTGAGCCCATGGTATTGCCCAAAACCGTGTGCGAAAGTGGAACGGACCAGATTCGATGTTTCTGCTAAGTTTCTGCCCAGATGAGGTGCTCGCGTAGCGCCACTGCATATGCATGGGATGCTCACGCTACGCCACCATGTATCAGTTTCAGAAAAGTTTCAAAAATGGCAGAAATGGTCCCTGCAGCCCGTTTAAGCTATTTTCGATGCGTTTGAACCCCGTTAACCTCATTTCAAGGCTCTAAAATGAATTTAAAGTATACGGAACTTAAAATGTGCTCAAAAATATCTCGAATGTCGGTTCGTTTGGTCGTACGATCGCGATGTTCGGTTAATTACGACGGAATGCGCATAAGCGCGAAAAACGATCCAAATGACGCGACGAATGGATTTTTCTTATGCCAAACACTAAAATAAAATGTTTTAGTGCTTAAATAAATTTTTGGATGTCCGGATGTATTCAGAACGTAAGTTATGCGCAAAAATGCAAACTTGTGCACTTTTTGACGCTTTTAGTCCCTGAATGAGCCAAAAGTTTATTTTAGCACACCATACCCCTCAAAGCCTATTTCTAAGCTATGTAAAGGATATTTATGGTATGTTTAACTTATGGTCATGTTCCAGAATGTCTGTTACAGTTCAAATTGGCATACTTTCACAGTTTGTCAACTTTAGTCCTTGTAAGCGATTTAACTTGATTTTACCATACCAAAGCCTTCAAAACTTATTTCTAAGTTATGTAAAGGTTATTTAAGGTATGTTAAGCCTATTTCACTATTCCGGAGTGTTCGTTGCATTAAACTGGTTATATTTACGCATCGGTGCGCGTATAACCTTCCAGAAAGCGATTTAAAGCTTAAAATCGAACAAGAGTTGATATGTGCAAACGATACACATATTTTTACAAATCCCAAGTATGAAATACAATATTTCATTGGTTTGGAATTTGTTTGATGGTTGAAGTGACACAGGTGTCACATGCAACAAATGAACATACATAGCATGAAATGTAATGTAAAATAATGTACTAAGTATGCACTAAATGGACATACATAGCATGAAATGAAATGTAAAACAATGTACTAAGTATGCACTAAATGGACATACATATCATGAAATGAAATGTAAAACAATGTACTAAGTATGCACTAAATGGACATACATAGCAAAAACATAATGTAAAATGATGTACTATAAGTGTACTAATGAACATAGCAAGTATATAACATAAAAGCATGAAAACATGAAAGTAACAAGTAGGCACATGTGTTTCACCCCAAAATGTTTGAAAAATGGTAAAAGAGGGGACTATGTACTCACTTGAGGGTGCTTAGATGTCTTGAACAACAACCAAGCAAAGCTAGAGGGATCACGGAATCAAACGACACCTAATATAGGTAATTATGTAAATAAACGGACCTAAATCGGAAGATCGGATAGAATTAGGTTTCGTAAACTAAATGAGTATAGGAACTCATGTAATATGGTTTAACAAAGCCTACATTCTAAAACGAAACCTATCCTAAGTGCATATGACTCATTACGACCCGTTTAGGTAGCTTATGCTACTTTAATGCGTCATTTGCGTAAAACGCGTTCAGACCGCCTAACTAGTCCTATGACAAGTATTATATGCCTTAATATGTCTAATAATGTTACCTAATCAGTTTAGATGTGAAAATTTAGGTTACGTATGCTTAAAATGAATTTTGGCGTAAAAAGGGCATTTTGGTAATTTTCCTAAGGCATATAAACTACCTATCATACAACTAACTAAACGACGTGACCATAATGTATAACCTCGGAAGGTTATTCCCAATACTACTATGGTCACCTAATGTGTTTGGTCGGATCCTAATGATAGACCAAACGGGCCGGGTTTGAAAGTATAAGCGATTGTTTAGATCGCTTACCTTACGACCCTATATAAGCACTAAACCTAAAGTGACGAGCTAAGCATGTCAAAACATGTTTAACGAAGTTAGAAAACAAGTTTGATATCAAAACAAACGGTTTTGATACTAAAAAATAGTTTGGTTGCAAAATACGCATAAACGTGCATTTTGACGGAAACTATGACTCGTCACTAAACCTAAATAACGTGGTAATCAGTAGGTATAGTCACAAAGGACTATGACCATCGTGATTACGCTCACGTTGCGAAGTTCAAACGAACTTCCTGTTGACCAAAACGAGGTCAAAGCAGAAAGTCAAACAATGTTTGACTTTCATGCTTGAAAATGCATAAAAGAATGAAAGAGGACTTACAAAAGGTCCAAGAATGGAGGTTTTGATCCAAACAACTCAGGTATGTAGCATAAAACCCCAACTTAGAGCAGAATGAATCAAAATGTGTGAAATGAAATGAAAATGGAAGTGGGTATTTATAGATAAACCAAGAACCGTTAAGATCGTTCCTCGATAAATGAGCATTAATCTGGACAGTCCAAGTGGGCACAAGGTTTTGGAATACTAGGGGTGCCCCAAAACCATCAAATGGTATTGCAAATGTTACAAAATAGCCCCTAAACTTCAAGTTAAGTGCTGAAAATAACCTGCCATTGCTGAAAATTGAGTTTTTGTCCAGATGTGATGGTGGCTTGCCACCACAGCCACACCAAATGGTGGTGGCGTGACGCCACTGGCCCCCAGATTCAACAAAGTTTGAAAAATGGCAAGAATGGTCCCTGCAACACTTGTGACCCATTTTTGATGCGTTTAAACCCCTTTAACCCATTTTCAAGGCTCAATAATGAAGTTTAAGTATAGGGAACATGAAATATGCTCAAAAACATCTTAGATGTCGGTTCGTTTGGTCGTACGGTTGCGTTGTTCAGTTAATTATGACGAAACACGAACGGACGCGAAAAACGATCCAAACTACGCGACGAATGGAATTTTATCAGGCCAATCACTAAAATAAAATATTCTAATGATTACATAAATTTTTGGATGTCCGGATATATTCAGAACGTAAGATATGCGCGAAAATGCAAACTTATGCACTTTTTGACGCTTTTAGTCCCTGAATGACCAAAAAGTTTATTTTAGCACACCAAACCCCTCAAAGCCTATTTCTAAGCTATGTAAAGGATATTTATGGTATGTTTAAATTATGGTTATGTTCCGGAGTGTTCGTTACAGTACGAATCGGCATACTTTCATAGTTTGTCGATTTTAGTCCCTATAAGCGAATAAACTTGATTTTGACACACCAAACCTTCCAAAACTTATTTCTAAGTTATGTAAAGGTTATTTAAGGTATGTTAAGTCTTATGTCACTGTTCCAGAGTGTTTGTCTCGTTAAACTGATTTTGTTTAAGCATGAGTGCGCGTATAACTTTCTAGAAAGCGATTTAGAGCTCGAAATCGAACAAGAATTGATATGTGCGAATGATACACATATTTATACAAATCCCAAGTATGAAATACAAAATTTCATTGGTTTGGTATTTGTATGATGGCTGTGGAGGCGCAGGTGTCACAATTTCATTCACGACCATGTCCAACAAGTACTCAGATTAATCTCTACAATTAGTGTTCAGATCATCCCCGTCCAAATGGAGATTGAGTATGGACAGTTCTGACCGAACTCTGATCCACTCATCGTCCGCAACTGCAACTAGAAAATATTGGGACTTCACCAAACATCCTCAAACTTGGACCATTGCATCCCGTAGAGATTAATAACCCGATAACCTGCAAAAATACTCACGCAAAAACAAAACAAATATACACTACTATACATCCTCGGGCTGCCACCCAAGAGTGCTAAGTTTATAAGTCTTCAGCCAGACCATACCTGATATACCCTCATGGTGGTCGAGTGGGATTTTTGCGTCCCATGGCCTCTAAGTATGTACTCCACCAATGCTCTAGTAAATCATCCATTGTACTCCACCAATGCTCTAGTAAATCATCCATTGTACTCCACATTGGACCAAATAACTTTAACCTCCGTTTAGCAATATCACATTCAGGCAGTTTCTTTTTCTCATGGCTTCAGGCATCATATTCCTAATTGATGGAGAAAGGTCTGGTGGCAAGAAAAGTTTCTTCCAGGAGGTTGTCAAGTGTTTTCGCTCGACGATTCCATTCTTGGGTGGTTGGTTTGGCCCTTGTTCTTGAAACTTGAATCCTAGCCCAGTATATCCCATTTTAGTTTTACACCATTGTGAACCTTACGCCTTTTTTACTCTCTGACCGAGGTTCTCGGTATTGAAAAATCTTCGTAAACTAAATCACACGTGTATATGTTCACATTTAAGAGATATACAGTCAAGAAAATCAAGAGCAATTGTGATATATATGCGGATTAGAACCAAAAAATAAACACTTAAAAAATAGCTACAATTTAAGGTATGTGTTTAGTGACGGAACTAGATTCCTAATTGATGGAGAAAAGTCTGGTGGGAAGAAAAGCTGCTTCCAGGAGGTTGTCAAGTGTTTTCGCACGACGATTCCATTCTTGGGTGGTTGGTTTGGCCCTTTTTCCTGTAACTCGAATCCTAGCCCGGTATATCCCATTTTAGTTTTACACCA
This sequence comes from Helianthus tuberosus, assembly GCA_030545235.1. Taxonomy (NCBI): domain Eukaryota; kingdom Viridiplantae; phylum Streptophyta; class Magnoliopsida; order Asterales; family Asteraceae; genus Helianthus; species Helianthus tuberosus. The sequence goes on from CM060449.1 coordinate 188,563,474, forward strand.
TTGTGAACCTTACGCCTTTTTTACTCTCTGATCGAGATTCTCGGCATTGAAAAATCTTCGTAAACTAAATCACACGTGTATATGTTGACATCTACGAGATATACAGTCAAGAAAATCAAAAGCAATGGTGACATCTATGCGGATTAGACACCAAAAAATAAACATTCAAAAAATAGCTACAATTTATGGAATGTGTTTAGTGATGGCAACATATTCCTAATTGATAGAGAAAGGTCTAGTGGCAAGAAAAGCTGCTTCCAGGAGGTTGTCATGTGTTTTCGCTCGACGATTCCATTCTTGGGTGGTTGGTTTGGCACTTGTTCCTGTAACTCAAATCCTAACCCGGTATATCCCATTTTAGTTTTACACCATTGTGAACCTTACGCCTTTTTTTACTCTATGATCGAGGTTCTCGACATTTAAAAATCTTCGTAAACTAAATCACACGTGTATATGATGACATTTAAGAGATATACAGTCAAGAAAATCAAGAGCAATGGTGATATATATGGGGATTAGACACCAAAAAACAAACACTCAAAAATAGCTACAATTTAAGGTATGTGTTTAGTGACGGCATCGGATTCCTAATTGATGGAGAAAGGTCTGGTGGCAAGAAAAGCTGCTTCCCGGAGGTTGTCAAGTGTTTTCGCTCGACGATTCCATTCTTGGCTGGTTGGTTTTGCCCTTGTTCCTGAAACTCGAATCCTAGTCCGGAATATCCCATTTTAGTTTTACATCATTGTGAACCTTACACCTTTTTTACTCTCTGGTCGAGGTTCTCGGCATTGAAAAATATTTGTAAACTAAATCACACGTGTATATGTTGACATTTAACAGATATACAGTCAAGAAAATAAAGAGCAATGGTGATATTTATGCGGATTAGATACCAAAAAAATAAACACTTAAAAAATTGCTACAATTTAAGGTATGTGTTTAGGGACGGCATTAGATTCCTAATTGATGAATAAAAGGTCTCGTGGCAAGAAAAGCTGCTTCCAGGAGGTTGTTAAGTGTTTTCGCTAGACGATTCCATTCTTGGGTGGTTGGTTTGGCCCTTGTTCCTGTAACCCGAATCCTAGCCCGGTATATCCCATTTTAGTTTTACACAATTGTGAACCTTACACCTTTTGTATTCTCTGATCGAGGTTCTCGGCATTGAAAAATATTCGTAAACTAAATCACTGGTGTATATGTTGACATTTAAGAGATGTACAGTCAGGAAAATCAAGAGCAATGATGATATATATGCGGGTTAGACACCAAAAAATAAACACAAAAAAATAGCTACAATTTAAGGAATGTGTTTAGTGACGGCATCAGATTCCTAATTGATGAATAAAAGGTCTGGTGGCAAGAAAAGCTGCTTCCAGGAGGTTGTCAAGTGTTTTCGCTCGACGATTCCATTCTTGGGTGGTTGGTTTGGCCCTTGTTCCTATAACTCGAATCCTAGCCTAGAATATCCCATTTTAGTTTTACACCATTGTGAACCTTACGCCTTTTTACTCTCTGATCGAGGTTCTCGGCAATGGAAAAACTTCATAAACTAAATCACACACGTATATGTTGACATTTAAGAGATATACATTCAAGAAAATCAAGAGCAATGGTGATATATATGCGGATTAGATACCAAAAAATAAACACTCAAAAAATAACTACAATTTAAGGTTTGTCTTTAGTGATGACATCAGATTCCTAATTGATGGAGAAAGGTCTGGTGGCAAGAAAAGCTGCTTGCAGGAGGTTGTCAAGTGTTTTCGCTCGACGATTCAATTCTTGGGTGGTTGGTTTGGCCGTTGTTCCTGTAACTCGAATTCTAGCCCGGTATTTCCCATTTTAGTTTTACACCATTGTGAACCTTACGCCTTTTTACTCTATGATCGAGGTTCTCGGCATCGAAAAATATTCATAAACTAAATCACACGTGTATATGTTGACATTTAAGATATATACAGTCAAGAAAATCAAGCGCAATGGTGATATATATGCGGATTAGACACCAAAAAATAAACACTAAAAAATAGCTACAATTTAAGGTATGTGTTTAGTGAGGGCATCAGATTCCTAATTGATGAAGAAAGGTCTGGTGGTAAGAAATGCTGCTTCTAGGAGGTTATTAAGTGTTTTCGCACGACGATTCCATTCTTGGGTAGTTGGTTTGGCCCTCGTTCCTGTAACTCGAATCCTAGCCTGGTATATCGCATTTTAGTTTTACACCATTGTGAAACTTACGCCTTTTCTACTCTCTGATCGAGGTTCTCGGCATTGAAAAATCTTCGTAAACTAAATCACACGTGTATATGTTGACATTTAAGAGATATACGGTCAAGAAAATGAAGAGCAATTGTGATATATATGCGGATTAGACACCAAAAAATTAACACTAAAAAAATAGCTACAATTTAAGGTATTTGTTTAGTGACGGCATCAGATTCCTAATTGATGGAGAATGTTCTGGTGGCAAGAAAAAGCTGCTTCCAGGAGGTTCTCGAGTGTTTTCGCTCGACGATTCCATTCTTGGGTGGTTGGTTTGACCCTTGTTCCTGTAACTCGAATCCTAGCCCGGTATATCCCATTTTAGTTTTACACTATTGTCAACCTTACACCTTTTTTACTCCCTGATCGAGGTTCTCGGCATTGAAAAATCTTCGTAAACTAAAGCACACGTGTATATGTTAGGAAACTTTATTTGTAAGTATTGAAGAAAATCATATTCAACTTGATCTGTGAAGAAGATTACAGTCATGAAGATCAAAACAAGATGAAGAAGATCAGATAAGACAACTGAAAGTAACAATATCTACTTCAAAAGTATCATAAGTTGATCAAGAGCTGAAGAAGGTTATCAGAAAAGGTCTTTCTGATGGATCTGATGATATTTTTGATGAAATATCATCAGTTTCTAACAATTCTGATCATCATATTTTCTGATGATTTGTTCACCAGAATTTCTGATGAAGTGGTTTATCAGAAATTCATATATAGAACCCCACTTGTCTAAAAATCCGCTCTATCCTGCCACACTAACCGAAGCAAGTTGACATTATTGGATCTCATGATGACAAAGGCAAATTGATTGTTGGATTCAATGAATATGTCAAGACACTACTTTTTGCAGGAATATACATGAATAAACAAATGTTTATTCATGTATTCAAGCCGTCTATAAATAGAAGGCTCATCAAGCAAAGGAAAATAAGTTAAGCTAAGCATTCATACATACTACAAACTCCATTGTCCTTTCACCTCAGAATTCAAGTATTCTTTTGTAATAAAGAATAATCTTACAATCACCTTGTAAACCATTTTGTTTCAAAGTGATATAAACTTGAAAATCCTGTAGGTCTTGTTTTCTTGAAAGTCCGATTTCCATTTCCGCACACGATTTTCATATCTATTGAAATCACTTGCCATATTACGTGAAAAGAAGTTTTTAAGTCCAAACTGGGACCAACAATTGGTTTCAGAGCGGATTGAATAAATTATTTTCAAACAATCAATCGCTCATCTTCTTTTCTCTAAATATGGCCAGCTTTCAAACATGGAATAATGCTTTTAACATTGGTTCAATGTCTAAACCTCCAACTCTTATCAGAGAGGAATACCCACAATGGAAAATCAAGATGGTCAATTTCCTTAATGGACATGACCGAGCTCTGTTTCAATACATTGAAATGGGTCCACATGTACCAATGAATACAATTCCATCTATTCCATCAACTGATCAATCACTAGAAATCCCTGCCTCCCGGGTTCCCAAAAGTGAAACACTTTGGAGCCCAAAAGACAAGGATAAGGTGGATGTAGATGAAAGGGCAAAGTCACTTTTAATAATGGCTATCCCTAATGACATATTTTCACAAGTTGATGCATGTGCATCGGCCAAGTAAATATGGGATCAGTTGGAAAATCTTTGTGAAGGAGGAGAAAGGATGAAGAGGAACAAAAGAACAAACAATGTTTCCTCATATGAGAGATTCAAAAGTTTACCAAATGAAAAACTAAATGAAACATATCAAAGATTCACAAAACTTTTGAATGAGCTAAAGAAATTTGGGATAACAAAATCAAATGATGAAAGAAACATAAAATTCTTGGATGCATTACCTAGAGAATGGAGAAGTCTAACCATGACTTTGTTCTCAACCTTAGAACTAGGTAACATAAGTCTTCATGACTTATACAGCATTCTGGTCCCCAGAGAAGAAGAAATATTTGAAGAATCCATTCAAAGAGGGGGATCTTTAGCTTTAATCTCAAACTCACAAGGAACACCTACCATTGATCCACAACCTTTATACAATAAAAACCTTGAAATTTTCAGCTTTTGCTGAAGCAATAGCACTGCTCACTAAAACCTTTGAGCAGAGGTTGAGGGGAGGAGGCAAAAGATACCAGAAAAGTGACAAGGGGAGGATGGAAGGAAGATCTAAGGAAGAAGGAAGATCTAAGGATAAGGGAAAAGCTGAAGTTGTGTGTTACAAATGCAAACAAAGAGGTCACTATGCATCAGAATGCAAAACCAAAAAACTGAAGGATGTTGCATATTATGAGAAGAAGCTGGAAGAAGCAAAGAAGCAACAACAAGTCAGTTTGATTACTAGGACAGATACATGGCTGTCTGATGACTCTTCTGATGAAGAAGAAGAAGAGATGGCAAATTTCTGCCTGATGGCACTTTCTGATGAATTACCAGAAACTTCAGAACAAAAGGTAAATTTAGATAATCTTGATCTTGAACACAAGTTAAACAAGCTCATGTTAAATTTTCTAAATCTACAAGATAAACAGAGATCAGATAGCAAAAAATCTGATGAATTGCAAAGGACCATGAATAAAGTTATACTTGAAAACCAATTACTAATAGAAGAAAGTTTAGATCACAAAGCAAAAATTGAATTCTATGAAAAAGAAAGAAAAGATCTTTACAAGAAAATTCATGATAAGGAAATCAATGTAAAAGGTTTTCAATAAGCTAAGGAATTCATAAATTTTATTGAGTCCACACCAAAGAACAAAGGAGAGGGTTTAGGATATGTAAAAACAAGTGAAACCCACTTTCTTTGTAAAAGTAACACATCAGATTTCTGATAAATTTTCATCAGAATCTGATTCTGAGTCATGCAAATCAACCTGTTCTGAATACTCTTTTGATAAAACCAACTTTAAAACAAAAAGAAGTGAATGCAAACAAAAATCTTCAAAAATTCCAGAAGCAGTTCACTCATTTTTTCAAAATTATCCACTCATTCCATCACAAGAAAAAACATCAGAAAATTCTAATGAAGATTCTTTTATGTGTGTTGACATACTGAAGCTTGTTCAACACCATCTCCAAAATAAAAGTGAAAAATCTGTTTATAGCTCAATAAATAACAGATATTCTGATGAAAGGCCATCAAGAGAAAACAACATGATTAAAATCTCATCAGAAAGAGTACCCAAGCAAGTCAGGGTACCAAAAACCCTCTAATTTTTTCATTTCAGGACCATCATGTGCAGCAGATCTGGTACTGCGATTCTGGAAGCTCCAAGCACATGACTGGGGACAAGAGCTTACTCAGTAACTTTGTTTCAAAAGTGGGTAAAATGGTAAATTTTGGGAATGGAGTAAAAGGGAGGATTTTGGGATATGGATGCATAAGGTATGGATGTTTGACCATAGAAAAAGTAGCCTATGTAGAAGGCTTAAAGTACAATCTGCTGAGTTGTGGTCAATTCTGTGATAAAAATTTCTTTGGAAATCTTTTAAATTAGTTTTCACAAAAATCGAGGAAATTTTTTCTGGTGATCAAAGAATGAAACAACAATATTTCTGATAAAGAAAATCATCAATCTGATGAAACAACATAAATTCTGATAAAAATATCAGAAAAACTTGTGAAAACATCAAAAACATCCCTGATTTTCAGAACAAATTCTGGCATGCCATCATCTTTATTCATATCTCATAAATTGCATAATTTTTTTTCTCTCGATGTTTTTAATCTTTCTTTCTAGTTTGTATTTATTTTTAAACATAATTTTTTTTTTCTCGTTAATGGTAGTTAAACTTTTCTCTCCTTCATTCATTACACCTTATCAATTAAGTAGTTTGAAGTGACATATAGGCAGATAATCATGATATATTTTCAGAAAATGGCCACCTAAACCATTAATGCAAGAAGGTTTATCTCAGATATTCCTTATGCCATCAAATAGATAATTAAATGACAAAGATTGTGATGAGGCAAAATCTATAAGTAGGTAGATATCATTTATGGCAAACTTCAAGTTTACTATAAATGATCATCACTTTGTGCTATGACTGTCACCATCAAAAAAAAAAAAAAAGGAGGAACCCTAGAATATTCATCTTCATCTTCTTCTTCTTCTTCTTCTTCTTCACATTCACACTTCTTCATTCTCTCAAACATGCTTACCATCAAAGCTGATCATTTCCCACTTCCTCATCATCCTTATCACAACCTCAGACTGAGGACCAACCTTGAGGGTCCTCAATGGGAAGGATGCCAAACCATACTAAACCTGATCATGGGAAGTAAGTTGAAATATGCCCTCATTGCCAACATCATGGTCTTCCCAGATATTCTTCAAACATTCTGGAAAAATGCAAGATTGTTAAGCTATGATGGTATAGGACATATTTCTATTGAAAGTGTGGTGCTCAATCAGAGAATAATGGTAACTGAAAATATCATTAGAATGGTTCTACAACTTGATGATGATAATGAAGTTGTGATGTTCACTAAAGAATAGATAAGTGAAACCTTGGAGCTGATGGGTTACAATCCTGCTAACCCACTAGGAGCAATCAACAAAAATGGCTTCATCAAGCCATGGCAATATCTGGTCACTCAAATGGGTGCATGCTTCTCAAAGAAGAGTATTAACCATCAAGAAGTCTCCCAAAGGTTGATGGAGCCTGTACGAGCACTCCTCCTAGAAACACCTTACAATTTCTCTTATTATTTAATGAAAGATATTGCAAGTAATCTATGGTCTGGCAAGCCATTCTTGGTTTATCCTCATTTTCTGATGAGGATAATCACAAGCCAGCTAGGCTTTGGAGGTGTTCCTACAGGTTTCCCCATAGCTGAGATGAGACTTCAACAGAACATGAATCTCAACATGCTCATACCCACTGACCATAATTCTGGTCTGGTGACAGAATTATGGTTGCTCCTTGAGATAGATCATGGAGAAGGGATGGACCTTGATTAGGTCATTTGTTTTAAACTTTGTTTGGTTGTATAGTTATTCTCTTTGGTAACTAGTTTATATATAGTATATTAGTTGACTTATTTTCTGATGCATGGTTTGGGGGGGGGGAGGTAAAACAAAATCGGATATATAAGAAGCAATATATTCACAAAAGCCAACGTATGATTACCAGATAAACAGATCATTTGTCACGATACTCTGAGTTTCTGATGACATATGATTGAAATCTGGTAATATATGTTAAAATTATCTCTCTAATAGTGTTTCTGTTAAAACTTCAAAATAATTTTTTTATAATAACATAAAAGATTAAGAGACTTGGATGCCACCAGAGAATCATATGTAAGTCCTCCAAACTCATCTCATTCCCTCTCATCAAAAAAAAAAAGGAGCTCACAAGTTTAGGGGGAATCTCAATTAAGAAATTCTGTTGGAAGTTGTTGACTTCTGTTAACCACATGAGAAAGGTGAACAAAATTCAAATCAAAAGAAAAATGTAAATTCTTGACAGAATTTCTGGTCAATTTTTGATGACGTCATCATAATGGATTTTTGACTTTGAAAAAGGAGGAATATCAAGAAGTAAAGCTGATTGGACCATTAACAAAATGGGGTCCACAGAAATGAAGAAGACGTCATATGACCGATAGTATTCTCCAATCATAAGCAAGATTAAATTTTTTTTAATGATTGAAGAAACTACAAGTTGAGAGGATATAACCATGATTACACGATTAACCGTCATTAAATATCTTGATACCAACGATCCAACGGTTACATTCTGAACCAGGTTTCACATCACACGATCTAACGGTAATAAAGATACTTAATGATAAACCAAACCGCCATTACATGGCACGTTTCAAATCCCCTCAACTCCATAAACCCACAAATCTCTGCTAAAACCCTCACTATATAACTCATACTTAGTAGAAATTCAAAAATCACTCACCTTCTTCACAAGGACTTCAAACCACAATATCCCCTGTTTTTCAATCAAAACCCAAAAATCCCTCAATTTTGAACCCTAACTCACAAAAATCAACAATGGCTGAAGTAAACCTCAACATCCCAATTGTTCAACACGATGTACCATTTTTTGAAGACATAGAATTCCTACCAATGAAAGAAAATAACCTGCTGATGAATACAGAGCACTCAGAATATGATGAAAGATGTCAACTTTTGATAGAGTATCTCATAAGGTGCCCAATTTCAAGTGCTTTAACAAAAGGAAGAGAGGTACCAGAAAAGTTACTGCAGTAATTTGTTCACACTCTCACTAAAGATGGAGAAAATCAGATCTCTGCTCATGTGTGGGGAAATGTTTCAGTAATATTAACTCCCGCAAGGGTAAGAGAATGACTTGAACTCCCAGTTCTTGAAAATTACATTGAAGCACCAAGCAGAGAAGATTTGATAAGCTTTATTATTGAACTTGGTTACAAAAACAAGAAAATTAACAAAATTGGAGCAGTAAGAAGAAATGAAATGCCAGCCATCTGGCAAGTGATGATGGAAGTACTGAACAAATGCCTCACATTAAAGATAGGAGGAGCTGATCAAGTCAGTCAAGCTATTCTGTCAATCATGTATGGACTCATAATTGGGCACAAACTTGATTATGGGACAGAAATCTTCAACGTACTCAAAAGATCAATCCTTACCAGAAATGGAAGAATATCCTCACACCTGCCATATCCAAGGTTTATCTCAATCTTTATTTCTGAAACTTTTGCTGAAAGGAACATAGAAATTCCAATTTTGGAAGATATCTGGAGTTCAAATACCATGAAAGCCTGGAGTTCCACTCATGGATGGGAATCAGACAAAGATATCCCTGACTTACCAGAAAGCATGATGTGCCTCATTGTACCAGACTCACCATACAAATTGCAACATGAAGAACTTCTTGCCAAATCATATACTCCAACAGAAGAATCTAGCAAAGAAGTTTATGACTGTTCTTCATCACCAGAAAAAGAAGAAGTTGAGAAGTCTTGGTCATCTGAAACAGAGGCTGTAGGAGGAGAAGGAGTTCTGAAGATAACAAACTCACCAGAAAACAAGTCAGAACATGCTGAGAGCCAAAATATTCATGAAGCTGGAATTCATCATGAGTTTGATATTCATCAAGAGAAAGAACATCAACACTATGAAGAGTCTCATATTGCTGGAGATATTCATGAAGATACTGAAGATCAACATTATGAAGAAACTCACTTTGCTGGAACAACAAATGAAGCCACTGAAGTTATACATCATGATGAGTCTCGGGTTGCTGGTACATATCTTTTAAACACAGTTTTAGTTGACGCTTCTACAAAAAGAACAAAATCAGAAGAATCAATTAATGTTTCTTACAAATTAGAATATAGAAAGACTGATGTTGATGAAGAGGTTACTAGTTCTATTCATCTCAACTCTGAATCAGAAAATGAGGAAGAGATTGAGATCTCAACAGATAGAGATCAGGGAACTGATCAAGAAAATCTAGAAAAAGGTAATTTGTTTACCTCAAAAACTTATGGAGAATCATATATTGATACGATTCAAGGACATAAGGAAATCCAGGATGAAAATGTGTTTTTCACCCCTGGTGGAGATGATTCTGGTACACTTAAGGTTGCACCAAAATCTGGTAAAGCCAAGAGTGACCCAATTATTTCCAAAACAGCTGCAAAAGTGGTTACAACTGGAATGTTAGATGGAACATCTGTTGTTCCAAATATCCCTGAAACACCCATGGCACAAGAAAATTTGGAAACTGTCCTAGAAAATGTTGTCAAAGCTTGCAAAAAGAGTCCAGTAGAAGAAAAGCTTGATTTGCTGCTGACAGAGATAAAGTGCCAAAGAGAAGATATGAAAACTTTATCAGAATCAGTGGAAGTCATTAAGGGACAAACTTAAAGAAACACTGAAGCGCTAAAATCTCTGCAAAAGCTAAAGGAAAAGGAACCAGAAATCAGCATCTCTGCATCAGAAATTCAGAAGATTTTCACAGAAATAGAAAAGATCAAGACACAAGTTACAAGTACTGTGGAGTCAAGCCAATCAAGCAGTACAAACAAGGTCTTCGAGGAAGTCACCATCCTAAGGGCAAACAACAACAGTATCACAGATGCCCTTGAGAAACTGACAAAAGAAGGGACTGCCATGCAGAAGAAAGCTCAAACTGAATTTACAAAAGTACAGAAAAGCATAGCCAGCAACTCAAATCTGGTAGGAGAGGTGCAACAACTGATGAAGAAAATGCAATTCAACATTGCCAGATTAGCTAAAGTGGATCCGAAAGAAATCATGAAAGAATTCCTGTTGAAGGTTCACACCAAGAAATTCCAAAATCAACCCCACAACAATCATATGCTACACCAATCACCGAAGCTGGAACCACTGTAATGGGACCACCTCCAAACGTCTCAAAAGATGAAATGCTGAAAAGGTTAGCAACTTCAAAACCTCAAGTTGTCACAAATTTGAAACTTATAACTTCTCAAACTGTTCCAAAACCAACTTTTTCTGATGACACTGCAATAAGTAAATTAATGAATCTGCAAACAATGAATGAATGGGAACAAGAAGCAGATTCAAGAAAACCACAGATTGTCAAAGAAAAATCTCTAAAACTTAATCTATCATGGTTAGAGAGATTGACAGGGATGTAATGATATTCCCTGAATACAATCTGGTGAAATACTATTGGATAAAAGAAGATGTACCAGAAAGGCCACCAACTCCTGTAAGAATGGCTAGAAGTGAAGAGAAGTTAAAAAGAGGTCCAAGAAGCATTCACTACACCAATGAGAATCCAGTAAAAAGAATCTTAAAAGTGGATGAAGTAAAAGTTGGAACTGATGGTGTTGTAGGGACGTATGTGCAGAACAGATACACACTTCTACGAGAAAATGGGGAAGAAGAAAAAATGACTGATGAAGATATTGCTGATAGATTACATCCTTTAGACATTCTGTTCATGAAGGATCAATATGAAAAAGAAAAGAAAAACAGCAAAGAAGTCAGAAGAGCATTAAAAGGCATATCAAATGCTGGAATACAGCTGTTTGAAAGAATGGCTTTTTCAGACTTTGATTTATGCATCAACTATGATTATGTGCACAACAAAAAGGTCTATATCAGTGCACCAAAGACAAGTATTCCCTCAGAGCTGTTGGAAGATGCAAGATCTAGAGACATCATTGTACTGCCAAGTAAAAACGACACACATAACTATGGTGTAATCTTCAGAGATATTGAGAAGAACAAAGCTCTGTTCAGAAGTGTTGATATCTGCAAATACTCAAATCAAACACTGAAGTTTATCATGAAAAGTATAAACAAGAGACAAGAACAACTTCAGAAGACATGAATGAACAAAGAGGATGAAAGACGGGAAATTGAACAAATGATTAAAGAATTGATTCAAGCAAGAAACTGGTACAAAGACATGTATGACATCTGCAACAAGTATATCTCTTACAAGAAGCAATTAAAGCATGGAGATGTGGTAAAGAAATTGAAGCTGTTTTGAAGATCATATTTGTTTTTAAAATTCCATCTCATTATGTAATTTGTTTCTCAAAATAGCAGTAACTGGTTTGATTTGCAAATTCTAAGTTTCCAATGTTTAGAAATTTACTGTTCATGAGATACTTCATTTTCTTACAATACTTAGGGGGAAACTGTTAGGAAACTTTATGTAAGTATTGAAGAAAATCAGATTCGACTTGATCTGTGAAGAAGATAACAGTCTTGAAGATCAAAACAAGATGAAGAAGATCGTATAAGACAACTGAAAGCAACAATATCTACTTCAAAGTATCATAAGTTGATCAAGAGCTGAAGAAGGTTATCAGAAAAGGTCTTTTTGATGGATCTGTTGATATTTCTGATGCAATATCATCAGTTTCTCACAATTCTGATGATTTGTTCACCAGAATTTCCGATGAAGTGGTTTATCAGAAATTCTAATAGTCTAAAATCAGCTCTATCCTGCCACACTAACCGAAGCAAGTTGACATTATTGGATCTCATGATGAAAAAGGCAAATTGATTGTTGGATTCAATGAATATGTCAAGATGCTACTTTTTACAGGAATATACATGAATAAACAAATGTTTATTCATGTATTCAAGCCGTCTATAAAAAGAAGGCTCATCAAGCAAAGGAAAATGAGTTAACCTAAGCATTCATGCATATTACAAACTCCATTGTCCTTTTACCTCAGAATTCAAGTATTCATTTGTAATAGAGAATAATCTTACAATCACCTTGTAAAACATTTTGTTTCAAAGTGATATAAACTTGAAAATTCTGTAGGTCTTGTTTCTTGAAAGTCTGATTTCAATTTCCGTACACGGTTTTCATATCTATTAAAATCACTTGCCATATTACGTGAAAATAAGTTTTTAAGTCCAAACTGGGACCAACATGAACCTTACGCCTTTTTTACTCTCTGATCGAGATTCTCGGCATTGAAAAATATTTGTAAACTAAATCACACGTGTATATGTTGAAATTTAAGAGATATACAATCAAGAAAATCAAGAGCAATGGGGATATATATGGGGATTAGACACCAAAAAATAAACACTCCAAAAATAGCTACAATTTAAGGTATGTGTTTAGTGATGGCATCAGATTCCTAATTAATGGAGAAAGGTCTGGTGGCAAGAAAAGCTGGTTCCAGGAGGATGTCCAGTGTTTTCCCTCGACGATTCGATTCTTGGATGGTTGGTTTGGCCCTTGTTCCAGTAACTCGAATCCTAACCCGGTATATCCCATTTTAGTTTTACACCATTGTGAACCTTATGCCTTTTTTTCTCTCTGAACGAGGTTCTCGGCATTGAACAATCTTCGTAAACTAAATCACACGTGTATATGTTGACATTTAAGGGATATACAGTAAAGAAAACCAAGAGCAATGGTGATATATATGGGGATTAGACACCAAAAAATAAAAACTCCAAAAATAGCTACAATTTAAGGTATGTGTTTAGTGACGGCATCAGATTCCTAATTTATGGAGAAAGGTTTGGTTGCAAGAAAAGCTGCTTCCAGGAGGTTTTCAAGTGTTTTCGCTCGATGATTCCATTCTTGGGTGGTTGGTTTGGCCTTTGTTCCTGTAACTCGAATCCTAGCCCGAAATATCCCATTTTAGTTTAACACCATTGTGAACCTTACGCCTTTTTTTCTCTCTGAACGAGGTTCTCAGCATTGAAAAATCTTCGTAAACTAAATCACACGTGTATATGTTGACATTTAAGAGATATACAGTCAAGAAAATCAAGAGCAATAGTGATATATATGGGATCAGACACCAAAAAATAAACACTCCAAAACTAGCTACAATTTAAGGTATGTGTTTAGTGACGGCATCAGAATCCTAATTAATGGAGAAAGGTCTGGTGGCAAGAAAAGTTGCTTCCAGGAGGTTGTCAAGTGTTTTCGCTCGACGATTCCATTCTTGGGGGGTTGGGTTGGCCCTTGTTCCTCTAACTAAAATCCTAGTCCTAGATATCCCATTTTAGTTTTACACCATTGTGAACCTTATGCCTTTTTTACTCTCTGATCGAGGTTCTCGGCGTTGAAAAATATTCGTAAATTAAATCACACGTGTAAATGTTGACATTTAAGAGATATACAGTCAAGAAAATCAAGAGCAATGGTGATATATTTGCGGAATAGACACCAAAAAATAAACACTAAAAAAATAGCTACAATTTAAGGTATGTGTTTAGTGACGGCATCTGATTCCTAATTTTTGGAGAAAGGTCTGGTGGCAGGAAAAGCTGCTTCCAGGAGGTTATCAAATGTTTTCGCTCGACGATTCCATTCTTGGGTGGTTGGTTTGGCACTTGTTCCTGTAACTCGAATCCTAGCCCCGTATATCCCATTTTTGTTTTACACCATTGTGAACCATACGTGGTTTTTACTCTCTGATCGAGGTTCTCGGCATTGAGAAATCTTCGTAAACTAAATAACACATGTATATGTTGACATTTAAGAGATATACAGTCAAAAAAATCTAGAGCAATGGTGATATATATGCGGATTAGACACCAAAAAATAAACATCTAAAAAATAGCTACAATTTAAGTTTTGCGTTTGGTGTCGGCATCAGATTCCTAATTGATGGAGAAAGGTTTGGTGGCAAAAAAAGCTGCTTCCAGGAGGTTATCAAGTGTTTTCGCTCGACGATTCCATTCTTGGGTAGTTGGTTTGGCCCTTGTTCCAGTAACTCAAATCCTAGCCCGGTATATCCCGTTTTAGGATTACACCATCGTGATCCTTACGCCTTTTTTACTCTCTGATCGAGGTTCTCGGCATTGAAAAATATTCGTAAACTAAATCACACGTGTAAATGTTGACATTTAAGAGATATACAGTCAAGAAAATCAAGAGCAATGGTGATATATATGCGGATTAGACACCAAAAAATAAACACTCATAAATAGCTACAATTTAAGGTATGTGTTTAGTGAAGACATCAGATTCCTAATTGATGGAGAAAGGTCTGGTGGCAAGAAAAGCTGCTTCTAGGAGGTTGTCAAGTGTTTTCGCTCGACGATTCCATTCTTGGGTGGTTGGTTTGGCCCTTGTTCCTGTAACTCAAATCCTAGCCCGGTAAATCCCATTTAATTTTACACCGTTGTGAACCTTACGCCTTTTTACTCTCTGATCGAGGTTCTCGGCATTGAAAAATCTTCGTAAACTATATCACACATGTATATGTTGACATTTAAGAGATATACAGTTAAGAAAATCAAAAGCAATGGTGAGATATATGCGGATTAGACACCAAAAAATAAACACCCAAAAAATAGATACAATTTAAGGTTTGTGTTTAGTGACGACATCAGATTCCTAATTGATGGAGAAAGGTTCGGTGGCAAGAAAAGCTGCTTCCAGGAGGTTGTCAAGTGTTTTCGCTCGACAATTCCATTCTTGGGTGGTTGGTTTGGCCCTTGTTCCTGTAACTCGAATCCTAGCCCGGTATATCCCATTTTAGTTTTACACCATTATGAACCTTACGCCTTTTTTACTCTCTGATCGAGGTTCTCAGCATTGAAAAATATTCGTAAACTAAATCACTGGTGTAAATGTTGACATTTAAGAGATGTACAATCAAGAAAATCAAGAGCAATGGTTATATATATGCGGATTAGACACCAAAAAATAAACACTAAAAAATAGCTACAGTTTAAGGTATGTGTTTAGTGACAGCATCAGATTCCGAATTGATGGAGAAAGGTCTGGTGGCAAGAAAAGCTGCTTACAGGAGGTTGTCAAGTGTTTTCGCTCGATGATTCCATTCTTGGGTCGTTGGTTTGGCCTTTGTTCCTGTAACTCGAATCCTAGCCCGGAAAATCCCATTTTAGTTTTACAGCATTGTGAACCTTACGCCTTTTTCTCTCTCTGAACGAGGTTCTCGGCATTGAAAAATCTTCGTAAACTAAATCACACGTGTAAATGTTGACATTTTTGAGTTATACAGTCAAGAAAATCAAGAGCAATGGTGATATATATGCGGATTAGACACCAAAAAATAAACATTAAAAAATAGCTACAATTTAAGGTATGTGTTTAGTAACGGCATCAGATTCCTAATTTATGGAGAAATGTCTGGTGGCAAGAAAAGCTGCTTCCAAGAGGTCGTCAAGTGTTTTCGCTCGACGATTCCATTCTTGGGTGGTTGGGTTGGCCCTTGTTCCTGTAACTCGAATCCTAGCCCGGTATATCCCATTTTAATTTTACACCATTGTGAACCTTACGCCTTTTTTACTCTCTGATCGAGGTTCTCGGCAATGAAAAATATTCGTAAACTAAATCACACGTGTAAATGTTGACATTTAAGAGATATACTGTCAAGAAAGTCAAGAGCAATGGTGATATATATATGCGGATTAGACACCAAAAAATAAACACTAAAAATAGCTACAATTTAAGGTATGTGTTTAGTGACGGCATCAGATTCCTAATTGAAGGAGAAAGGTCTGTTGGAGAGAAAAGCTGCTTCCAGGAGGTTGTCAAGTGTTTTCGCTCGACGATTCCATTCTTGGGTGGTTGGTTTGGCCCTTGTTCCTGTAACTCGAATCCTAACCCTGTATATCCGATTTAATTTTACACCGTTGTGAACATTACGCCTTTTTACTCTCTGATCGAGGTTCTCAGCATTGAAAAATCTTCGTAAACTAAATCACACATGTATATGTTGACATTTAAGAGATATACTGTCAAGAAAATCAAGAGCAATGGTGATATATATGCGGATTAGACACCAAAGAATAAACACCCAAAAATAGCTACAATTTAAGTTTTGTGTTTAGTGACTGCATCAGATTCCTAATTGATGGAGAAAGGTCTGGTGGCAAGAAAAGCTGCTTCCAGGAGGTTGTCAAGTGTTTTCGCTCGACGATTCCATTCTTGGGTGGTTGGTTTGGCCCTTGTTCCTGTAAGTCAAATCCTAGCCCGGTATATCCTATTTTAGTTTTACACCATTGTGAACCTTACGCCTTTTTTACTCTCTGATCGAGGTTCTCGGCATTGAAAAATATTCGTAAACTAAATCTCACGAGTAAATGTTGACATTTTAGAGATATACAGTCAAGAAAATCAAGAGCAATGGTAATATATATGCGGATTAGACACCAAAAAATAAACACTAAAAAATAGCTACAATTTAAGGTATGTGTTTAGTGACGGTATCAGATTTCCTAATTTATGGAGAAATGTCTGGTGGCAAGAAAAGCTGCTTCCAGGAGGTCGTCAAGTGTTTTCGCTCGACGATTCCATTCTTGGGTGGTTGGGTTGGCCCTTGTTCCTGTAACTCGAATCCTAGCCCGGTATATCCCATTTTAATTTTACACCCTTGTGAACCTTACGCCTTTTTTACTCTCTGATCGAGGTTCTCGGCATTGAAAAATATTCGTAAACTAAATCACACGCGTAAATGTTGACATTTAAGAGATATTCAGTCAAGAAAATTAAGAGCAATTGGGATATATATATGCGGATTAGACACCAAAAAATAAACACTAAAAAATAGCTACAATTTAAGGTATGTGTTTAGTGACGGCATCAGATTCCTAATTGATGGAGAAAGGTTTGTTGGAGAGAAAAGCTGCTTCCAGGAGGTTGTCAAGTGTTTTCGCTCGACGATTCCAATCTTGGGTAGTTGGTTTGGCCCTTGTTCCTGTAACTCGAATCCTAGCCCGGTATATCCCATTTAATTTTACACCGTTGTGAACGTTACGCCTTTTTACTCTCTGATCGAGGTTCTCGGCATTGAAAAATCTTCGTAAACTAAATCACACATGTATATGTAGACATTTAAGAGATATGCAGTGAAGAAAATCAAGAGCAATGGTGATATATATGCGGATTAGACACCAAAAAAAACACCCAAAAAATAGCTACAATTTAAGGTTTGTGTTTAGTGACGACATCAGATTCCTAATTGATGGAGAAAGGTCTGGTGGCAAGAAAAGCTGCTTCAAGGAGGTTGTCAAGTGTTTTCGCTCGACTATTCCATTCTTGGGTGGTTGGTTTGGCCCTTGTTCCTGTAACTCGAATCCTAGCCTGATATATCTCATTTTAGTTTTACACCATTGTGAACCTTACGCCTATTTTACTCTCTGATCAAGGTTCTTGGCATTGAAAAATATTCGTAAACTAAATCACAGGTGTATATGTTGACATTTAAGAGATATACAATCAAGAAAATCAAGAGCAATGGTTATATATATGCGGATTAGACACAAAAAAATAAACACTAAAAAATAGCTTCAATTTAAGGTATGTGTTTAGTGACGGCATCAGATTTCTAATTGATGGAGAAAGGTCTGGTGGCAAGAAAAGCTGCTTCCAGGAGGTTATCAAATGTTTTCGCTCGACGATTCCATTCATGGGTGTATGGTTTGGCCCTTGTTCCTGTAACTCGAATCCTAGCCCGGTATATTCCATTTTTTTACACCATTGTGAACCATACGCCTTTTTTACTTTCTGATCGAGGTTCTCGACATTGAAAAATCTTTGTTAACTAAATCACACATGTATATGTTGACATTTATGAGATATACAGTCAAGTAAATCAAGAGAAATGTTGATATATATGCAGATTAGACACCAAAAAATTAACACCCAAAAAATATCTACAATTTAAGGTTTGTGTTTAGTGACGGCATCAGATTCCTAATTGATGGAGAAAGGTCTGGTGGCAAGAAATGCTGCTTCCAGGAGGTTGTCAAGTGTTTTCGCTAGACGATTCCATTCTTGGGTGGTTGGTTTGGCCCTTGTTCCTGTAACTCGAATCCAAACCTGGTATATTCCGTTTTTGTCTTACACCATTGTGAACCTTATGCCTTTTTTACTCTCTGAACGAGGTTCTCGGCATTGAAAAATCTTCGTAAACTAAATCACAAGTGTAAATGTTGACATTTAAGAGATATACAATCAAGAAAATCAAGAGCAATGGTGATATACATGCGGATTAGACACCAAAAAATATACACTCAAAAAATAGATACACTTTAAGGTATGTGTTTAGTGACAGAATCAGATTCCTAATTGATGGAGAAATGTCAGGTGACAAGAAAAGCTGCTTCTAGGAGGTTGTCAAGTGTTTTCGCTCGATGATTCCGTTCTTGGGTGGTAGGTTTGGCCCTTGTTCCTGTGACTCGAATTCTAGCCCGGTATATCCCATTTTAGTTTTACACCATTGTGAACCTTACGCCTTTTTTACTCTCTGATCGAGATTCTCGGCATTGAAAAATCTTCGCAAACTAAATCACACATGTATATGTTGACATTTAAGAGAAATACAGTCAAGAAAATCAAGAGCAATGGTGATATATATGCGGATTAGACACCAAAAAATAAACTCCCCAAAAATAGCTACATTTTAAGGTTTGTTTTTAGTGACGGCATCAGATTCCTAATTGATGGAGAAAAGGTCTAGTGGCAAGAATAGCTGCTTCCAGGAGGTTGTCAATTGTTTTCGCTCGACGATTCCATTCTTGGGTGGTTGGTTTGGCCCTTGTTCCTGTAACTTGAATCCTAGCCCGGTATATCCGATTTTATTTTTACACCATTGTGAACCTTATGCCTTTTTTAATCTCTGATCGAGGTTCTCGGCATTGAAAAATCTTCGTAAACTAAATCACACATGTATATGTTGACATTTAAGAGATATACAGTCAAGAAAATCAAGATCAATGGTGATATATATGCGGATTAGACACCAAAAAATAAACACCCAAAAAATAGCTACGATTTAAGGTTTGTGGTTAGTGACGGCATCAGATTCCTAGTTGATGGATAAAGGTTTGGTTATAAGTAAAGCTGCTTCCAGGAGGTTGGCAAGTGTTTTCGCTCGACGATTCCAATCTTGGGTGGATGGTTTTTCCCTTGTTCCTGTAACTCGAATCCTAGCCCGGTATATCCCATTTTAGTTTTACACCATTGTGAACCTTATGCCTTTTTTACTCTCTGATCGAGGTTCTCGGCATTGAAAAATGTAAGACCCTAACACGTATTTGACAAAACTCACAGCGGAAGTTCGTGCCATAAATTTATTTCATTATATAATACTTTGACTTACTTAAAAAAATTCATTTTAATATAACTCTTTCACATAAATTTTTGTCAAATAACTCATTTACAAATACAAAAATAATTATATCTTATGTCTGTTATATTACATACACCAACGTTCCCGTGCAATCTATCTTGTGACTCGGTCTTTGATCTCTATTCCCCGTGATAATCGCCCGTGTCTCGTACAACCTGCACTCACACATACATTCATAACATTTGCACACATTATATAAACAAGATTCATTCCCGTACACTTCCCATTTCGTTATCTTCCTAACTTAAACATTCCCTTTGCGTATGCATTTCCCGGTGAGGCTTCAATAATGTACCTGCATTACTTTTCATTCTCAAGGCACACTGTTAATAACGTTATTACTCAACGCATCTAAATCATGCGTTCATACATTCCAACATGCATACATACCTTCCTACATATCTACATACATGCATACACTCATACGCACCTTTATGCATACATACATACACATTTACATACGTACCTACATTCCTACATCCACGTTCAAGATCTTGCATACCTCTTACATACACATACTTCAATTGCATGGGACTTAAACTTAGATTTATAGCCTATAAACATTAAAAGCACGATCAAAATCATGATTGGGAGGTCCGCCGTAGTCCACGGTTAACATACCGAAGCCTACGTTCCATAAATCGACTTAAATAACAAATTTCAGCTTTTTGGACATGGGGAGGGTGTCAGCGACGGCCCTAGGGGGCGTCGGCGACGACCCTTGGATTTACGCGTAGCCCGAACCCCTCGTAGGCAGTAAAATAAGGCATAGGAGAAAACTGAGTTTGTAGAGCCCGTCGGCGACGCCCCAAAGGCCGTCGGCGACGCCCTCTAGATATTGCATTTTTCTGTAGCTCCGTTTCGTCGTCCGTACGCACTAAAACGCGCATAACTTTTGAACCGTTTACCCGTTTAACCTCCCGTTTCTTCCTACATGCTCGTAATTTGACATTCTATCATGTGAATTTGAAATCCCATATTCGGATTAAGGAAATTCTTTACTTACGTGCTATCGGTTTATTATTCATTTACGATTTATCCGACCCGTTCATGTTTTTATCAAATAACTCATTCCTTTTAACTTAAAACTTACATGAACATTATGACCATAATACTTTTACATTATCCGGAGTGTCGTACTTGGGGTTTATGCACCCGATACCGGTATTCGTTAAATTCATTCGTTATTACGTAATTGAACATTAAATAGTACAATTTCCATCTAAGAAATTATTTATTCATTTACTCATAATTTACTACCGAACCTCTTGCCCTTTAACCCGCATCACCGTTTCACGGTTAGCATGCTTACATACAGTTTTATCCATAACCCGGTTATCATACCGAAGTTGTTACTTATGCAACCTTTCCGGTATGCAATAAAACCTCATTTTGACCCATTTGATTTACTTAGAGAAATTCATCGATATCATGCAACTCATTCCTATTTGACCTCAATTATCATTCTTAATTAAATCACACCTAACTTTACATAAACAACTAAGAAGTGATTACGGAAATCACTTACCTTGTGCATTCGTGTCCGTATCCGCTTCCTTGCCTCCTTTTGACCCATTAGCCTTTCATGTTTGAGTCCATCTCGACATGATTCCTCTACTTTCATGCCACCAAATCACATTCTCATTAGCATACACAATTGTACATGTTAACGATCATATCAATCGCATATTTCACATTTGACTTTCTTTAGTCACAATTAACAAGCATAAGACATATAATCAAATTCATATCCTTTCAAACTCATGTAATTCGTCATACAATCACAAATATCACGTATTGACATAACATGTAACTTACGACTTCCTATAATCCTATTTTTACGAAAACAAATCATATCATGCTTCTTATGCGTAGTTGACTTTCAGAAGTCAACAATTCATCATGTGAACTTTCGACTTATTCTCATCTACTCGTAATATCAAAGTAGGCTATACGAAAGGCACCATATACATTACCTACTCTCGATACAAATGTGCTTACAACCATATTCAAATTAGTAATTTAACATGATCATGCCATCATTTTCGTATTTCGTTCCTATATATCCAAGCTTTTTCATAACATTTTGCATCCTAACTTCACTTAAGCATTTCATCATACACTTGGTTTGCGTACAACCTTCTAAACATAAGGTACAACTAATTCATGCACAATCTCTTAATTTCATACATGATTCATCAAATCCTCATACTAATTAACATATATCATTCACACATAAACATTCAAACATATTATCATCATATTTCTTTCAATTCTTCTAACAAGACTCCATATTACTCACATAATTCATCAATATTCAACAAGAATTAAACATGGATGGTGATTCAACTCATCATTCTCACCATAACTAATGGGTTTCACCTCTAAGCATCAAATTAACCTAAATAATGCATAACCCATGTTCTATATGATGATTCTAACATATCCTCATGCTCAATTTCATACCAATTCACGATTTACAACATAACCCAATTCGTGGATAATCACCAATCTAGAATTTAAGACATACCTTATGATCCCCTCGTGTAGGTGATCACAAATTCGTGTTCGGTTCTGAATTTGAGCTTCGTTTATCCTT
The DNA here is from genome assembly GCA_030545235.1 of Helianthus tuberosus. NCBI lineage: Eukaryota > Viridiplantae > Streptophyta > Magnoliopsida > Asterales > Asteraceae > Helianthus > Helianthus tuberosus. Next base: position 188,585,932 of record CM060449.1, read on the forward strand.
CCAATTTGATGGATTAGATGAAGTTAGGGTTTTGGCTTCATGAGAGCTCCTGCTCTCTCTAGAACACACGATCGTGTGTGTTTGTGTGTGTAATTTTTTTAGTTATTAATTCAACTTTCAATTTAACCCACTTTAGTCCCTCAAGTTGTCACTAATTATTAATGGGCACAACTTTCATTCCTTTAATTGTTTTTACCATTTTGTTAACTTGGTTAAATAACCTAGTCATTCATTTCTTGATGTACCATACGAGAACATTTAACAATTATAAACATTCGAATTTCGGGGCGTTACAAGTCTATCCCCTTAAATGAGGTTTCGTCCCCGAAACCTTTCTCATTTCCATTAAACACTTATTATCCTTTCTTCCAACTCATCAACATGACCGCTAGCCCGTCTTAATGACAATCTTCTATCTTCAAGAACCCGCCCCAGAGTTCATATTAGTGTCGCTTTCACTAGTAGCGCTAATTTCTATCGTACTTCATAGCTAGTGGTTCATTCATCATCTCAATGCTCGTATATCATATACGATATATCATTTTTGTTTACTTGAAACAATTGTAACATTTCATTAATAACATTCCTTTTGTTTATATCCGATATTCATATTATTTTTGTCGGCTATATGATCTTACTTCAAAATTCATACATACACCAATCTGTTTATCTTCAATAGGTACATCATAATAATAGATACTACCCATTCTTTACTCATAAACTATTCATATAATTGACCCCTTTCAAACAGTTCCATACTTTTCATACTTTACCTTTATATAACATTCTCATTTCCTCGACCCGTTTACAACAGGTCAATATTTATACTTATTCAAACTTGTAATGATACTTACATTCATATGATCCGTTTATAACAGATCTAATACCCTCATCTCATCTTCTTAAAATTACATTCTATGCATATATCATATAATATTTGGTTCTTGTTTTGTTATCGCAACAAAACTACTATTTCATAGTCACATATACGCGCTTAACTCCAAAGTTGACATCGTCCTATGTTATTATGCGTACCTTTACGTTACCTTCAAATTGTCTCATTTCTTCTACATTACTATTCCCCTTAATTCATGCCTCACTTAATTTGCCTAAGCAAGTGTATCATGCAGGTTCTTCATAAGAGAATTTAACCAGTACCCGAAATTTTCGTTCAAAACTTTTAAGATTTACTTCTTAATGACATAGTTTTTCTTCTTATGTCAAATGTTAAAAATTAAACATTCCATACCCTACCATACCTAATCGACATGAGTTAAAACATTTTACTTACCTCGATTTCAATTTCACACTTCAGCGATCCATAAATCAGAACGATCCGCTCCTTCGCGAGTACTAACCGTACCAAGCCAGCTTTCATTCATCCTTGTAACGGGCTTCCACTCATGCACATTCTTTTACCACTTCGATTGGTTTCATCACATTCATAATTCTACCCGTAACATCTACAAAATCGGCGATTAGCACCTTTCATTCAAACCTTCATTACATCATTTCAGTATTCTTGCCAAAACTTACCCCTTCCCAATCATACTTAGACTGTTGTCCGGGTCGTAGCCCGTCATTCATTACGGCTCCTAAGAGTCGATTACTAACACATCTAACACATAACATGTTCAAAACTTCTTTCTTTCGTCAAAATTTAGGTTTGCGTGCCAAACGTTATGCTCACCTATAAGTATAAAACTTAACAATTCAAAAACATTAAATATATCGAGTTTGAATAACGATTACCATATGAACCGCATGACTCATTCGTCTCTTTAACCCTTCTTGTATACAAATGTATTTGCTTATATATATATATATATATATATATACACACACACACATTAATTCACACATATATATAAGTTTAAGACATAACTTGGATAACATTCGCTTTTGAAGAATATTTACTTGCTTAGTCCGTAATTACTTACATATTCGAATCTTTTCATTCTTATCATTCATTATGTTTCGAACCCGTCGCGTGGTTTCTAACGTCTCATTCATACTTTTATTCTTTCTTTGTTTCGAATCCGCCTCGCGGATTCTAACATATCATTCATGCTTTCATTCCTTTCATGCTTCGAATCCGTCTCGCGGATTCTAACATATCATTTATACATCTCATTTCCTTGAATCCGTTTTACGGATTCAAACATTCCATTCATGCCTTTCATTCCTTGAATCCGTCTCGCGGATTCTAACAATGTATTCACATCTTTCATTCTTTGAATCCGTCTCGCGGATTCAAACATTTCATTCATATATTGTTGATCCGTACTTTCTTACGGATTCAACATTCTTCATTCTTATCACTCATACTTTTCACTCTTACGTAGTACTCTCAATTTTTTCGAGAGTCTTACTACCCATTTCACCCGCACACCCACCAGCTACCTAGTTCTACCGGACATACCTGCGATAATTACCATGGTCTCACGAACGTCATAAGATTCTTGTGTACTGGCCAGGTGCGCAATCCACGTACTAGTTTCGTGCCTTCGTGTAATCATCGCCTTATGAACGAGAAATGGGTTTCAGTTTCTTGCACATCTCTAAGATTTTCCCGAAGACCTTATCATTGTCTTTCGTTTAATAATTGCCCTCCCAAGGAGATTTCTTCCTTTTTCTTTTAACATTGGTACCCATACATATTAATAGTGTGTACCTGGGGTTCATTAGCCTAGTTGCATCTTTGCCAGCCTTAGTATTCATCCTATTCTGCATCCACGGACCATACTCTTCAAACACTTATGCTTACCTTGCACATACGAAAACCGTTAGTTTCTTCATTCACACGCAAAAGCGCATTCTTACATTCGCTTCTACCCTTGGTTCTTGATCGAGTCTTAGATTGTATGGGCTCCTTATCACAAGAGCACACAGGTTTGAGTTCAAGTACTTACCTTCTGGTGCTTGATTCTCTCAAACCAGGGCTCTGATACCAACTTGTAAGACCCTAACACATATTTGACAAAAGTCACAGCGGAAGTTCGTGCCATAAATTTATTTCATTATATAATACTTTAACTTACTTAAAAAAATCATTTTAATATAACTCTTTCACATAAATTTTTGTCAAATAACTCATTTACAAATACAAAAATAATTATATCTTATGTCTGTTATATTACATACACCAACGTTCCCGTACAATCTATCTTCTGACTCGGTCTTTGATCTCTATTCCCCGTGATAATCGCCCGTGTCTCGTACAACCTGCACTCACACATACATTCATAACATTAGCACACATTATATAAACAAGATTCATTCCCGTACACTTCCCATTTCGTTATCTTCCTAACTTAAACATTCCCTCTGCGTATGCATTTCCCGGTGAGGCTTCAATAATGTACCTGGATTACTTTTCATTCTCAAGGCACACTGTTAATAACGTTATTACTCAACGCATCTAAATCATGCGTTCATACATTCCGACATGCATACATACCTTCCTACATCTCTACATACATGCGTACACTCATATACACCTTTATGCATACATACATACATATTTACATACGTACCTACATTCCTACATCCACGTTCAAGATCTTGCATACCTCTTACATACACATACTTCAATTGCATGGGATTTAAACTTAGATTTATAGCCTATAAACATTAAAAGCATGATCAAAATCGACTTAAATAACAAATTTCAGCTTTTTGGACATGGGGAGGGCGTCGGCGACGGCCCTAGGGGGCGTCGGCGACGGCCCTTGGATTTAGGCGTAGCCAGAACCCCCCGTAGGAAGTAAAATAAGGCTTCGGAGAAAACTGAGTATGTAGAGCCCATCGGCGACGCCCTCTAGATATTGCATTTTTCTGCAGCTCCGTTTCGTTGTCCGTACGCACTAAAACGCGCATAACTTTTGAACCGTTTACCCGTTTAACCTCCTGTTTCTTCCTACATGCTCGTAATTTGAAATTCTATCATGTGAACTTGAAATCCCATATCCTGATTAATGAAATTCTTAACTTACGTGCTATCGGTTTATTATTCATTTACGATTTATCTGACCTGTTCATGTTTTTATCAAATAACTCATTCCTTTTAACTCAAAACTTACATGAACATTATGACCATAATACTTTTACATTATCCGGAGTGTCGTACTTGGGGTTTACGCACCCGATACCCGGTATTCGTTAAATTCATTCGTTATTACGTAATTGAACATTAAATAGTACAATTTCCATCTATGAAATTGTATTCATTTACTCATAATTTACTACCGAACCTCTTGCCCATTAACCCGCGTTACCGTTTCTGGGTTAGCATGCTTACATACAATTTTATCCATTACCTGGTTATCATACCGAAGTTTTTACTTATGCAATCTTTCCGGTATGCAATAAAACCTCATTTTGACCCATTTGATTTACTTAGCGAAATTCATAGATATCATGCAACTCATTCCTATTTGACCTCCATTATCATACTTAATTAAATCACACCTAACTTTACATAAACAACTAAGAAGTGATTACGGAAATCACTTACCTTGTGCATTCGTGTTCGTATCCGCTTCCTTGCCTCCTTTTGAACCATTAGCCTTTCATGTTTGAGTCCATCTCGACATGATTCCTCTACTTTCATGCCACCAAATCACATTCTCATTAGCATACACAATTGTACATGTTAACGATCATATCAATCGCATATTTCACATTTGACTTTCTTTAGTCACAATTAACAAGCATAAGACATATAATCAAATTCATATCCTTTCAAACTCATGTAATTCGTCATGCCATCACAAATATCACGTATTGACATAACATGTAACTTACGACTTCCTATAATCCTATTTTTACGAAAACAAATCATATCATGGTTCTTTATGCTTAGTTGACTTTCAGAAGTCAACAATTCATCATGTGAACTTTCGACTTATTCTCATCTACTCGTAATATCAAAGTAGGCTATACGAAAGGCACCATATACATTACCTACTCTCGATGCAAATGTGCTTACAACCATATTCAAATTAGTAATTTAACATGATCATGCCATCATTTTCGTATTTCGTTCCTATATACACAAAGCTTTTTCATAACATTTTGCATCCTAACTTCACTTAAGCATTTCATCATACACTTGGTGGGCGTACAACCTTCTAAACATAAGGTACAACTAATTCATGCACAATCTCCTAATTTCATACATGATTCATCAAATCCTCATACTAATTAAAATACATCATTCACACATAAACATTCAAACATATTATCATCATAGTTCTTTCAATTCTTCTAACAAGACTCCATATTACTCACATAATTCATCAATATTCAACAAGAATTAAACATGGATGGTGATTCAACTCATTATTCTCACCATAACTAATGGGTTTCACTTCTAAGCATCAAATTAACCTAAATAATGCATAACCCATGTTCTATATGATGATTCTAACATATCCTCATGCTCAATTTCATACCAATTCATGATTTACAACATAACCCAATTCGTGGATAATCACCAATCTAGAATTTAGGACATACCTTATGATCCCCTCGTGAAGGTGATCACAAATTCGTGTTCAGTTCTGAATTTGAGCTTCATTTATCCTTCCAATTTGATGGATTAGATGAATTTAGGGTTTTGGCTTCATGAGAGTTCCTGCTCTCTCTAGAACACACGATCGTGTGTGTTTGTGTGTGTAATTTTTTTAGTTATTAATTCAACTTTCAATTTAACCCACTTTAGCCCCTCAAGTTGTCACTAATTATAAATGGGCACAACTTTCATTCCTTTAATTGTTTTTACTATTTTGTTAACTTGGTTAAATAACCTAGTCATTCATTTCTTGATGTACCATACGAGAACATTTAACAATTATAAACATTCGAATTTTGGGGCGTTACAAAAAATCTTCGTAAACAAAATCACACATGTATATGTTGACGTTTAAGAGATATACAGTTAAGAAAATCTAGAGCAATGGTGATATATATGCGGATTAGACTCCAAAAAATAAACACCAAAAAAATAGCTACAATTTAAGGTTTGTGTTTAGTGATGACATCAGATTCCTAATTGATGAAGAAATGTCTGGTGGCAAGAAAAGTTGCTTCCAGGAGGTTGTCAAGTGTTTTAGGTCGACGATTCCATTCTTGGGTGGTTGGTTTGGACCTTGTTCCTTTAACTCGAATCCTAGCCTAGAATATCCCATTTTAGTTTTACACCATTGTGAAGCTTACGCCTTTTTTACTCTCTGATAGAGGTTCTCGGCACTGAAAAATCTTCGTAAACAAAATCACACGTGTATATGTTGACATTTAAGAGATATACAATCAAGAAAATCAAGAGCAATGGTTATATATATGCAGATTAGACACCAAAAAATAAACACTAAAAAATAGCTAGAATTTAAGGTATGTGTTTAGTGACGACATCAGATTCCTAATTGATGGAGAAAGGTCTGGTGGCAAGAAAAGCTGCTTCCAGGAGGTTGTCAAGTGTTTTCGCTCGACGATTCCATTCTTGGGTGGTTGGTTTGGCCCTTGTTCCTGTAACTCCAATCCTGGCCCGGTATATACCATTTTAGTTTTACACCATTGTGAACCTTACGCCTTTTTTACTCTCTGATCGAGGTTCTCGACATTGAAAAATCATCGTACACAAAATCACACATGTATATGTTGACATTTAAGAGATATAAAGTCAAGAAAATCAAAAGTAATGGTGATATATATGCGGATTAGACACCAAAAAATAAACACCCAAAAAATAGCTACAATTTAAGGTTTGTGTATAGTGACGACATCAGATTCCTAATTGATGGAGAAAGGTCTGGTGGCAAGAAAAGCTGCTTCCAGGAGGTTGTCAAGTGTTTTCGTTCTACGATTCCATTCTTGGGTGCTTGGTTTGGCCCTTGTTCCAGTAACTCGAATCATAGCCCGGTATATCCCATTTCAGTTTTACACCATTGTGAACCTTACGCCTTTTTTACTCTCTGATCGAAGTTCTCGGCATTGAAAATTCTTCGTAAACTAAATCACACGTGTAAATGTTGACATTTAAGGGATATACAATCAAGAAAATCAAGCGCAATGGTGATATACATGCGGATTAGACACCAAAAAATAAACACTCAAAAAATAGCTACACTTTAAGGTATGTGTTTAGTGACGGCATCAGATTCCTAATTGGTGGAGAAAGGTCCGATGGCAAGAAAAGCTGCTTCCATGAGGTTGTTAAGTGTTTTCGCTCGACGATTCCGTTCTTGGGTGGTTGGTTGGGTCCTTGTTCCTGTAACTCGAATTCTAGCCTGGTATATCCCATTTTAGTTTTACACCATTGTGAACCTTAGGCCTTTTTTACTCTCTGATTGAGATTCTCGGCATTGAAAAATCTTCGAAAACTAAATCACACATGTATATGTTGACATTTAAGAGATAAAAAGTCAAGAAAATCAAGAACAATGGTGATATATATGCGGATTAGACACCAAAAAATAAACACCCAAAAAATAGCTGCAATTTAAGGTTTGTGTTTAGTGACGACATCAGATTCCTAATTGATGGAGAAAGGTCTGGTGGCAAGAAAAGCTGCTTCCATGAGGTTGTCAAGTGTTTTCGCTTGATGATTCCATTCTTGGGTGGTTGGTTTGGCCCTTGTTCCTGTAACTCGAATCCGAGCACGATATATCCCATTTTATTTTTACACCATAGTGAACCTTACGCCTTTTTTACTCTCTGATCGAGGTTCTCAGCATTGAAAAATCTTCGTAAAAGATATCACAGGTGTAAATATTGACATTTAAGAGATATACAATCAATAAAATCAAGAGCAATGATGATATATATGCGGATTAGACACAAAAAAATATACATTCAAAAAATACCTAAAGTTTAATGTATGTGTTTAGTGACGGCATCAGATTCTTAATTGATAGAGAAAGGTCTGGTGGCAAGAAAAGCAGCTTCCAGGAGGTTGTCAAGTGTTTTCGCTCGACGATTCCATTCTTGGGTAGTTGGTTTGGCCCTTGTTCCTGTAACTCGAATCTAGCCCGGTATATCCCATTTTAGTTTTACACCATTGTCAACGTTAAGCCTTTTTTAATCTCTGATCGAGGTTCTCGGCATTGAAAGTTATTCGTAAACTAAATCACACATGTATATGTTGACATTTAAGAGATGTACAGTCAAGAAAATTAAGAGCAATGGTGATATATATGCGGATTAGACACCAAAAAATAAACACCCAAAAAATAGCTACAATTTAAGGTTTGTGTTTAGTGACGGCATCTGATTCCTAATTGATGGAGAAAGGTTTAGTGACAAGTAAAGCTGCTTCCAGGAGGTTGTCAAGTGTTTTCGCTCGATGATTCCATTATTGGGTGGTTGGTTTGGCCCTTGTTCCTGTAACTCGAAATCTAGCCCGGTACATCCCATTTTACTTTTACACAATTGTGAACCTTACACCTTTTTTACTCTCTGATCGAGGTTCTCGGCATTGAAAAATCTTCATAAACTAAATCACACGTGTATATTTTGACATTTAAGAGATATACAGTCAAGAAAATCAAGTGCAATGTTGATATATATGCGGATTAGACACCAAAAAATAAATATTCAAAAAATAGCTACAATTTAAGGTATGTGTTTAGTGACGACATTAGATTCCTAGTTGATGAAGAAAGGTCTGGTGGCAAGAAAAGATGCTTCCAGGTGGTTATCAAGTGTTTTCGCTCGACGATTCCATTTTTGGGTGGTTGGTTTTGCCCTTGTTCCTGTAACTCGAATTCTAGCCCGGTATATCCCATTTTAGTTTTACACTATTGTGAACCTTACGCCTTTTTTAATCTCTGATCGAGGTTCTCGGCATTGAAAAATCTTCGTAAACTAAATCACACATGTATATGTTGACATTTAAGAGATATACAGTCAAGAAAATCAAGAGATATGGTGATATATATGTGGATTAGACACCAAAAAATAAACACCCAAAAAATAGCTACAATTTAAGGTGTGTGTTTAGTGACGGCATCAGATTCCTAATTGATGGAGAAAGGTTTGGTGACAAGTAAAGCTGCTTCCAGGAGGTTGACAAGTGTTTTCGCTCGACGATTCCATTCTTGGATGGTTGGTTTGGCCCCTGTTCCTGTAACTCGAATCCTAGCCCGGTAAATCCCATTTTACTTTTACACCATTGTGAAACTTACGCCTTTTTTAGTTTCTGATCGAGGTTCTCTGCATTGAAAAATCTTCGTAAACTAAATCACACGTGTAAATGTTGACATTTAAGAGATATACAATAAAGAAAATCAAGAGCAATGGTGATATATATGCGGATTAGACACCAAAAAATAAACACTCAAAAATAGCTACAATTTAAGGTATGTGTTTAGTGACGGCATCAGATTCCTAATTGATGGAGAAAGGTCTGGTGGCAAGAAAAGCTGCTTCCAGGAGGTTGTCAAGTGTTTTCGCACGACGATTCCATTCTTGGGTGGTTAGTTTGGCCCTTGTTCCTGTAACTCGAATGCTTGCCCGGTATATCCCATTTTAGTTTTACACCATTGTGAACCTTACGCCTTTTTTACTCTCTGATCGAGGTTCCCTGCATTGAAAAATCTTCGTAAACTAAATCACACGTGTAAATGTTGACATTCAAGAGATATACAGTGAAGAAAATCATGAGCAATGGTGATATATATGCGGATTAGACACCAACAAATAAACATTCAAAAAATAGCTACAATTTAAGGTATGTGTTTAGTGACGGCATCAGATTACTAATTGATGGAGAAAGGTCTGGTCGCAAGAAAAGCTGCTTCCAGGAGGTTGTCAAGTGCTTTCGCTCAACGATTCCATTCTTTGGTGTTTGGTTTGGCCCTTGTTCATTTAACTCGAATCCTAGCCCAGTATATCCCATTTTAGTTTCACACCATTGTGAAACTTACGCCTTTTTTACTCTCTGATCGAGGTTCTCGGCATTGAAAAATCTTCGTAAACTAAATCACACGTGTAAATGTTGACATTCAAGAGATATACAGTGAAGAAAATCAAGAGCAATGGTGATATATATATGCGGATTAGACACCAAAAAATAAACATTAAAAAAATAGCTACAATTTAAGGTATGTATTTAGTGAGGGCATCAGATTACTAATTGATGGAGAAAGGTCTGGTGGCAAGAAAAGCTGCTTCCAGGAGGTTGTCAAGTGTTTTCGCTCGACGATTCCATTCTTTGGTGGTTGGTTTGGCCCTTGTTCTTGTAACTCGAATCCTAGCCCGGTATATCCCATTTTAGTTTTACAGCATTGTGAACCTTACGCTTTTTTACTCTCTGATCGAGGTTCTCGGCATTGAAAAATCTTCGCAAAATAAACACACGTGTATATGTTGACATTTAAGAGATATACAGTCAAGAAAATCAAGAGCAATGGTGATATATATGCGGATTGGACACCAAAAAATAAACACTCAAAAAATTGCTACAATTTAAGGTTTGTGTTTAGTGACGGCAACAGATCCCTAATTGATTTAGAAAGGTCTGGTGGCAAGAAAAGCTGCTTTCAGAGGTTGTCAAGTGTTTTCGCTCGATGATTCCATTCTGGGGTGGTTGGTTTGGCCCTTGTTCCTGTAACTCGAATCCTAGCCCGGTATATCCCATTTAATTTTACACCATAGTGAACCTAACGCCTTTTTTACTTTCTGATCGAGGTTCTCGGCATTGAAAAATCTTCGTAAACTAAATCACATGTGTATATGTTGACATTTAAGAGATATACAGTCAAGAAAATCAAGAGAAATGGTAATATATATGCAGATTAGACATAAAAAAACTCAAAAAATAGCTACAATTTAAGGTTTGTGTTTAGTGACGACATTAGATTTCTAATTGATGGAGAAAGGTCTGCTGGCAAGAAAAGCTGCTTCTAGGAGGTTGTCAAGTTTTTTCGCTCGACGATTCCATTCTTGGGTGGTTGGTTTGGCCCTTGTTCCTGTAACTCGAATCCTAACCCAGTATATGTGACATATGGGCCTCAAAGACCATCATACAATTACGAATCTGGTGAAATATTGTATTTCATTCTTGGGATTTGTACAATTTCATGTAACATTTACACATATCAAATCTTGTTCAATTTCAAGCTTTAAATCACTCTCTGGACAGTGACATAGGCTTAGCATACCTTAAATAACCTTTACATAACTTAGAAATAAGTTTTGAAGGGTTTGGTGTGCCAAAAACAAGTTTATTCGATAACAGGAACTATTTGCAACAAACTGCGAAAGTATGCCGATTCGTACAGTAACGAACATTCAGGAACATGATCATAAGCTAAACATACACTAAATATCCTTTACATAGCTTAGAAACAGGCTTTGAGGGGTTCGGTATGCGAAAATAAACTTATTTGATCAACAGGGACTAAAAGTGTCAAAAAGTGCATAAGTTTGCATTTACGCGCATAACTTATGTTCTCAACATATCCGGACATCCAAAAATTTTTGTAATCATTAAAATATTTTATTCTAGTGTTTGGAATGCAAAAATACCATTCGTCGCATAATTTGGATCGATTTCGCGTCCGTTCGAGGTTTCGTCGTAGTTAACCGAATGACGTGACCGTACGACCAAACGAACCGATATCCGAGATGTTTTCAAGCATATTTCATGTTTCCTATACTTTGACATCATTATTGAGCCTTGAAAATGGGTTAATGGGGCTTAAACATGTCGAAAATCAAGTTTTAAGCATGCAGGGACCACTTCTGCCAAAACTTAAAAGTTTTGCCTAACCAGCCTCGTGCCACGCGCCAGCCTAGGTTGATCCTGGCGCGCCACGCGACAGAGGCACTTTTTTAGCAAACCAGTTTCTACAATCAGCAGCTGTTTCCTTGGGTTTTTATCATAGTTTTTCAATACATGGAGCTTGTTTTGGGATTCTAATATGTGGGTAACATGTGTATGGCCAAGATTAAGCTTTGGTTTACTCAAAAACACATGTTAATGATCAAATGGATCAAGAAAATCTATAAATACCCACCAATTTTTCCCATTTCAACTTGCTCATTTGCATTTTATGCTCTCATCTGCTCATTGAAGCTATCCCTCTGGTTGAAGGCTTTAAATCTTTAGTTTTCTTTGTTCTTGATCCAAGCTTGGACCCTTTGTAAGTCTCCTTCATGCTTGGTTATGCTTTTCAAGCATGAAAGTCAAACAACGTTTGACTTTCTGCTTTGACCATGAATTTGTCAAGTCAAAGTTCAATCGAACTTTGCAACGTGAGCATAATCACGATGGCTATAGTCCCTTGTGACTATACCCACTGATTACCACGTCGATTAGTCGAAGTGACGAGTCAAAGTTTCGGTCAAAATATCGATTATGCGCATTTTGCAATGAAACTATTTTCGGGTATCAAAACACTTTGTTTTGATATCAAACTTGTTTTCTAACTTAGTTAAACAAGTTTTAACTTCTTTAACTCGTCACTTTTAGTCTAGTGCTTGTATAGGGTCGTAAGTCAAGCGGTATTGACAACCGCTTAGACTTTCGAACCCGACCAGTTTGGTCGATCATTAGGATCCGACCAAGCATATTTTGTGACCATAGTTGTATAGGGAATAACCTTCCGAGGTTATACCTTGTGGTTACTTAGTTTAATTAGTTATATGATAGGTAGATTATATGCCTTAGGAAAATGACCACAATGCCCTTTTCATGCATAATTTGCATTTAAGCATACGTAACTTAAATTTTGTCACTTAAACTGATTATGGAACATATTTAAACATGTTAGGGCATATAATACTTGTCATAGGACTAGTTAGGCGTCTCGAACGCGTATTCGCGCGAATGACGCGTTAAAGTAGCGTAAGCTACCTTAATGGGTCATGACGGGTCGTAAGCACTTAAGATAGGTTCCGATTTAGAATGTAGGCTTTGTTAAACTATATCACATGAGTTTCAATACTCACTTAGTTTACGAGACCTCATTCTACCCGATCTCCCGATTTAGGTGTCGATTTATTAACTTAGCGATCCGATTACTAGGTGCCACTTGATTTCCTTGGTTTGCCCGAGCCTTGTTAAGTTCATTTAATCAAGGATACTTTGCATTCAATGTGAGTACATAGTCCCCTCTTTTACCATTTTCGAATGTTTTGGGGTGATTCTTATGTGCTAAACGATTTCGAGCTTTCTAAACAAATGTTATGGTTTATATTAAACAACGATATAAATTATATGAACAAACTTGTTGGGGCCTTGGTCGAAAGACAATTGACATTCATTAACTATTTTAAGCCGATCAGTAGTACGTTATGGTACCATAGGATATTATGATACCATAGGATCTGACAAATCCGATATCGGACTTTCACCATGGTTATGGGGGTAATGTGGGTAACGAAAGAACCTGATGATTGTTAACTTACCCTTTGGTGGTTTGTTAATACGAGTTGAACGATTAGGACGTGTCACACGGGTTTGAATGTATTCAATAAAACGACCAAAAGTTAGTTTTCACAATTTAAACACGAACCACTGGAACTATTGAACTATGTAAACTAGTTGAACTATTTGAACCACTGGAACTATTGAACTATGTGAACTAGTTGAACTATTTGAACCACTGGAACTATTGAACTATGTGAACTAGTTGAACTATTTGAACCACTGGAACTATCTGAACTATGTGAACTAGTTGAAATATTTGAACCACTGGAACTATCTGAACTATGTGAATGATTTGAACTATTGAACCATTGGAACTATTTGATCTATGTGAACTATTTGAACGATTGGAACTATTGAACGATTGGGTTATGATAAGTGATTAGGTAACGGGGCGGGTGTAATGTGATAAAGGCATGGTGGATACGCCGCTGGTACTTCCTATATATAAGTGCTTTTAGCACATTACATGTCGTTGCGTTATCTAGATCACTTGGACAAATGTTTTCAAAACGAAGTTACACTACAAGGTTTACTTAAAAGATATAAACCATACAATGTTTACTTTCAATGACGATTTACTATTTGGTTTACAAAGACAAATGCTTTCAGTTAAGATTCATGACTACAATGGTTTTGGTTTATACATATATCAACTTGTAAAAGTTGATAGAAACATACTGCAATATCAAACTCTTTCGTTTTCAAGGTACACACTCGACAACTCTCGTAGTTGGATGAGGTATTGCAATATGAACTCAAGGCCATGAATCAGACACACTCACAAAACCTATGTACTCGCCGGCATTTTTATGCTGACGTATTTTCACATATGTTTCAGGTACCGTAGTTTGATGATGTTTGATGATGATTATGATGCATGCTCACATAGGGATGGACGAGGCCTGAGTGACTTAATAACAATGAAGGACAATATGTTCATCTTTTGCTTTTAATATTCGAGACAACGTAATAAACTTAATTCAATAAAACGAAACCACAATCCATGTGTTGTGAAAAAACGATTCTGTTACGAAACTCCCCGACGTTTCCACCGCGATTTGTTGTTTTAACGCGGTCAGGGTGTGACAGTATATCCCATTTTAGTTTTACACCATAGTGAACCTTACGCATTTTTTACTCTATGATCGAGGTTCTCGGCATTCAACAATCTTAGTAAACTAAATCACACGTGTATATGTTGACACTTAAGAGATATACAGTCAAGAAAATCAAGAGCAATGGTGATATATATGCGGATTAGACACTAAAAAATAAACACTCAAAAAATAGATACAATTTAAGGTATGTGTTTAGTGACGCCATCAGATTCCTAATTGATGGAGAAAGATCTGGTGGCAAGAAAAGCTGCTTCCAGGAGGTTTTCAAGGGTTTTCGCTCAACGATTCCATTCTTGGGTGGTTTGTTTGGCCCTTGTTCCTGTAACTCGAATCCTAGCCCGGTATATCCCATTTTAGTTTTACACCATTGTGAACCTTACGCCTTTTTTACTCTCTGATCGAGGTTCTCAGCGTTGAAAAATATTCGTAAACTAAATCACACGTGTAAACGTTGATATTTAAGAGATGTACAGTCATGAAAATCAAGAGCAATGGTGATATATATGCGGATTAGACACCCAAAAAATAGCGGCAATTTAAGGTTTGTGTTTAGTGAGGACATCAGATTCCTAATTGATGGAGAAAGGTCTGGTGGCAAGAAAAGCTGCTTCCAAGAGGTTGTCAAGTGTTTTTGCTAAATGATTCCATTCTTGGGTGGTTGGTTTGGCCCTTGTTCCTGTAACTCGAATCCTAGCCCGATATATCCCATTTTAGTTTTACACCATTGTGAACCTTACACCTTTTTTACTCTCTGATCGATGTTCTCAGCATTGAAAAATCTTCGTAAAAGATATCACACGTGTAAATATTGACATTTAAGAGATATACAATCAATAAAATCAAAGCAATGATGATATATATGCGGATTAGACACCAAAAAATAAACATTCAAAAAATAGCTACAGTTTAAGGTATGTGTTTAGTGACGACATCAGATTCTTAATTGATGGAGAAAGGTCTGGTGGCAAGAAAAGCAGCTTCCAGGAGGTTGTCAAGTGTTTTCGCTTGACGATTCCATTCTTGGGTGGTTGGTTTGGCCCTTGTTCCTGTAACTCGAATCTAGCCCGGTATATCCCAATTTAGTTTTACACCATTGTGAACCTTACGCCTTTTTTAATCTCTGATCGAGGTTCTCGGCATTGAAAGATATTCGTAAACTAAATCACACATGTATAAGTTGACATTTAAGAGATATACAGTCAAGAAAATTAAGAGCAATGGTGATATATATGCGGATTAGACACCAAAAAATAAACACCCAAAAAATAGCTACAATTTAAGGTTTGTGTTTAGTGACGGCATCAGATTCCTAATTGATGGAGAAAGGTTTGGTGACAAGTAAAGCTGCTTCCAGGAGGTTGTCAAGTATTTTCGCTCGACGATTCCATTATTGGGTGGTTGGTTTGGCCCTTGTTCCTGTAACTCGAAATCTAGCCCGGTACATCCCATTTTACTTTTACACCATTGTGAACCTTACACCTTTTTTACTCTCTGATCGAGCTTCTCGGCATTGAAAAATCTTCGTAAACTAAATCATACGTGTAAAAGTTGACATTTAAGAGATATACAATCAAGAAAATCAATAGCAATGGTGATATATATGCGGATTAGACATCAAAATATAAACACTCAAAAAATTGCTACAATTTAAGGTATGTGTTTAGTGACGGCATCAGATTCCTAATTGATGTAGAAAGGTCTGGTGGCAAGAAAAGCTACTTACAGGAGGTTGTCAAGTGTTTTCGCTCGACCATTCCATTCTTGGGTGGTTGGTTTGGCCCTTGTTCCTGTAACTCGAATCCTAGCCCGGTATATCCCATTTTAGTTTTACACCATAGTGAACCTTAAGCCTTTTTTACTCTCTGATCGAGGTTCACGGCATTGAAAAATCTTCATAAACTAAATCACACGTGTATATGTTGAAATTTAAGAGATATAAAGTCAAGAAAATCAAGTGCAATGGTGATATATATGCGGATTAGACACCAAAAAATAAATATTCAAAAAATAGCTACAATTTAAGGTATGTGTTTAGTGACGGCATAAGATTCCTAATTGATGAACAAAGGTCTGGTGGCAAGAAAAATGCTTCTAGGAGGATATCAAGTGTTTTCGCTCGACGGTTCCATTATTGGGTGGTTGGTTTTGCCCTTGTTCCTGTAACTCGAATTCTAGCCCGGTATATCCCATTTTAGTTTAACACTATTGTGAACCTTACGCCTTTTTTAATCTCTGATCGAGGTTCTCGGCATTGAAAAATCTTCGTAAACTAAATCACACATGTATATGTTGACATTTAAGAGATATACAGTCAAGAAAATCAAGAGAAATGGTGATATATATGCGGATTAGACACCAAAAAATAAGCACCCAAAAAATAGCTACAATTTAAGGTGTGTGTTTAGTGACGGCATCAGATTCCTAACTGATGGAGAAAGGTTTGGTGACAAGTAAAGCTGCTTCCAGGAGGTTGACAAGTGTTTTCGCTCGACGATTCCATTCTTGGTTGGTTGGTTTGGCCCTTGTTCCTGTAACTAGAATCCTAGCCCGGTAAATCCCATTTTACTTTTACACCATTGTGAAACTTACGCCTTTTTTAGTTTCTGATCGAGGTTCTCGGCATTGAAAAATCTTCGTAAACTAAATCACACGTGTAAATGTTGACATTTAAGAGATGTACAATAAAGGAAATCAAGAGCAATGGTGATATATATGCGGATTAGACACCAAAAAATAAACACTCAAAAATATCTACAATTTAAGGTATGTGTTTAGTGACGATATCAGATTCCTAACTGATGGAGAAAGGTCTGGTGGCAAGAAAAGCTGCTTCCAGGAGGTTGTCAAGTGTTTTCGCTCGACGATTCCATTCTTTGGTGGTTGGTTTGGCCCTTGTTCCTGTAACTCGAATCCTTGCCCGGTATATCCCATTTTAGTTTTACACCATTGTGAACCTTACACCTTTTTTACTCTCTGATCGAGGTTCTCTGCATTGAAAAATCTTCGTAAACTAAATCACACGTGTAAATGTTAACATTCAAGAGATATACAGTGAAGAAAATCAAGAGCAAAGGTGATATATATGCGGATTAGACACCAAAATATAACATTCAAAAAATAGCTACAATTTAAGGTATGTGTTTAGTGACGGCATCAGATTACAAATTGATGGAGAAAGGTCTGGTGGCAAGAAAAGCTGCTTCCAGGAGGTTGTCAAGTGTTTTCGCTCGACGATTCCATTCTTTGGTGGTTGGTTTGGCCCTTGTTCATGTAACTAGAATCCTAGCCCGGTATATCCCATTTTAGTTTTACACCATTGTGAAACTTACGCCTTTTTTACTCTCTGATCGTGTTTCTCGGCATTGAAAAATCTTCGTAAAATAAATCACACGTGTAAATGTTGACATTCAAGAGATATAGAGTGAAGAAAATCAAGAGCAATGGTGATATATATGTGGATTAGACACCAAAAAATAAACATTCAAAAAATAGCTACAATTTAAGGTATGTGTTTAGTGACGGCATCAGATTACAAATTGATGGAGAAAGGTCTGGTGGCAAGAAAAGCTGCTTCCAGGAGGTTGTCAAGTGTTTTCGCTCAACGATTCCATTCTTTGGTGGTTGGTTTGGCCCTTGTTCTTGTAACTTGAATCCTAGCCCGGTATATCCTATTTTAGTTTTACACCATTGTGAACCTCACGCCTTTTTTACTCTCTGATCGAGGTTCTCGGCATTGAAAAATCTTCGTAAACTAAACACACGTGTATATGTTGACATTTAAGAGATATACAGTCAAGAAAATCAAGAGCAATGGTGATATATATGCGGATTAGACACCAACAAATATACACTTAAAAAATTGCTACAATTTAAGGTTTGTGTTTAGTGATGGCATCAGATTCCTAATTGATTGAGAAAGGTCTGGTGGCAAGAAAAGCTGCTTCTAGGAGGTTGTCAAGTGTTTTCGCTCGACGATTCCATTCTTGGGTGGTTGGTTTGTCCCTTGTTCCTGTAACTCGAATCCTAGCCCGGTATATGTGACATATGGGCCTCAAAGACCATCATACAATTATGAATCTGGTGAAATATTGTATTTCATTCTTGGGATTTGTACAATTTAATGTAACATTTGCACATATCAAATCTTGTTCAATTTCAAGCTTTAAATCGCTCTCTGGAAAGTTATACGCAAACTGATGCGTAAACGTAATCAGTTTAACGCGACAAACACTCCGGAACAGTGACATAGTCTTAGCATACCTTAAGTAACCTTTACATAACTTAGAAATAAGTTTTGAAGGGTTTGGTGTGCCAAAAACAAGTTTATTCGATAACATGAACTATTTGCGACAAACTGCGAAAGTATGCCGATTCGTATAGTAACGAACATTCAGGAACATGATCATAAGCTAAACATACCCTAAATATCCTTTACATATCTTAGAAATAGGCTTTGAGGGGTTCGGTATGCGAAAATAAACTTATTTGATCAACAGGGACTAAAAGCGTCAAAAAGTGCATAAGTTTGCATTTACGCGCATAACTTACGTTCTCAACATATCCGGACATCCAAAAATTTTTGTAATCATTAAAATATTTTATTCTAGTGATTGGAATGCAAAAATACCATTCGTCATATAATTTGGATCGATTTCGCGTCCGTTCGAGGTTTCGTCGTAGTTAACCGAATAACGTGACCGTACGACCAAACGAACCGATATCCGAGATGTTTTCAAGCATATTTTATGTTCCCTATACTTTGACATCATTATTGAGCCTTGAAAATGGGATAACGAGGCTTAAACATGTCGAAAATCAAGTTTTAAGCATGCAGGGACCATTTCTACCAAAACTTAAAAGTTTTGCCTAACCAGCCTCGCGCCACGCGCCAGCCTAGGTTGATCCTGGCACGCCATGCGACAGAGGCACTTTTCAGCAAACCAGTTTCTACAATCAGCAGCTGTTTCCTTGGGTTTTATCATAGTTTTTCAATACATGGAGCTTGTTTTGGGATTCTAATATGTGGGTAACATGTGTATGGCCAAGATTAAGCTTTGGTTTACTCAAAAACACATGTTAATGATCAAATGGATCAAGAAAATCTATAAATACCCACCAATTTTTCCCATTTCAACTTGCTCATTTGCATTTTATGCTCTCATCTGCTCATTGAAGCTATCCCTCTGGTTGAAGGCTTTAAATCTTTAGTTTTCTTTGTTCTTGATCCAAGCTTGGACCCTTTGTAAGTCTCCTTCATGCTTGGTTATGCTTTTCAAGCATGCTTGACCATGAATTTGTCAAGTCAAAGTTCAATCGAACTTTGCAACGTGAGCATAATCACGATGGCTATAGTCCCTTGTGACTATACCCACTGATTACCACGTCGATTAGTCGAAGTGACGAGTCAAAGTTTCGGTCAAAATGTCGATTATGCGCATTTTGCAATGAAACTATTTTCGGGTATCAAAACACTTTGTTTTGATATCAAACTTGTTTTCTAACTTAGTTAAACAAGTTTTAACATCTTTAACACGTCACTTTTAGTCTAGTGCTTGTATAGGGTCGTAAGTCAAGCGGTATTGACAACCGCTTAGACTTTCGAACCCAACCCGTTTGGTCGATCGTTAGGATCCGACCAAGCATATTTTGTGACCATAGTTGTATAGGGAATAACCTTCCGAGGTTATACCTTGTGGTTACTTAGTTTAATTAGTTATATGATAGGTAGATTATATGCCTTAGGAAAATGACCAAAATGCCCTTTTCATGCATAATTTGCATTTAAGCATATGTAACTTAAATTTTGTCATTTAAACTAATTATGGAACATATTTAAACATGTTAGGGCATATAATACTTGTCATAGGACTAGTTAGGCGTCTCGAACGCGCATTCGCGTGAATGACGCATTAAAGTAGCGTAAGCTACCTTAATGGGTCATGACGGGTCATAAGCACTTAAGATAGGTTCCGATTTAGAATGAAGGCTTTGTTAAACCATATCACATGAGTTTCAATACTCACTTCGTTTACGAGACCTCATTCTACCCGATCTCCCGATTTAGGTGTCGATTTATTAACTTAGCGATCCGATTACTAGGTGCCACTTGATTTCCTTGGTTTGCCCGAGCCTTGTTAAGTTCATTTAATCAAGGATACTTTGCATTCAATGTGAGTACATAGTCCCCTCTTTTACCGTTTTCGAATGTTTTGGGGTGATTCATATGTGCTAAACGATTTCGAGCTTTCTAAACAAATGTTATGGTTTATATTAAACAACGATATAAATTATATGAACAAACTTGTTGGGGCGTTGGTCGAAAGACAATTGACATTCATTAATTATTTTAAGCCGACCAGTAGTACGTTATGGTACCATAGGATATTATGATACCATAGGATCTGACAAATCCCGATATCGGACTTTCACCATGGTTATGGGGGTAATGTGGGTAACGAAAGAACCTGATGATTGTTAACTTACCCTTTGGTGGTTTGTTAATACGAGTTGAACGATTAGGACGTGTCACACAGGTTTGAATGTATTCAATAAAACGACCAAAAGTTAGTTTTTTCAATTTAAACACGAACCACTGGAACTATTGAACTATGTGAACTAGTTGAACTATTTGAACCACTGGAACTATTGAACTATGTGAACTAGTTGAACTATTTGAACCACTGGAACTATTGAACTATGTGAACTAGTTGAACTATTTGAACCACTGGAACTATCTGAACTATGTGAACTAGTTGAAATATTTGAACCACTGGAACTATCTGAACTATGTGAATGATTTGAACTATTGAACCATTGGAACTATTTGATCTATGTGAACTATTTGAACGATTGGAACTATTTGAACTATTGAAAGATTGGGTTATGATAAGTGATTAGGTAACGGGGCGGGTGTAATGTGATAAAAGCATGGTGGATACGCCGCTGGTACTTCCTATATATAAGTGCTTTTAGCACATTACATGTCGTTGCGTTATCTAGATCACTTGGACAAATGTTTTCAAAACGAAGTTACACTACAAGGTTTACTTAAAAGATATAAACCATACAATGTTTACTTTCAATGACGATTTACTATTTGGTTTACAAAGACAAATGCTTTCAGTTAAGATTCATGGCTACAATGGTTTTGGTTTATACATATATCAACTTGTAAAAGTTGATAGAAACATACTGCAATATCAAACTCTTTCGTTTTCAAGGTACACACTCGATAACTCTCGTAGTTGGACGAGGTATTGCAATATGAACTCAAGGCCATGAATTTGACACACTCCCAAAACCTATGTGCTCGCCGGCATTTTTATGCTGACGTATTTTCACATATGTTTCAGGTACCGTAGTTTGATGATGTTTGATGATGATTATGATGCATGCTCACATAGGGATGGACGAGGCCTGAGTGACTTAATAACAATGAAGGACAATATGTTCATCTTTTATATTTAATATTCGAGACAATGTAATAAACTTAATTCAATAAAACGAAACCACAATCCATGTGTTGTGAAACATTGATTCTGTTACAAAACTCCCCGACGTTTCCGCCTTGGTTTGTTGTTTTAACGCGGTCAGGGTGTGACATTATATCCCATTTTAGTTTTACACCATAGTGAACCTTACGCATTTTTTACTCTATGATCGAGGTTCTCGGCATTAAAAAATCTTAGTAAACTAAATCACACGTGTATATGTTGACATTTAAGAGATATACAGTCAAGAAAATCAAGAGCAATGGTGGTATATATGCGGATTAGACACCAAAAAATAAACACTCAAAAAATAGATACAATTTAAGGTATGTGTTGAGTGACGCCATCAGATTCCTAATTGATGGAGAAAGGTCTGGTGGTAAGAAAAGCTACTTTCAAGAGGTTGTCAAGGGTTTTCGCTCAACGATTCCATTCTTGGGTGGTTTGTTTGGCTCTTAACCCCCGACCAGGTAGCCAACATATCTCCATATAGACCGTGGAGATATGAATGGTGAAAATCTTTTATTTTATATAGACAGTAAAATAATTCCAAGACACCACAGACAAACGATAAGGAAGAATCACCTTCAACATAAGAAACTAGTTATTAAAGTTATTAATACATAACCAAGTAAAAAGTGCGAAAAGATTAAAAATAAAAAGTATTACACTAGACACTTGTCTTCACCAAGTGAAGTAAGAGACTTAGGCAAACACGACCTTTGATTTTCAAGAACTCTTACGTTCAATCTTGGATCCCGAGACGACTCACACACTCTACAATGGACAATGGATGATGGTGGTAGATGATGGTGTTGTGATGGTGGTGGGTGGTGGGTGAAGTGTGAGAGAGGTGGTATGCCAAGGGATGGTTTGCAAATGAGCCAAGCACCCCTATTTATAGCCTGAACAGCAGCTCGGGCACGGCCCCGTGTCCATTGGGCACGGCCCCGTGTCCATCCTTCTTCTCTGTCTTCATTAATTGCAGTTTGTCTGCATTAGTTGACCACGCCCCCGTGTCCGCTGGGCACGGCCCCGTGTGCAGAAGCGTATCTGTACTATCAAGATTTCCCCAGATTCTGCGAATCTTATAGTTGACCACGGCCCCGTGTCCGCTGGGCACAGCCCCGTGGGGGCTGATAGAAGCTTCTACAGCTTTGTCTTTTCTGCTGACACTTGGGCACGCCCCCGTGCTCATTAAGCACGGGGCGTGTTCAGCCTTCTGTTCTCTTGTTTTGCATGGGAAGATGCTGTCGGGGAGGCTGGGCATGCCACATTTGTTCGTTTTCTTGTATCTATGTTGGATTTAGCTGCCTTTTTGCTTCTTTTGTTCATTTGAGCTCATTTAACCCTGAAAATACAAAAGGAAGACAAAAACACACTTTTTCCAACATTAGTACTAAAAAGGGTTAGTTTTATGCCACAATTGATGTAATTTATGTGTTGCATTTTGTGCACATCACATATATATCACCATTGCTCTTTTTTTTCTTGTCTGTATATCTCATAAATGTCAACATATACACGTGTGATTGAGTTTACGAAGATTTTTCAATGCCGAGAAGCTCGATCAGAGAGTAAAAAAGGCGTAAGGTTCACAATGGTGTAAAACTAAAATGGGATACGCTGGGTTAGGATTCGAGTTACAGGAACAAGGGCCAAACCAACCACCCAAGAATGGAATCATCGAGCGAAAACACTTGACAACCTCCTGGAAGCAGCTTTTCTTGCCACCAGACCTTTCTCCATCAATTAGGAATCTTGGGCCGTCACTAATCACATACCTTAGATTGTAGCTATTTTTTTATTGTTTATTTTTTGGTGTCTAATCCGCATATATATTACCATTGCTCTTGATTTTCTTGACTATACACCTCTTAAATGTCAACATATACATGTGTGATTTAGTTTATGAAGATTTTTCAATGATGAGAACCTCGATCAGAGAGTAAAAAAGGCGTAAGGTTCACAATGATGTAAAACTAAAATGGGATATATTGGGCAAGGATTCAAGTTACAGGAACAAGGGCCAAACCAACCACCCAAGAATGGAATCGTCAAGCGAAAACACTTGACAACCTATGGAAGCAACTTTTCTTGCCACCAGACCTTTCTCCATCAATGATGAATCTGATGTCGTCACTAAACACATACCTTAAATTTTAGCTATTTGTTGAGTGTTTATTTTTTGCTGTCTAATCCGCATATATATCAGCATTGCTCTTGATTTTCTTGATTGTATATCTCTTAAATATCAACATTTACACGAGTAATTTAGTTTACGAAGATTTTTCAATGCCGAGAACCTCGAACAGAGAGTAAAAAAGGCGTAAGGTTCACAATGGTGTAAAAATAAAATGGGATATACCTGGCTAGGATTCGAGTTACAGGAACAAGGGTCAACCAACCACCCAAGAATGAAATCGTCGAGCGAAAACACTTGACAACCTCCTGGAAGCAGCTTTTCTTGCCACCAGACCTTTCTCCATCAATTAGGAATCTGATGCCATCACTAAACACATTCCTTAATTTGTGTCTCTTTTTTGAGTGTTTATTTTTGGGTGTCTAATCCGCATATATATCACTATTGCTCTTTTTTTTCTTGATTGTATATCTCTTAAATGTCAACATATACACGTGTGATTTAATTTATGAAGATTTTCAATGCCGTGAACCTCGATCAAAGAGTAAAAAAAGTGTAAGGTTCACAATGGTGTAAAACTAAAATGGGATACACCGGGCTATGATTCGAGTTACAGGAACAAGGGCCAAACCAACCACCCAATAATGGAATCGTCGAGCGAAAACACTTGACAACCTTCTGGAAGCAGCTTTTCTTGCCACCAGACCTTTCTCCATCAATTAGGAATCTGATTGCGTCACTAAATACATACTTTAAATTGTAGATATTTTTTTACTGTTTATTTTTTGGCGTCTAATCCGCATATATATCACAATTGCTCTTGATTTTCTTGACTTTATACCTGTTAAATGTCAACTTATACACGTGTGATTTAGTTTTTGAAGATTTTTCAATGCCGAGAACCTCGATCATAGAGTAAAAAAAGCGTAAGGTTCACAGTGGTGTAAAACTAAAATGGGATATACGGGGCTAGGATTCGAGTTACAGGAACAACAGCTAAACCTACCACCCAAGAATGGAATCGTCGAGCGAAAACAATT
Organism: Helianthus tuberosus; assembly: GCA_030545235.1. Lineage (NCBI taxonomy): Eukaryota > Viridiplantae > Streptophyta > Magnoliopsida > Asterales > Asteraceae > Helianthus > Helianthus tuberosus. The sequence goes on from CM060449.1 coordinate 188,611,158, forward strand.
GACAACCTACTAGAAGCAACTTTTCTTGCCACCAGACCTTTCTCCATCAATGAGGAATCTGATGTCGTCACTAAACACATACCTTAAATTGTAGCTATTTTTTGAGTGTTTATTTTTTGGTGTCTAATCCGCATATATATCACCATTGCTCTTGATTTTGTAGACTGTATATCTCTTAAATATCAACATTTACACGTGTGATTTAGTTTACGAAGATTTTTCAATGCCGAGAAACTCGATCAGAGAGTAAAAAAAGTGTAAGGTTCACAATGGTGTAAAACTAAAATGGGATACACCGGGCTATGATTCGAGTTAGAGGAACAAGGGCCAAACCAACCACCCAAGAATGGAATCGTCGAGCCAAAACACTTGACAACCTCCTGGAATCAGCTTTTCGTGCCACCAGTCCTTTCTCCATCAATTAGGAATCTGATGCCGTCACTAAATACATACTTTAAATTGTAGCTATTTTTTGAGATTTTATTTTTTGGTGTCTAATCCGCATATATATCACCATTGCTCTTGATTTTCTTGACTGTATACCTCTTAAATGTCAACATATACACGTGTGATTTAGTTTTTAAAGATTTTTCAATGCCGAGAACCTCAATCAGAGAGTAAAAAAGGCGTAAGGTTCACAATGGTGTAAAACTAAAATGGGATATACGGGGCTAGGATTCGAGTTACAGGAACAAGGGCTAAACCAACCACCCAAGAATGGAATCGTCGAGCGAGAACACTTGACAACCTACAAGAAACAGCTTTTCTTGCCACCAGACCTTTCTCCATCAATGAGGAATCTGATGTCGTCACTAAACACTTACCTTAAATTGTAACTATTTTTTGAGTGTTTATTTTTTGGTGTCTAATCCGCATATATATCACCATTGCTCTTGATTTTCTAGACTGTATATCTCTTAAATATCAACATTTACACGTGTGATTTAGTTTATGAATATTTTTCAATGCCGAGAACCTCGATCAGAGAGTAAAAAAGGCGTAAGGTTCACAATGGTGTAAAACTAAAATGGGATATACCGGGCTAGGATTCGAGTTACAGGAACAAGGGCCAAACTAACCACCCAAGAATGGAATCGTCGAGCGAAAACACTTGACAACCTCCTGGAATCAGCTTTTCTTGCCACTAGACCTTTCTCCATCAATTAGGAATCTGATGTTGTCACTAAACACATACCTTAAATTGTAGCTATTTTTTGAGTGTTTATTTTTTGGTGTCTAATCCGCATATATACCACAATTGCTCTTGATTTTCTTGACTGTATATCTCTTAAATGTCAACATATACACGTGTGATTTAGTTTACGAGGATTTTTCAATGCTGAGAACCTCGATCAGAGAGTAAAAGAGGCGTGAGGTTCACAATGGTTTTAAACTAAAATGTGTTATAACGGGCTAGGATTCGAGTTACCAGAACAAGGGCCAAACCGACCACCCAAGACTGGAATCATCGAGCGAAAACACTTGACAACCTCCTGGAAGCAGCTTTTTTTGCCACCAGACCTTTCTCCATCAATTAGGAATCTGATGTCGTCACTAAACACATACCTTAAATTGTAGCTATTTTTTGAGTGTTTATTGTTTGGTGTCTAATCCGCATATATATCACCATTGCTCTTGATTTTCATGACTGTATATCTCTTAAATATCAACGTTTACACGTGTGATTTAGTTTACGAATATTTTTCAATGCTGAGAACCTCGATCAGAGACTAAAAAAGGCGTAAGGTTCACAATGGTGTAAAACTAAAATGGGATTTACCGGGTTAGGATTCGAGTTACATCAATTGTGGCATAAAACTAACCCTTTTTAGTACTAATGTTGGAAAAAGTGTGTTTTTATCTTCCTTTTGTATTTTCAGGATTAAATGAGCTCAAATGAACAAAAGAAGCAAAAAGGCAGCTAAATCTAACATAAATACAAGAAAAGGAACAAACGTGGCATGCCCAGCCTCCCCGACAGCATCTTCCCAAGCAAAACAAGAGAACAGAAGTCTGAACACGCCCCGTGCTCAATGAGCACGGGGGCGTGCCCAAGTGTCAGCAGAAAAGACAAAGCTGTAGAAGCTTCTATCAGCCACCACTGGGCCGTGGTCAACTATAATATTCGCAGAATCTGGGGAAATCTTGATAGTATAGATACGCTTCTGTACACGGGGCCATGCCCAGCGGACACGGGGGCGTGGTCAACTAATGCAGACAAACTACAACTAATGAAGACATAGTAGAATGATGGACACGGGGCCATGCCCAATGGACACGGGGCCGTGCCCGAGCTGCTATTCAGGCTATAAATAGGGGTGCTAGGCTCATTTGCAAACCATCCCTTGGCACACCACCTCTCTCACACTTCACCCACCACCCACCACCATCACAACACCATCATCCACCACCATCATCCATTGTCCATCGTAGAGTGTGTGAGTCGTCTCGAGATCCAATATTGATCATAAGAGTTCTTGATAATCAAAGGCCATGTTTGCCTAAGTCTCTTACATCATTTGGTGAAGACAAGTGTCTAGTGTAATACTTTTTATTTTTAATCTTTTCGCACTTTTTACTTGGTTATGTATTAATGACTTTAATAACTAGTTTCTTATGTTGAAGGTGATTCTTCCTTATCGTTTGTCCGTGGTGTCTTGGCATTATTTTACTGTCTATATAAGATAAAAGATTTTCACCATTCATATCTCCACGGTCTATATGGAGATATGTTAGCTACCTGGTCGGGGGTTAAGGGAACGGTTTGGTAAGAATCTTGCCTTGTTCAGTGTATAGATCCTGCAAGGACCTGGGTCAAATTTAGTAGGACCTCCTTCAATACCCACCGGTATTGGATGGCGGGGGTCCAAACTCTTTGATCCCCTCATATGTAAGCTACTATTAATACTTTAATCCGGCTACTTAGGACTGTATCCCTGCTGACTCAGACTACTTAGCCGAGGGTAACGTCACCTTCAAAAGAGGGGCCTACCATAATATGCATTAATAACTTAATTAATTATCTTTCAATAATCCGACCCTTTAGGATTGTATCCTTGCTGACTCAAACTACTGGTTTGAGGTTAACGTCACCTTCAAAAGAGGGGCCTACTACAATAACTAAGATAATCTCTTAAAAAGTGCGGAAATAATCAAAGGTTACACTAAACACGAGTCGGAGCCAAGTGATTCATCTTGTCTATCTGTTTTTTTTTTATTTTTTTTTCAGCATTTTAGTTAGTTTTTATTTTTCTAGTTTAAAACCTTTTTCTAACTTTTGATTTGATTAGACGTTGAGGATAAACCGGTACTAAAAGCTACTGTGTCCTTGGACGACCTCGGTATCTTGCCAACACTATACTACGCTCACGATGGGTGCACTTGCCCATATGTGTGTTTGGTGTAATAAAATATCGTGTTTTATAAATTTAAAACTTGACTAACGTGTAAAAAGGGCTTAAAATATAATTAAACTTATATACACACTCGCACACATCAATATGCGGATTAGACACCAAAAAATAAACACTCAAAAAATCGCTACAATTTAAGGTATGTGTTTAGTGACGACATCAGATTCCTCATTGATGGAGAAAGGTCTGGTGGAAAAAAAAGCTGCTTCCAGGAGGTTGTCAAGAGTTTTCGCTCGATGCTTCCATTCTTGGGTGGATGGTTTGGCCCTTGTTCCTGTAACTCGAATTCTAGCCCGGTATATCCAATTTTAGTTTTACACCATTGTGAACCTTACGCCTTTTTTACTCTCTGATCAAGGTTATCGGCATTGAAAAATCTTCATAAACTAAATCACACGTGTATATGTTGACATTTAAGAGATATACAGTCAAGAAAAAAAAAACAATGGTGATATATATGCGGATTAGACACCAAAAAATAAACACTCAAAAAATAGACACAATTTAAGGTATGTGTTTAGTGACGGCATTAGATTCCTAATTGATGGAGAAAGGTCTGGTGGCCGGAAAAGCTGCTTCTAGGAGGTTGTCAAGTGTTTTCTCTCGACGATTCCATTCTTGGGTGGTTGGTTTGGCCCTTGTTCCTGTAACTCGAATCCTAGCCCGGTATATCCTATTTTAGTTTTACACCATTGTGAACCTTACGCCTTTTTTACTCTCTGATCGAGGTTCTCGGCATTGAAAAATCTTCGTAAATTAAATAACTCGTGTAAACGTTGACATTTAAGAGATATACAATCAAGAAAATCAAGAGCTATGCCGATATATATGCAGATTAGACACCAAAAAATAAACACTCAAAAAATAGCTACAATTTAAGGTATGTGTTTACTGACGACATCAGATTCCTCAATGATGGAGAAAGGTCTGGTGGCAAGAAAAGCTGCTTCCATAGGTTGTCTAGTGTTTTCGCTCGACGATTCCATTCTTGGGTGGTTGGTTTGGCCCTTGTTCCTGTAACTCGAATCCTAGCCCGGTATATCCCATTTTAGTTTTTACATCATGGTGAACCTTACGCCTTTTTCACTATCTGATCGAGGTTCTCGGCATTGAAAAATCTTCGTAAACTAGATCACACGTATATATGTTGACATTTAAGAGATATACAGTCAAGAAAATCAATAGCAACGGTGGTATATATGCGGATTATACCCCAAAAAATAAACACTAAAAAATAGCTACAATTTAAGGTATGTGTTTAGTGACAGCATCAAATTCCTAATTGATGGAGAAAGGTCTTGTGGCAAGAAAAGCTGCTTCTAGGAGGTTGTCAAGTGTTTTCGCTCAACGATTCTATTATTGGGTGGTTGGTTTGGCCCTTGTTCCTGTAACTCGAATCTTAGTCCGGTATATCCCATTTTAGTTTTACACCATTGTGAACCTTATGCCTTTTTTACTCTCTGATCGAGGTTCTCGGCATTGAAAAATCTTCATAAACTAAATCACACGTGTATATGTTGACATTTAAGAGGTATACAGTCAAGAAAATCAAGAGCAATGGTGATATATATGCGGATTAGGCACCAAAAAATAAACACTCAAAAAATAGCTACAATTTAAGGTATGTATTTAGTGACGACATCAGATTCCTAATTGATGGAGAAAGATCTGGTGGCAAGAAAAGCTGCTTCCAGGAGGTTGTCAAGTGTTTTCGCTCGATGATTCCATTCTTGGGTGGCTGGTTTGGCACTTGTTCCTGTAACTCGAATCATACCCCGGTGTATCCCATTTTAGTTTTACACCATTGCGAACCTTACGCTTTTTTTACTCTCTAATCGAGGTTCTCGGCATTGGAAAATCTTCGTAAACCAAATGACACGTGTATATGTTGACATTTAAGAGATATACAGTCAAGAAAAAAAAGAGTAATGGTGATATATATGCGTGTTAGACACCAAAAAATAAACACTCAAAAAATAGACATAATTTAAGGTATGTGTTTAGTGACGGCATCTGATTCCTAATTGATGGAGAAAGGTCTGGTGGTAAGAAAAGCTGCTTCCAGGAGGTTGTCAACTGTTTTCGCTCGACGATTCCATTTTTGGGTGGTTGGTTTGGCCCTTGTTCATGTAACTCGAGTCCTAGCCCGGTATATCCCATTTTAGTTTTACACCATTGTGAACCTTACGCCTTTTTTACTCTCTGTTCGAGGTACTCAGCATTGAAAAATCTTCGAAAACTAAATAACTCTTGTAAATGTTGACATTTAAGAGATATACAATCAAGAAAATCAAGAGCAATGGTGATATATACGCGGATTAGACACCAAAACATAAACACTCAAAAATATATCTACAATTTAAGGTATGTGTTTAGTGACGACATCAGATTCCTCATTGATGGAGAAAGGTCTGGTGCCAAGAAAAGCTGCTTCCATAGGTTGTCAAGTGTTTTCGCTCGACGATTCCATTCTTGGGTGGTTGGTTTGGCCCTTGTTCCCGTAAATCGAATTCTAGCCCGGTATATATCTCATTTTAGTTTTATATTAGTGTGAACCTTACTCCTTTTTTACTCTCTGATCGAGGTTCTCGGCACTGAAAAATCTTCATAAACTAAATCATACGTGTAAATGTTGACATTTAAGAAATATATAATCAAGAAAAAAAGAGCAATGGGGATATATATGCGGATTAAACACCAAAAAATAAACACTCAAAAAATAGACACAATTTAAGGTATGTGTTTAGTGATGGCATTGGATTCCTAATTGATGGAGAAAGGTCTGGTGGCAAGAAAAGCTGCTTCCGGAGGTTGTCAAGTGTTTTCGCTCGACGATTCCATTCTTGGGTGGTTGGTTTTCCCTTCTTCCTGTAACTCGAATCCTAGCCCGGTATATTCCATTTAAATTTACACCATTGTGAACCTTACGCCTCTTTTACTATCTGATCGAGGTTCTCGGCATTGAAAAATCTTCGTAAACTAAATAAGTTGTGTAAATTTTGTCATGTAAGAGATATGCAATCAAGAGCAATGGTGATATATATGCGGATTAGACACAAAAAAAAAAACACTCAAAGAATAACTACAATTTAAGGTATGTGTTTAGTGACGGCATCAGATTCCTAATTGATGGAGAAAGGTCTGGTGGCAAGAAAAGCTGCTTCCAGGAGGTTGTCAAGTGTTTTCGCTCGATGATTCCATTCTTGGGTGGTTGGTGTGGCCCTGGTTTCTGTAACTCGAATCCTAGCCCAGTATATCCCATTTTAGTTTTACACCATTGTGAACCTTACGCCTTTTTTACTCTCTGATCGAGGTTCTCTGCATTTAAAAATCTTCATAAACAAAATCACACGTGTATATGTTGACATTTAAGAGATATATAATCAAGAAAAAAAGAACAATGGTGATATATATGCGGATTAGACACCAAAAAATAAACACTCAAAAAATAGACACAATTTAAGGTATGTGTTTATTGACGGCATCGGATTCCTAATTGATGGAGAAAGGTCTGGTGGCAAGAAAAGCTGCTTCCGGAGGTTGTCAAGTGTTTTCGCTCGACGATTCCATTCTTGGGTGGTTGGTTTTGCCCTTGTTCCTGTAACTCGAATCCTATCCCGGAATATTCCATTTTAGATTTACACCATTGGGAACCTTACGCCACTTTTACTCTATGATCGAGGTTCTCGCATTGAAAAATCTTCGTAAACTAAATCACACATGTATATGTTGACAATTAAGAGATATATAATCAAGAAAAAAAAAGAGCAATGGTGATATATATGCGGATTAAACACCAAAAAATAAGCACTCAAAAATAGACATAATTTAAGGTATGTGTTTAGTGATGGCATCAGATTCCTAATTGATGGAGAAAGGTCTGGTGGCAAGAAAAGCTGCTTCCAGGAGGTTGTCAAGTGTTTTCGCTCGACGATTCCATTCTTGAGTGGTTAGTTTGGCCCTTGTTTCTGTAACTCGAATCCTAGCCCGGTATATACCATTTTAGTTTTACACCATTGGGAACCTTACGCCTTTTTTACTCTCTGATCGAGTTTCTCGGCATTTAAAAGTCTTCATAAACTAAATCACACGTGTACATGTTGACATTTAAGAGATATATAGTCAAGAAAATCAAGAGCAATGGTGATATATTTGCGGATTAGACACCAAAAAATAAACACTCAAAAAATAGCTACAATTTAAGGTTTGTGTTTAGCGACGGCATCAGATTCCTAATTGATGGGGAAAGGTTTGGTGGCAAGAAAAGCTGCTTCCAGGAGGTTTTCAATTTAACGTTACACCCTTTATAGTCTCTGATCGAGGTTCTCGGCATTGAAAAATCTTCGTAAACTAAATCACACGTGTATACATTGACATTTAAGGGAAATAGAGTCAAGAAAATCAAGAGCAATGGTGATATATATGAAGATTAGACACCAGAAAATAAACACCCAAAAAATAGCTACAATTTAAGGTTTGTGTTTAGCGACGGCATCAGATTCCTAATTGATGGAGAAAGGTCTGGTGGCATGAAAAGCTGCTTCCTGGAGGTTGTCAAGTGTTTTCGCTCGACGATTCCATTCTTGGGGGGTTGGTTTGGACCTTGTACATGTAACTTGAATACTAGCCCAGTATATCCCATTTTAGTTTTACATCATTGTAAACCTTACGCCTTTTTTACTCTCTGATCGAGGTTCTCGACATTGAAAAATCTTCGTAAACTAAATCACACGTGTATATGTTAACATTTAAGGGATATAAAGTAAAGAAAATCAAGAGCAATGGTGATATATATGCAGATTAGACACCAAATAATAAACACTCAAAAAATAGCTACAATTTAAGGTATGTGTTTAGTGACGGCATCAGATTCCTAACTTATGGAGAAAGGTCTGGTGGTAAGAAAAGCTGCTTCCAGGAGGTTGTCAAGTGTTTTCGCTCGACAAATTCCATTCTCGGGTGGTTGGTTTGGCCCTTGTTCATGTTACTCGAATCCTAGCCCCGTATATCCCATTTTAGTTTTAGACCATTGTGAACGTTACGCCTTTTTTAGTCTCTGATCGAGGTTCTTGGCATTGATAAATCTTTGTAAACTAAGTCACACGTGTATATGTTGATATTTAAGTGATATAGAGTTAAGAAAATCCAGAGCAATGGTGATATATATGAGGATTAGACAGCAAAAAATACACAGTCAAAAAATAGCTACAATTTAAGGTATGTGTTTAGTGACAACATCAGATTCCTAATTGATGGAGAAAGGTATGGTGGCAAGAAAAGCTGCTTCCAGGAGGTTGTCAAGTATTTTGGCTCTACGATTCCATTCTTGGGTGGTTGGTTTGTCCCATGTTTCTGTAACTCGAATCCTATTCCGGTGTATCCCATTTTAGATTTACACCATTGGGAAACTTACGCCTTTTTTACTCTCTGATCAAGGTTCTCGGCGTTGAAAAATCATCGTAAACTAAATCACACGTGTATATGTTGACATTTAAGAGATATACAATCAAGAAAATCAAGAACAATGGTGATATATATGCGGATTTGACACCAAAAAATAAACACTCAAAAAATAGCAACAATTTAAGGTATGTGTTTAGTGACGGCATCATATTCCTAATTGATGGAGAAAGGTCTAGTGGCAAGAAAAGCTGCTTCCAGGAGGTTGTCAAGTGTTTCCGCTCGACGATTCCATTCTTGGGTGGTTGGTTTGGCCCTTGTTCCTGTAACTCGAATCTTAACCCGGTATATCCAATTTTAGTTTTACACCAATGTGAACCTTACGCCTTTTTAATCTCTGATCAAGGTTCTCGGGATTGAAAAATATTCGTAAACTAAATCACACGTGTATATGTTGACATTTAAGAGATATACAGCCAAGAAAATCAAGAGCAATGGTGATATATATATGCGGATTTGACACCAAAAAAAAAAACACTAAAAAAATAGCTACAATTTAAGGTATGTGTTTAGTGACGGAATTAGATTCCTAATTAATGGAGAAAGGTCTGGTAGCAAGAATAGCTGCTTCCAGGAGGTTGTCAAGTGTTTTCGCTCGACGATTCCATTCTTGGGTGGTTGGTTTGGCCCTTGTTCCTGCAATTCGAATCTTAGCCCGGTATATACCATTTTAGTTTTACACCATTATGAACCTTAAGCCTTTTTACTCTCTGATCGAGGTTCTCGGCATTGAAAATTCTTCGTAAACTAAATAACACGTGTATATGTTGACATTTAAGAGATATACCGTCAAGAAAATCAAGAGCAATGGTGATATATATGCGGATTAGACACCAAAACAAACACTCAAAAAATAGCTACAATTTAAGGTATGTGTGTAGTGACCGCATCAGATTCCAAACTAAAAAGAAAAGCTGCTTCCAGGAGGTTGTCAAGTGTTTTCGCTCGACGATTCCATTCTTGGGTGGTTAGTTTGGTCCTTGTTCATGTAACTCGAATCCTAGCCCGTTATATCCCATTTTAATTTTACACCATTGTGAACCTTATGCCTTTTTTACTCTCTGATCGAGGTTCTCGACATTGAAAAATCTTCGTAAACTAAATCACACGTGTATATGTTGACATTTAAGAGAAATACAGTCAAGAAAATCAAGGGAAATGGTGATATATATGCGGATTAGACACCAAAAAAAAACACTAAACAAATGGCTACAATTTAAGGAATGTGTTTAGTGACGGCATCAGATTCCTAATTGATGGGGAAAGGTTTGGTGGCAAGAAAAGCTGCTTCCAGGAGGTTATCAATTTAACGTTACACCCTTTATAGTCTCTGATCGAGGTTCTTGGCATTGAAAAATCTTCGTAAACTAAATCACACGTGTATACATTGACATTTAAGGGAAATAGAGTCAAGAAAATCAATAGCAATGGTGATATATATGAAGATTAGACACCAGAAAATAAACACCCAAAAAATAGCTACAATTTAAGGTTTGTGTTTAGCGACGGCATCAGATTCCTAATTGATGGAGAAAGGTCTGGTGGCATGAAAAGCTGCTTCCTGGAGGTTGTCAAGTTTTTTCGCTCGACAAATTCCATTCTCGGGTGGTTTGTTTGGCCCTTGTTCATGTTACTCGAATCCTAGCCCCGTATATCCCATTTTAGTTTTATACGATTGTGAACGTTACGCCTTTTTTAGTCTCTGATCGAGGTTCTTGGCTTTGAAAAATCTTTGTAAACTAAGTCACACGTGTATATGTTGATATTTAAGAGATATAGAGTCGAGAAAATCAAAAGCAATGGTGATATATATGAAGATTAGACAGCAAAAAGTACACACTCAAAAAATAGCTACAATTTTAGGTATGTGTTTAGTGACAACATCAGATTCCTAATTGATGGAGAAAGGTATGGTGGCAAGAAAAGCTGCTTCCAGGAGGTTGTCAAGTATTTTGGCTCTACGATTCCATTCTTGGGTGGTTGGTTTGTCCCTTGTTTCTGTAACTCGAATCCTATTCCGGTGTATCCCATTTTAGTTTTACATCATTGGGAAACTTACGCCTTTTTTACTCTCTGATCGAGGTTCTCAGCGTTGAAAAATCTTCGTAAACTAAATCACACGTGTATATGTTGACATTTATGAGATATACAATCAAGAAAATCAAGAGCAATGGTGATATATATGCGGATTTGACACCAAAAAATAAACACTCAAAAAATAGCTACAATTTATGGTATGTGTTTAGTGACGACATCAAATTCCTAATTGATGGAGAAATGTCTGGTGGCAAGTAAAGCTGCTTCCAAGAGCTTGTCAAGTGTTTTCGCTCGACGATTCCATTCTTGGGTGATTGGTTTGTCCGTGTTCCTGTAACTCCAATCCTAGCCCGGTATATCCCATTTCAGTTTTACACCATTGTGAACCTTACGCCTTTTTTACTCTCTGATCGAGGTTCTCGGTATTGAAAAATCTTCGTAAAATAAATCACACGTGTATATGTTGACATTGAAGAGATATACAGTCAATAAAATCAAGAGCTATGGTGATATATATGCGGATTAGACACCAACAAATAAACACTCAAAAAATAGCAACAATTTAAGGTTTGTGTTTAGTGACGGCATCATATTCCTATTTGATGGAGAAAGGTCTAGTGGCAAGAAAAACTGCTTCCAGGAGGTTGTCAAGTGTTTTCGCTTGACGATTCCATTCTTGGGTGGTTGGTTTGGCCCTTGTTCCTGTAACTCGAATCCTAGCCCGGTATATCCCATTTTAATTTTACACCATTGAGAACCTTACGCCTTTTTTACTCTCTAATCGAGGTTCTCAGCATTGAAAAATCTTCGTAAACTAAATCACACGTGTATATGTTTACATTTAAGAGATATACAGCCAAGAAAATCAAGAGCAATGGTGATATATATATGCGGATTTGACACAAAAAAAAACACTAAAAAAATAGCTACAATTTAAGGTATGTGTTTAGTGACGGAATTAGATTCCTAATTGATGGAGAATGGTCTGGTGGCAAGAAAAGCTGCTTCCAGGAGGTTGTCAAGTGTTTTCGCTCGACGATTCCATTCTTGGGTGGTTTGTTTGGCCCTTGTTCCTGTAACTCGAATCTTAACCCGGTATATACCATTTTAGTTTTACACCATTATGAACCTTAAGCCTTTTTTACTCTCTGATCGAGGTTCTCGGCATTGAAAAATCTTCGTAAACTAAATCACACGTGTATATGTTGACATTTAAGAGATATACCGTCAAGAAAATCATGAGCAATGGTGATATATATGCGGATTAGACACAAAAAAAACACTCAAAAAATAGCTACAATTTAAGGTATGTGTGTAGTGACGGCATCAGATTCCTAATTAAAAAGAAAAGCTGCTTCCAGGAGGTTGTCAAGTCTTTTTGCTCGACGATTCCATTCTTGGGTGGTTGGTGTGGCCCTTGTTCATGTAACTCGAATCCTAGCCCGGTATATCCCATTTTAATTTTACACCATTGTGAACCTTACGCCTTTTTTACTCTCTAATCGAGGTTCTCGACATTGAAAAATCTTCGTAAACTAAATCACACGTATATATGTTGACATTTAAGATATATACAGTCAAGAAAATCAAGGGCAATGGTGATATATACGCGGATTAGACACCAAAAAAAAACACTCAACAAATGGCTACAATTTAAGGGATGTGTTTAGTGACGGCATCAGATTCCTAATTGATGGAGAAAGGTCTGGTGGCAAGAAAAGCTGCTTCTAGGAGGTTATCAAGTGTTTTCGCTCGACGATTCATTTCTTGGGTGGTTGGTTTGGCCGTTGTTCCTGTAACTCGAATCCTATCCCGGTATATCCAATTTTAATTTTACACCATTGTGAACCTTACGCCTTTTTTACTCTCTGATCGAGGTTCTCGGCATTGAAAAATCTTCGTAAACTATATCACACGTGTATATGTTGACATTTAAGAGATATACAGTCAAGAAAATTAAGGGCAATGGTGATATATATGCGAATTAGACGCCAAAAAACACACTCAACAAATGGCTACAATTTAAGGAATGTGTTTAGTTACGGCATCAGATTCCTAATTGATGGAGAAAGGTCTGGTGGCAAGAAAAGCTGCTTCTAGGAGGTTGTCAAGTGTTTTCTCTCGACGATTCCATTCTTAGGTGGTTGGTTTGGCCATTGTTTCCTATAACTCGAATCCTAGCCCGGTATATCCCATTTTAATTTTACACCATTGTTAACCTTACGCCTTTTTTACTCTCTGATCGAGGTTCACGGCATTGAAAAATCTTCGTAAACTAAATCACACGTGTATATGTTGACACTTAAGAGATATACAGTCAAGAAAATCAAGGGCAATGGTGATATATATGCGGATTATACATAAAAAAACACTCAACAAATGGCTACAATTTAAAGAATGTATTTAGTGACGGCATCAAATTCCTAATTGATGGAGAAAGGTCTGGTGGCAAGAAAATCTGCTTCTAAGAGGTTGTCAAGTGTTTTCGCTCAACGATTCCATTCTTGGGTGGTTAGTTTGGCCCTTGTTCTTGTAACTCGAATCCTAGCCTGGTATATCTCATTTTAATTTTACACCATTGTGAACCTTACGCCTTTTTTACTCTCTGATCGAGGTTCTCAGCATTGAAAAATCTTCGTAAACTAAATAACACGTGTATATGTTGACATTTAATAGATATCCAGTCAAGAAAATCAAGGGCAATGGTGATATATATGCGGATTAGATACCAAAAAAAAAAAACACTTAACAAATGGCTACAATTTAAGGAATGTGTTTAGTGACGGCATCAGATTCCTAATTGATGGAGAAAGGTCTGGTGGTAAGAAAAGCTGCTTCTAGGAGGTTGTCAAGTGTTTTCGCTCGACGATTCCATTCTTGGGTTGTTGGTTTGGCCCTTGTTCCTGTAACTGAAATCCTAGCCCGGTATATCCCATTTTAATTTTACACCATTGTGAACCTTACGCCTTTTTTATTCTCTGATAGAGGTTCTCGACATTGAAAAATCTTCGTAAACTAAATCACACGTGTATATGTTGACATTTAAGAGATATACAGTCAAGAAAATCAAGGGAAATGGGGATATATATGCGGATTAGACACAAAAAAAAAACACTAAACAAATGGCTACAATTTAAGGAATGTGTTTAGTGACAGCATCAGATTCCTAATTGATGGAGAAAGTTTTGGTGGCAAGAAAAGCTGCTTCTAGGAGGTTGTTAAATGTTTTCGCTCGACGATTTCTTTCTTGGGTGGTTGGTTTAGCCCTTGTTTCCTATAACTCGAATCATAGCCCGGTATATCCCATTATAATTTTACACCATTGTTAACCTTACGCCTTTTTTACTCTCTGATCGAGGTTCACGGCATTGAAAAATCTTCGTAAACTAAATCACACGTGTATATGTTGACACTTATGAGATATACAGTCAAGAAAATCAAGGGCAATGGTGATATATCTGCGGATTATACATCAAAAAAACACTCAACAAATGGCTACAATTTAAAGAATGTGTTTAGTGACGGCATCAAATTCTTGATTGATGGAGAAAGGTCTGGTGGCAAGAAAATCTGCTTCTAGGAGGTTGTCAAGTGTTTTCGCTCGACGATTCCATTCTTGGGTGGTTAGTTTGGCCCTTGTTCTTGTAACTCGAATCCTTGCCTTGTATATCTTATTTTAATTTTACACCACTGTGAACCTTACACCTATTTTACTCTCTGATCGAGGTTCTCGGCATTTAAAAATATTCGTAAACTAAATCACACGTGTATATGTTGACATTTAACAGATATACAATCAAGAAAATCAAGGGCAATGGTGATATATATGCGGATTAGACACCAAAAAAAACACTTAACAAATGGCTACTATTTAAGGAATGTGTTTTGTGACGGTGTCAGATTCCGAATTGATGGAGAAAGGTCTGGTGGCAAGAAAAGCTGCTTCTAGGAGGTTGTCAAGTGTTTTCGCTCCACGATTCCATTCTTGGGTGGTTGGTTTGGCCCTTGTTCCTGTAACTCGAATCTTAGCCCGGTATATACCATTTTAGTTTTACAACATTATGAACCTTAAGCCTTTTTTACTCTCTGATCGAGGTTCTCGGCATTGAAAAATCTTCGTAAACTAAATCACACGTGTATATGTTGACATTTAAGAGATATACCGTCAAGAAAATCAAGAGCAATGGTGATATATATGCGGATTAGACACAAAAAAACACTCAAAAAATAGCTACAATTTAAGGTATGTGTGTAGTGACGGCATCAGATTCCTAATTAAAAAGAAAAGCCGCTTCCAGGAGGTTGTCAAGTGTTTTCGCTCGACGATTCCATTCTTGGGTGGGTGGTTTGGCCCTTGTTCATGTAACTCGAATCCTAGCCCGGTATATCTCATTTTAATTTTACACCATTGTGAACCTTACGCCTTTTTTACTCTCTAATCGAGGTTCTCGACATTGAAAAATCTTCGTAAACTAAATCACACGTGTATATGTTGACATTTAAGAAATATACAGTCAAGAAAATCAAGGGAAATGGTGATATATATGCGGATTAGACACCAAAAAAAATATTAAACAAATGGCTACAATTTAAGGAATGTATTTAGTGACGGCATCAGATTCCTAATTGATGGAGAAAGGTCTGTTGGCAAGAAAAGCTGCTTCTAGGAGGTTGTCAAATGTTTTCGCTCGACGATTCCATTCTTGGGTGGTTGGTTTAGCCCTTGTTCCTGTAACTCGAATCATAGCCCGGTATATCCCATTATAATTTTACACCATTGTGAACCTTATGTCTTTTTTACCCTCTGATCGAGGTTCTCGGCATTGACAAATCTTTGTAAACAAAATCACCCATGTATATTTTGACATTTAAGATATATACAGTCAATAAAATCAAGGGCAATGGTGATATATACGCGGATTAGACACAAAAAAAACACTCAACAAATGGCTACAATTTAAGGAATGTGTTTAGTGACGGCATCAGAATCCTAATTGATGGAGAAAGGTCTGGTGGCAAGAAAAGCTGCTTTTAGGAGGTTGTCAAGTGTTTTCGCTCGACGATTCCTTTCTTGGGTGGTTGGTTTGGCCGTTGTTCCTGTAACTCGAATCCTATCCCGGTATATCCAATTTTAATTTTACACCATTGTGAACCTTACGCCTTTTTTACTCTCTGATCGAGGTTCTCGGCATTGAAAAATCTTCGTAAACTATATCACACGTGTATATGTTGACATTTAAGAGATATACAGTCAAGAAAATTAAGGGCAATGGTGATATATATGCGGATTAAACGCCAAAAAAAACACTCAACAAATGGCTACAATTTAAGGAATGTGTTTAGTTACGGCAGCAGATTCCTAATTGATGGAGAAAGGTCTGGTGGCAAGAAAAGCTGCTTCTAGGAGGTTGTCAAGTGTTTTCTCTCGACGATTCCATTCTTAGGTGGTTGGTTTGGCCATTGTTTCCTATAACTCGAATCCTAGCCCAGTATATCCCATTTTAATTTTACACCATTGTTAACCTTACGCCTTTTTTACTCTCTGATCGAGGTTCACGGCATTGAAAAATCTTCGTAAACTAAATCACACGTGTATATGTTGACACTTAAGAGATATACAGTCAAGAAAATCAAGGGCAATGGTGATATATATGCGGATTATACATAATAAAACACGCAACGAATGGCTACAATTTAAAGAATGTGTTTAGTGACGGCATCAAATTCCTAATTGATGGAGAAAGGTCTGGTGGCAAGAAAATCTGCTTCTAGGAGGTTGTCAAGTGTTTTCGCTCGACGATTCCATTCTTGGGTGGTTAGTTTGGCCCTTGTTCTTGTAACTCGAATCCTAGCCTGGTATATCTCATTTTAATTTTACACCATTGTGAACCTTACGACTTTTTTACTCTCTGATCGAGGTTCTCGACATTAAAAAATCTTCGTAAACTAAATCACACGTGTATATGTTGACATTTAAGAGATATACAGTCAAGAAAATCAAGGGAAATGGGGATATATATGCGGATTAGACACCAAACAAAAACACTAAACAAATGGCTACAATTTAAGGAATGTGTTTAGTGACGGCATCAGATTCCTAATTGATGGTGAAAGGTCTGGTGGCCAGAAAAGCTGCTTCTAGGAGGTTGTCAAATGTTTTCGCTCGACGATTCCATTTTTGGGTGGTTGGTTTAGCCCTTGTTCCTGTAACTCGAATCATAGCCCGGTATATCCCATTATAATTTTACACCATTGTGAACCTTATGTCTTTTTTAATCTCTGATCGAGGTTCTCGGCATTGAAAAATCTTCGTTAAGTAAATCACACATGTATATATTTTGACATTTAAGATATATACAGTCAAGAAAATCAAGGGCAATGGTGATATATATGCGGATTAGACACCAAAAAAAAACACTCAACAAATGGCTACAATTTAAGGAATGTGTTTAGTGACGGCATCAGATTCCTAATTGATGGAGAAAGGTCTGGTGGCAAGAAAAGCTGCTTCTAGGAGGTTGTCAAGTGTTTTCGCTCGACGATTCCATTCTTGGGTGGTCGGTTTGGCCGTTGTTCCTGTAACTCGAATCCTATGCCGGTATATCCCATTTTAATTTTACACCATTGTGAACCTTACGCCTTTTTTACTCTCTGATTGAGGTTCTCGGCATTAAAAAATCATCGTAAACCATATCACACGTGTATATGTTGACATTTAAGAGATATACAATAAAGAAAATCAAGGGCAATGGTGATATATATGCGGATTAGACATAAAAAAACACTCAACAAATGGCTACAATTTAAGGAATGTGTTTAGTGACGGCAACAAATTCCTAATTGATGGAGAAAGGTCTGGTGGCATGAAAAGCTGCTTCTAGGAGGTTGTCAAGTGTTTTCGCTCGACGATTCCAATCTTGGGTGGTTGGTTTGGCCCTTGTTCCTGTAACTCAAATCCTAGCCCGGTATATCCCATTTTAATTTTACACCATTGTTAACCTTACGCCTTTTTTACTCTCTAATCGAGGTTCTCAGCATTGAAAAATCTTCGTAAACTAAATCACACGTGTATATGTTGACATTTAAGAGATATACAGTCAAGAAAATCAAGGGCAATGGTGATATATATGCGGATTAGAAACAAAAAAAAAAAAACACTCAACAAATGGCTACAATTTAAGGAATATGTTTAGTGACGGCATTAGATTCCTAATTGATGGAGAAAGTTTTGGTGGCAAGAAAAGCTGCTTCTAGGAGGTTGTTAAATGTTTTCGCTCGACGATTTCTTTCTTGGGTGGTTGGTTTAGCCCTTGTTTCCTATAACTCGAATCATAGCCCGGTATATCCCATTATAATTTTACACCATTGTTAACCTTACGCCTTTTTTACTCTCTGATCGAGGTTCACGGCATTGAAAAATCTTCGTAAACTAAATCACACGTGTATATGTTGACACTTAAGAGATATACAGTCAAGAAAATCAAGGGCAATGGTGATATATCTGCGGATTATACATCAAAAAAACACTCAACAAATGGCTACAATTTAAAGAATGTGTTTAGTGACGGCATCAAATTCCTGATTGATGGAGAAAGGTCTGGTGGCAAGAAAATCTGCTTCTAGTCGGTTGTCAAGTGTTTTCGCTCGACGATTCCATTCTTGGGTGGTTAGTTTGGCCCTTGTTCTTGTAACTCGAATCCTTGCCTTGTATATGTTATTTTAATTTTACACCATTGTGAACCTTACGCCTATTTTACTCTCTGATCGAGGTTCTCGGCATTTAAAAATCTTCGTAAACTAAATCACACGTGTATATGTTGACATTTAACAGATATACAATCAAGAAAATCAAGAGCAATGGTGATATATATGCGGATTAGACACCAAAAAAAACACTTAACAAATGGCTACTATTTAAGGAATGTGTTTTGTGACGGTGTCAGATTCCGAATTGATGGAGAAAGGTCTGGTGGCAAGAAAAGCTGCTTCTAGGAGGTTGTCAAGTGTTTTCGCTCCACGATTCCATTCTTGGGTGGTTGGTTTGGCCCTTGTTCCTGTAACTCGAATCTTAGCCCGGTATATACCATTTTAGTTTTACACCATTATGAACCTTAAGCCTTTTTTACTCTCTGATCGAGGTTCTCGGCATTGAAAAATCTTTGTAAACTAAATCACACGTGTATATGTTGACATTTAAGAGATATACCGTCAAGAAAATCAAGAGCAATGGTGATATATATGCGGATTAGACACAAAAAAACACTCAAAAAATAGCTACAATTTAAGGTATGTGTGTAGTGACGGCATCAGATTCCTAATTAAAAAGAAAAGCTGCTTCCAGGAGGTTGTCAAGTGTTTTCGCTCGACGATTCCATTCTAGGGTGGGTGGTTTGGCCCTTGTTCATGTAACTCGAATCCTAGCCCGGTATATCCCCTTTTAATTTTACACCATTGTGAACCTTACGCCTTTTTTACTCTCTAATCGAGGTTCTCGACATTGAAAAATCTTCGTAAACTAAATCACACGTGTATATGTTGACATTTAAGAAATATACAGTCAAGAAAATCAAGGGAAATGGTGATATATATGCGGATTAGACACCAAAAAAAATATTAAACAAATGGCTACAATTTAAGGAATGTATTTAGTGACGGCATCAGATTCCTAATTGATGGAGAAAGGTCTGTTGGCAAGAAAAGCTGCTTCTAGGTGGTTGTCAAATGTTTTCGCTCGACGATTCCATTCTTGGGTGGTTGGTTTAGCCCTTGTTCCTGTAACTCGAATCATAGCCCGGTATATCCCATTATAATTTTACACCATTGTGAACCTTATGTCTTTTTTACCCTCTGATCGAGGTTCTCGGCATTGACAAATCTTTGTAAACAAAATCACCCATGTATATTTTGACATTTAAGATATATACAGTCAATAAAATCAAGGGCAATGGTGATATATACGCGGATTAGACACAAAAAAAAAACACTCAACAAATGGCTACAATTTAAGGAATGTGTTTAGTGACGGCATCAGAATCCTAATTGATGGAGAAAGGTCTGGTGGCAAGAAAAGCTGCTTTTAGGAGGTTGTCAAGTGTTTTCGCTCGACGATTCCTTTCTTGGGTGGTTGGTTTGGCCGTTGTTCCTGTAACTCGAATCCTATCCCGGTATATCCAATTTTAATTTTACACCATTGTGAACCTTACGCCTTTTTTACTCTCTGATCGAGGTTCTCGGCATTGAAAAATCTTCGTAAACTATATCACACGTGTATATGTTGACATTTAAGAGATATACAGTCAAGAAAATTAAGGGCAATGGTGATATATATGCGAATTAGACGCCAAAAAACACACTCAACAAATGGCTACAATTTAAGGAATGTGTTTAGTTACGGCATCAGATTCCTAATTGATGGAGAAAGGTCTGGTGGCAAGAAAAGCTGCTTCTAGGAGGTTGTCAAGTGTTTTCTCTCGACGATTCCATTCTTAGGTGGTTGGTTTGGCCATTGTTTCCTATAACTCGAATCCTAGCCCAGTATATCCCATTTTAATTTTACACCATTGTTAACCTTACGCCTTTTTTACTCTCTGATCGAGGTTCACGGCATTGAAAAATCTTCGTAAACTAAATCACACGTGTATATGTTGACACTTAAGAGATATACAGTCAAGAAAATCAAGGGCAATGGTGATATATATGCGGATTATACATAATAAAACACGCAACGAATGGCTACAATTTAAAGAATGTGTTTAGTGACGGCATCAAATTCCTAATTGATGGAGAAAGGTCTGGTGGCAAGAAAATCTGCTTCTAGGAGGTTGTCAAGTGTTTTCGCTCGACGATTCCATTCTTGGGTGGTTAGTTTGGCCCTTGTTCTTGTAACTCGAATCCTAGCCTGGTATATCTCATTTTAATTTTACACCATTGTGAACCTTACGACTTTTTTACTCTCTGATCGAGGTTCTCGACATTAAAAAATCTTCGTAAACTAAATCACACGTGTATATGTTGACATTTAAGAGATATACAGTCAAGAAAATCAAGGGAAATGGGGATATATATGCGGATTAGACACCAAACAAAAACACTAAACAAATGGCTACAATTTAAGGAATGTGTTTAGTGACGGCATCAGATTCCTAATTGATGGTGAAAGGTCTGGTGGCCAGAAAAGCTGCTTCTAGGAGGTTGTCAAATGTTTTCGCTCGACGATTCCATTTTTGGGTGGTTGGTTTAGCCCTTGTTCCTGTAACTCGAATCATAGCCCGGTATATCCCATTATAATTTTACACCATTGTGAACCTTATGTCTTTTTTAATCTCTGATCGAGGTTCTCGGCATTGAAAAATCTTCGTTAAGTAAATCACACATGTATATATTTTGACATTTAAGATATATACAGTCAAGAAAATCAAGGGCAATGGTGATATATATGCGGATTAGACACCAAAAAAAACACTCAACAAATGGCTACAATTTAAGGAATGTGTTTAGTGACGGCATCAGATTCCTAATTGATGGAGAAAGGTCTGGTGGCAAGAAAAGCTGCTTCTAGGAGGTTGTCAAGTGTTTTCGCTCGACGATTCCATTCTTGGGTGGTCGGTTTGGCCGTTGTTCCTGTAACTCGAATCCTATGCCGGTATATCCCATTTTAATTTTACACCATTGTGAACCTTACGCCTTTTTTACTCTCTGATTGAGGTTCTCGGCATTAAAAAATCATCGTAAACCATATCACACGTGTATATGTTGACATTTAAGAGATATACAATAAAGAAAATCAAGGGCAATGGTGATATATATGCGGATTAGACATAAAAAAACACTCAACAAATGGCTACAATTTAAGGAATGTGTTTAGTGACGGCAACAAATTCCTAATTGATGGAGAAAGGTCTGGTGGCATGAAAAGCTGCTTCTAGTTGGTTGCCAAGTGTTTTCGCTCGACGATTCCAATCTTGGGTGGTTGGTTTGGCCCTTGTTCCTGTAACTCAAATCCTAGCCCGGTATATCCCATTTTAATTTTACACCATTGTTAACCTTACACCTTTTTTACTCTCTAATCGAGGTTCTCAGCATTGAAAAATCTTCGTAAACTAAATCACACGTGTATATGTTGACATTTAAGAGATATACAGTCAAGAAAATCAAGGGCAATGGTGATATATATGCGGATTAGAAACAAAAAAAAAACACTCAACAAATGGCTACAATTTAAGGAATATGTTTAGTGACGGCATTAGATTCCTAATTGATGGAGAAAGGTCTGGTGGCAAGAAAAGCTGCTTCTAGGTGGTTTTCAAGTGTTTTCGCTCGACGATTCCATTCTTGGGTATTTGGTTTGGCCCTTGTTTCCGGTAACTCGAATCCTATCCCGGTATATCCCATTTTAATTTTACACCACTGTGAACCTTACACCTTTTTTACTCTCTGAGCGAGGTTCTCGGCATTGAAAAATCTTCGAAAACTAAATCACACGTGTGTATGTTGACATTTAAGAGATATACAATAAAGAAAATCAAGGGCAATGGTGATATATATGCGGATTAGAAACAAAAAAAACACTCAACAAATGGCTACAATTTAAGGATTGTGTTTAGTGACGGCATCAGATTCCTAATTGATGGAGAAAGGTCTGGTGGAAAGAAAAGCTGCTTCTAGGAGGTTGTCAAGTGTTTTCACTCGACGATTCCATTCTTGGGTGGTTGGTTTGGCCCTTGTTCCTGTAACTGGAATCCTATCCCGGTATATCCCATTTAAATTTTACACCATTGTGAACCTTACGCCTTTTTTACTCTTTGATCGAGTTTCTCGGCATTGAAAAATATTCGTAAACTAAATCACATGTGTATATGTTGACATTTAAAAGATATACAGGTAAGAAAATCAAGGGCAATGGTGATATATATGCGGATTAGAAACCAAAAAAAACACTCAACAAATGGCTACAATTTAAGGAATGTGTTTAGTGACGGCATCAGATTCCTAACTGATAGAGAAAGGTCTGGTGCCAAGAAAAGCTGCTTCTAGGAGGTTGTCAAGTGTTTTCGCTCGACGATTCCATTCTTGGGTGGTTGGTTTGGCCCTTGTTCCTGTAACTCGAATCCAAGCCCGGTATATCCCATTTGAATTTGACACCATTGTTAACCTTACGCCTTTTTTACTCTCTGACCGAGGTTCTCAGCATTGAAAAATCTTTGTAAACTAAATCACACGTGTATATGTTGACATTTAAGAGATATACAGTCAAGAAAATCAAGGGCAATGGTGATATATATGCGGATTAGAAACAAAAAAAAAACACTCATCAAATGGCTACAATTTAAGGAATGTGTTTAGTGACGGTATCAGCTTCCTAATTTATGGAGAAAGGTCTGGTGGCAAGAAAAGCTGCTTTTTGGAGGTTGTCAAGTGTTTTCACTTGACAATTCCTTTCTTGGGTGGTTGGTTTGGCCCTTGTTCCTGTAACTCGAATCCTAGCCCGGTATATCCTATTTTAATTTTACACCATTGTGAACCTTACGCCTTTTTTACTCTCTGATCGAGGTTCTCAGCATTGAAAAATCTTCGTAAACTAAATCACACGTGTATATGTTAACATTTAAGAGATGTACAGTCAAGAAAATCAAGGGCAATGGTGATATATATGCGGATTAGAAACCAAAAAAAAACACTCAACAAATGGCTACAATTTAAGGAATGTGTTTAGTGACGGCATCAGATTCCTAATTGATGGAGAAAGGTCTGGTGGCAAGAAAAGCTGCTTCTAGGAGGTCGTCAAGTGTTTTCGCTCGACGATTCCATTCTTGGGTGGTTGGTTTGGCCCTTGTTCCTGTAACTCGAATCCTATCTCGGTATATCCCATTTTAATTTTACACCATTGTGAACCTTCCGCCTTTTTTACTCTCTGATCGAGTTTCTCGGCGTTGAAAAATATTCGTAAACTAGATCACATGTGTATATGTTGACATTTAAGAGATATACAGTAAAGAAAATCAAGGGCGATGGTGATATATATGCGGATTAGACACAAAAAAAAAACACTCAACAAATGGCTACAATTTAAGGAATTTGTTTGACGGCATCAGATTCCTAATTGATGGAGAAAGGTCTGGTGGCAAGAAAAGCTGCTTCTAGGAGGTTGCCAAGTGTTTTCGCTCGACGATTCCATTCTTGGGTGGTTGGTTTGGCCCTTGTTCCCGTAACTCGAATCCTAGTCCGGTATATCCCATTTTAATTTTACACCATTGTGAACCTTACGCCTTTTTTACTCTCTGATCGAGGTTCTCGGTATTGAAAAATCTTCGTAAACTAAATCACACGTGTATATGTTGACATTTAAGAGATATACAGTCAAGAAAATCAAGGGCAATGGTGATATATATGCGGATTAGACACAAAAAAAAACACTCAACAAATGGCTACAATTTAAGGAATGTGTTTAGTGACGGCATTAGATTCCTAATTGATGGAGAAAGGTCTGGTGGTAAGAAAAGCTGCTTCTAGGAGGTTGTCAAGTGTTTTTGCTCGACGATTCCATTCTTGGGTTGTTTGTTTGGCCTTTGTTCCTGTAACTCGAATCCTAGCCCTGTATATCCCATATTAATTTTACACCATTGTGAACCTTACGCCCTTTTTACTCTCTTATCGAGGTTCTCGGCATTGAAAACACTTCAGTCATCTCGAGTAACCCGGTTAACCACAATTGTCGCCGGTGTAACAGCCATCACTTCAGTCGCCGTCACCGCCATCGGCGCCACCATCTTTCCGTCCTCCCACCGGAATGCATCAATATCCGCACCTCGGCTCCGGTTGCTGTTTTGATGGCTCCTCCTTGCTGCCATTGCTAGTCTGCTTCTCGGGTCACCGAAAAACGATGCTGGTCACCGGTGTGTGGTTGTTCGAATAGGGGGGGGGGGTTGTCTGCCATTCGAAGGTCAAATGAGAGGAGGTAGGGTTTGTTATGATTATTCTAAAACAAAGTGATGTTACGTAACAAACTTAAACACATGCGACAGCTATGGGGGTTGGGCTCGGAGAGTACTTTGGGCCTGGAATGCGTGTGGGTCAAAAACAAGAGGGGCCCGATTTGTCACAAGAGTCCAAGTAGTCACAAAGTATGTGTGTGTTTCAAGTAGGTTTGCGGCCCAAAATACAAAATATGCATGCCGCCTAATTATGAAGTCCGGAGGTGGTTTGGGCTTAACCTTGGGCCGATGAGATTTCATGTGGATCAAAGGGTATATTATTTGAAGGAGGAGGTGTATGGCTAGGCCCAACAGATCAATAAATAAAGTCTAACAACTTAAATCAATCATACCAATTTACGTTTACGTTAAACCATTTATCGAAGCAAGGATGTTGGACACGTTTATCATAGCGAGGATGTGAAAGAGAAAAGCGAACCTTGAAAGTTTGGGTTGTCACATCATCCCCAACTTGAAAGAAATTTCGTCCCGAAATTTAGCACGTAGTTACTGAGGAAGCTAGTTAGGTTGCGTAGTTTTCCTGGTTTTTCCTGGGGTGTCATATCATCCCCCCGTTGGTTTGGAATTTCGTCCCAAAATTCCGCAGTAGCTTCAGCCTCAGTAGTGGTTTCATTGTTCTTGAACAACTGGGGATATCTGTGTTTCGTTTGGTCTTCTCATTCCCAGGTAAACTCTGGGCCACGACGGGAGTTCCAACGAACTCAAACAAGAGGTATTCTGGTGCGTTTGAGAATCTTGACCTCCCGGTCAAAGATTCCCACTGATTCTTCGGTAAATCGTAACTGACCGTCGATGGTGAGTTCCTTGAAAGGAACTGTGAGGGTTTCATCTGACAGACACTTCTTCAGATTCAACCCACGGAATATGTTGTGAATTCCACTGAGTTCTTTGGGTAGATTCAATCTATAGGCCACCTTGCCAAATTTGTCACACCCCCAAAATCCACATGCGGAGCACCACCGCTTGGAGGCGTGACTGACCAGGATCTTAGCCATCAATCACATTGAACTCATAGGTATATGTAAATGAAAATTTCATTGATTAATAGTAAGTGTTCCAACG
Organism: Helianthus tuberosus; assembly: GCA_030545235.1. NCBI lineage: Eukaryota > Viridiplantae > Streptophyta > Magnoliopsida > Asterales > Asteraceae > Helianthus > Helianthus tuberosus. The sequence goes on from CM060449.1 coordinate 188,637,121, forward strand.
TTATAATATTTCAAAGTGTACAGCGGAAGCATAATTCATTCTTTAAGAGTTTATAACCACAAGTAAAAACCGTTTGTGTTGTGATATGTTTCCATGTATCTCCACCCCTGACCACTCCAGCCTCCCAGACAGCAAGTTCCAGTCAATAAGCAACTAAAGACCTGCAAGGCATGTAACAACAAGTCAACAACAAAGTTGGGCGAGTTCACAGTTGGTTGTTTAGTTATAGTGTTGGTAAATCATATGATTATTTCGTAAACCATGTACTGTATTAATCTGTATCGCGGTTTCCCAAACATGTTTGCGATGATTAGTGGGGGCTTCCCATGTGTATCGTATTAATCCGTATCGCGGTTCCCCGAACATGTTTGCGATGAATAGTGGGGGCTTCCCATGTTGTATGTTACTAGACTAGTCGTGTATGTACGTGCCCTTCTTGATCTAAGGACCGTAGCGAGTATGAGTGTACGTAGGTTTTACGTACGTGCCCTTCAATCCGAGGACATCAGTAAGTATGAGTGTACGTAGGTTTTACGTACGTGCCCTTCAATCCGAGGACAGTAAAAAGTAGTTTAATAGTAATGATAGTACGAGTAGTTATTCAATCCCATTCCCAACCCACCGGGAATCCCATGCCTTAGGAGTGTGAACTCACCTTGGTTTGCTCGGTATGACTAATTTCTTGTTTATCAATTGATCACACACGTCCTAACATGGTTACCGACAACAATCAATCGCAGGTGCACATTATTCACATATTTCACGTACAATTAATTCATGTATTCCTCGTTCACATAATACACAATTATTATATATGTAGCACACACATATAATTCAAGTCACAACAGTTAATCCATCAACCCATTATCATCAAGTAGTCATTTAGCAGGTATTCGGTTCATAAGTAGGTTCATATCATAATTTCATGTTTACATGACATATAACCCTCAATCCTTCAATATAAGAATATGTAAAATATTAATCAAGTTAATATTTCACATAGGAGCTTATGCAGTCTACTAGTACCCTTCGGCCCAGATTCTCAATTTTGTAAACCCAACCTAATATTAATACTAACTTACAAACTAGAGTTGTAACAGTCCACTAAGACTTCGGCCCAGCTTCAATTTATAAACCCATCCTACTATTAATTGAGAGCACTTTAGGTTACGGGCATCTCAACTTTCACGTGCAAAGATATTAATTTCCCAAACAATCTATCAGTTTACCGAATAATAAAAGTCTGTTACTAACAAGTCTGATTGAAATCATAGTCACCACCATTTACATCGACTTTTCATGCTCCAAATCAATATAGCATATATAGAATACAACAGTTGTCGGCCATACATGTCAAAATCCAATTATTACATTGCATGTGAAGTATAATAGTGGCAGCCCATTATAACTTATCAATAAATGGTCCATTTAAAATTGCATGTGAATTGTCAGTGGTCATGTGGTAAATCTTTGTTTGGCTCAATCAAGATCAAGTTTGGATTGGCATTTGTGTTTGGTGACTTGTTCGGTCCAATAGATTGCATGTGACAATCATAAATATCAAGACAACAATCATGAACATCCTATACTTAATTCAAATCACACAGTGTTTTATATATTTCTAGCATTAAGTAACCGATTTGTGCCTTGGTTTATTAGATTAATCACAATGAATCTGATCAAGATTGTGACCATATAATTTAACCATTTAACCGCACCCGAGACCTTTATCACATGCTCACTATACGGCTTTCAAAATATTCAAGTTACCCTAATCATTCTACAAAACATATAAACACCACTAACAATCAGTTAACACATGTATTGTATACTTAGACACTCATCGAACCAATAATCATAACATGACCTAGCATCGTTCTAATTATACCAGGACACAACATCAACATACACGTATAATTCGTTAAATCAAGATTACGTATAAACAAGATCATTAAATAGAGATTATCATAAGCATAAATCATCCACTAGCACACAAAACAATATCACACAAATAAGAAAATCAACAAGTCAGAACCACTAACCAGAAACTTTGACTGATCAAGATGCTATTTCGAACAGGGGGGGTCTACCACTTCCATGTGCGATTAGAGGAGTCTAGGGTTTGAACATGTGTTGTGTTATCAAGTTACGTTGCTACATGTGTGTATACATATTCTAATTTAATGGCCGACCCCCAAACAATGACCCACTTGGGCTTTATTCGGCCCAACATGTGCAACTATACTATCTGGCCCAAATGAGGGTATGTGTTTGTTAACCAAAATTGTGATGTAAGCGGCCCAAGTATATTCGGCCCAAATACAAAGAGTACGATTCTAATATTAACAAGTTTTTATACTAGCACAAGACGTTCAGCACAAAGAAGAGGAATGAATAATGAGAAATTAGGATCACAAGATTAAACGACATAGACCTTGGAAGTTCGGGTTGTCACATCATCCCCATCTTGAAAGAAAATTCGTCCCAAAATTTAGCACGTAGTTACTGAGGAAGCTAGTTAGGTTGCGTGGTTTCCTGGTTTTCCTGGGGTGTCACAAAATCTCTCTGTGATTTTGAAAGGTTCATCATATCGCGGTTTGAGTTTCGCCTCGTATACCAAAATGAAGTACACCTTCCCAAGGTGAGACTTTAGGTTGTACTCGATCCCCACTTGGAATTCGAGGGGTTTCTTACGCTTAACAGTGTAGCTTTTCTGACGGTCACGAGCTGCCGCCATTCGTTGTCATATCTGAGCAATCCTCTCAGTTGTGTCTACCACAAGTTCTGGGCAAGTGATTGGCCGTTTCCGACTTCTGCCCAACAAAAAGATGATTGGCACCTCCATCCACACAATGCCTTGAACGGAGCAGCCTGAATGCTGGTGCGGTAACTGTTGTTATACGAAAGCTCCACTAAAGGGAGGTGTCTTCTCCGACCGTTGCCAAAGTCGATTTCACGTGCTCAAAGCATGTCTTCAAGAGTTTGGATGGTGTATTCAGTCTGCCCATCCGTCTGTGGATGATATACTGTGCTCATGTCTAAACGCGAGCCAAAGGATTTGTGTACCGCTTGCCACAAATCAGATGCAAATCGTGGGTTGCAATTAGAGGTAATGAAGGTTGGCACCCCGTGCCTAGCAACCGCTTCCTTCAGATAGATGAATGCAAGTGTAGAAAACTTATCCATTTCTTTGATGGCTAGAAAGTGTGCTGGTTGCGCAAGACAATCAATGAGTACCCAGGTGATGTTGTTTTCGTTTTGAGTTGTAAGTAGACTACCGACCAAATCCATGGCAATCTGTTTTTTTTCCATGCGAGTGTTGCGGGTTGCTGACGCTACACCTTGACTTTCCATAAGTCGATCCATCATTCACATACTTAACTAGATGAGCCTTCATGTCCGATTACTAGTACCAGGTTTATAAATCCTAATGCCTCCCATCAACACCCAATTTGAATAGAGGTTGCTTCTCCACGCCCCGCATGGGTTCAACTTGAAAATTCCTCTTCTTTCAGTTCTCCAGTTTGAATAGAGCTAGTCTGATCTAGCAAGTTAGAGTCGATAGCGAGCTGCAGAGCTCGTGCACGTTCAGGTTTCGCAGTCGTATTCATCCATAAGTTCTATCCAGCGATGTCATTGTATGCTTTAGTTCTTTCGATCATCGGTACATGGGAGGCCCTTTTGATTGGTCTAAATAACGCATCTGGTACCGTCCAAGTGATGCCTCCATCCAAAATCCCAAAGCCATGGTTTTCACCGTCAGTCAAGTGTATCACGTAGTTCCTCTTTGTAACTCCTTCACGTACGTCATCACTCCCTCGTGTTCCGTCGATGTGCAGCTGGGACTCTGATTCGGACCATAAGGATGTTCCACTGAATCACCCGCGTCCTCAGGTAAAACGATGCTCAGAGCATTGCAGAGTCGGGATTCGAAAGCTGAAAGGACGTCCTCCTGTATTGTCTATCACAAACACAACACCCTGCTGTGCTAGAGAGATTTAAGCTGCGCGACCTCCGCAAATCCTGTGATTTATCTGCGATAGAATCAAGCGAGATCAAGGAATTGTTGTATCCACGAAGGACTCTTTGGTGTCGATCAGTTTCCAACCAAGACGGATCTTAGCGAGATTCTCGTGCATTTTCACATCGCTGATTATATATCCAAAAGGTATCTCTCGAACCCAGAAAATTACATTTAACAAGACTTTGAGCTGAGTGGCCCCTCCCTCAGGAGTTCTAAAATAAGATACAAATGCCACCCATGACGTTCCATTCTCCTGGTCAGGATTCAGAATGTTGTCAACAAATGCGGTCGATTCATGTGATCCCTGAAGCTGCGGATGTGTTGGTCAACTCAATGATCATGGTACATAACGTTGAAATGGCTGCATTACATTCGACATGCTGTTCTAAGAGCATTCTCCCCTTGGACTACCATCTGACGATAGTTCGTTCACTAGCCAATCCTCGAATGGAAGCTTGTTCCTCGCAACTGGTCGACAGGTTGTCAATGCGTGGTCGAGACAAACGGTTCTTGACTGTCACCTTGTTGAGTTCTCGATAATCAGTACACAAACGAAAAGGCTTCTCTTCATGGGTATAACGAGGGCTCCGCAAAGTGAAAACTCCTGTCCAACAGTTCCTGTAGTTGGTTAAACAGCTCCTGCAACCTTCCTGGCGCAAAACGGTAAGGAGTACGAGTAGTTGCCTCCGGTGCGAGGTCAAACTGTGTTCCTTCCTAACCGTTGTAGAGATGATCCTGGAAGTTCCTCGGGCAGCACATGGAGGGTAATCATGAATAGCTGGTGGATCCTCGATCCTCTTGTCTATAACAGTTGCCACATAGAGGGATAATCCCTCCATAGACACCGCTGGCTCTCATTACTGACATACCCCTAATCATTGCGCCACCCTGGCGCGTAGATAACAATCCTCCACGAAGGGGAGGGGTACGTAGAATTGTCTCCTCACGGGGTACATCTATCAAGAATAACAGAAGAAAGGTCGATGTCGAACACTTGTCCCACAAGGTCGTGCTTGCATCCCAACGATCATATGAAGTTTCCATTGTCTAGCCATCAGTCGATTCCACAGCAGGTTCAAATTCCTAGGAGCATCAGGGGCAAACGGAGCAGAGACGGAGCGGGTTGCTACTCATACTAGCTACCATGTTGTTAAAGTCCTGACGTCGCCCACGCCAATTCTAAATGCCCTTCCAAGAGCATCATTTCTGGTGTTGCTGTTTTCATTACAAGAATTCCAAGTACTGTCGTTGTTCCTTTGATCATTGACCTCTTAACTTAACTACGGCCAATCCATGTTGTAGGCTCCTTTATTTCCCCACTGAGAGCTAGGGTTACGAGCACCTTGTTGTCCCAATGTCGTTGCTCGAAATGAAGCCCTACGATTCTTCACCATCACAGTTCAACTTTTCAAATCCTGAGCCACGTCCTAAAGAGCTACTCACTGTGCTGATAGTTACGCATACCACACTAAGGTCAATTATCATCACTTATGCCTCGATTGATTCGTAAGAGTTGACTCCCATGGGTTGCTGACATGGGTTAAGGATTCGATTGAAGCCAATTCGCTGGTGTTCCTTGCCGGTAATCGGGGCCGTCAAAGTACTGAGGTCGGTAAAGTGATTCGCTCATCCTCCTGTCCATCGATGTTGCAAGTGGTTCGAGTAATACACAGTATGTTGCGGGAGTGTTGCAGAAGTGATTGCACTTTAGAATCTTAGGCGTCAATACGTTAAGTTCCAGCAAGCGAAGAAAGGTGAGAAAGATATCGATCAATCATTCGACGCTGCGACATCCAACACATGGACGTTTGTATAAGCACTTAACATTCTACACGGTTCGCTGAGCTCAGAGGGGTGTTTAGGTAACACTCGATAGCATCGAGTTTCGAAGGGATCCAAAGATAAATGAAAAGTTCATGTTTGAGTTTGAGTAGGGGACAATTACTGCTATGACCCCTATAGGTTTGTTATGTTTCTCATCGATCAAATGACTGAACGGAACCCCTTTTCCACTTGTTAAGCCTCACTGGGACTCACATGCACCCCACAATACTATTATGTGTGCACCCACAATAATATTGTGATTTGCATGCTCATCTCAGATCCTCTTAACTCATGTCAAAAATGTTTCCTCAAAATCGAGTAGCAAACAAAGAGTACCACGAAGCGTAAGTCATGAAGGTTTAGGGAAATACCACCCTATCAGTCACATAACATGTGCAAGTGTACATGAATTCATACTGTTGTGCTAAACGCGCAATCACATGCAATATCATATCTAGGTGTTCACTAGTTATGTAGTACAATGAGTATACGAGAGACGAACCTTGCAATCTGGAGCTGAGTGTCATGGTCGTATTCACGTCTTCAGAATTGTTCGGTTATAGTCTGGTTTTACAAAAACGTTTTTCCCCTTTTTAAATAAAACCAAGTTCACTATAACCAATGGCTCTGATACCAATCTGTCACACCCCCAAAATACCACATGCGGAATTACCGCGGGGCGCGTGACGTACCAGGATCTTAGCCATCAATCACATTGAACTAATAGGTATATGTAAATTAAACTTTCATTGATTAACAGTAAGTGTTACAAAGTTACAATATTTCACAGTTTACAGCGGAAGCATAATTCATTCGTTAAGAGTTTATAACCACATGTAAAAGCCAGTTGTGTTGTGTTATGTTTCCATGTATCTCGACCCATGACCACTCCAGCCTCCCAGACGGCAAGTTCCAGTCATTATGCACCTAAAGACCTGCAAGGCATGTAACAACGAATCAACAACAAAGTTGAGCGACTTCACAGTTGGGTGTTCGTTTTAAGTTGTTTACGAAAACATAGTTTGTCTTTAATTGGCTTACTTGCCGTGGGGTTTACCCCATATTTGAAAATATGATTAACCAGTTTACCCTGTTTCCCAAACATATCCATAGTTGGTGGGGGTTTCCCATGTGAATTACCAGACCGTACCATATCGACTACTACGAAAATAAGTTGTGCCCTAAGTCAATGTCTATCAGCATTGACCCTTTGCCTTTAGTCCATTAGTACACGCCCGTTCGAATGACACGGTGTGAGGCTTGTTAAACCTGATAGCGCTATTAACTAATGACCTGCTCGCCATCGGCCTCGGCGATTAAGTCAATATAAAATGAGGGACTTAATGATAGAGTTTTGTCTAGTAAGTTAAGGTTGTTGTCCTACCCAAGGAGGATGAACGTACGTATTCTACCCAAGGAGAATACGCAGGATTAATATTGGTATCCTACCCATGGAGGATGGCGGTACATATCCTACCCAAGGAGGATATGCAGGTTCCGTTTTAGTTCTTTAACCCATTCCCAACCACCGGGAATCCCATGCCTTAGAAAGAGTGTGAACTCACCTCGGTTTGCTTGGTAAGATTAGTTACTTATTTATGTTTACAGTTGGTCAACCAAATCCTAACATAGTTACCAACAACAATCAGTCATATGCACAAAGAGCACGTATTCCATACAAATACTACACTTGCAACGTACACGGATTGCATAAATCATTATACAAGTCACTATAGTAATTCATATGACATACCAGTTCATTATCATCACATAATCACCTAGCAAGTAGTTGGTTCAGTTATGCATTCACATTACAACTTCATACCCCATAAAACATATACTAACAGTTTGGTTCTCATACAAATAATCATGTATGTTCACAAATATGAAGTAGCTTAATATTCTGGTACATCGATATTCAAGTGTGTGGCCCATTAGGGGTGGCCCATGTCCTACAAGCCCAACTAGTACGAATCTCAAGGGGCTATGCAATCCATATGCCGTGCGGCCCAATAAAGTGTAAAGCCCAAGGCTAGTGATCATGTCCATTCTTATTTATGTTACAAGATCAGGGCATGCAATTCAACTATATATTATATGATCAAAATAATCCACTTATATGTTATATGTAATGTTGCAAGAGTGTGGTTGGCCAAGTCTGATGTAACCGTCCCACTTAAGTGGATTCAAACAATTACATGCTCCAAGAAAATTGCACAATTCTACTTTCATTAGAGTTTCAACAACTTCCAGTGTTCCATATAAACCCTAATCACGTTCTGACACATTGTGCACCTAATCACAATTTATCATGCATTCATTGACCAACGATACACACGGAATTATTACCACTAACAACCCTTCGGCTCATACCAATAAATTTGATCCGCTAATAGATTTGAAACCAAGTATACCATGTGATTAATCCGGTAATTCGTAGTTAATATTCATGAATAACAGTACACTATCAATATCAAATCTGATTATAATCATAATCATTATTCACTCGCACGTATATCAGTCCAAAACATCATCATCATGCTTCTAGATTAGATCCAACAGTTAGTGGTCATAAGGTGTTCATCACTTCTACTAGCGTGCAAATCACGTTTATCAAACTAAATGTAATAACACCTCATATGACTCATTATAGTATCATATTACCAAGTACAACGAGGAGTTAAATCAATTAATGGCATTACACTTAAGCTAACAATTAACACCATCATCAATCGCAGCTTAGACATCATGCGAGTCAACCAACATTATTCAGTAATTATCGAACATATTCATACAAACCTAGTTATTACCTGCTGATTACTATCCTATTGAAATCATTTTTTGAACATAGCAACTTCCACAACAAAATCACAATAAGGCACAGACGACACAAGAAAACCTTAACAGATTTTTATATAAACTTACACCGGTCGTAAGGAGTCTGTACGGCTGCCGCTACTGCTACTGTTCATGAGTCGGTGCTCCAAAACTGCACCGGGTATGAATCGGACTCGAGTAACCCGGTTAACCACCATTGTCACCGGTGTAACAACCATCACTTCAGTCGCCGTCACCGCCATCGGCGCCACCATCTTGCCGTCCTCCCACCGGAATGCATCAACATCCGCACCTCGGCTCCGGTTGCTGTTTTGATGGCTCCTCCTTGCTGCCATTGCTAGTCTGCTTCCCGGGTCACCGAAAAACGATGCTGGTTGCCGGTGTGTGGTTGTTCGAATAGGGGGGGGGGTTGTCTGCCGTTCGCAGGTCAAGTGAGAGGAGGTAGGGTTTGTTATGATTATTCTAAAACAAAGTGATGTTACGTAACAAACTTAAACACATGCGACAACTATGGGGGTTGGGCTCGGAGAGTACTTTGGGCCTGGAATGCGTGTGGGTTAAAAACAAGAGGGGCCCGATTGGTCACAAGAGTCCAAGTAGTCACAAAGTATGTGTGTGTTTCAAGTAGGTTTGCGGCCCAAAATACAAAATATGCATGCCGCCTAATTATGAAGTCCGGAGGTGGTTTGGGCTTAACCTTGGGCCGATGAGATTTCATGTGGATCAAAGGGTATATTATTTGAAGGAGGAAGTGTATGGCTAGGCCCAACATATCAATAAATAAAGTCTAACAACTTAAATCAATCATACACTCAATCATACCAATTTACGTTTACGTTAAACCATTTATCGAAGCAAGGATGTTGGACACGTTTATCATAGCGAGGATGTGAAAGAGAAAAACGAACCTTGAAAGCTCGGGTTGTCACATCATCCCCAACTTGAAAGAAATTTCGTCCCGAAATTTAGCACGTAGTTACTGAGGAAGCTAGTTAGGTTGCGTAGTGTTCCTGGTTTTTCCTGGGGTGTCATAGTATATCTCTTAAATGTCAACATATACACGTGTGATTTAGTTTACGAAGATTTTTCAATGCCGAGAACCTCGATCAGAGAGTAAAAAAGGCGTAAGGTTTTCAATGGTATAAAATTAAAATGGGATAAACCGGGCTAGGATTCGCGTTACACGAACAAGGGCCAAACCAACCACCCAAGAATGGAATCGTCGAGCGAAAACACTTGACAACCTCCTAGAAGCAGCTTTTCTTGCCACCAGACCTTTCTCCATCAATTCGGAATCTGACACCGTCACAAAACACATTCCTTAAATTGTAGCCATTTGTTGAGTGTTTTTTTTTTTGTGTCTATTCCGCATATATATCACCATTGCCCTTGATTTTCTTGACTGTATATCTCTTAAATATCAACATATACACGTGTGATTTACTGTACGAAGATTTTTCAATGCCGAGAACCTCGATCAGATAGTAAAAACGGCGTAAGGTTCTCAATGGTGTAAAATTAAAATGGGATATACCGGGATAGGATTCGAGTTACAGGAACAAGGGCAAACCAACCACCCAAGAATGGAATCGTCGAGCGAAAACACTTGACAACCTCCTAGAAGCAGTTTTTCTTGTCACCAGACCTTTCTCCATGAATTAGGAATCTGATGCCGTCACTAAACACATTCCTTAAATTGTAGCCATTTGTTGAGTGTTTTTTTTTAGTCTAATCTGCATATATATCACCATTGCCCTTGATTTTCTTGACTGTATATCTCTTAAATAGCAACATATACACGTGTGATTTAGTTTACGAAGATTTTTCAATGCCGAGAACCTCGATCAGAGAGTAAAAAAGGCGTAAGGTTCTCAATGGTGTAAAATTAAAATTGGATATACCGGGCTAGAATTCGAGTTACAGGAACAAGGGCCAAACCAACCACCCAAGAATGGAATCGTCGAGCGAAAACACTTGACAACCTCCTAGAAGCAGCTTTTCTTGCCACCAGACCTTTCTCCATCAATTAGGAATCTGATGCCGTCACTAAACACATTTATTAAATTGTAGCCATTTGTTAAGTGTTTTTTTTTGTGTCTAATCCGCATATATATCACCATTGCCCTTGATTTTCTTGACTCTATATCTTTTAATTATCAACATATACACGTGTGATTTAGTTTACGAAGATTTTTCAATGCCGAGAACCTAGATCAGAGATTAAAAAAGGCGTAAGGTTCACAATGGTGTAAAATTAAAATGGGATATACCGGGCTAGGATTCGAGTTACAGGAACAAGGGCCAAACCAACCACCCAAGAATGGAATCGTCGAGCGAAAACACTTGACAACCTCCTAGAAACAGCTTTTCTTGCCACCAGACCTTTCTCCATCAATTAGGATTCTGATGCCGTCACTAAACACATTCCTTAAATTGTAGCCAGTTGTTGAGTGTTTTTTTTTTCTCTAATCATCACCATTGCCCTTGATTTTCTTGACTGTACATCTCTTTAATATCAACATATACACGTGTGATTTAGTTTACGAAGAATTTTCAATGCCTAGAACCTCGATCAGAGAGTAAAAAAGGCGTAAGGTTCTCAATGGTGTAAAATTAAAATGGGATGTACCGGGCTAGGATTCGAGTTACAGGAACAAGGGCCAAACCAACCACTCAAGAATGGAATCGTCGTGCGAAAACACTTGACAACCTCCTAAAAGCATCTTTTCTTACCACCAGACCTTTCTCCTTCAATTAGGAATCTGATGCCGTCACTAAACACATTCCTTAAATTGTAGCCATTTGTTGAGTGTTTTTTTTTTGTGTCTAATCCGCATATATAGCACCATTGCCCTTGATTTTCTTGACTGTATATCTCTTAAATATCGACATATACACGTGTGATTTAGTTTACGAAGATTTTTCAATGCCGAGAACCTCGACCAGAGAGTAAAAAAGGCGTAAGGTTCACAATGGTGTAAAATTAAAATGGGATATACCGGGCTAGGATTCGAGTTACAGGAACAAGGGTCAAACCAACCACCCAAGAATGGAATCGTCGAGCGAAAACACTTGACAACCTCCTAGAAACAGATTTTCTTGCCACCAAACCTTTCTCCATCAATTAGGAATCTGATGCCATCACTAAACACATGCCATAAATTATAGCCATTTGTTGAGTGTTTTTTTTTGTGTTTAATCCGCATATATATCACGATTTCCCTTGATTTTATGGATTGACTATCTCTTAAATGTCAACATATACATGTGTGATTTAGTTTACGAAGATTTTTCAATGCCGAGAACCTCGATGAGGAGTAAAAAAGGCGTAAGGTACTCAATGGGGTAAAATTAAAATGAGATATACCGGGTAGGATTCGAGTTACCGGTACAAGGGCCAAACCAACCACCCAAGAATGGAATCGTCGAGCGAAAACACTTGACAACCTCCTAGAAGCAGCTTTTCTTGCCACCAGACCTTTCTCCATCAATTAGTGACGAAATCAGATTCCTAGTTGATGGAGAAAGGTGTGGTGGTAAGAAAAGCTGCTTCTCGAAGGTTGTCAAGTGTTTTCGCTCGACTATTCCATTCTTGGGTGGTTGGTTTGGCCCTTGTTCCTGTAACTCGAATCCTAGCCCGATATATCCCATTTTAATTTTACACCATTGAGAACCTTACGCCTTTTTTACTCTCTGATCGAGGTTCTCGGCATTGAAAAATCTTCGTAAACTAAATCACACGTGTATATGTTGATATTTAAGAGATATACAGTCAAGAAAATCAAGGGTAATGGTGATATATATGCGGATTAGACACAAAAAAAAAAACGCTCAACAAATGGCTACAATTTAAGGAATGTGTTTAGTGACGGCATCAGATTCCTAATTAATGGAAAACGGTCTGGTGGCAAGAAAAGCCGCTTCTAGGAGGTTGTCAAGTGTTTTCGCTCGCGATTCCATTCTTGGGTGTTTGGTTTGGCTCTTGTTCCTGTAACTCGAATCCTAGCCCGGTATATCCCATTTTAATTTTACATCATTGTGAACCTTACGCCTTTTTTACTCTCTGATCGAGGTTCTCGGTATTGAAAAATCTTCGTAAACTAAATCACACGTGTATATATTGACATTTAAGAGATATACAGTCAAGAAAATCAAGGGCAATGGTGATACATATGCGGATTAGACACAAAAAAAAACACTCAACAAATGGCTAGAAATTAAGGAATGTGTTTAGTGACGACATCAGTTTCCTAATTGATGTAGAAAGGTCTGGTGGCAAGAAAAGCTGCTTCTAGGAGGTTGTCAAGTTTTTTCGCTCGACGATTCCATTCTTGGGAGGTTGGTTTGGCCCTTGTTCCTGTAACTCGAATCCTCGTCCGGTATTTCCCATTTTAATTTTACACCAATGAGAACCTTATGCCTTTTTTACTCTCTGATCGAGGTTCTCCGCATTGAAAAATCTTCGTAAACTAAATCACACGTGTATATGTTGACAATTAAGAGATATACAGTCAAGAAAATCAAGGGCAATGGTTATATATATGCAGATTAGACACAAAAAAAAACACTCAACAAATGGCTACAATTTAAGAAATATGTTTAGTGACGACATCAGATTCCTAATTGATGGAGAAAGGTCTGGTGGCAAAAAAAGATGCTTTTAGGAGGTTGTCATGTGTTTTCGCTCGACAATTCCATTCTTGGGTGGTTGGTTTGGCCCTTGTTCCTGTAACTCGAATCCTAGCCCGGTATATCCCATTTTAATTTTACACCCTTGAGAACCTTACGCCTTTTTTACTCTCTGATCGAGGTTCTCGGCATTGAAACATCTTCGTAAACTAAATCACACGTGTATATGTTGATATTTAAGAGATATACAGTCAAGAAAATTAAGGGCAATGGTGATATATATGCGGGTTAGACACCAAAAAAAGAAACACTCAACAAATGGCTACAATTTAAGGAATGTGTTTAGTGATGGCATCAGATTCCTATTTGATGGAGAAAGGTCTGGTGGTAACTCGAATCCTAGCCCGTTATCCCATTTTAATTTTACACCATTGCGAACCTTACGCCTTTTTTACTCTCTGATCGAGGTTCTCGGCAATGAAAAATCTTCATAAACTAAATCACACGTGTATATGTTGACATTTAAGAGATATACAGTCAAGAAAATCAAGGGCAATGGTGATATATATGCGGATTAGACACCAAAAAAAAAACACTCAACAAATGGCTACAATTTAAGGAATGTGTTTAGTGACGGCATCAGATTCCTAATTAATGGAGAAAGGTCTGGTGGCAAGAAAAACTGCTTCTAGGAGGTTGTCAAGTGTTTTCACTCGACGATTCCATTCTTGGGTGGTTGGTTTAGCCCTTGTTCCTGTAACTCGAATCCTAGCCCGGTATATCCCATTTTAATTTTACACCATTGAGAACCTTACGCCTTTTTTACTCTCTGATGGAGGTTCTCGGCATTGAAAAATATTCGTAAACTAAATCACACGTGTATATGTTGATATTTAAGAGATATACAGTCAAGAAAATCAAGGGCAATGGTGATATATATGCGGATTAGACACAAAAAAAACCCTCAACAAATGGCTACAATATAAGGAATGTATTTAGTAACGGCATCAGATTCCTAATTGATGGAGAAAGGTATGGTGGCAAGAAAAGCTGCTTATAGGAGGTTGTCAAGTGTTTTCGCTCGACGATTCCATTCTTGGGTGGTTGGTTTGGCCCTTGTTCCTGTAACTCGAATCCTTGCCCGGTATATCCCATTTTTATTTTACACCATTGTGTACCTTACGCCTTTTTTACTCTCTGATCGAGGTTCTCGGTATTGAAAAATCTTCGTAAACTAAATCACACGTGTATATGTTGACATTTAAGAGATATACAGTCAAGAAAATCAAGGGTAATGGTGATATATATGCGGATTAGACACAAAAAAAAACACTCAACAAATGGCTACAATTTAAGAAATGTGTTTAGTGACGGCATCAGATTCCTAATTGATGGAGAAAGGTCTGGTGGCAAGAAAAGTTGCTTTAAGGAGGTTGTCAAGTGTTTTCGCTCGACAATTCAATTCTTGGGTGGTTGGTTTGGCCCTTTTCCTGTAACTCGAATCCTAGCCCGGTATATCCCATTTTAATTTTACACCATTGAGAACCTTACGCCTTTTTTACTCTCTGATCGAGGTTCTCGGCGTTGAAAAATCTTCGTAAACTAAATCACACGTCTATATGTTAATATTTAAGAGATATACAGTCAAGAAAATTAAGGGCAATGGTGATATATATGCGGATTAGACACCAAAAAAAGAAATACTCAACAAATGGCTACAATTTAAGGAATGTGTTTAGTGATGGCATCAGATTTCTATTTGATGGAGAAAGGTCTGGTGGTAACTCGAATCCTAGCTCGGTATATCCCATTTTAATTTTACACCATTGTGATCCTTACGCATTTTTTACTCTCTGGTCGAGGTTCTCGGCAATGAAAAATCTTAATAAACTAAATCACACGTGTATATGTTGACATTTAAGAGATATACAGTCAAGAAAATCAAGGGCAATGGTGATATATATGCGGATTAGACACCAAAAAAAAACACTCAACAAATGGCTACAATTTAAGGAATGTGTTTAGTGACGGCATCAGATTCCTAATTAATGGAGAAAGGTCTGGTGGCAAGAAAAGCTGCTTCTAGGAGGTTGTCAAGTGTTTTCGCTCGACGATTCCATTCTTGGGTGGTTGGTTTAGCCCTTGTGCCTATAACTCGAATCCTAGCCCGGTATATCCCATTTTAATTTTACACCATTGAGAACCTTACGCCTTTTTTACTCTCTGATCGATGTTCTCGGCATTGAAAAATATTCGTAAACTAAATCACACGTGTATATGTTGATATTTAAGAGATATACAGTCTAGAAAATCAAGGGCAATGGTGATATATATATATGCGGATTAGACACCAAAAAAAACCCTCAACAAATGGCTACAATTTAAGGAATGTATTTCGTAACGGCATCAGATTCCTAATTGATGGAGAAAGGTCTGGTGGCAAGAAAAGCTGCCTCTAGGAGGTTGTCAAGTGTTTTCGCTCGACGATTCCATTCTTAGGTGGTTGGTTTGGCCCTTGTTCCGGTAACTCGAATCCTTGCCCGGTATATCCCATTTTAATTTTACACCATTGTGTACCTTACGCCTTTTTTACTCTCTGATCGAGGTTCTCGGTATTGAAAAATCTTCGTAAACTAAATCACACGTGTATATGTTGACATTTAAGAGATATACAGTCAAGAAAATCAAGGGCAATGGTGATATATATGCGGATTAGACACGAAAAAAAAAACACTCAACAAATGGCTACAATTTAAGGAATGTGTTTAGTGACGTCAACAGATTCCTAATTGATGGAGAAAGGTCTGGTGGCAAAAAAAGCTGCTTCTAGGAGGTTGTCAAGTGTTTTCGCTCGACGATTCCATTCTTGGGTGGTTGGTTTTGGCCCTTGTTCCTGTAACTCGAATCCTAGCCCGGTATATCCCATTTTAATTTTACACCTTTGAGAACCTTACGCCTTTTTCACTCTCTGATCGAGGTTCTCGGCATTAAAAAATCCTAGAAAACTAAATCACACGTGTATATGTTGACATTTAAGAGATATACAGTCAAGAAAATTAAGGGCAATGGTGATATATATGCGGATTAGACACCAAAAAAAACACTCAACAAATGGCTACAATTTAAGGAATGTGTTTAGTAACGGCATCAGATTCCTATTTGATGGAGAAAGGTCTGGTGGTAACTCGAATCCTAGGCTGGTATATCCCATTTTAATTTTACACCATTGTGAACCTTATGCCTTTTTTACTCTCTGATCGAGGTTCTCGGCATTGAAAAATCTTCGTAAACTAAATCAGACGTGTATATGTTGATATTTAAGCGATATACAGTCAAGAAAATCAAGGGCAATGGTGATATATATGCGGATTAGACACGAAAAAAAACACTCAACAAATGGCTACAATTTAAGGAATGTGTTTAGTGACGGCATCAAATTCCTAATTGATGGAGAAAGGTCTGGTGGCAAGAAAAGCTGCTTCTAGGAGGTTGTCAAGTGTTTCGCTCGAGGATTCCATTCTTGGGTGGTTGTTTTGGCCCTTGTTCCTGTAACTCGAATCCTAGCCCGGTATATCCCATTTTAATTTTACACCTTTGACAACCTTACGCCTTTTTTACTCTCTGATCGAGGTTCTCGGCATTAAAAAATCCTAGTAAACGAAATCACACGTGTATATGTTGACATTTAAGAGATATACAGTCAAGAAAATTAAGGGCAATGGTGATATATATGCGGATTAGACACCAAAAACAAACACTCAACAAATGGCTACAATTTAAGGAATGTGTTTAGTGACGGCATCTGATTCCTATTTGATGGAGAAAGGTCTGGTGGTAACTCGAATCCTAGCCCGGTATATCCCATTTTAATTTTACACCATTGTGAACCTTACGCCTTTTTTACTCTCTGATCGAGGTTCTCGGCATTGAAAAATCTTCGTAAACTAAATCACACGTGTATATGTTGATATTTAAGAGATATAAAGTCAAGAAAATTAAGGGCAATGGTGATATATATGCGGATTAGACACCAAAAAAAGAAACACTCAACAAATGGCTACAATTTAAGGATTGTGTTTAGTGATGGCATCAGATTCCTATTTGATGGAGAAATGTCTGGTGGTAACTCGAATCCTAGCCCGGTATATCCCATTTTAATTTTACACCATTGTGAACCTTACGCATTTTTTACTCTCTGATCGAGGTTCTCGGCATTGAAAAATCTTCGTAAACTAAATCACACGTGTATATGTTGACATTTAAGAGATATACATTCAAGAAAATCAAGGGCAATGGTGATATATATGCGGATTAGACACCAAAAAAAAAACACTCAACAAATGGCTACAATTTAAGGAATGTGTTTAGTGACGGCATCAGATTCCTAATTGATGGAGAAAGGTCTGGTGGCAAGAAATGCTGTTTCTAGGAGGTTGTCAAGTGTTTTCGCTCGACGAATCCATTCTTGGGTGGTTGGTTTGGCCCTTGTTCCTGTAACTCGAATCCTAGCCCGGTATATCCCATTTTAATTTTACACCATTGAGAACCTTACGCTTTTTTCACTCTCTGATCGAGGTTCTCGGCATTGAAAAATCTTCGTAAACTAAATCACACGTGTATATGTTGATATTTAAGAGATATACAGTCAAGAAAATTAAGGGCAATGGTGATATATATGCGGATTAGACACCAAAAAAAGAAACACTCAACAAATGGCTACAATTTAAGGAATGTGTTTAATGATGGCATCAGATTCCTATTTGATGGAGAAAGGTCTGGTGGTAACTCGATTCCTAGCCCGGTATATCCCATTTTAATTTTACACCATTGTGAACCTTACGCCTTTTTTACTCTCTGATCGAGGTTCTCGGCATTGAAAAATCTTCGTAAACTAAATCACACGTGTATATGTTGACATTTAAGAGATATACAGTCAAGAAAATCAAGGGCAATGGTGATATATATGCGGATTAGACACCAAAAAAAACACTCAACAAATGGCTACTATTTAAGGAATGTGTTTAGTAACGACATCAGATTCCTAATTGATGGAGAAAGGTCTGGTGGCAAGAAAAGCTGCTTCTAGGAGGTTGTCAAGTGTTTTCGCTCGACGATTCCATTCTTGGGTGGTTGGTTGGGCCCTTGTTCCTGTAACTCGAATCCTTGCCTGGTATATCCCATTTTAATTTTACACCATTGTGAACCTTACGCCTTTTTTACTCTCTGATCGTGGTTCTCGGTATTGAAAAATCTTCGTAAACAAAATCATACGTGTATATGTTGACATTTAAGAGATATACAGTCAAGAAAATCAAGGGCAATGGTGATATATATACGGATTAGACACAAAAAAAAAAACACTCAACAAATGGCTACAATTTAAGGAATGTGTTTAGTGACGGCATCAGATTCCTAATTGATGGAGAAAGGTCTGGTGGCAAGAAAAGCTGCTTCTAGGAGGTTGTCAAGTGTTTTCGCTCGACGATTCCATTCTTGGGTGGTTGGTTTGGCCCTTGTTCCTGTAACTCGAATCCTAGCCCGGTATATCCCATTTTAATTTTACACCATTGAGAGCGTTACGCCTTTTTTACTCTCTGATCGAGCTTCTCGGCATTGAAAAATCTTCGTAAACTAAATCACACGTGTATATGTTGATATTTAAGAGATATACAGTCAAGAAAATCAAGGGAAATGGTGATATACATGCGGATTAGACACCAAAAAAAACACTCAACAAATGGCTACAATTTAAGGAATGTGTTTAGTAACGGCATCAGATTCCTAATTGATGGAGAAAGGTCTGGTGGCAAGAAAAGCTGCTTCTAGGAGGTTGTCAAGTGTTTTCGCTCGACGATTCCATTCTTGGGTGGTTGGTTTGGCCCTTGTTCCTGTAACTCGATTCCTAGCCCGGTATATCCCATTTTAATTTTACACCATTGAGAACCTTACGCCTGTTTTACTCTCTGATCGAGGTTCTCGGCATTGAAAAATCTTCGTAAACTAAATCACAAGTGTATATGTTGATATTTTAGAGATATACAGTCAAGAAAATCAATGGCAATGGTAATATATATGCGGATTAGACACAAAAAAAAAACACTCAACAAATGGCTACAATTTAAGGAATGTGTTTAGTGACGGCATTAGATTCCTAATTGATGGAGAAAGGTCTGGTGGCAAGAAAAGCTGCTTCTAGGAGGTTGTCAAGTGTTTTCGCTCGACGATTCCATTCTTGGGTGGTTGGTTTGGCCCTTGTTCCTGTAACTCGAATCCTAGCCCGGTATATCCCATTTTAATTTTACACCATTGAGAACCTTACGCCTTTTTTACCCTCTGATCGAGGTTCTCGGCATTGAAAAATCTTCGTAAACTAAATCACACGTGTATATGTTGATATTTAAGAGATATACAGTCAAGAAAATCAAGGGCAATGGTGATATACATGCGGATTAGACACAAAAAAAAACACTCAACAAATGGCTACAATTTAAGGAATGTGTTTAGAGACGGCATCAGATTCCTATTTGATGGAGAAAGCTCTGGTGGCAAGAAAAGCTGCTTCTAGGAGGTTGTCAAGTGTTTTCGCTCGACGATTCCATTCTTGGGTGGTTGGTTTGGCCCTTGTTCCTGTAACCCGAATCCTAGCCCGGTATATCCCATTTTAATTTTACACCATTGAGAACGTTACGCCTTTTTTACTCTCTGATCGAGGTTCTCGGCATTGAAAATACTTCGTAAACTAAATCACACGTGTATATGTTGATATTTAAGAGATATACAGTCAAGAAAATCAAGGGCAATGGTGATATACATGCGGATTAGACACAAAAAAAAAACACTCAACAAATGGCTACAATTTAAGGAATGTGTTTAGTAACGGCATCAGATTCCTAATTGATGGAGAAAGGTCCGGTGGCAAGAAAAGCTGCTTCTAGGAGGTTGTCAAGTGTTTTCGCTCGACGATTCAATTCTTGGGTGGTTGGTTGGGCCCTTGTTCCTGTAACTCGAATCCTTGCCTGGTATATCCCATTTTAATTTTACACCATTGTGAACCTTACGCCTTTTTTACTCTCTGATCGAGGTTCTTGGTATTGAAAAATCTTCGTAAACAAAATCATACGTGTATATGTTGACATTTAAGAGATATACAGTCAAGAAAATCAAGGGCAATGGTGATATATATGCGGATTAGACACAAAAAAAAAACACTCAACAAATGGCTACAATTTAAGGAATGTGTTTAGACACGGCATCAGATTCCTATTTGATGGAGAAAGGTCTGGTGGCAAGAAAAGCTGCTTCTAGGAGGTTGTCAAGTGTTTTCGCTAAACGATTCCATTCTTGGGTGGTTGGTTTGGCCCTTGTTCCTGTAACTCGATTCCTAGCCCGGTATATCCCATTTTAATTTTACACCATTGAGAACCTTACGCCTGTTTTACTCTCTGATCGAGGTTCTCGGCATTGAAAAATCTTCGTAAACTAAATCACAAGTGTATATGTTGATATTTTAAAGATATACAGTCAAGAAAATCAAGAGCAATGGTAATATATATGCGGATTAGACACCAAAAGAAAAAACACTCAACAAATGGCTACAATTTAAGGAATGTGTTTAGTGACGGCATCAGATTCCTAATTGATGGAGAAAGGTCTGGTGGCAAGAAAAGCTGCTTGTAGGAGGTTGTCAAGAGTTTTCGCTCGACGATTCCATTCTTGGGTGGTTGGTTTGGCCCTTGTTCCTGTAACTCGAATCTTAGCCCGGTATATCCCATTTTAATTTTACAACATTGAGAACGTTACGCCTTTTTTACTCTCTGATCGAGGTTCTCGGCATTAAAAAATCTTAGTAAACTAATTCACACATGTATATGTTGACATTTAAGATATATACAGTCAAGAAAATCAAGGGCAATGGTGATATATATGCGGATTAGACACCAAAAAAAAAACCCTCAACAAATGGCTACAATTTAAGGAATGTGTTTAGTGACGGCATCAGATTCCTATTTGATGGAGAAAGGTCTGGTGGTAACTCGAATCCTAGCCCGGTATATCCCATTTTAATTTTACACAATTGTGAACCTTACGCCTTTTTTACTCTCTGATCGAGGTTCTCGGCATTGTAAAATCTTCGAAAACTAAATCACACGTGTATATGTTGATATTTAAGAGATATACAGTCAAGAAAATTAAGGGCAATGGTGATATATATGCGGATTAGACACCAAAAAAAGAAACACTCAACAAATGGCTACAATTTAAGGAACGTGTTTAGTGATGGCATTAGATTCCTATTTGATGGAGAAATGTCTGGTGGTAACTCGAATCCTAGCCCGGTATATCCCATTTAATTTTACACCATTGTGAACCTTACGCATTTTTTACTCTCTGATTGAGGTTCTCGGCATTGAAAAATCTTCGTAAACTATATCACACGTGTATATGTTGACATTTAAGAGATATACAGTCAAGAAAATCAAGGGCAATGGTGATATATATGCGGATTAGATACCAAAAAAAACACTCAACAAATGGCTACAATTTAAGGAATGTGTTTAGTGACGGCATCAGATTCCTAATTGATGAAGAAAGGTCTGGTGGCAAGAAAAGCTACTTCTAGGAGGTTGTCAAGTGTTTTGGCTCGACGTTTCCATTCTTGGGTGGTTGGTTTGGCCCTTGTTCCTGTAACTCGAATCCTAGCCCGGTATATCCCATTTTAATTTTACACCATTGAGAACCTTACGCCTTTTTACTCTCTGATCGAGGTTCTCGGCATTGAAAAATCTTCGTAAACTAAATCACACGTGTATATGTTGATATTTAAGAGATATACAGTCAAAAAAATTAAGGGCAATGGTGATATATATGCGGATTAGACCCCAAAAAAAGAAACACTCAACAAATGGCTACAATTTAAGGAATGTGTTTAGTGATGGCATCAGATTCCTATTTGATGGAGAAAGGTCTGGTGGTAACTCGAATCCTAGCCCGGTATATTCCATTTTAAATTTACACCATTGTGAACCTTACGCCTTTTTTACTCTCTGATCGAGGTTCTCGGCATTGAAAAATCTTCGTAAACAAAATCACACGTGTATATGTTGACATTTAAGAGATATACAGTCAAGAAAATCAAGGGCAATGGTGATATATATGCGGATTAGACACAAAAAAAAACACTGAACAAATGGCTACAATTTAAGGAATGTGTTTAGTGACGGCATCAGATTCTTAATTGATGGAGAAAGGTCTGGTGGCAAGAAAAGCTGCTTCTAGGAGGTTGTCAAGTGTTTTCAATCGACGATTCAATTCTTGGGTGGTTGGTTTGGCCCTTGTTCCTGTAACTCGAATCCTAGCCCGGTGTATCCCATTTTAATTTTACACCATTGTGAACCATACGCCTTTTTTACTCTCTGATCGAGGTTCTCGGCATTGAAAAATCTTCGCAAACTAAATCACACATGTATACGTTGACATTTAAAAGATATACAGTCAAGAAAATCAAGGGCAATGGTGATATATATGCGGATTAGACACAAAAAAAAAACACTCAACAAATGGCTACAATTGAAGGAATGTGTTTAGTGACGGCATCAGATTCCTAATTGATGGAGAAAGGTCTGGTGGCAAGAAAAGCTGCTTCAAGGAGGTTGTCAAGTGTTTTCGCTCGACGATTCCATTCTTGGGTGGTTGGTTTAGCCCTTGTTCCTGTAACACGAATCATAGCCTGGTATATCCCATTTTAATTTTACACCATTGAGAACGTTACGCCTTTTTTACTCTCTGATCGAGGTTCTCGGCATTGAAAAATCTTCGTAAACTAAATCACACGTGTATATGTTGATATTTAAGAGATATACAGTCAAGAAAATCAAGGGCAATGGTGATATATATGCGGATTAGACATAAAAAAAACACTCAACAAATGGCTACAATTTATGGAATTTGTTTAGTAACGGCATCAGATTCCTAATTGATGGAGAAAGGTCTGGTGGCAAGAAAAGTTGCTTCTAGGAGGTTGTCAAGTGTTTTCGCTCGACGATTCCATTCTTGGGTGGTTGGTTTGGCCCTTGTTCCTGTAACTCGAATCCTAGCCCGGTATATCCCATTTTAATTTTACACCGTTGAGAACCTTACGCCATTTTTACTCTCTGATCGAGGTTCTCGGCATTGAAAAATCTTCATAAACTAAATCACACATGTATATGTTGATATTTAAGAGATATACAGTCAAGAAAATCAAGGGCAATGGTGATATATATGCGGATTAGACACAAAAAAAAACACTCAACAAATGGCTACAATTTAAGGAATGTGTCTAGTAACGGCATCAGATTCCTAATTGATAGAGAAAGGTCTGGTGGCAAGAAAAGCTGCTTCTAGGAGGTTGTCAAGTGTTTTCGGTCGACGATTCCATTCTTGGGTGGTTGGTTTGGCCCTTGTTCCTGTAACTCGAATCCTTGCCCGGTATATCCCACTTTAATTTTACACCTTTGAGAACGTTACGCCTTTTTTACTTTCTGATCGAGGTTCTCGGCATTGAAAAATATTCGTAAACTAAATCACACGTGTATATGTTGATATTTAAGAGATATACAGTCAAGAAAATCAAGGGCAATGGTGATATATATGCGGATTAGACATAAAAAAAAACACACAACAAATGGCTACAATTTATGGAATGTGTTTAGTAACGGCGTCAGATTCTTATTTGATGGAGAAAGGTCTGGTGGCAAGAAAAGCTGCTTCTAGGAGGTTGTCAAGTGTTTTCGCTCGACGATTCCATTCTTGGGTGGTTGGTTTGGCCCTTGTTCCTGTAACTCGAATCCTAGCCCGGTATATCCCATTTTAATTTTACACCATTGAGAACGTTACGCCTTTTTTACTCTCTGATCGAGGTTCTCGGCATTGAAAAATCTTCGTAAACTAAATCACACGTGTATATGTTGATATTTAAGAGATATACAGTCAAGAAAATCAAGGGCAATGGTGAGATATATGCGGATTAGACATAAAAAAAAACACTCAACAAATGGCTACAATTTATGGAATGTGTTTAGTAACGGCATCAGATTCCTAATTGATGGAGAAAGGTCTGGTGGCAAGAAAAGTTGCTTCTAGGAGGTTGTCAAGTGTTTTCGCTTGACGATTCCATTCTTGGGTGGTTGGTTTGGCCCTTGTTCCTGTAACTCGAATCCTAACCCGGTATATCCCATTTTAATTTTACACCATTGAGAACGTTACGCCTTTTTTACTCTCTGATCGAGGTTCTCGGCATTTAAAAATCTTCGTAAACTAAATCACACGTGTATATGTTGATATTTAAGAGATATACAGTCAAGAAAATTAAGGGCAATGGTGATATATATGCGGATTAGACATAAAAAAAACACTCAACAAATGGCTACAATTTATGGAATGTGTTTAGTAACGGCATCAGATTCCTAATTGATGGAGAAAGGTCTGGTGGCAAGAAAAGTTGCTTCTAGGAGGTTGTCAAGTGTTTTCGCTCGACGATTCCATTCTTAGGTGGTTGGTTTGGCCCTTGTTCCTGTAACTCGAATCCTAGCCCGGTATATCCCATTTTAATTTTACACCATTGAGAACCTTAAGCCTTTTTCACTCTCTGATCGAGGTTCTCGGCATTGAAAAATCTTCGTAAACTAAATCACACGTGTATATGTTGACATTTAAGAGATATACAGTCAAGAAAATCATGGGTAATGGTGATATATATGCAGATTAGACACCAAAAAAAAAACTCAACAAATGGCTACAATTTAAGGAATGTGTTTAGTGACGGCATCAGATTCCTAATTGATGGAGAAAGGTCTGGTGGCAAGAAAAGCTGCTTCTAGGAGGTTGTCAAGTGTTTTCGCTCGACGATTCCATTCTTGCGTGGTTGGTTTGGCCCTTGTTCCTGTAACTCGAATCCTAGCCCGGTATATCCCATTTTAATTTTACACCATTGAGAACCTTACGCCTTTTTTACTCTCTGATCAAGGTTCTCGGCATTAAAAAATCTTAGTAAACTAAATCACACGTGTATATGTTGATATTTAAGAGATATACAGTCAAGAAAATCAAGGGCAATGGTGATATATATGTGGATTAGACACCAAAAAAACACTCAACAAATTGCTACAATTTAAGGAATGTGTTTAGTGACGGCATCAGATTCCTATTTGATGGAGAAAGTTCTGGTGGTAACTCGAATCCTAGCCCGGTATATCTCATTTTAATTTTACACCATTGTGAACCTTACGCCTTTTTTACTCTCTGATCGAGGTTCTCGGCATTGAAAAATCTTCGTAAACTAAATCACACGTGTATATGTTGACATTTAAGAGATATACAGTCAAGAAAATCAAGGGAAATGGTGATATATATGCGGATTAGACACCAAAAAAAACACTCAACAAATGGCTACAATTTAAGGAATGTGTTTAGTGACGGCATCAGATTCCTAATTGATGGAGAAAGGTCTGGTGGCAAGAAAAGCTGCTTCTAGGAGGTTGTCAAGTGTTTTCGCTCGACGATTCCATTCTTGGGTGGTTGGTTTGGCCCTAGTTCCTATAATTCGAATCCTAGCCTAGTATATCCCATTTTAATTTTACACCATTGTGAACCTTACGCCATTTTTACTCTCTGATCGAGGTTCTCGGTATTGAAAAATCTTCGTAAACTAAATCACACGTGTATATGTTGACATTTAAGAAATATACAGTCAAGAAAATCAAGGGCAACGGTGATATATATGCGGATTAGACACAAAAAAAACACTCAACAATTGGCTACAATTTAAGGAATGTGTTTAGTGACGGCATCAGATTCCTAATTGATGGAGAAAGGTCTGGTGGCAAGAAAAGCTGCTTCTAGGAGGTTGTCAAGTGTTTTCGCTCGACGATTCCATTCTTGGGTGGTTGGTTTGGACCTTGTTCCTGTAACTCGAATCCTAGCCCGGTATATCCCATTTTAATTTTACACAATTGAGAACCTTACGCCTTTTTTACTCTCTGAGCGAGGTTCTCGGCATTGAAAAATCTTCGTAAACAAAATCACACGTGTATATGTTGACATTTAAGAGATATACAGTCAAGAAAATCAAGGGCAATGGTGATATATATGCGGATTAGACACCAAAAAAAACACTCAACAAACGGCTACAATTTAAGGAATGTGTTTAGTGATGGCATCAGATTCCTCATTGATGGAGAAAGGTCTGGTGGCAAGAAAAGCTGCTTCTAGGAGGTTGTCATATTTTTTCGCTCGACGATTCCATTCTTGGGTGGTTGGTTTGGCCCTTGTTCCTGTAACTCGAATCCTAGCCTGGTATATCCCATTTTAATTTTACACCATTGTGAACCTTACGCCTTTTTTACTCTCTGATCGAGGTTCTCGGCATTGAAAAATCTTCGTAAACTAAATCACACGTGTATATGTTGACATTTAAGAGATATACAGTCAAGAAAATCAAGGGCAATGGTGATATATATGCGAATTAGACACAAAAAAAAAACACTCAACAAATGGCTACAATTTAAGGAATGTGTTTAGTGACGGCATCAGATTCTTAATTGATGGATAAAGGTCTGGTGGTAAGAAAAGCTGCTTATAGGAGGTTGTCAAGTGTTTTCGCTTGATGATTCTATTCTTGGGTGGTTGGTTTGGCCCTTGTTCCTGTAACTCGAATCCTAACCCGGTATATCCCATTTTAATTTTACACCATTGAGAACCTTATGCCTTTTTTACTCTCTGATCGAGGTTCTCGGCATTGAAAAATCTCGTAAACTAAATCACACATTTATATGTTGATATTTAAGAGATATACAGTCAAGAAAATCAAGGGCAATGGTGATATATATGCGGATTAGACATAA
Organism: Helianthus tuberosus; assembly: GCA_030545235.1. NCBI lineage: Eukaryota > Viridiplantae > Streptophyta > Magnoliopsida > Asterales > Asteraceae > Helianthus > Helianthus tuberosus. The sequence continues at coordinate 188,664,316 of CM060449.1, forward strand.
AAAAAAAACACTCAACAAATGGCTACAATTTAAGGAATGTGTTTAGTGACGGCATCAGATTCCTAATTGATGGAGAAAGGTCTGGTGGCAAGAAAAGCTGCTTCTAAGAGGTTGTCAAGTGTTTTCGCTCGACGATTCCATTCTTGGGTGGTTGGTTTGGCCCTTGTTCCTATAACTCGACTCCTAGCCCGGTATATCCCATTTTAATTTTTCACCATTGAGAACCTTACACCTTTTTTACTCTCTGATCGAGGTTCTCGGCATTGAGAAATCTTCGTAAACTAAATCACACGTGTATATGTTGACATTTAAGAGATATACATTCAAGAAAATCAAGGGCAACGGTGATATATATGCGGATTAGACACAAAAAAAACACTCAACAATTGGCTACAATTTAAGGAATGTGTTTAGTGACGGCATCAGATTCCTAATTGATGGAGAAAGGTCTGGTGGCAAGAAAAGCTGCTTCTAGGAGGTTGTCAAGTGTTTTCGCTCGACGATTCCATTCTTGGGTGGTTGGTTTGGCCCTTGTTCCTGTAACTCGAATCCTAGCCCGGTATATCCCATTTTAATTTTACACAATTGAGAACCTTACGCCTTTTTTACTCTCTGAGCGAGGTTCTTGGCATTGAAAAATCTTCGTAAACTAAATCACACGTGTATATGTTGACATTTAAGAGATATACAGTAAAGAAAATCATGGGTAATGGTGATATATATACAGATTAGACACAAAAAAAACACTCAACAAATGGCTACAATTTAAGGAATGTGTTTAGTGACGGCATCAGATTCCTAATTGATAGAGAAAGGTCTGGTGGCAAGAAAAGCTGCTTCTAGGAGGTTGTCAAGTGTTTTCGCTCGACGATTCCATTCTTGGGTGGTTGGTTTGGCCCTTGTTCCTGTAACTCGAATCCTAGCCCGGTATATCTCATTTTAATTTTACACCATTGAGAACCTTACAACTTTTTAACTCTCTGATCAAGGTTCTCGGCATTAAAAAATCTTAGTAAACTAAATCACACGTGTATATGTTGATATTTAAGAGATATACAGTCAAGAAAATCAAGGGCAATGGTGATATATATGCGGATTAGACACCAAAAAAAACACTCAACAAATTGCTACAATTTAAGGAATGTGTTTAGTGACGGCATCAGATTCCTATTTGATGGAGAAAGGTCTGGTGGTAACTCGAATCCTAGCCCGGTATATCCCATTTTAATTTTACACCATTGTGAACCTTACGCCTTTTTTACTCTCTGATCGAGGTTCTCGGCATTGAAAAATCTTCGTAAACAAAATCACACGTGTATATGTTGACATTTAAGATATATACAGTCAAGAAAATCAAGGGCAATGGTGATATATATGCGGATTAGACACCAAAAAAAACACTCAACAAACGGCTACAATTTAAGGAATGTGTTTAGTGATGGCATCAGATTCCTCATTGATGGAGAAAGGTCTGGTGGCAAGAAAAGCTGCTTCTAGGAGGTTGTCATATTTTTTCGCTCGACGATTCCATTCTTGGGTGGTTGGTTTGGCCCTTGTTCCTGTAACTCGAATCCTAGCCTGGTATATCCCATTTTAATTTTACACCATTGTGAACCTTACGCCTTTTTTACTCTCTGATCGAGGTTCTCGGCATTGAAAAATCTTCGTAAACTAAATCACACGTGTATATGTTGACATTTAAGAGATATACAGTCAAGAAAATCAAGGGCAATGGTGATATATATGCGAATTAGACACAAAAAAAAACACTCAACAAATGGCTACAATTTAAGGAATGTGTTTAGTGACGGCATCAGATTCTTAATTGATGGATAAAGGTCTGGTGGTAAGAAAAGCTGCTTATAGGAGGTTGTCAAGTGTTTTCGCTTGATGATTCTATTCTTGGGTGGTTGGTTTGGCCCTTGTTCCTGTAACTCGAATCCTAACCCGGTATATCCCATTTTAATTTTACACCATTGAGAACCTTATGCCTTTTTTACTCTCTGATCGAGGTTCTCGGCATTGAAAAATCTCGTAAACTAAATCACACGTTTATATGTTGATATTTAAGAGATATACAGTCAAGAAAATCAAGGGCAATGGTGATATATATGCGGATTAGACATCAAAAAAAACACTCAACAAATGGCTACAATTTAAGGAATGTGTTTAGTGACGGCATCAGATTCCTAATTGATGGAGAAAGGTCTGGTGGCAAGAAAAGCTGCTTCTAGGAGGTTGTCAAGTGTTTTCGCTCGACGATTCCATTCTTGGGTGGTTGGTTTGGCCCTTGTTCCTGTAACTCGAATCCTAGCCCGGTATATCTCATTTTAATTTTACACCATTGAGAACCTTACAACTTTTTAACTCTCTGATCAAGGTTCTCGGCATTAAAAAATCTTAGTAAACTAAATCACACGTGTATATGTTGATATTTAAGAGATATACAGTCAAGAAAATCAAGGGCAATGGTGATATATATGCGGATTAGACACCAAAAAAAAACACTCAACAAATTGCTACAATTTAAGGAATGTGTTTAGTGACGGCATCAGATTCCTATTTGATGGAGAAAGGTCTGGTGGTAACTCGAATCCTAGCCCGGTATATCCCATTTTAATTTTACACCATTGTGAACCTTACGCCTTTTTTACTCTCTGATCGAGGTTCTCGGCATTGAAAAATCTTCGTAAACAAAATCACACGTGTATATGTTGACATTTAAGATATATACAGTCAAGAAAATCAAGGGCAATGGTGATATATATGCGGATTAGACACCAAAAAAAACACTCAACAAACGGCTACAATTTAAGGAATGTGTTTAGTGATGGCATCAGATTCCTCATTGATGGAGAAAGGTCTGGTGGCAAGAAAAGCTGCTTCTAGGAGGTTGTCATATTTTTTCGCTCGACGATTCCATTCTTGGGTGGTTGGTTTGGCCCTTGTTCCTGTAACTCGAATCCTAGCCTGGTATATCCCATTTTAATTTTACACCATTGTGAACCTTACGCCTTTTTTACTCTCTGATCGAGGTTCTCGGCATTGAAAAATCTTCGTAAACTAAATCACACGTGTATATGTTGACATTTAAGAGATATACAGTCAAGAAAATCAAGGGCAATGGTGATATATATGCGAATTAGACACAAAAAAAAACACTCAACAAATGGCTACAATTTAAGGAATGTGTTTAGTGACGGCATCAGATTCTTAATTGATGGATAAAGGTCTGGTGGTAAGAAAAGCTGCTTATAGGAGGTTGTCAAGTGTTTCCGCTTGATGATTCTATTCTTGGGTGGTTGGTTTGGCCCTTGTTCCTGTAACTCGAATCCTAACCCGGTATATCCCATTTTAATTTTACACCATTGAGAACCTTATGCCTTTTTTACTCTCTGATCGGGGTTCTCGGCATTGAAAAATCTCGTAAACTAAATCACACGTTTATATGTTGATATTTAAGAGATATACAGTCAAGAAAATCAAGGGCAATGGTGATATATATGCGGATTAGACATCAAAAAAAACACTCAACAAATGGCTACAATTTAAGGAATGTGTTTAGTGACGGCATCAGATTCCTAATTGATGGAGAAAGGTCTGGTGGCAAGAAAAGCTGCTTCTAAGAGGTTGTCAAGTGTTTTCGCTCGACGATTCCATTCTTGGGTGGTTGGTTTGGCCCTTGTTCCTATAACTCGACTCCTAGCCCGGTATATCCCATTTTAATTTTTCACCATTGAGAACCTTACACCTTTTTTACTCTCTGATCGAGGTTCTCGGCATTGAGAAATCTTCGTAAACTAAATCACACGTGTATATGTTGACATTTAAGAGATATACATTCAAGAAAATCAAGGGCAATGGTGATATATATGCGTATTAGACACCAAAAAAAAAATCACTCAACAAATGGCTTCAATTTATGGAATGTGTTTAATGACGGCATCAGATTCCTAATTGATGGAGAAAGGTCTGGTGGCAAGAAAAGCTGCTTCTAGGAGGTTGTCAGGTGTTTTCGCTCGACGATTCCATTCTTGGGTGGTTGGTTTGGCCCTTGTTCCTGTAACTCGAATCCTCGCCCGGTATATCCCATTTTAATTTTACACCATTGAGAACCTTACACCTTTTTTACTCTCTGATCGAGGTTCTCGGCATTGAAAAATCTTCGTAAACTAAATCGCACGTGTATATGTTGACATTTAAGAGATATACAGTCAAGAAAATCAAGGGCAATGGTGATATATATGCGGATTAGACACCAAAAAAAAAAACACTCAACAATTGGCTACAATTTAGGGAATGTGTTTAGGGACGGCATCAGATTCCTAATTGATGGAGAAAGGTCTGGTGGCAAGAAAAGCTGCTTCTAAGAGGTTGTCAAATGTTTTCGCTCGATGGTTCTATTCTTGGGTGGTTGGTTTGGCCCTTGTTCTTGTAACTCGAATCCTAACCCGGTATATCCCATTTTAATTTTACACCATTGAGAACCTTACGCCTTTTTTACTCTCTGATCGAGGTTCTCGGCATTGAAAAATCTCGTAAACTAAATCACACGTTTATATGTTGATATTTAAGAGATATACAGTCAAGAAAATCAAGGGCAATGGTGATATATATGCGGATTAGACATCAAAAAAACACTCAACAAATGGCTACAATTTAAGGAATGTGTTTAGTGACGGCATCAGATTCCTAATTGATGGAGAAAGGTCTGGTGGCAAGAAAAGCTGCTTCTAAGAGGTTGTCAAGTGTTTTCGCTCGATTATTTCATACTTGGGTGGTTAGTTTGGCCCTTGTTCCTATAACTCGAATCCTAACCCGGTATATCCCATTTTAATTTTACACCATTGAGAACCTTACACCTTTTTTACTCTCTGATCGAGGTTCTCGGCATTGAGAAATCTTCGTAAACTAAATCACACGTGTATATGTTGACATTTAAGAGATATACATTCAAGAAAATCAAGGGCAATGGTGATATATATGCGTATTAGACACCAAAAAAAAATCACTCAACAAATGGCTTCAATTTATGGAATGTGTTTAATGACGGCATCAGATTCCTAATTGATGGAGAAAGGTCTGGTGGCAAGAAAAGCTGCTTCTAGGAGGTTGTCAAGTGTTTTCGCTCGACGATTCCATTCTTGGGTGGTTGGTTTGGCCCTTGTTCCTGTAACTCGAATCCTCGCCCGGTATATCCCATTTTAATTTTACACCATTGAGAACCTTACACCTTTTTTACTCTCTGATCGAGGTTCTCGGCATTGAAAAATCTTCGTAAACTAAATCGCACGTGTATATGTTGACATTTAAGAGATATACAGTCAAGAAAATCAAGGGCAATGGTGATATATATGCGGATTAGACACCAAAAAAAAAAACACTCAACAATTGGCTACAATTTAGGGAATGTGTTTAGGGACGGCATCAGATTCCTAATTGATGGAGAAAGGTCTGGTGGCAAGAAAAGCTGCTTCTAATAGGTTGTCAAATGTTTTCGCTCGATGGTTCTATTCTTGGGTGGTTGGTTTGGCCCTTGTTCTTGTAACTCGAATCCTAACCCGGTATATCCCATTTTAATTTTACACCATTGAGAACCTTACGCCTTTTTTACTCTCTGATCGAGGTTCTCGGCATTGAAAAATCTCGTAAACTAAATCACACGTTTATATGTTGATATTTAAGAGATATACAGTCAAGAAAATCAAGGGCAATGGTGATATATATGCGGATTAGACATAAAAAAAAAACACTCAACAAATGGCTACAATTTAAGGAATGTGTTTAGTGACGGCATCAGATTCCTAATTGATGGAGAAAGGTCTGGTGGCAAGAAAAGCTGCTTCTAAGAGGTTGTCAAGTGTTTGCGCTCGATGATTTCATACTTGGGTGGTTAGTTTGGCCCTTGTTCCTATAACTCGAATCCTAACCCGGTATATCCCATTTTAATTTTACACCATTGAGAACCTTACACCTTTTTTACTCTCTGATCAAGGTTCTCGGCATTGAGAAATCTTCGTAAACTAAATCACACGTGTATATGTTGACATTTAAGAGATATACAGTCAAGAAAATCAAGGGCAATGGTGATATATATGCGTATTAGACACCAAAAAAAAATCACTCAACAAATGGCTTCAATTTAAGGAATGTGTTTAATGACGGCATCAGATTCCTAATTGATGGAGAAAGGTCTGGTGGCAAGAAAAGATGCTTCTAGGAGGTTGTCAAGTGTTTTCGCTCGACGATTCCATTCTTGGGTGGTTGGTTTGGCCCTTGTTCCTATAACTCGAATCCTAACCCGGTATATCCCATTTTAATTTTACACCATTGAGATCCTTACGCCTTTTTTACTCTCTGATCGAGGTTCTCGGTATTGAAAAATCTCGTAAACTAAATCACACGTTTATATGTTGATATTTAAGAGATATACAGTCAAGAAAATCAAGGGAAATGGTGATATATATGCGGATTAGACATAAAAAAAAACACTTAACAAATGGCTACAATTTAAGGAATGTGTTTAGTGACGGCATCAGATTCCTAATTGATGGAAAAAGGTCTGGTGGCAAGAAAAGTTGCTTTAAGGAGGTTGTCAAGTGTTTTCGCTCGACAATTCAATTCTTGGGTGGTTGGTTTGGCCCTTGTTCCTGTAACTCGAATCCTAGCCCGGTATATCCCATTTTAATTTTACACCATTGAGAACCTTACGCCTTTTTTACTCTCTGATCGAGGTTCTCGGCGTTGAAAAATCTTCGTAAACTAAATCACACGTGTATATGTTGATATTTAAGAGATATACAGTCAAGAAAATTAAGTGCAATGGTGATATATATGCGGATTAGACACCAAAAAATGAAACACTCAACAAATGGCTACAATTTAAGGAATGTGTTTAGTGATGGCATTAGATTCCTATTTGATGGAGAAAGGTCTGGTGGTAACTCGAATCCTAGCTCGGTATATCCCATTTTAATTTTACACCATTGTGATCCTTACGCCTTTTTTACTCTCTGATCGAGGTTCTCGGCATTGAAAAATCTTCATAAACTAAATCACACGTGTATATGTTGACATTTAAGAGATATACAGTCAAGAAAATCAAGGGCAATGGTGATATATATGCGGATTAGACACCAAAAAAAACACTCAACAAATGGCTACAATTTAAGGAATGTGTTTAGTGACGGCATCAGATTCCTAATTAATGGAGAAAGGTCTGGTGGCAAGAAAAGCTGCTTCTAGGAGGTTGTCAAGTGTTTTCACTCGACGATTCCATTCTTGGGTGGTTGGTTTAGCCCTTGTTCCTATAACTCGAATCCTAGCCCGGTATATCCCATTTTAATTTTACACCATTGAGAACCTTACGCCTTTTTTACTCTCTGATCGATGTTCTCGGCATTGAAAAATATTCGTAAACTAAATCACACGTGTATATGTTGATATTTAAGAGGTATACAGTCAAGAAAATCAAGGGCAATGGTGATATATATATATGCGGATTAGACACCAAAAAAAACCCTCAACAAATGGCTACAATTTAAGGAATGTATTTCGTAACGGCATCAGATTCCTAATTGATGGAGAAAGGTCTGGTGGCAAGAAAAGCTGCCTCTAGGAGGTTGTCAAGTGTTTTCGCTCGACGATTCCATTCTTGGGTGGTTGGTTTGGCCCTTGTTCCGGTAACTCGAATCCTTGCCCGGTATATCCCATTTTAATTTTACACCATTGTGTACCTTACGCCTTTTTTACTCTCTGATCGAGGTTCTCGGTATTGAAAAATCTTCGTAAACTAAATCACACGTGTATATGTTGACATTTAAGAGATATACAGTCAAGAAAATCAAGGGCAATGGTGATATATATGCGGATTAGACACGAAAAAAAACACTCAATAAATGGCTACAATTTAAGGAATGTGTTTAGTGACGTCATCAGATTCCTAATTGATGGAGAAAGGTCTGGTGGCAAAAAAAGCTGCTTCTAGGAGGTTGTCAAGTGTTTTCGCTCGACGATTCCATTCTTGGGTGGTTGGTTTTGGCCCTTGTTCCTGTAACTCGAATCCTAGCCCGGTATATCCCATTTTAATTTTACACCTTTGAGAACCTTACGCCTTTTTCACTCTCTGATCGAGGTTCTCGGCGTTAAAAAATCCTAGTAAACTAAATCACACGTGTATATGTTGACATTTAAGAGATATACAGTCAAGAAAATTACGGGCAATGGTGATATATATGCGGATTAGACACCAAAAAAAACACTCAACAAATGGCTACAATTTAAGGAATGTGTTTAGTAACGGCATCAGATTCCTATTTGATGGAGAAAGGTCTGGTGGTAACTCGAATCCTAGGCTGGTATATCCCATTTTAATTTTACACCATTGTGAACCTTACGCCTTTTTTACTCTCTGATCGAGGTTCTCGGCATTGAAAAATCTTCGTAAACTAAATCACACGTGTATATGTTGATATTTAAGAGATATACAGTCAAGAAAATCAAGGGCAATGGTGATATATATGCGGATTAGACACCAAAAAAAAAACACTCAACAAATGGCTACAATTTAAGGAATGTGTTTAGTGACGGCATCAAATTCCTAATTGATGGAGAAAGGTCTGGTGGCAAGAAAAGCTGCTTCTAGGAGGTTGTCAAGTGTTTTTGCTCGACGATTCCATTCTTGGGTGGTTGGTTTGGCCCTTGTTCCCGTAACTCGAATCCTAGCCCGGTATATCCCATTTTAATTTTACACCATTGAGAACCTTACGCCTTTTTTACTCTCTGATCGAGGTTTTCGGCATTGAAAAATCTTCGTAAACTAAATCACACGTGTATATGTTGATATTTAAGAGATATACAGTCAAGAAAATTAAGGGCAATGGTGATATCTATGCGGATTAGACACCAAAAAAAGAAACACTCAACAAATGGCTACAATTTAAGGAATGTGTTTAGTGATGGCATCAGATTCCTATTTGATGGAGAAAGGTCTGGTGGTAACTCGAATCCTAGCCCGGTATATCCCATTTTAATTTTACACCATTGTGAACCTTACGCCTTTTTTACTCTCTGATCGAGGTTCTCGGCATTGAAAAATCTTCGTAAACTAAATCACACGTGTATATGTTGATATTTAAGAGATATACAGTCAAGAAAATCAAGGGCAATGGTGATATATATGCGGATTAGACACCAAACAAAAAAACACTCAACAAATGGCTACAATTTAAGGAATGTGTTTAGTGACGGCATCAAATTCCTAATTGATGGAGAAAGGTCTGGTGGCAAGAAAAGCTGCTTCTAGGAGGTTGTCAAGTGTTTTCGCTCGACGATTCCATTCTTGGGTGGTTGGTTTGGCCCTTGTTCCCGTAACTCGAATCCTAGCCCGGTATATCCCATTTTAATTTTACACCATTGAGAACCTTACGCCTTTTTTACTCTCTGATCGAGGTTTTCGGCATTGAAAAATCTTCGTAAACTAAATCACACGTGTATATGTTGATATTTAATAGATATACAGTCAAGAAAATTAAGGGCAATGGTGATATCAATGCGGATTAGACACCAAAAAAAGAAACACTCAACAAATGGCTACAATTTAAGGAATGTGTTTAGTGATGGCATCAGATTCCTATTTGATGGAGAAAGGTCTGGTGGTAACTCGAATCCTAGCCCGGTATATCCCATTTTAATTTTACACCATTGTGAACCTTACGCCTTTTTTACTCTCTGATCGAGGTTCTCGGCATTGAAAAATCTTCGTAAACTAAATCACACGTGTATATGTTGATATTTAAGAGATATACAGTCAAGAAAATCAAGGGCAACGGTGATATATATGCGGATTAGACACCAAAAAAACACTCAACAAATGGCTACAATTTAAGGAATGTGTTTAGTGACGGCATCAGATTCCTAATTGATGGAGAAAGGTCTGGGGGCAAGAAAAGCTGCTTCTAGGAGGTTGTCAAGTGTTTTCGCTCGACGATTCCATTCTTGGGTGGTTGGTTTGGCCCTTGTTCCTGTAACTCGAATCCTAGCCCGGTATATCCCATTTTAATTTTTCACCATTGAGAACCTTACTCCTTTTTTACTCTCTGATCGAGGTTCTCGGCATTGAAAAATCTTCGTAAACAAAATCACACGTGTATATGTTGATATTTAAGAGATATAAAGTCAAGAAAATCAAAAGCAATGGTGATATATATGCGGATTAGACACCAAAAAAAACACTCAACAAACGGCTACAATTTAAGGAATGTGTTTAGTGATGGCATCAGATTCCTCATTGATGGAGAAAGGTCTGGTGGCAAGAAAAGCTGCTTCTAGGAGGTTGTCAAATTTTTTCGCTCGACGATTCCATTCTTGGGTGGTTGGTTTGGCCCTTGTTCCTGTAACTCGAATCCTAGCCTGGTATATCCCATTTTAATTTTACACCATTGTGAACCTTACGCCTTTTTTACTCTCTGATCGAGGTTCTCGGCATTGAAAAATCTTCGTAAACTAAATCACACGTGTATATGTTGATATTTAAGAAATATACAGTCAAGAAAATCAAGGGCAATGGTGATATATATGCGAATTAGACACAAAAAAAAACACTCAACAAATGGCTACAATTTAAGGAATGTGTTTAGTGACGGCATCAGATTCTTAATTGATGGATAAAGGTCTGGTGGTAAGAAAAGCTGCTTATAGGAGGTTGTCAAGTGTTTCCGCTTGATGATTCTATTCTTGGGTGGTTGGTTTGGCCCTTGTTCCTGTAACTCGAATCCTAACCCGGTATATCCCATTTTAATTTTACACCATTGAGAACCTTATGCCTTTTTTACTCTCTGATCGGGGTTCTCGGCATTGAAAAATCTCGTAAACTAAATCACACGTTTATATGTTGATATTTAAGAGATATACAGTCAAGAAAATCAAGGGCAATGGTGATATATATGCGGATTAGACATAAAAAAAAACACTCAACAAATGGCTACAATTTAAGGAATGTGTTTACTGACGGCATCAGATTCCTAATTGATGGAGAAAGGTCTGGTGGCAAGAAAAGCTGCTTCTAAGATGTTGTCAAGTGTTTTTGCTCGACGATTCCATTCTTGGGTGGTTGGTTTGGCCCTTGTTCCTATAACTCGACTCCTAGCCCGGTATATCCCATTTTAATTTTTCACCATTGAGAACCTTACACCTTTTTTACTCTCTGATCGAGGTTCTCGGCATTGAGAAATCTTCGTAAACTAAATCACACGTGTATATGTTGACATTTAAGAGATATACATTCAAGAAAATCAAGGGCAATGGTGATATATATGCGTATTAGACACCAAAAAAAAATCACTCAACAAATGGCTTCAATTTATGGAATGTGTTTAATGACGGCATCAGATTCCTAATTGATGGAGAAAGGTCTGGTGGCAAGAAAAGCTGCTTCTAGGAGGTTGTCAAGTGTTTTCGCTCGACGATTCCATTCTTGGGTGGTTGGTTTGGCACTTGTTCCTGTAACTCGAATCCTCGCCCGGTATATCCCATTTTAATTTTACACCATTGAGAACCTTACACCTTTTTTACTCTCTGATCGAGGTTCTCGGCATTGAAAAATCTTCGTAAACTAAATCGCATGTGTATTTGTTGACATTTAAGAGATATACAGTCAAGAAAATCAAGGGCAATGGTGATATATATGCGGATTAGACACCAAAAAAAAACACTCAACAATTGGCTACAATTTAGGGAATGTGTTTAGGGACGGCATCAGATTCCTAATTGATGGAGAAAGGTCTGGTGGCAAGAAAAGCTGCTTCTAAGAGGTTGTCAAATGTTTTCGCTCGATGGTTCTATTCTTGGGTGGTTGGTTTGGCCCTTGTTCCTGTAACTCGAATCCTAACCCGGTATATCCCATTTTAATTTTACACCATTGAGAACCTTACGCCTTTTTTACTCTCTGTTCGAGGTTCTCGGCATTGAAAAATCTCGTAAACTAAATCACACGTTTATATGTTGATATTTAAGAGATATACAGTCAAGAAAATCAAGGGCAATGGTGATATATATGCGGATTAGACATCAAAAAAAACACTCAACAAATGGCTACAATTTAAGGAATGTGTTTAGTGACGGCATCAGATTCCTAATTGATGGAGAAAGGTCTGGTGGCAAGAAAAGCTGTTTCTAAGAGGTTGTCATGTGTTTTCGCTCGATGATTTCATACTTGGGTGGTTCGTTTGGCCCTTGTTCCTATAACTCGAATCCTAACCCGGTATATCCCATTTTAATTTTACACCATTGAGAACCTTAGACCTTTTTTACTCTCTGATCGAGGTTCTCGGCATTGAGAAATCTTCGTAAACTAAATCACACGTGTATATGTTGACATTTAAGAGATATACAGTCAAGAAAATCAAGGGCAATGGTGATATATATGCGTATTAGACACCAGAAAAAAATCACTCAACAAATGGCTTCAATTTAAGGAATGTGTTTAATGACGGCATCAGATTCCTAATTGATGGAGAAAGGTCTGGTGGCAAGAAAAGCTGCTTCTAGGAGGTTGTCAAGTGTTTTCGCTCGACGATTCCATTCTTGGGTGGTTGGTTTGGCCCTTGTTCCTATAACTCGAATCCTAACCCGGTATATCCCATTTTAATTTTACACCATTGAGATTCTTACGCCTTTTTTACTCTCTGATCGAGGTTCTCGGTATTGAAAAATCTCGTAAACTAAATCACACGTTTATATGTTGATATTTAAGAGATATACAGTCAAGAAAATCAAGGGAAATGGTGATATATATGCGGATTAGACATAAAAAAAAACACTTTACAAATGGCTACAATTTAAGGAATGTGTTTAGTGACGACATCAGATTCCTAATTGATGGAGAAAGGTCTGGTGGCAAGAAAAGTTGCTTTAAGGAGGTTGTCAAGTGTTTTCGCTCGACAATTCAATTCTTGGGTGGTTGGTTTGGCCCTTGTTCCTGTAACTCGAATCCTAGCCCGGTATATCCCATTTTAATTTTACACCATTGAGAACCTTACGCCTTTTTTACTCTCTGATCGAGGTTCTCGGCGTTGAAAAATCTTCGTAAACTAAATCACACGTGTATATGTTGATATTTAAGAGATATACAGTCAAGAAAATTAAGGGCAATGGTGATATATATGCGGATTAGACACCAAAAAAAGAAACACTCAACAAATGGCTACAATTTAAGGAATGTGTTTAGTGATGGCATCAGATTCCTATTTGATGGAGAAAGGTCTGGTGGTAACTCGAATCCTAGCTCGGTATATCCCATTTTAATTTTACACCATTGTGATCCTTACGCCTTTTTTACTCTCTGATCGAGGTTCTCGGCAATGAAAAATCTTCATAAACTAAATCACACGTGTATATGTTGACATTTAAGAAATATACAGTCAAGAAAATGAAGGGCAATGGTGATATATATGCGGATTAGACACCAAAAAAAACACTCAACAAATGGCTACAATTTAAGGAATGTGTTTAGTGACGGCATCAGATTCCTAATTAATGGAGAAAGGTCTGGTGGCAAGAAAAGCTGCTTCTAGGAGGTTGTCAAGTGTTTTCACTCGATGATTTCATACTTGGGTGGTTAGTTTGGCCCTTGTTCCTATAACTCGAATCCTAACCCGGTATATCCCATTTTAATTTTACACCATTGAGAACCTTACACCTTTTTTACTCTTTGATCGAGGTTCTCGGCATTGAGAAATCTTCGTAAACTAAATCACACGTGTATATGTTGACATTTAAGAGATATACAGTCAAGAAAATCAAGGGCAATGGTGATATATATGCGTATTAGACACCAAAAAAAAATCACTCAACAAATGGCTTCAATTTAAGGAATGTGTTTAATGACGGCATCAGATTCCTAATTGATGGAGAAAGGTCTGGTGGCAAGAAAAGCTGCTTCTAGGAGGTTGTCAAGTGTTTTCGCTCGACGATTCCATTCTTGGGTGGTTGGTTTGGCCCTTGTTCCTATAACTCGAATCCTAACCCGGTATATCCCATTTTAATTTTACACCATTGAGATCCTTACGCCTTTTTTACTCTCTGATCGAGGTTCTCGGTATTGAAAAATCTCGTAAACTAAATCACCCGTTTATATGTTGATATTTAAGAGATATACAGTCAAGAAAATCAAGGGAAATGGTGATATATATGCGGATTAGACATCAAAAAAAACACTTAACAAATGGCTACAATTTAAGGAATGTGTTTAGTGACGGCATCAGATTCCTAATTGATGGAGAAAGGTCTGGTGGCAAGAAAAGTTGCTTTAAGGAGGTTGTCAAGTGTTTTCGCTCAACAATTCAATTCTTGGGTGGTTGGTTTGGCCCTTGTTCCTGTAACTCGAATCCTAGCCCGGTATATCCCATTTTAATTTTACACCATTGAGAACCTTACGCCTTTTTTACTCTTTGATCGAGGTTCTCGGCGTTGAAAAATCTTCGTAAACTAAATCACACGTGTATATGTTGATATTTAAGAGATATACAGTCAAGAAAATTAAGGGCAATGGTGATATATATGCGGATTAGACACCAAAAAAAGAAACACTCAACAAATGGCTACAATTTAAGGAATGTGTTTAGTGATGGCATCAGATTCCTATTTGATGGAGAAAGGTCTGGTGGTAACTCGAATCCTAGCTCGGTATATCCCATTTTAATTTTACACCATTGTGATCCTTACGCCTTTTTTACTCTCTGATCGAGGTTCTCGGCAATGAAAAATCTTCATAAACTAAATCACACGTGTATATGTTGACATTTAAGAAATATACAGTCAAGAAAATCAAGGGCAATGGTGATATATATGCGGATTAGACACCAAAAAAAACACTCAACAAATGGCTACAATTTAAGGAATGTGTTTAGTGACGGCATCAGATTCCTAATTAATGGAGAAAGGTCTGGTGGCAAGAAAAGCTGCTTCTAGGAGGTTGTCAAGTGTTTTCACTCGATGATTTCATACTTGGGTGGTTAGTTTGGCCCTTGTTCCTATAACTCGAATCCTAACCCGGTATATCCCATTTTAATTTTACACCATTGAGAACCTTACACCTTTTTTACTCTCTGATCGAGGTTCTCGGCATTGAGAAATCTTCGTAAACTAAATCACACGTGTATATGTTGACATTTAAGAGATATACAGTCAAGAAAATCAAGGGCAATGGTGATATATATGCGTATTAGACACCAAAAAAAAATCACTCAACAAATGGCTTCAATTTAAGGAATGTGTTTAATGACGGCATCAGATTCCTAATTGATGGAGAAAGGTCTGGTGGCAAGAAAAGCTGCTTCTAGGAGGTTGTCAAGTGTTTTCGCTCGACGATTCCATTCTTGGGTGGTTGGTTTGGCCCTTGTTCCTATAACTCGAATCCTAACCCGGTATATCCCATTTTAATTTTACACCATTGAGATCCTTACGCCTTTTTTACTCTCTGATCGAGGTTCTCGGTATTGAAAAATCTCGTAAACTAAATCACCCGTTTATATGTTGATATTTAAGAGATATACAGTCAAGAAAATCAAGGGAAATGGTGATATATATGCGGATTAGACATCAAAAAAAACACTTAACAAATGGCTACAATTTAAGGAATGTGTTTAGTGACGGCATCAGATTCCTAATTGATGGAGAAAGGTCTGGTGGCAAGAAAAGTTGCTTTAAGGAGGTTGTCAAGTGTTTTCGCTCAACAATTCAATTCTTGGGTGGTTGGTTTGGCCCTTGTTCCTGTAACTCGAATCCTAGCCCGGTATATCCCATTTTAATTTTACACCATTGAGAACCTTACGCCTTTTTTACTCTTTGATCGAGGTTCTCGGCGTTGAAAAATCTTCGTAAACTAAATCACACGTGTATATGTTGATATTTAAGAGATATACAGTCAAGAAAATTAAGGGCAATGGTGATATATATGCGGATTAGACACCAAAAAAAGAAACACTCAACAAATGGCTACAATTTAAGGAATGTGTTTAGTGATGGCATCAGATTCCTATTTGATGGAGAAAGGTCTGGTGGTAACTCGAATCCTAGCTCGGTATATCCCATTTTAATTTTACACCATTGTGATCCTTACGCCTTTTTTACTCTCTGATCGAGGTTCTCGGCAATGAAAAATCTTCATAAACTAAATCACACGTGTATATGTTGACATTTAAGAAATATACAGTCAAGAAAATCAAGGGCAATGGTGATATATATGCGGATTAGACACCAAAAAAAACACTCAACAAATGGCTACAATTTAAGAAATGTGTTTAGTGACGGCATCAGATTCCTAATTAATGGAGAAAGGTCTGGTGGCAAGAAAAGCTGCTTCTAGGAGGTTGTCAAGTGTTTTCGCTCGACGATTCCATTCTTGGGTGGTTGGTTTAGCCCTTGTTCCTATAACTCGAATCCTAGCCCGGTATATCCCATTTTAATTTTACACCATTGAGAACCTTACGCCTTTTTTACTCTCTGATCGATGTTCTCGGCATTGAAAAATATTCGTAAACTAAATCACACGTGTATATGTTGATATTTAAGAGATATACAGTCAAGAAAATCAAGGGCAATGGTGATATATATATATGCGGATTAGACACCAAAAAAAACCCTCAACAAATGGCTACAATTTAAGGAATGTATTTCGTAACGGCATCAGATTCCTAATTGATGGAGAAAGGTCTGGTGGCAAGAAAAGCTGCCTCTAGGAGGTTGTCAAGTGTTTTCGCTCGACGATTCCATTCTTGGGTGGTTGGTTTCGCCCTTGTTCCGGTAACTCGAATCCTTGCCCGGTATATCCCATTTTAATTTTACACCATTGTGTACCTTACACCTTTTTTACTCTCTGATCGAGGTTCTCGGTATTGAAAAATCTTCGTAAACTAAATCACACGTGTATATGTTGACATTTAAGAGATATACAGTCAAGAAAATCAAGGGCAATGGTGATATATATGCGGATTAGACACGAAAAAAAAAACACTCAACAAATGGCTACAATTTAAGGAATGTGTTTAGTGACGTCATCAGATTCCTAATTGATGGAGAAAGGTCTGGTGGCAAAAAAAGCTGCTTTTAGGAGGTTGTCAAGTGTTTTCGCTCGACGATTCCATTCTTGGGAGGTTGGTTTTGGCCCTTGTTCCTGTAACTCGAATCCTAGCCCGGTATATCCCATTTTAATTTTACACCTTTGAGAACCTTACGCCTTTTTCACTCTCTGATCGAGGTTCTCGGCATTAAAAAATCCTAGTAAACTAAATCACACGTGTATATGTTGACATTTAAGAGATATACAGTCAAGAAAATTAAGGGCAATAGTGATATATATGCGGATTAGACACCAAAAAAAACACTCAACAAATGGCTACAATTTAAGGAATGTGTTTAGTAACGGCATCAGATTCCTATTTGATGGAGAGAGGTCTGGTGGTAACTCGAATCCTAGCCTGGTATATCCCATTTTAATTTTACACCATTGTGAACCTTACGCCTTTTTTACTCTCTGATCGAGGTTCTCGGCATTGAAAAATCTTCGTAAACTAAATCACACGTGTATATGTTGATATTTAAGAGATATACAGTCAAGAAAATCAAGGGCAATGGTGATATATATGCGGATTAGACACCAAAAAAAAAACACTCAACAAATTGCTACAATTTAAGGAATGTGTTTAGTGACGGCATCAAATTCCTAATTGATGGAGAAAGGTCTGGTGGCAAGAAAAGCTGCTTCTGGGAGGTTGTCAAGTGTTTTCGCTCGACGACTCCATTCTTGGGTGGTTGGTTTGGCCCTTGTTCCCGTAACTCGAATCCTAGCCCGCTATATCCCATTTTAATTGTACACCATTGAGAACCTTACGCCTTTTTTACTCTCTGATCGAGGTTTTCGACATTGAAAAATCTTCGTAAACTAAATCACACGTGTATATGTTGATATTTAAGAGATATACCGTCAAGAAAATTAAGGGCAATGGTGATATCTATGCGGATTAGACACCAAAAAAAGAAACACTCAACAAATGGCTACAATTTAAGGAATGTGTTTAGTGATGGCATCAGATTCCTATTTGATGGAGAAAGGTCTGGTGGTAACTCGAATCCTAGCCCGGTATATCCCATTTTAATTTTACACCATTGTGAACCTTACGCCTTTTTTACTCTCTGATCGAGGTTCTCGGCATTGAAAAATCTTCGTAAACTAAATCACACGTGTATTTGTTGATATTTAAGAGATATACAGTCAAGAAAATCAAGGACAATGGTGATATATATGCGGATTAGACACCAAAAAAAACATTCAACAAATGGCTACTATTTAAGGAATATGTTTAGTGACGTCATCAGATTCCTAATTGATGGAGAAAGGTCTGCTGGCAAGAAAAGCTGCTTTTGTTGTCAAGTGTTTTCGCTCGACGATTCCATTCTTGGGTGGTTGGTTTGGCCCTTGTTCCTGTAACTCGAATCCTAGCCCGGTATATCCTATTTTAATTTTACACCATTGAAAACCTTAC
The DNA here is from genome assembly GCA_030545235.1 of Helianthus tuberosus. NCBI lineage: Eukaryota > Viridiplantae > Streptophyta > Magnoliopsida > Asterales > Asteraceae > Helianthus > Helianthus tuberosus. Next base: position 188,682,855 of record CM060449.1, read on the forward strand.
ACCTTTTTTACTCTCTGATCGAGGTTTTCGGCATTGAAAAATATTCGTAAACTAAATCACACGTGTATATGTTGATATTTAAGAGATATACAGTCAAGAAAATCAAGGGCAATGGTGATATATATGCGGATTAGACACCAAAAAAAAACACTCAACAAATTGCTACAATTTAAGGAATGTGTTTAGTAACGACATCAGATTCCTAATTGATGGAGAAAGGTCTGGTGGCAAGAAAAGCTGCTTCTAGGAGGTTGTCAAGTGTTTTCGCTCGACGATTCCATTCTTGGGGGGTTGGTTTTGGCCCTTGTTCCTGTAACTCGAATCCTAGCCTGGTATATCCCATTTTAATTTTACACCATTGAGAACCTTACGCCTTTTTACTCTCTGATCGAGGTTCTCGGCCTTTAAAAATCTTCGTAAACTAAATCACACGTGTATATTTTGACATTTAAGAGATATACAGTTAAGAAAATCAAGGGGAATGGTAATATATATGCAGATTAGACACCAAAAAAAAAACACTCAACAAATTGCTACAATTTAAGGAATGTGTTTAGTGACGACATCAGATTCCTAATTGATGGAGAAAGGTCTGGTGGTAAGAAAAGCTGCTTCTAGGAGGTTGTCAAGTGTTTTCGCTCGAGGATTCTATTCTTGGGTGGTTGGTTTGGCCCTTGTTCCTGTAACTCAAATCCTAGACCGGTATATCCCATTTTAATTTTACACCTTTGACAACCTTACGCCTTTTTTACTCTCTGATCGAGGTTCTCGGCATTAAAAAATCCTAGTAAACTAAATCACACGTGTATATGTTGACATTTAAGAGATATACAGTCAAGAAAATTAAGGGCAATGGTGATATATATGCGGATTAGACACCAAAAACAAACACTCAACAAATGGCTACAATTTAAGGAATGTGTTTAGTGACGGCATCTGATTCCTATTTGATGGAGAAAGGTCTGGTGGTAACTCGAATCCTAGCCCGGTATATCCCATTTTAATTTTACACGATTGTGAACCTTACGCCTTTTTTACTCTCTGATCGAGGTTCTCGGCATTGAAAAATCTTCGTAAACTAAATCACACGTGTATATGTTGATATTTAAGAGATATAAAGTCAAGAAAATTAAGGGCAATGGTGATATATATGTGGATTAGACACCAAAAAAAGAAACACTCAACAAATGGCTACAATTTAAGGAATGTGTTTAGTGATGGCATCAGATTCCTATTTGATGGAGAAATGTCTGGTGGTAACTCGAATCCAAGCCCGGTATATCCCATTTTAATTTTACACCATTGTGAACCTTACGCATTTTTTACTCTCTGATCGAGGTTCCCGGCATTGAAAAATCTTCGTAAACTAAATCACACGTGTATATGTTGACATTTAAGAGATATACATTCAAGAAAATCAAGGGCAATGGTGATATATATGCGGATTAGACACAAAAAAAAACACTCAACAAATGGCTACAATTTAAGGAATGTGTTTAGTGACGGCATCAGATTCCTAATTGATGGAGAAAGGTCTGGTGGCAAGAAATGCTGCTTCTAGGAGGTTGTCAAGTGTTTTCGCTCGACGATTCCATTCTTGGGTGGTTGGTTTGGCCCTTGTTCCTGTAACTCGAATCCTAGCACGGTATATCCCATTTTAATTTTACACCATTGAGAACCTTACGCTTTTTTCACTCTCTGATCGAGGTTCTCGGCATTGAAAAATCTTCGTAAACTAAATCACACGTGTATATGTTGATATTTAAGAGATATACAGTCAAGAAAATTAAGGGCAATGGTGATATATATGCGGATTAGACACCAAAAAAAGACACACTCAACAAATGGCTACAATTTAAGGAATGTGTTTAATGATGGCATCAGATTCCTATTTGATGGAGAAAGGTCTGGTGGTAACTCGATTCCTATCCCGGTATATCCCATTTTAATTTTACACCATTGTGAACCTTACGCATTTTTTACTCTCTGATCGAGGTTCCCGGCATTGAAAAATCTTCGTAAACTAAATCACACGTGTATATGTTGACATTTAAGAGATATACAGTCAAGAAAATCAAGGGCAATGGTGATATATATGCGTATTAGACACCAAAAAAACACTCAACAAATGGCTACTATTTAAGGAATGTGTTTAGTAACGACATCAGATTCCTAATTGATGGAGAAAGGTCTGGTGGCAAGAAAAGCTGCTTCTAGGAGGTTGTCAAGTGTTTTCGCTCGACGATTCCATTCTTGGGTGGTTGGTTGGGCCCTTGTTCCAGTAACTCGAATCCTTGCCTGGTATATCCCATTTTAATTTTACACCATTGTGAACCTTACGCCTTTTTTACTCTCTGATCGAGGTTCTCGGTATTGAAAAATCTTCGTAAACAAAATCATACGTGTATATGTTGACATTTAAGAGATATACAGTCAAGAAAATCATGGGCAATGGTGATATATATACGGATTAGACACAAAAAAAAACACTCAACAAATGGCTACAATTTAAGGAATGTGTTTAGTGACGGCATCAGATTCCTAATTGATGGAGAAAGGTCTGGTGGCAAGAAAAGCTGCTTCTAGGAGGTTGTCAAGTGTTTTCGCTCGACGATTCCATTCTTGGGTGGTTGGTTTGGCCCTTGTTCCTGTAACTCGAATCCTAGCCCGGTATATCCCATTTTAATTTTACACCATTGAGAGCGTTACGCCTTTTTTACTCTCTGATCGAGCTTCTCGGCATTGAAAAATCTTCGTAAACTAAATCACACGTGTATATGTTGATATTTAAGAGATATACAGTCAAGAAAATCAAGGGCAATGGTGATATACATGTGGATTAGACACAAAAAAAAAACACTCAACAAATGGCTACAATTTAAGGAATGTGTTTAGAGACGGCATCAGATTCCTATTTGATGGAGAAAGGTCTGGTGGCAAGAAAAGCTGCTTCTAGGAGGTTGTCAAGTGTTTTCGCTCGACGATTCCATTCTTGGGTGGTTGGTTTGGCCCTTGTTCCTGTAACCCGAATCCTAGCCCGGTATATCCCATTTTAATTTTACACCATTGAGAACGTTACGCCTTTTTTACTCTCTGATCGAGGTTCTCGGCATTGAAAATTCTTCGTAAACTAAATCACACGTGTATATGTTGATATTTAAGAGATATACAGTCAAGAAAATCAAGGGCAATGGTGATATACATGCGGATTAGACACAAAAAAAAAACACTCAACAAATGGCTACAATTTAAGGAATGTGTTTAGTAACGGCATCAGATTCCTAATTGATGGAGAAAGGTCCGGTGGCAAGAAAAGCTGCTTCTAGGAGGTTGTCAAGTGTTTTCGCTCGACGATTCCATTCTTGGGTGGTTGGTTGGGCCCTTGTTCCTGTAACTCGAATCCTTGCCTGGTATATCCCATTTTAATTTTACACCATTGTGAACCTTACGCCTTTTTTACTCTCTGATCGAGGTTCTTGGTATTGAAAAATCTTCGTAAACAAAATCATACGTGTATATGTTGACATTTAAGAGATATACAGTCAAGAAAATCAAGGGCAATGGTGATATATATGCGGATTAGACACAAAAAAAAACACTCAACAAATGGCTACAATTTAAGGAATGTGTTTAGTGACGGCATCAGATTCCTAATTGATGGAGAAAGGTCTGGTGGCACGAAAAGCTGCTTCTAGGAGGTTGTCAAGTGTTTTCGCTAGACGATTCCATTCTTGGGTGGTTGGTTTGGCCCTTGTTCCTGTAACTCGATTCCCAGCCCGGTATATCCCATTTTAATTTTACAACATTGAGAACCTTACGCCTGTTTTACTCTCTGATCGAGGTTCTCGGCATTGAAAAATCTTCGTAAACTAAATCACAAGTGTATATGTTGATATTTTAAAGATATACAGTCAAGAAAATCAAGGGCAATGGTAATATATATGCGGATTAGACACCAAAAGAAAAAACACTCAACAAATGGCTACAATTTAAGGAATGTGTTTAGTGACGGCATCAGATTCCTAATTGATGGAGAAAGGTCTGGTGGCAAGAAAAGCTGCTTCTAGGAGGTTGTCAAGTGTTTTCGCTCGACGATTCCATTCTTGGGTGGTTGGTTTGGCCCTTGTTCCTGTAACTCGAATCTTAGCCCGGTATATCCCATTTTAATTTTACACCATTGAGAACGTTACGCCTTTTTTACTCTCTGATCGAGGTTCTCGGCATTAAAAAATCTTAGTAAACTAATTCACACGTGTATATGTTGACATTTAAGATATATACAGTCAAGAAAATCAAGGGCAATGGTGATATATATGCGGATTAGACACCAAAAAAAAAAAACACTCAACAAATGGCTACAATTTAAGGAATGTGTTTAGTGACGGCATCAGATTCCTATTTGATGGAGAAAGGTCTGGTGGTAACTCGAATCCTAGCCCGGTATATCCCATTTTAATTTTACACCATTGTGAACCTTACGCCTTTTTTACTCTCTGATCGAGGTTCTCGGCATTGTAAAATCTTCGAAAACTAAATCACACGTGTATATGTTGATATTTAAGAGATATACAGTCAAGAAAATTAAGGGCAATGGTGATATATATGCGGATTAGACACCAAAAAAAGAAACACTCAACAAATGGCTACAATTTAAGGAACGTGTTTAGTGATGGCATTAGATTCCTATTTGATGGAGAAATGTCTGGTGGTAACTCGAATTCTAGCCCGGTATATCCCACTTAATTTTACACCATTGTGAACCTTACGCATTTTTTACTCTCTGATTGAGGTTCTCGGCATTGAAAAATCTTCGTAAACTATATCACACGTGTATATGTTGACATTTAAGATTTATACAGTCAAGAAAATCAAGGGCAATGGTGATATATATATGCGGATTAGATACCAAAAAAAACACTCAACAAATGGCTACAATTTAAGGAATGTGTTTAGTGACGGCATCAGATTCCTAATTGATGGAGAAAGGTCTGGTGGCAAGAAAAGCTGCTTCTAGGAGGTTGTCAAGTGTTTTGGCTCGACGTTTCCATTCTTGGGTGGTTGGTTTGGCCCTTGTTCCTGTAACTCGAATCCTAGCCCGGTATATCCCATTTTAATTTTACACCATTGAGAACCTTACGCCTTTTTACTCTCTGATCGAGGTTCTCGGCATTGAAAAATCTTCGTAAACTAAATCACACGTGTATATGTTGATATTTAAGAGATATACAGTCAAAAAAATTAAGGGCAATGGTGATATATATGCGGATTAGACCCCAAAAAAAGAAACACTCAACAAATGGCTACAATTTAAGGAATGTGTTTAGTGATGGCATTAGATTCCTATTTGATGGAGAAAGGTCTGGTGGTAACTCGAATCCTAGCCCGGTATATCCCATTTTAATTTTACACCATTGTGAACCTTACGCCTTTTTTACTCTCTGATCGAGGTTCTCGGCATTGTAAAATCTTCGAAAACTAAATCACACGTGTATATGTTGATATTTAAGAGATATACAGTCAAGAAAATTAAGGGCAATGGTGATATATATGCGGATTAGACACAAAAAAAAGAAACACTCAACAAATGGCTACAATTTAAGGAACGTGTTTAGTGATGGCATTAGATTCCTATTTGATGGAGAAATGTCTGGTGGTAACTCGAATCCTAGCCCGGTATATCCCATTTAATTTTACACCATTGTGAACCTTACGCATTTTTTACTCTCTGATTGAGGTTCTCGGCATTGAAAAATCTTCGTAAACTATATCACACGTGTATATGTTGACATTTAAGAGATATACAGTCAAGAAAATCAAGGGCAATGGTGATATATATGCGGATTAGATACCAAAAAAAACACTCAACAAATGGCTACAATTTAAGGAATGTGTTTAGTGACGGCATCAGATTCCTAATTGATGGAGAAAGGTCTGGTGGCAAGAAAAGCTGCTTCTAGGAGGTTGTCAAGTGTTTTGGCTCGACGTTTCCATTCTTGGGTGGTTGGTTTGGCCCTTGTTCCTGTAACTCGAATCCTAGCCCGGTATATCCCATTTAAATTTTACACCATTGAGAACCTTACGCCTTTTTACTCTCTGATCGAGGTTCTCGGCATTGAAAAATCTTCGTAAACTAAATCACACGTGTATATGTTGATATTTAAGAGATATACAGTCAAAAAAATTAAGGGCAATGGTGATATATATGCGGATTAGACCCCAAAAAAAGAAACACTCAACAAATGGCTACAATTTAAGGAATGTGTTTAGTGATGGCATCAGATTCCTATTTGATGGAGAAAGGTCTGGTGGTAACTGGAATCCTAGCCCGGTATATCCCATTTTAAATTTACACCATTGTGAACCTTACGCCTTTTTTACTCTCTGATCGAGGTTCTCGGCATTGAAAAATCTTCGTAAACTAAATCACACGTGTATATGTTGACATTTAAGAGATATACAGTCAAGAAAATCAAGGGCAACGATGATATATATGCGGATTAGACACAAAAAAAAAACACTCAACAAATGGCTACAATTTAAGGAATGTGTTTAGTGACGGCATCAGATTCCTAATTGATGGAGAAAGGTCTGGTGGCAAGAAAAGCTGCTTCTAGGAGGTTGTCAAGTGTTTTCGCTCGACGATTCCATTCTTGGGTGGTTGGTTTGGCCCTTGTTCCTGTAACTCGAATCCTAGCCCGGTATATCCCATTTTAATTTTACACCATTGAGAACCTTACGCATTTTTTACTCTCTGATCGAGGTTCTCGGCGTTGAAAAATCTTCGTGAACTAAATCACACATATATATGTTGATATTTAAGAGATATACAGTCAAGAAAATCAAGGGCAATGGTGATATATATGCGGATTAGACACCAAAAAAAACACTCAACAAATGGCAACAATTTAAGGAATGTGTTTATTAACGGAATCAGATTCCTAATTGATGGAGAAAGGTCTGGTAGCAAGCAAAGCTGCTTATAGGTGGTTGTCAAGTGTTTTCGCTCGACGATTCCATTCTTGGGTGGTTGGTTTGGCCCTTGTTCCTGTAACTCGAATCCTTAGCTGGTATATCCCATTTTAATTTTACTCCTTTGTGAACCTTTCACCTTTTTTACTCTCTGATCGAGGTTCTAGGTTTTGAATAATCTTCGTAAACAAAATCACACATGTATATGTTGATATTTAAGAGATATACAGTCAAGAAAATCAAGGGCAATGGTGATATATATGCGGATTAGACACAAAAAAAAAAAAACTGAACAAATGGCTACAATTTAAGGAATGTGTTTAGTGACGGCATCAGATTCTTAATTGATGGAGAAAGGTCTGGTGGCAAGAAAAGCTGCTTCTAGGAGGTTGTCAAGTGTTTTCAATCGACGATTCAATTCTTGGGTGGTTGGTTTGGCCCTTGTTCCTGTAACTCGAATCCTAGCCCGGTGTATCCCATTTTAATTTTACACCATTGTGAACCATACGCCTTTTTACTCTCTGATCGAGGTTCTCGGCATTGAAAAATCTTCGCAAACTAAATCACACATGTATACGTTGACATTTAAAAGATATACAGTCAAGAAAATCAAGGGCAATGGTGATATATATGCGGATTAGACACCAAAAAAAAACACTCAACAAATGGCTACAATTGAAGGAATGTGTTTAGTGACGGCATCAGATTCCTAATTGATGGAGAAAGGTCTGGTGGCATGAAAAGCTGCTTCAAGGAGGTTGTCAAGTGTTTTCGCTCGACGATTCCATTCTTGGGTGGTTGGTTTAGCCCTTGTTCCTGTAACACGAATCCTAGCCTGGTATATCCCATTTTAATTTTACACCATTGAGAACGTTACGCCTTTTTTACTCTCTGATCGAGGTTCTCGGCATTGAAAAATCTTCGTAAACTAAATCACACGTGTATATGTTGATATTTAAGAGATATACAGTCAAGAAAATTAAGGGCAATGGTGATATATATGCGGATTAGACATAAAAAAAAACACTCAACAAATGGCTACAATTTATGGAATTTGTTTAGTAACGGCATCAGATTCCTTATTGATGGAGAAAGGTCTGGTGGCAAGAAAAGTTGCTTCTAGGAGGTTGTCAAGTGTTTTCGCTCGACGATTCCATTCTTGGGTGGTTGGTTTGGCCCTTGTTCCTGTAACTCGAATCCTAGCCCGGGATATCCCATTTTAATTTTACACCGTTGAGAACCTTACGCCTTTTTTACTCTCTGATCGAGGTTCTCGGCATTGAAAAATCTTCATAAACTAAATCACACATGTATATGTTGATATTTAAGAGATATACAGTCAAGAAAATCAAGGGCAATGGTGATATATATGCGGATTAGACACAAAAAAAAACACTCAACAAATGGCTACAATTTAAGGAATGTGTCTAGTAACGGCATCAGATTCCTAATTGATAGAGAAAGGTCTGGTGGCAAGAAAAGCTGCTTCTAGGAGGTTGTCAAGTGTTTTCGCTCGACGATTCCATTCTTGGGTGGTTGGTTTGGCCCTTGTTCCTGTAACTCGAATCCTTGCCCGGTATATCCCACTTTAATTTTACACCATTGAGAACGTTACGCCTTTTTTACTTTCTGATCGAGGTTCTCGGCATTGAAAAATCTTCGTAAACTAAATCACACGTGTATATGTTGATATTTAAGAGATATACAGTCAAGAAAATCAAGGGCAATGGTGATATATATGCGGATTAGACATAAAAAAAACACTCAACAAATGGCTACAATTTATGGAATGTGTTTAGTAACGGCGTCAGATTCTTATTTGATGGAGAAAGGTCTGGTGGCAAGAAAAGCTGCTTCTAGGAGGTTGTCAAGTGTTTTCGCTCGACGATTCCATTCTTGGGTGGTTGGTTTGGCCCTTGTTCCTGTAACTCGAATCCTAGCCCGGTATATCCCATTTTAATTTTACACCATTGAGAACGTTACGCCTTTTTTACTTTCTGATCGAGGTTCTCGGCATTGAAAAATCTTCGCAAACTAAATCACACTTGTATACGTTGACATTTAAAAGATATACAGTCAAGAAAATCAAGGGCAATGGTGATATATATGCGGATTAGACACCAAAAAAAAACACTCAACAAATGGCTACAATTGAAGGAATGTGTTTTGTGACGGCATCAGATTCCTAATTGATGGAGAAAGGTCTGGTGGCAAGAAAAGCTGCTTCAAGGTGGTTGTCAAGTGTTTTCGCTCGACGATTCCATTCTTGGGTGGTTGGTTTAGCCCTTGTTCCTGTAACACGAATCCTAGCCTGGTATATCCCATTTTAATTTTACACCATTGAGAACGTTACGCCTTTTTTACTCTCTGATCGAGGTTCTCGGCAGTGAAAAATCTTCGTAAACTAAATCACACGTGTATATGTTGATATTTAAGAGATATACAGTCAAGAAAATCAAGGGCAATGGTGATATATATGCGGATTAGACAGAAAAAAAAACACTCAACAAATGGCTACAATTTATGGAATGTGTTTAGTAACGGCATCAGATTCCTAATTGATGGAGAAATGTCTGGTGGCAAGAAAAGTTGCTTCTAGGAGGTTATCAAGTGTTTTCGCTCGACGATTCCATTCTTGGGTGGTTGGTTTGGCCCTTGTTCCTGTAACTCGAATCCTAGCCCGGTATATCCCATTTTAATTTTACACCATTGAGAACGTTACGCCTTTTTTACTCACTGATCGAGGTTCTCGGCATTTAAAAATCTTCGTAAACTAAATCACACGTGTATATGTTGATATTTAAGAGATATACAGTCAAGAAAATCAAGGGCAATGGTGATATATATGCGGATTAGACATAAAAAAAAACACTCAACAAATGGCTACAATTTATGGAATGTGTTTAGTAACGGCATCAGATTCCTAATTGATGGAGAAAGGTCTGGTGGCAAGAAAAGTTGCGTCTAGGAGGTTGTCAAGTGTTTTCGCTCGACGATTCCATTCTTGGGTGGTTGGTTTGGCCCTTGTTCCTGTAACTCGAATCCTAGCCCGGTATATCCCATTTTAATTTTACACCATTGAGAACCTTAAGCCTTTTTTACTCTCTGATCGAGGTTCTCGGCATTGAAAAATCTTCGTAAACTAAATTACACGTGTATATGTTGACATTTAAGAGATATACAGTCAAGAAAATCATGGGTAATGGTGATATATATGCAGATTAGACACAAAAAAAAAACCTCAACAAATGGCTACAATTTAAGGAATGTGTTTAGTGACGGCATCAGATTCCTAATTGATGGAGAAAGGTCTGGTGGCAAGAAAAGCTGCTTCTAGGAGGTTGTCAAGTGTTTTCGCTCGACGATTCCATTCTAGCGTGGTTGGTTTGGCCCTTGTTCCTGTAACTCGAATCCTAGCCCGGTATATCCCATTTTAATTTTACACCATTGAGAACCTTACGCCTTTTTTACTCTCTGATCAAGGTTCTCGGCATTAAAAAATCTTAGTAAACTAAATCACACGTGTATATGTTGATATTTAAGAGATATACAGTCAAGAAAATCAAGGGCAATGGTGATATATATGCGGATTAGACACCAAAAAAACACTCATCAAATTGCTACAATTTAAGGAATGTGTTTAGTGACGGCATCAGATTCCTATTTGATGGAGAAAGGTCTGGTGGTAACTTGAATCCTAGCCCGGTATATCCCATTTTAATTTTACACCATTGTGAACCTTACGCGTTTTTTACTCTCTGATCGAGGTTCTCGGCGTTGAAAAATCTTTGTAAACTAAATCACACGTGTATATGTTGACATTTAAGAGATATACAGTCAAGAAAATCAAGGGAAATGGTGATATATATGCGGATTAGACACCAAAAAAAACACTCAACAAATGGCTACAATTTAAGGAATGTGTTTAGTGACGGCATCAGATTCCTAATTGATGGAGAAAGGTCTGGTGGCAAGAAAAGCTGCTTCTAGGAGGTTGTCAAGTGTTTTCGCTCGACGATTCCATTCTTGTGTGGTTGGTTTGGCCCTAGTTCCTATAATTCGAATCCTAGCCTAGTATATCCCATTTTAATTTTACACCATTGTGAACCCTACGCCATTTTTACTCTCTGATCGAGGTTCTCGGTATTGAAAAATCTTCGTAAACTAAATCACACGTGTATATGTTGACATTTAAGAAATATACAGTCAAGAAAATCAAGGGCAACGGTGATATATATGCGGATTAGACACAAAAAAAAAACACTCAACAATTGGCTACAATTTAAGGAATGTGTTTAGTGACGGCATCAGATTCCTAATTGATGGAGAAAGGTCTGGTGGCAAGAAAAGCTGCTTCTAGGAGGTTGTCAAGTGTTTTCGCTCGACGATTCCATTCTTGGGTGGTTGGTTTGGCCCTTGTTCCTGTAACTCGAATCCTAGCCCGGTATATCCCATTTTAATTTTACACAATTGAGAACCTTACGCCTTTTTTACTCTCTGATCGAGGTTCTCGGCATTGAAAAATCTTCGTAAACTAAATCACACGTGTATATGTTGACATTTAAGAGATATACAGTCAAGAAAATCATGGGTAATGGTGATATATATACAGATTAGACACAAAAAAAACACTCAACAAATGGCTACAATTTAAGGAATGTGTTTAGTGACGGCATCAGATTCCTAATTGATAGAGAAAGGTCTGGTGGCAAGAAAAGCTGCTTCTAGGAGGTTGTCAAGTGTTTTCGCTCGACGATTCCATTCTTGGGTGGTTGGTTTGGCCCTTGTTCCTGTAACTCGAATCCTAGCCCGGTATATCCCATTTTAATTTTACACCATTGAGAACCTTACACCTTTTTAACTCTCTGATCAAGGTTCTCGGCATTAAAAAATCTTAGTAAACTAAATCACACGTGTATATGTTGATATTTAAGAGATATACAGTCAAGAAAATCAAGGGCAATGGTGATATATATGCGGATTAGACACAAAAAAAAAACACTCAACAAATTGCTACAATTTAAGGAATGTGTTTAGTGACGGCATCAGATTCCTATTTGATGGAGAAAGGTCTGGTGGTAACTCGAATCCTAGCCCGGTATATCCCATTTTAATTTTACACCATTGTGAACCGTACGCCTTTTTTACTCTCTGATCGAGGTTCTCGGCATTGAAAAATCTTCGTAAACTAAATCACACGTGTATATGTTGACATTTAAGAGATATACAGTCAAGAAAATCATGGGTAATGGTGATATATATGCGGATTAGACACAAAAAAAAAACACTCAACAAATGGCTACAATTTAAGGAATGTGTTTAGTGACGGCATCAGATTCCTAATTGATGGAGAAAGGTCTGGTGGCAAGAAAAGCTGCTTCTAGGAGGTTGTCAAGTGTTTTCGCTCGACGATTCCATTCTTGGGTGGTTGGTTTGGCCCTTGTTCCTATAATTCGAATCCTAGCCTAGTATATCCCATTTTAATTTTACACCATTGTGAACCTTACGTCATTTTTACTCTCTGATCGAGGTTCTCGGTATTGAAAAATCTTCGTAAACTAAATCACACGTGTATATGTTGACATTTAAGAGATATACAGTCAAGAAAATCAAGGGCAATGGTGATATATATGCGGATTAGACACAAAAAAAAAAAACACTCAACAAATGGCTACAATTTAAGTAATGTGTTTAGTGACGGCATAAGATTCCTATTTGATGGAGAAAGGTCTGGTGGTAACTCGAATCCTAGCCAGGTATATCCCATTTTAATTTTACACCATTGTGAACCTTACGCCTTTTTTACTCTCTGATCGAGGTTCTCGGCATTGAAAAATCATCGTAAACTAAATCACACGTGTATATGTTGACATTTAAGAGATATACAGTCAAGAAAATCAAGGGCAATGGTGATATATATGCGGATTAGACACCAAAAAAAACACTCAACAAATGGCTACAATTTAAGGAATGTGTTTAGTGACGGCATCAGATTCCTAATTGATGGAGAAAGGTCTGGTGGCAAGAAAAGCTTCTTCAAGGAGGTTGTCAAGTGGTTTTGCTCGACGATTCCATTCTTGGGTGGTTGGTTTGGCCCTTGTTCCTGTAACTCGAATACTAGCCCGGTATTTCCCATTTTAATTTTACACCACTAAGAACCTTACGCCTTTTATACTCTCTGATCGAGGTTCTCGACATTGAAAAATCTTCGTAAACTAAATCACACGTGTATATGTTGATATTTAAGAGATATACAGTCAACAAAATCAAGGGCAATGGTGATATATATGCGGATTAGACACCAAAAAAAAACACTCAATAATTGGCTACAATTTAAGGAATGTGTTTTGTAACGGCATCAGATTCCTAATTGATGGAGAAAGGTCTGGTGGTAAGAAAAGCTGCTTCTAGGAGGTTGTCAAGTGTTTTCGCTCGACGATTCCATTCTTGGGTGGTTGGTTTGGTCCTTGTTCCTGTAACTCGAATCCTAGCCCGTTATATCCCATTTTAATTTTACACCATTGTGAACCTTACCCCTTTTTTACTCTCAGATCGAGATTCTCGGCATTGAAAAATCTTCGTAAACTAAATCACACGTGTATATGTTGTAATTTAAGAGATATACAGTCAAGAAAATCAAGGGCAATGGTGATATATATGCGGATTAGACAGAAAAAAAACACTCAACAAATGGCTACAATTGAAGGAATGTGTTTAGTGACGGCATCAGATTCCTAATTGATGGAGAAAGGTCTGGTGGCAAGAAAAGCTGCTTCTAGGAGGTTGTCAAGTGTTTTCGCTCGACGATTCCATTCTTGGGTAGTTGGTTTGGTCCTTGTTCCTGTAACTCGAATCCTAGCCCGGTATATCCCATTTTAAATTTACACCATTGAAAAACTTACGCCTTTTTTACTCTCTGATCGAGGTTCTCGGCATTGAAAAATCTTGGTAAACTAAATCACACGTGTATATGTTGATATTTAAGAGATATACAGGCAAGAAAATCATGGGCAATGGTGATATATATGCGGATTAGACACCAAAAAAAAACACTCAACAAATGGCTAGAATTTAAGGAATGTGTTTAGTGACGGCATCAGATTCCTAATTGATACAGAAAGGTCTGGTGGTAAGAAAAGCTGCTTCTAGGAGGTTGTCAAGTGTTTTCGTTCGATGATTCCATTCTTGGGTGGTTGGTTTGGTCCTTGTTCCTGTAACTCGAATCCTAGCCCGGTATATCCCATTTTAATTTTACACCATTGTGAAACTTGCCCCTTTTTTACTCTCAGATCGAGATTCTCGGCATTGAAAAATCTTCGTAAACTAAATCACACGTGTATATGTTGTAATTTAAGAGATATACAGTCAAGAAAATCAAGGGCAATGGTGATATATATGCGGATTAGACACAAAAAAAACACTCAACAAATGGCTACAATTTACGGAATGTGTTTAGTGACGGCATCAGATTGCTAATTGATGTAGAAAGGTCTGCTTGCAAGAAAAGCTGCTTCTAGGAGGTCGTCAAGTGTTTTCGCTCGACGATTCCATTCTTGGGTGGTTGGTTTGTCCCTTGTTCCTGTAACTCGAATCCTAGCCCAGTATATCCCATTTTAATTTTACACCATTGAGAAACTTACGACTTTTTTACTCTCTGATCGAGGTTCTCGGCATTGAAAAATCTTGGTAAACTAAATCACAAGTGTATATGTTGATATTTAACAGATATACAGTTAAGAAAATCATGGGCAATGGTGATATATATGCGGATTAGACACAAAAAAAACACACAACAAATGGCTACAATTTAAGGAATGTGTTTAGTGACGGCATCAGATTCCTAATTGATGGAGAAAGGTCTGGTGGTAAGAAAAGCTGCTTCTAGGAGGTTGTCAAGTGTTTTCGCTCGACGATTCCATTCTTGGGTGGTTGGTTTGGTCCTTGTTCCTGTAACTCGAATCCTAGCCCGGTATGTCCCATTTTAATTTTACACCATTGTGAAACTTACCCCTTTTTAATCTCAGATCGAGATTCTCGGCATTGAAAAATCTTCGTAAACTAAATCACACGTGTATATGTTGTAATTTAAGAGATATACAGTCAAGAAAATCAAGGGCAATGGTGATATATATGCGGATTAGACACAAAAAAAAAAAACACTCAACAAATGGCTACAATTTAAGGATTGTGTTTAGTGACGGCATCATATTGCTAATTGATGTAGAAAGGTCTGGTGGCAAGAAAAGTTGCTTCTAGGAGGTAGTCAAGTGTTTTCGCTCGACGATTCCATTCTTGGGCGGTTAGTTTGGCCCTTGTTCCTGTAGCTCGAATCCGAGCCCGGTATATCCCATTTTAATTTTACACCATTGTGAACCTTACGCCTTTTTTACTCTATGATCGAGGTTCTTGGCATTGAAAAATCTTCGTAAACTAAATCACACGTGTATATGTTGACATTTAAGATATATACAGTCAAGAAAATCAAGGGCAATGGTGATATATATGCAGATTAGACACAAAAAAAAAAAAAACATTCAACAAATGGCTACAATTAAAGGAATGTGTTTAGTGACGGCATCAGATTCCTAATTGATGGAGAAAGTTCTGGTGGCAAGAAAATCTGCATCTAGGAGGTTGTCAAGTGTTTTCGCTCGACGATTCCATTCTTGGGTGGTCGGTTTGGCCCTTGTTCCTGTAACTCGAATCCTAGCCCAGTATATCCCATTTTAATTTTACACCATTGAGAAACTTACGCCTTTTTTACTCTCTGATCGAGGTTCTCGGCATTGAAAAATCTTGGTAAACTAAATCACACGTGTATATGTTGATATTTAAGAGATATACAGTCAAGAAAATCATGGGCAATGGTGATATATATGCGGATTAGACACCAAAAAAACACTCAACAAATGGCTACAATTTAAGGAATGTGTTTAGTGACGGCATCAGATTCCTAATTGATGGAGATAGGTCTGGTGGTAAGAAAAGCTGCATCTAGGAGGTTGTCAAGTGTTTTCGCTCGACGATTCCAATCTTGGGTGGTTGGTTTGGTCCTTGTTCCTGTAACTCGAATCCTAGCCCGGTATATCCCATTTTAATTTTACACCATTGTGAAACTTACCCCTTTTTTACTCTCAGATCGAGATTCTCGGCATTGAAAAATCTTCGTAAACTAAATCACACGTGTATATGTTGTAATTTAAGAGATATACAGTCAAGAAAATCAAGGGCAATGGTGATATATATGCGGATTAGACACAAAAAAAAAGACTCAACAAATGGCTATAATTTAAGGAATGTGTTTAGTGATGGCATCAGATTGCTAATTGATGTAGAAAGGTCTGGTGGCAAGAAAAGCTGCTTCTAGGAGGTAGTCAAGAGTTTTCGCTCGACGATTCCATTCTTGGGTGGTTGGTTTAGCCCGTCTTCCTGTAGCTCAAATCCGAGCCCGGTATATCCCATTTTAATTTTACACCATTGTGAACCTTACGCCTTTTTTACTCTGTGATCGAGGTTCTCGGCATTGAAAAATCTTTGTTAACTAATTCACACGTGTATATGTTGATATTTAAGAGATATACAGTCAAGAAAATCAAGGCCAAAGGTGATATATATGCGGATTAGACACCAAAAAAAACACTCAACAAATGGCTACATTAAGGAATGTGTTTAGTGACGGCATCAGATTCCTAATTGATGGAGAAAGGTCTGGTGGCAAGAAAAGCTGATTCTAGGAGGTTGTCAAGTGTTTTCGCTCGACGATTCCATTCTTGGGTGGTTGGTTTGGCCCTTGTTCCTGTAACTCGAATCCTAGCCCGGTATATCCCATTTTAATTTTACACCATTGAGAACCTTACGCCTTTTTTACTCTCTGATCGAGGTTCTCGGCATTGAAAAATCTTCGAAAACTAAATCACACGTGTATATGTTGATATTTAAGAGATATACAGTCAAGAAAATCAACGGCAATGGTGATATATATGCGGATTAGACACCAAAAAAAACACTCAACAAATGGCTACAATTTAAGGAATGTGTTTAGTGACGGCATCAAATTCCTAATTGATGGAGAAAGGTCTGGTGGCAAGAAAAGCTGCTTCTACGTGGTTGTCAAGTGTTTTCGCTCGACGATTCCATTCTTGGGTGGTTGGTTTAGCCCGTCTTCCTGTAGCTCGAATCCGAGCCCGGTATATCCCATTTTAATTTTACACCATTGTGAACCTTACGCCTTTTTTACTCTGTGATCGAGGTTCTCGGCATTGAAAAATCTTTGTAAACTAATTCACACGTGTATATGTTGATATTTAAGAGATATACAGTCAAGAAAATCAAGGCCAAAGGTGATATATATGCGGATTAGACACCAAAAAAAACACTCAACAAATGGCTACATTAAGGAATGTGTTTAGTGACGGCATCAGATTCCTAATTGATGGAGAACGGTCTGGTGGCAAGAAAAGCTGATTCTAGGAGGTTGTCAAGTGTTTTCGCTCGACGATTCCATTCTTGGGTGGTTGGTTTGGCCCTTGTTCCTGTAACTCGAATCCTAGCCCGGTATATCCCATTTTAATTTTACACCATTGAGAACCTTACGCATTTTTTACTCTCTGATCGAGGTTCTCGGCATTGAAAAATCTTCGAAAACTAAATCACACGTGTATATGTTGATATTTAAGAGATATACAGTCAAGAAAATCAACGGCAATGGTGATATATATGCAGATTAGACACCAAAAAAAACACTCAACAAATGGCTACAATTTAAGGAATGTGTTTAGTGACGGCATCAGATTCCTAATTGATGGAGAAAGGTCTGGTGGCAAGAAAAGCTGCTTCTACGAGGTTGTCAAGTGTTTTCGCTCGACGATTCCATTCTTGGGTGGTTGGTTTGGCCCTTGTTCCTGTAACTCAAATCCTAGCCCGGTATATCCCGTTTTAATTTTACACCATTGAGAACCTTAAGCCTTTTTTACTCTCTGATCGAGGTTCTCGGCATTGAAAATCTTCGTAAACTAAATCACACATGTATATGTTGATATTTAAGAGATATACAGTCAAGAAAATCAAGGGCAATGGTGATATATATGCAGATTAGACACCAAAAAAAACACTTAACAAATGGCTACAATTTAAGGAATGTGTTTAGTGACGGCATCAGATTCCTAATTGATGGAGAAAGGTCTGGTTGCAAGAAAAGCTGCTTCTAGGAGGTTGTCAAGTGTTTTCGCTAGACGATTCCATTCTTGGTGGTTGGTTTTGCCCTTGTTCCTGTAACTCGAATCCTAGCCCGGTATATCCCATTTTAATTTTACACCATTGAGAAACTTACGCCTTTTTTCCTCTTTGATCGAGGTTCCCGGCATTGAAAAATATTCGTAAACTAAATCACACGTGTATATGTTGATATTTAAAAGATATACAGTTAAGAAAATCAAGGGCAATGGTGATATATATGCGTATTAGACACCCAAAAAAAAACACTCAACAAATGGCTGCAATTTATGGAATGTGTTTAGTGACGGCATCAGATTCCTAATTGATGGAGAAACGTCTGGTGGCAAGAAAAGCAGCTTCTAGGAGCTTGTCAAGTGTTTTCGCTCGACGATTCCATTCTTGGGTGGTTGGTTTGGTCCTTGTTCTTGTAACTCGAATCCTAGCCCGGTATATCCCATTTTAATTTTACACTATTGTGAACCTTACGCCTTTTTTACTCTCTGATCGAGGTTCTCGGCATTGAAAAATCTTCGTAAACTAAATCACACGTGTATTTGTTGATATTTAAGAGATATACAGTCAAGAAAATCAAGGGCAATTGTGATATATATGCGGATTAGACAAAAAAAAAACACTCAACAAATGGCTACAATTTAAGGAATGTGTTTAGTGACGGCATCAGATTCCTAATTGATGGAGAAAGGTCTGGTGGTAAGAAAAGCTGCTACTAGGAGGTTGTCAAGTGTTTTCGCTCGACGATTCCATTCTTGGGTGGTTGGTTTGGCCCTTGTCCCTGTAACTCGAATCCTAGCCCGGTATATCCCGTTTTAATTTTACACCATTGAGAACCTTACGCCCTTTTTACTCTCTGATCGAGGTTCTCGGCATTGAAAAATCTTTGTAAACTAAATCACACGTGTATATGTTGATATTTAAGAGATATACAGTCAAGAAAATCAAGGCCAGTGGTGATATATATGCGGATTAGACACAAAAAAAAACACTCAACAAATGGCTACAATTTAAGGAATGTGTTTAGTGATGACATCAGATTCCTAATTGACGGAGTAGGGTCTGGTGGTAAGAAAAGCTGCTACTAGGAGGTTGTCAAGTGTTTTCGTTCAACGATTCCATTCTTGGATGGTTGGGGTTTGGCCCTTGTTCCTGTAACTCGAATCCTAGCCCGGTATATCCCATTTTAATTTTACACCATTGAGAACCTTACGCATTTTTTACTCTCTGATCGAGGTTCTCGGCATTGAAAAATCTTCGAAAACTAAATCACACGTGTATATGTTGATATTTAAGAGATATACAGTCAAGAAAATCAACGGCAATGGTGATATATATGCAGATTAGACACCAAAAAAAACACTCAACAAATGGCTACAATTTAAGGAATGTGTTTAGTGACGGCATCAGATTCCTAATTGATGGAGAAAGGTCTGGTGGCAAGAAAAGCTGCTTCTACGAGGTTGTCAAGTGTTTTCGCTCGACGATTCCATTCTTGGGTGGTTGGTTTGGCCCTTGTTCCTGTAACTCAAATCCTAGCCCGGTATATCCCGTTTTAATTTTACACCATTGAGAACCTTAAGCCTTTTTTACTCTCTGATCGAGGTTCTCGGCATTGAAAATCTTCGTAAACTAAATCACACATGTATATGTTGATATTTAAGAGATATACAGTCAAGAAAATCAAGGGCAATGGTGATATATATGCAGATTAGACACCAAAAAAAACACTTAACAAATGGCTACAATTTAAGGAATGTGTTTAGTGACGGCATCAGATTCCTAATTGATGGAGAAAGGTCTGGTTGCAAGAAAAGCTGCTTCTAGGAGGTTGTCAAGTGTTTTCGCTAGACGATTCCATTCTTGGTGGTTGGTTTTGCCCTTGTTCCTGTAACTCGAATCCTAGCCCGGTATATCCCATTTTAATTTTACACCATTGAGAAACTTACGCCTTTTTTCCTCTTTGATCGAGGTTCCCGGCATTGAAAAATATTCGTAAACTAAATCACACGTGTATATGTTGATATTTAAAAGATATACAGTTAAGAAAATCAAGGGCAATGGTGATATATATGCGTATTAGACACCCAAAAAAAAACACTCAACAAATGGCTGCAATTTATGGAATGTGTTTAGTGACGGCATCAGATTCCTAATTGATGGAGAAACGTCTGGTGGCAAGAAAAGCAGCTTCTAGGAGCTTGTCAAGTGTTTTCGCTCGACGATTCCATTCTTGGGTGGTTGGTTTGGTCCTTGTTCTTGTAACTCGAATCCTAGCCCGGTATATCCCATTTTAATTTTACACTATTGTGAACCTTACGCCTTTTTTACTCTCTGATCGAGGTTCTCGGCATTGAAAAATCTTCGTAAACTAAATCACACGTGTATTTGTTGATATTTAAGAGATATACAGTCAAGAAAATCAAGGGCAATTGTGATATATATGCGGATTAGACAAAAAAAAACACTCAACAAATGGCTACAATTTAAGGAATGTGTTTAGTGACGGCATCAGATTCCTAATTGATGGAGAAAGGTCTGGTGGTAAGAAAAGCTGCTACTAGGAGGTTGTCAAGTGTTTTCGCTCGACGATTCCATTCTTGGGTGGTTGGTTTGGCCCTTGTCCCTGTAACTCGAATCCTAGCCCGGTATATCCCGTTTTAATTTTACACCATTGAGAACCTTACGCCCTTTTTACTCTCTGATCGAGGTTCTCGGCATTGAAAAATCTTTGTAAACTAAATCACACGTGTATATGTTGATATTTAAGAGATATACAGTCAAGAAAATCAAGGCCAGTGGTGATATATATGCGGATTAGACACAAAAAAAAACACTCAACAAATGGCTACAATTTAAGGAATGTGTTTAGTGATGACATCAGATTCCTAATTGACGGAGTAGGGTCTGGTGGTAAGAAAAGCTGCTACTAGGAGGTTGTCAAGTGTTTTCGTTCAACGATTCCATTCTTGGATGGTTGGGGTTTGGCCCTTGTTCCTGTAACTCGAATCCTAGCCCGGTATATCCCATTTTAATTTTACACCATTGTGAACCTTACGCCTTTTTTACTCTCTGATCGAGGTTCTCGGCATTGAAAAAGCTTCGTAAACTAAATCACACGTGTATATGTTGATATTTAAGAGATATATAGTCAAGAAAATCAAGGGCAATGGTGATATATATGCGGATTAGACACCAAAAAAAACACTCAACAAATGGCTACAATTTAAGGAATGTGTTTAGTGACGGTATCAGATTCCTAATTGATGGAGAAAGGTCTGGTGGTAAGAAAAGCTGCTTCTAGGAGGTTGTCAAGTGTTTTCGCTCGATGATTCGATTCTTGGGTGGTTGGTTTGGCCCTTGTTCTTGTAACTCGAATCCTAGCCCGGTATATCCCATTTTAATTTTACACCATTGAGAACCTTACGCCTTTTTTACTCTCTGATCGAGGTTCTCAGCATTGAAAAATCTTCGTAAACTAAATCAAACGTGCATATGTTGATATTTAAGAGATATACAGTCAAGAAAATCAAGGGCAATGGTGATATATATGCGGATTAGACACCAAAAAAAACACTCAAAAAATGGCTACAATTTAAGGAATGTGTTTAGTGACGGTATCAAATTCCTAATTGATGGAGAAAGGTCTGGTGGTAAGAAAAGCTGCTTCTAGGAGGTTGTCAAGTGTTTTCGCTCGATGATTCCATTCTTGGGTGGTTGGTTTGGCCCTTGTTCCTGTAACTCGAATCCTAGCCCGGTATATCCCATTTTAATTTTACACCATTGAGAACCATACGCCTTTTTACTCTCTGATCGAGGTTTTCGGCATTGAAAAATCTTCGTAAACTAAATCACACGTGTATATGTTGATATTTAAGAGATATACAGTCAAGAAAATCAAGGGCAATGGTGATATATATGCGGATTAGACACCAAAAAAAACACTCAACAAATGGCTACAATTTAAGGAATGTGTTTAGTGACGGCATCAGATTCCTAATTGATGGAGAAAGGTCTGGTGGCAAGAAAAGCTGCTTCTAGGAGGTTGTCAAGTGTTTTCGCTCGACGATTCCATTCTTGGGTGGTTGGTTTGGCCCTTGTTCCTGTAACTCGAATCCTAGCCCGGTATATCCCATTTTAATTTTTCACCATTGAGAACCTTACTCCTTTTTTACTCTCTGATCGAGGTTCTCGGCATTGAAAAATATTCGTAAACAAAATCACACGTGTATATGTTGATATTTAAGAGATATTAAGTCAAGAAAATCAAAAGCAATGGTGATATATATGCGGATTAGACACCAAAAAAAACACTCAACAAACGGCTACAATTTAAGGAATGTGTTTAGTGATGGCATCAGATTCCTCATTGATGGAGAAAGGTCTGGTGGCAAGAAAAGCTGCTTCTAGGAGGTTGTCAAATTTTTTCGCTCGACGATTCCATTCTTGGGTGGTTGGTTTGGCCCTTGTTCCTGTAACTCGAATCCTAGCCTGGTATATCCCATTTTAATTTTACACCATTGTGAACCTTACGCCGTTTTTACTCTCTGATCGAGGTTCTCGGCATTGAAAAATCTTCGTAAACTAAATCACACGTGTATATGTTGATATTTAAGAAATATACAGTCAAGAAAATCAAGGGCAATGGTGATATATATGCGAATTAGACACAAAAAAAAAACACTCAACAAATGGCTACAATTTAAGGAATGTGTTTAGTGACGGCATCAGATTCTTAATTGATGGATAAAGGTCTGGTGGTAAGAAAAGCTGCTTATAGGAGGTTGTCAAGTGTTTTCGCTTGATGATTCTATTCTTTGGTGGTTGGTTTGGCCCTTGTTCCTGTAACTCGAATCCTAACCCGGTATATCCCATTTTAATTTTACACCATTGAGAACCTTATGCCTTTTTTACTCTCTGATCGAGGTTCTCGGCATTGAAAAATCTCGTAAACTAAATCACACGTTTATATGTTGATATTTAAGAGATATACAGTCAAGAAAATCAAGGGCAATGGTGATATATATGCGGATTAGACATAAAAAAAAACACTCAACAAATGGCTACAATTTAAGGAATGTGTTTAGTGACAGCATCAAATTCCTAATTGATGGAGAAAGGTCTGGTGGCAAGAAAAGCTGCTTCTAAGAGGTTGTCAAGTGTTTTCGCTCGACGATTCCATTCTTGGGTGGTTGGTTTGGCCCTTGTTCCTATAACTCGACTCCTAGCCCGGTATATCCCATTTTAATTTTTCACCATTGAGAACCTTACACCTTTTTTACTCTCTGATCGAGGTTCTCGGCATTGAGAAATCTTCGTAAACTAAATCACACGTGTATATGTTGACATTTAAGAGATATACATTCAAGAAAATCAAGGGCAATGGTGATATATATGCGTATTAGAAACCAAAAAAAAAATCACTCAACAAATGGCTTCAATTTATGGAATGTGTTTAATGACGGCATCAGATTCCTAATTGATGGAGAAAGGTCTGGTGGCAAGAAAAGCTGCTTCTAGGAGGTTGTCAAGTGTTTTCGCTCGACGATTCCATTCTTGGGTGGTTGGTTTGGCCCTTGTTCCTGTAACTCGAATCCTCGCCCGGTATATCCCATTTTAATTTTACACCATTGAGAACCTTACACCTTTTTTTCTCTCTGGTCGAGGTTCTCGGCATTGAAAAATCTTCGTAAACTAAATCGCACGTGTATATGTTGACATTTAAGAGATATACAGTCAAGAAAATCAAGGGCAATGGTGATATATATGCGGATTAGACACCAAAAAAAAAACACTCAACAATTGGCTACAATTTAGGGAATGTGTTTAGGGACGGCATCAGATTCCTAATTGATGGAGAAAGGTCTGGTGGCAAGAAAAGCTGCTTCTAAGAGGTTGTCAAATGTTTTCGCTCGATGGTTCTATTCTTGGGTGGTTGGTTTGGCCCTTGTTCCTGTAACTCGAATCCTAACCCGGTATATCCCATTTTAATTTTACATCATTGAGAACCGTACGCCTTTTTTACTCTCTGATCGAGGTTCTCGGCATTGAAAAATCTCGTAAACTAAATCACACGTTTATATGTTGATATTTAAGAGATATACAGTCAAGAAAATCAAGGGCAATGGTGATATATATGCGGATTAGACATAAAAAAAAACACTCAACAAATGGCTACAATTTAAGGAATGTGTTTAGTGACGGCATCAGATTCCTAATTGATGGAGAAAGGTCTGGTGGCAAGA
This sequence comes from Helianthus tuberosus, assembly GCA_030545235.1. Lineage (NCBI taxonomy): Eukaryota > Viridiplantae > Streptophyta > Magnoliopsida > Asterales > Asteraceae > Helianthus > Helianthus tuberosus. Next base: position 188,707,295 of record CM060449.1, read on the forward strand.
AAAGCTGCTTCTAAGAGGTTGTCAAGTGTTTTCGCTCGATGATTTCATACTTGGGTGGTTAGTTTGGCCCTTGTTCCTATAAATCGAATCCTAACCCGGTATATCCCATTTTAATTTTACACCATTGAGAACCTTACACCTTTTTTACTCTCTGATCGAGGTTCTCGGCATTGAGAAATCTTCGTAAACTAAATCACACGTGTATATGTTGACATTTAAGAGATATACAGTAAAGAAAATCAAGGGCAATGGTGATATATATGCGTATTAGACACCAAAAAAAAATCACGCAACAAATGGCTTCAATTTAAGGAATGTGTTTAATGACGGCATCAGATTCCTAATTGATGGAGAAAGGTCTGGTGGCAAGAAAAGCTGTTTCTAGGAGGTTGTCAAGTGTTTTCGCTCGACGATTCCATTCTTGGGTGGTTGGTTTGGCCCTTGTTCCTATAACTCGAATCCTAACCCGGTATATCCCATTTTAATTTTACACCATTGAGATCCTTACGCCTTTTTTACTCTCTGATCGAGGTTCTCGGTATTGAAAAATCTCGTAAACTAAATCACACGTTTATATGTTGATATTTAAGAGATATACAGTCAAGAAAATCAAAGGAAATGGTGATATATATGCGGATTAGACATAAAAAAAAACACTTAACAAATGGCTACAATTTAAGGAATGTGTTTAGTGACGGCATCAGATTCCTAATTGATGGAGAAAGGTCTGGTGGCAAGAAAAGCTGCTTCTAAGAGGTTGTCAAGTGTTTTCGCTCGATGATTTCATACTTGGGTGGTTAGTTTGGCCCTTGTTCCTATAAATCGAATCCTAACCCGGTATATCCCATTTTAATTTTACACCATTGAGAACCTTACACCTTTTTTACTCTCTGATCGAGGTTCTCGGCATTGAGAAATCTTCGTAAACTAAATCACACGTGTATATGTTGACATTTAAGAGATATACAGTCAAGAAAATCAAGGGCAATGGTGATATATATGCGTATTAGACACCAAAAAAAAATCACGCAACAAATGGCTTCAATTTAAGGAATGTGTTTAATGACGGCATCAGATTCCTAATTGATGGAGAAAGGTCCGGTGGCAAGAAAAGCTGTTTCTAGGAGGTTGTCAAGTGTTTTCGCTCGACGATTCCATTCTTGGGTGGTTGGTTTGGCCCTTGTTCCTATAACTCGAATCCTAACCCGGTATATCCATTTTTAATTTTACACCATTGAGATCCTTACGCCTTTTTTACTCTCTGATCGAGGTTCTCGGTATTGAAAAATCTCGTAAACTAAATCACACGTTTATATGTTGATATTTAAGAGATATACAGTCAATAAAATCAAAGGAAATGGTGATATATATGCGGATTAGACATAAAAAAAAACACTTAACAAATGGCTACAATTTAAGGAATGTGTTTAGTGACGGCATCAGATTCCTAATTGATGGAGAAAGGTCTGGTGGGAAGAAAAGCTGCTTCTAGGAGGTTGTCAAGTGTTTTCACTCGACGATTCCATTCTTGGGTGGTTGGTTTGGCCCTTGTTCCTGTAACTCGAATCCTAGCCCGGTATATCCCATTTTAATTTTACCCCATTGAGAACCTTACGCCATTTTTACTCTCTAATCGAGGTTCTCGGCATTAAAAAAATCTTCGTAAACTAAATCACACGTGTATATGTTGACATTTAAGAGATATACAGTCAAGAAACTCAAGGGCAATGGTGACATATATGCGGATTAGACACAAAAAAAAACACTCAACAAATGGCTACAATTTAAGGAATGTGTTTAGTGACGGCACCAGATTCCTAATTGATGGAGAAAGGTCTGGTGGCAAGAAAATCTGCTTCTAGGAGGTTGTCAAGTGTTTTCGCTCGACGATTCCATTCTTGGGTGGTTGGTTTGGCCCTTGTTCCTGTAACTCGAATCCTATCCCGGTATATCCCATTTTAATTTTACACCATTGAGAACCTTACGCCTTTTTTACTCTCTGATCGAGGTTCTCGGCATTGAAAAATCTTCGTAAACTAAATCGAACGTGTCTATGTTGACATTTAAGAGATATACAGTCAAGAAAATCAAGGGCAATGGTGATATATATGCGGATTAGACACCAAAAAAAACACTCAGTGACGGCATCAGATTCCTAATTGATGAAGAAAGGTCTGGTGGCAAGAAAAGCTGCTTCTAGGAGGTTGTCAAGTGTTTTCGCTCGACGATTCCATTCTTGGGTGGTTGGTTTGGCCCTTGTTCCTGTAACTCGAATCCTAGCCCGGTATATCCCATTTTAATTTTACACCATTGAGAACCTTACGCCTTTTTTACTCTCTAATCGAGGTTCTCGGCATTGAAAAATCTTCGTAAACTAAATCGAACGTGTCTATGTTGACATTTAAGAGATATACAATCAAGAAAATCAAGGGCAATGGTGATATATATGCGGATTAGACACCAAAAAAAACACTCAGTGACGGCATCAGATTCCTAATTGATGAAGAAAGGTCTGGTGGTAAGAAAAGCTGCTTTTAGGAGGTTGTTAAGTGTTTTATCTCGACGATTCCATTCTTGGGTGGTTGGTTTGGACCTTGTTCTTGTAACTTGAATTCTACCACGGTATATCCCATTTTAATTTTACACCATTGAGAACCTTACGCCTTTTTTACTCTCTGATCGAGGTTCTCGGCATTGAAAAATCTTCGTAAACTAAATCACACGTGTATATGTTGATATTTAAGAGATATACATTCAAGAAAATAAAGAGCAATGGTGATATATATGCGGATTAGAAACCAAAAAAACCACTCAACAAATGGCTACAATTTAAGGAATATGTTCAGTGACGGCATCAGATTCCTAATTGATGGAGAAATGTCTGGTGGCAAGAAAAGCTGCTTCTAGGAGGTTGTCAAGTGTTTTCGCTCAACGATTCCATTCTTGGGTGGTTGGTTTGGCCCTTGTTCCTGTAACTCGAATCCTAGCCAGGTATATCCCATTTTAATTTTACACCATTGAGAACCTTACGCCATTTTTACTCTCTGATCGAGGCTCTCAGCATTGAAAAATCTTCGTAAACTAAATCACACGTGTATATATTAACATTTAAGGGATATACAGTCAAGAAAATCAAGAGCAATTGTGATATATATGTGGATTAGACACCAAAAAAAAAAAACACTCGAAAAATGGCTACAATTTTAGGAATGTGTTTAGTGATGGCATCAGATTCCTAATTGATGGAGAAAGGTCTGGTGGCAAGAAAAGCTGCTTCTAGAAGGTTGTCAAGTGTTTTCGCTCGACGATTCCATTCTTGGGTGGTTGGTTTGGCCCTTGTTCCTGTAACTCGAATCCTAGTCCGGTATATCCCATTTTAATTTTACACCATTGAGAACCTTATGCCGTTTTTACTCTCTGATCGAGGTTCTCGGCATTGAAAAATCTTTGTAAACTAAATCACACGTGTATATGTTGATATTTAAGAGATATACATTCAAGAAAATCAAGGGCAATGGTGATATATATGCGGATTACACATAAAAAAATACTCAACAAATGGCTACAATTTAAGGAATGTGTTTAGTGACGGCATCAGATTCCTAATTGATGGAGAAAGGTCTGGTGGCAAGAAAAGCTGCTTCTAGGAGGTTGTCAAGTGTTTTCGCTCGACGATTCCATCCTTGGGTGGTTGGTTTGGCCCTTGTTCCTGTAACTCGAATCCCAACCCGTTATATCCCATTTTAATTTTACACCATTGTGAGCATTACGCCTTTTTTTACCCTCTGATCGAGGTTCTCCGCATTGAAAAATCTTCGTAAACTAAATCACACGTGTATATGTTGACATTTAAGAGATATACAGTCAAGAAAATAAAGGGCAATGGTGATATATATGCGTATTAGACACAAAAAAAATCACTCAACAAATGGCTACAATTTAAGGAATGTGTTTAGTACGGCATAAGATTCCTAATTGATGGAGAAAGGACTGGTGGCAAGAAAAACTGCTTCTAGGAGGTTGTCAAGTGTTTTCGCTCGACGATTCCATTCTTGGGTGCTTGGTTTGGCCCTGGTTCCTGTAACTCGAATCCTGGCCCGGTATATCCCATTTTAATTTTACACCATTGAGAACCTTACACCTTTTTTACTCTCTGATCGAGGTTCTCGGCATTGAAAAATCTTCGTAAACTAACTCACACGTGTATATGTTGACATTTAAGAGATATACAATCAAGAAAATCATGGGCAATGGTGATATATATGCGGATTAGACACCAAAAAAAAACTCAACAAATGGCTACAATTTAAGGAATGTGTTTAGTGACGACATCAGATTCCTAATTGATGGAGAAAGGTCTGGTGGCAAGAAAAGCTGCTTCTAGGAGGTTGTCAAGTGTTTTCGCTCGACGATTCCATTCTTGGGTGGTTGGTTTGGCCCTAGTTCCTGTAACCCAAATCCTAGCCCGGTATATCCCATTTTAATTACACTATTGAGAACCTTACGCCTTTTTACTCTCTGATCGAGGTTCTCGGCATTGAAAAATCTTCGTAAACTAAGTCACACGTGTATATGTTGATATTTAAGAGATATACAGTCAAGAAAATCAAGGGCAATGGTGATATATATACGGATTAGACACAAAAAAAACACTCAACAAATGGCTACAATTTAACGAATGTGTTTAGTGACGGCATTAGGTTCCTAATAGATGGAAAATGGTCTGGTGGCAAGAAAAGCTGCTTCTAGGAGGTTGTCAAGTGTTTTCGCTCGACGATTCCATTCTTGGGTGGTTGGTTTGGCCCTTGTTCCTGTAACTCAAATCTTAGCCCGGTATATCCCATTTTAATTTTGCACCATTGAGAACCTTACGCCTTTTTTACTCTCTGATCGAGGTTCTTGGCATTGAAAAATCTTCGTAAACTAAATCACACGTGTATGTGTTGATATTTAAGAGATATACTGTCAAGAAAATCAAGGGCAATGGTTATATATATGCGGATTGGACACAAAAAAAAACACTCAACAAATGGCTACAATTTAAGAAATGTGTTTAGTGACGGCATCGATTCCTAATTGATGGAGAAACGTCTGGTGGCAAGAAAAGCTGCTTCTAGGAGGTTGTCAAGTGTTTTCGCTCGACGATTCCATTCTTGGGTGGTTGGTTTGGCCCTTGTTCCTGTAACTCGAATCCTAGACCGGTATATCCCATTTTAATTTTACACCATTAAGAACCTTACGCCTTTTTTACTCTCTGATCGAGGTTCTCGGCATTGAAAAATCTACGTAAACTAAATCACACGTGTATATGTTGATATTTAAGAGATATACAGTCAAGAAAATCAAGGGCAATGGTGATATATATGCGGGTTAGACACCAAAAAAAAAACACTCAACAAATGGCTACAATTTAAGGAATGTGTTTAGTGACGGCACCAGATTCCTAATAGATGGAGAAAGGTCTGGTGGCAAGAAAAGCTGCTTCTAGGAGGTTGTCAAGTGTTTTCGCTCGACGATTCCATTCTTGGGTGGTTTGTTTGGCCCTTGTTCCTGTAACTCGAATCCTATACCGGTATATCCCATTTTAATTTTAAACCATTGAGAACCTTACGCCTTTTTTACTCTCTGATCGAGGTTCTCGGCATTGAAAAATCTTCGTAAACTAAATCACACGTGTATATGTTGATATTTAAGAGATATGCAGTCAAGAAAATTAAGGGCAATGGTGATATATATGCAGATTAGACACAAAAAAAACACTCAACAACTAGCTACAATTTAAGGAATGTGTTTAGTGACGGCATCAGATTCCTAATTGATGGAGAAAGGTCTTGTGGCAAGAAAAGCTGCTTCTAGGAGGTTGTCAAGTGTTTTCGCTCGACGATTCCATTCTTGGGTGGTTGGTTTGTCACTAGTTCCTGTAACTCGAATCCTAGCCCGGTATATCCCATTTTAATTTTACAACATTGTGAGCCTTACGCCTTTTTTACTCTCTGGTCGAGGTTCTCGGCATTGAAAAATATTCGTAAACTAAATCACACGTGTATATGTTGACATTTAAGAGATACACAGTTAAGAAAATCAAGGGGCAATGGTGATATATATGCGTATTAGACACAAAAAAAAATCACTCAACAAATGGCTACAATTTAAGGAATGTGTTTCGTGACGGCATCAGATTCCTAATTGATGGAAAAAGGTCCGGGGGTTAGAAAAGCTTCTTCTAGGAGGTTGTCAAGTGTTTTCTCTCGACGATTCCATTCTTGGGTGGTTGGTTTGTCACTAGTTCCTGTAACTCGAATCCTACACCGGTATATCCCATTTTAATTTTACACCATTGTGAGCCTTACGCCTTTTTTACTCTCTGATCGAGGTTCTCGGCATTGAAAAATCTTCGTAAACTAAATCACACGTGTATATGTTGACATTTAAGAGATATACAATCAAGAAAATCAAGGGCAATGGTGATATATATGCATATTAGACACCAAAAAAAATCACTCAACAAATGGCTACAATTTAAGGAATGTGTTTAGTGACGGCATCAGATTCCTAATTGATGGAGAAAAGACTAGTGGCAAGAAAAGCTGCTTCTGGGAGGTTGTCAAGTGTTTTCGCACGAGGATTCCATTCTTGGGTGGTTGGTTTGGTCCTTGTTCCTGTAACTCGAATCCTAGCCCGGTATATCCCATTTTAATTTTACACGGTTGAGAACCTTACGCCTTTTTTACTCTCTGATCGAGGTTCTCGGCATTGAAAAATCTTCGTAAACTAAATCACACGTGTATATGTTGACATTTAAGAGATATACAATCAAGAAAATCAAAGGCAATGGTGATATATATGCGGATTAGACACCAAAAAAAAAAAACACTCAACAAATGGCTACAATTTAAGGAATGTGTTTAGTGACGGCATCAGATTCCTAATTGATGGAGAAAGGTCTGGTGGCAAGAAAAGCTGCTTCTAGGAGGTTGTCAAGTGTTTTCGCTCGACGATTCCATTCTTGGGTGGTTGGTTTGGCCCTTGTTCCTGTAACTCGAATCCTAGCCCGGTATATCCCATTTTGATTTTGCACCATTGAGAACCTTACGCCTTTTTTACTCTCTGATCGAGGTTCTCGGCATTGAAAAATCTTCGTAAACTATATCACACGTGTATGTGTTGATATTTAAGAGATATACTGTCAAGAAAATCAAGGGCAATGGTTATATATATGCGGATTAGACACAAAAAAAACACTCAACAAATGGCTACAATTTAAGAAATGTGTTTAGTGACGGCATCAGATTCCTAATTGATGGAGAAACGTCTGGTGGCAAGAAAAGCTGCTTCTAGGACGTTGTCAAGTGTTTTTGCTCGTCGATTCCATCCTTGGGTGGTTGGTTTGGCCCTTGTTCCTGTAACTCGAATCCTAGACTGGTATATCCCATTTTAATTTTACACCATTAAGAACCTTACGCCTTTTTTACTCTCTGATCGAGGTTCTCGGCATTGAAAAATCTACGTAAACTAAATCACACGTGTATATGTTGATATTTAAGAGATATACAGTCAAGAAAATCAAGGGCAATGGTGATATATATGCGGGTTAGACACCAAAAAAAAAACACTCAACAAATGGCTACAATTTAAGGAATGTGTTTAGTGACGGCACCAGATTCCTAATAGATGGAGAAAGGTCTGGTGGCAAGAAAAGCTGCTTCTAGGAGGTTGTCAAGTGTTTTCGCTCGACGATTCCATTCTTGGGTGGTTTGTTTGGCCCTTGTTCCTGTAACTCGAATCCTATCCCGGTATATCCCATTTTAATTTTAAACCATTGAGAACCTTACGCCTTTTTTACTCTCTGATCGAGGTTCTCGGCATTGAAAAATCTTCGTAAACTAAATCACACGTGTATATGTTGATATTTAAGAGATATGCAGTCAAGAAAATTAAGGGCAATGGTGATATATATGCAGATTAGACACAAAAAAAACACTCAACAACTAGCTACAATTTAAGGAATGTGTTTTGTGACGGCATCAGATTCCTAATTGATGGAGAAAGGTCTTGTGGCAAGAAAAGCTGCTTCTAGGAGGTTGTCAAGTGTTTTCGCTCGACGATTCCATTCTTGGGTGGTTGGTTTGGCCCTTGTTCTGGTAACTCAAATCCTAGCCCGGTATATCTCATTTTAAGTTTACACCATTGTGAACCTTACGCCTTTTTAACTCTATGATCGAGGTTCTCGGCATTGAAAAATCTTCGTAAACTAAATCACACGTGTATATGTTGATATTTAAGAGATATACAGTCAAGAAAATCAAGGGCAATGGTGATATATATGTGGATTAGACACCAAAAAAAAACACTCAACAAATGGCTACAATTTAAGGAATGTGTTTAGTGACGGCATCAGATTCCTAATTGATGGAGAAAGGTCTAGTGGCAAGAAAAGCTGCTTCTAGGAGGTTGTCAAGTGTTTTCGCTCAACGATTCCATTCTTGGGTGGTTGGTTTGTCACTAGTTCCTGTAACTCGAATCCTAGCCCGGTATATCCCATTTTAATTTTACACCATTGTGAGCCTTACGCCTTTTTTACTCTCTGATCGAGGTTCTCGGCATTGAAAAATATTCGTAAACTAAATCACACGTGTATATGTTGATATTTAAGAGATACACAGTCAAGAAAATCAAGGGCAATGGTGATATATATGCGGATTAGACACCAAAAAAAACACTCAACAAATGGCTACAATTTAAGGAATGTGTTTAGTGACGGCATCAGATTCCTAATTGGTGGAGAAAGGTCTGGTGGTAAGAAAAGCTGCTTCTAGGAGGTTGTCAAGTGTTTTCGCTCGACGATTCCATTCTTGGGTGGTTGGTTTGTCACTTGTTCCTGTAACTCGAATCCTAGCCCGGTATATCCCTTTTTAATTTTACACCATTGAGAACCTTACGTCTTTTTTACTCTCTGATCGAGGTTCTCGGCATTGAAAAATCTTCATAAACTAAATCACACATGTATATGTTGATATTTAAGAGATATACAGTCAAGAAAATCAAGGGCAACGGTGTAGGATCGTTTTGCGACCTATATGAGTCGTTCAGTGTCAAAACTAAGCTGTTTGAAAGGCGGAAACAGCCAAACAACTGAGAATCATTGATAGAAAGGTGTAGAAACAGAGAATTATACTTAAAACAGGTTTTTCATTGATATTCAACTTGATTACATGGTGAAAATTCATCAGCACTTCGTTACACGTTTCACTATTTCGTTCCAAATGAAAAACCAACATCTCCTATTTATAGGCAGATGATTTCGCACGAAATGAGAACATGCCATTTCGTACGAAATAGCAAACTTTGATTTCGTACAAAATAGCCAAATGCTATTTCGTGCAAAATGACTTTCAGAACACATAAAATTACATATTTGACACTTTTAACCCTAATACAAGCTACCGACATGACCTAGACTGTAGACGTAGGCTATAGACATTATGCACCAACAAACTCCCCCTTGGATATTGCCAGAGTCTTCAGTCAGGTCTTCAACACTTGCTTTACAATGACTTAAACTTTTCTTCCCTTGGCTTAGGCTTTTTCATCAACAGCTTCCTAAGCTTTTCATTCTCTTCAACCTTTCTCTTTTCCTCTACAGCCATTCTTTGTATAACAGTATGCCTTAGCATGTTATCTCTTTCTTCACGAGCTTTCCTTTCTTTCTCAGCCTTCCGAGCTTCTATTTTCTCAATCTTTCGCTACTTAGACGACCATTTACTCTCAGCATTGATTCCTTTCTGCAAGCAAATAGATACAACCTTCTGAAACTTCATATCCTGTTCTTTATCTTCAGCTCTAAACCCGATCTTGTTAACAAACAAACACTCGATGTCTTTAGCTGAGCAATTAACCAACCACAGTGGATCATACACAGATATATGTCTTACTTCATTCTCTACTCTGTAAGTGATCACAGCTTCAGTTGACAAAAAACTGTACACCCAACACAAGAAACCTGTATGGAAATCCTGCTCCATTTTTGGTACTGGAATATTCTTTATCATTTTTGGCTTCTTTATCTGCAAGATTGTTTCTTCAGCACCTGTTTCCGGATTCACTCTCTTCACTTTCTTTGGATAGTGAGGTTTCCAGTGTTTGAACCCTTTGAAAGCTTCATATTTCATTAAACCCCAAATAGGTACATCATGTTTTCTGACAGGATAGTTCAAAGTTCTAACCTTTGGCAACTCTTTAACATCCCACCATGGTAAAGACATGATATCCTGAATATACTCAAAGTACTGCACGCCATACTCTCTTCTGATTGCATACACTTTCACTTGTGGCAAGTATCCCCAACTGATAATGTTACCAAGTGATACATCTCTGTCTCTCTTATAGAACTTCAGTGGACGTTTGAATTTTCTTTCAGTACTTTTTCTAAACCACTTCTTCCTTTCTTCACGACTTTCATCTTTTGTCGTCCCGTCAAAATTTTTATTCTTCAAACATTCTTCAACTTTCCTTCTTAATTCATCAATGTTCTCTTGACTGAAAAATTCAACCAGTGTTGGAAAGTTTGAAGTATCAACATTCTCAGACGTTTCTTCATCACTGCAATCCTCAACTTCAACCCCGTCATAGTTATCAGCTTCCTCCACATACTTATACTGATACTCGGGCTGCTGATTGATGTCGAAATCGTTCAATTCTTCTTCAAAGTCAAACTTGAAGTTATTTTCATCAACATGCGTTAACTTGAGGTACTCATCCAGAGTATATGTATGCCTGATTTCTCCTTCTTCTACAACAGGTTCAATACGCAGAATCAAGTTTTTATAATCATCAACGTTCTGATTATCAACTTGCTCCCCCTCACCATCAGCATTTTCTGGTTCTTCATTAGCATCGTCATGAAGATAATCATCGACATTCTCTTCAGTTGACGCGTCAGTAACCTTGATACCTGACGTACCATGATCATCGTCATCATTTCCATCGTCATCATCATGACTACTAGCATAAAACACATCATCTGCATCATCTTTTTCAACTTCATCATCATATTCTTCTTCATCATCTTCCTCAACATCTCCCTCATCATCAATAACATCATCAATTAAAACGTTTTCTTCAAATATTCCAGAAACTGCAGAGATAGGACGAGGATTCTGAATAGGTGATTCAGAAGTGTTTGATGGAATGATTTCTCTTTCAGTAACTTCAATGGCACCTTCAGTTTGAACACCTTTGCCCTTAACCTTCATTTCTGCATCAATCGCAGCTTGACGACGAGCTCTAACTTCTTCAAGCTAGATTTCTTCAAACTTTTGTTCCACAGACTTACCAATCAAACTTTCTAACACTTTGTTCATCATATACATTTCGTGCTCTTTCTTTGCATTGGCAGCCTCTAACTCCTTGTTCTTTAATTTGAAATACTCATTCTGCTCGTCTCTCTGAGCCTTTTCCTCTTCTAACTCAGCAATACGTACTTTAAGAATATCAATGTCAGTCTGATCTGCTTCAACTTTCTTCAATAAAGACGAGTTTTCAGCTTCAACTGTCTTGACACGCTTTTCAAGTTTCTTTTCATGATCTATCAACTTTTTGTTCTCAACTAACACTTCTTCCATTTTCTTTTCCAACTTCTTCACTTGCTCATCATTAGCAAAACCAAAATCCCCAATATCATCAAGACCAATATTCTCTGGAGCACGTGGAAAATTTCTGTATGCAGAAGAACCAGGTGTTGTTTGTATCGGTGGTTGTGTAGATGGAGGTGTTTGAAAGATCTGTGATGAGGTGATAATAGGTTGTTCTAGAATTGGTGATTGATGTGGTGGTGATAGATGTAGTGGTGATAGATGTGGTGGTGTGGGTTATCTTGGAGGTGATGAATGAAGTGGTGGTGTAGGTTGTCTTGGTGGTGATTGATGTGGTGATTTAGGTGGTGATGGTTCAGGTGGTGGTGATGGTGGTTTACTTGGTTCCTGAATAGGTTTCTTCTTTAACAAGATCATCAATCTTTTTGCAACAGCAGGAGATACAACACGCTTTCTAGCAGATTGCTTCTTCTTACCACCAGATGATGGTGGTGTTTGAGTATCTTGAACATGATCTGGAGATGGAATGTACAAATCATCATCCTTCTCCTCTCTCCTTTTTCTTTTTAACCGTTTCTCTTTTTCTATTTTAGCCTGAATTCTTTTCAACCTCTCCGTTTCATCAATCTCTTCTTCAGAACTAGATGAACTCTTATCTTCATCGTCACCTTCATTTTCACCAACTGTTTTTTCTGTTTCACCAGCTTTAAAACTTTCTTTAAGAGCTTTCAATAATCAATCAGATTCTGGAGATAAACGAACTTGATCTCCTTCAACATCAGCCTCTGGTTCTTCTTCCTCTGGTTCATCGACCAACAATGTCTCAACACCTTTCTTTTGACACTTTTGCTTAGGTTGTGAAGATGAACCTTCCTCAGCTTGTACTTTTGGAGTTGTCTTTTTACTCCTTTTCTTTTTCTCTTCCTTCAGAAACCATTCATTTCTTGTTTCTTTGAAATTTTCAAGTATTTTCAACTCATCTGCATAACTCTTTTCTTTCATTTCTTTGTCATTCCTCCACTTTTGATGATCAACCGGATCTTGATCTTGGTAATTTTTATCTTTGATGAATCCAAAGAAACCAACTTTTGTCTTTGTCTCCGGATGATTTTTGTGATATATGGCCAGTACTTTCAGCATTTCATTATCCATGTGGAACAACACCAACAAATCATTGTTTTCATCTTTCTCCAAATCAGGATAAGCATGATCTAACATCATCTCTATAAATCTAGGATAGACCCATGTTTTGCTTTTTGAAATAATATTCTCTACCATGTAGTGAAACACAATCTTTGAAAAGTTATACTTCTTGTTTAACACAAGTGCAGTCACCATGCACATTTGATAATCCCGCATCACATCATAACCTCCTTTTCGATGACTGAGAGCATGCAACACTGAATGTATAAGAAACTTGTAAGGCCTTGAGAAATTTGATTTTAAATAGTTTGCTTTGTTCAATGGTCCACTATACCCCATCCTTAGCATACATCCCTTCACCATTCTATCAGGAAACTTTGTCGGAGAATTCTCATCATCTGGAAAGTCTAACACTTCTCGAACAAGTTGTTTAGTAATAATGATCGGTTTATCTTGGCCATTCAAACTAACAATCGAATTTATCGTTTTGCTTTCTTCGTCATACGGGGCATTCTCCCAAAAACGCTCAATGTGTTATCTGAAAACAAGATGTTGATTCATCAAAGCTTTCTGAATAGGTAATCTCTTCATAAATTCCAGAATACTCTTGAATTCAGCGAACTTTGGAATTTTCTCATCATAAACACAACAGATGTTGTGTAATGGATCGAACTGCACATTAGAACCCTGAAATGTTCAATCAACAACACAATGTTAAACACTTAGAATAATTTTCAAGCAAACATCATTCATGCTAAATGATTTCAAACGGAATAACATATCAAACGAAATAGCACAATCAAACGAAAAGATATTTACAAACGAAATGACATATACATTTACAAGCGAAATAATTGTTTCAAGCGGAATGACTTTTCAAATGGAATAGCCTGATTTCAAACGAAATCAATTTCAAACGGAATAGCCATTTCGTGTGAATTTTAAACTTTCATCAAAGTGCTATTTCATACGAAATAGCTTGTCATTTCGTTTGAAAACACAACTATGAACAGTGAATTTTCTGTGACAACTGGCACCAAACCGGTAATTTCCGCACACTTTAATTATTACTTAATGACTGCAAGTATGTGCTTAATTGTCAACATTGTTTGATTACATACTATACAAGTGAATTCATGCACGTTTTATACTACAAGAATTACTTTATGCATTAATGAACAGCGTTGCGTCAGAAATACTAGTAAACTCACCGGTAAAACATATTGTGTCAACCATTCTGCAGAAAGCAGTCAGACATTAGAATTAGGGCCTAGGTGTAGGTCCAACGACAAGAATACCTTAAAACCCAAGAGTACATACAAGGGTTAACATATAGACTCTCCGGAAGCTAGAATATGCACTAAAAAGCACCCGAAACGCACTTTAAATGCATAAATCTGCATAATTCAGCTATAAATCAGCTATAATCAGCTTTCTAACATATAAATATTATGCAGAATTCATGTTTTATTATCCAGAATACCCTCCTAAGTGTTGGGAATTAAAAGGGTCACAAAAGGGTACATAAAGGACACTAAACGGTGCAATTTAGCACTTTAACGAACTGGTATTTAACCGAACAACCGGACATTATCCGGAACATAAAAATATTACTAGAAGCATTGTTTTAATATTTCTGAACTAGTTATGGTCCCCGAACACCATAACACCTCTTATAACATTATAACACATCAAGTCCCGAAAAATAACACTTGAAACTTCACTTGATCTTGTAACTAGAAATTGGAATTTACACATTACCCCCCCCCCCCCCCCATGAAGTGGACGGTCATAGTGACCCCACCAAAATCCCCACAAGATCTTACTTGATACATATTAGATATTACTAGATTGGGGAAGATTTATTTAGATTTCTTTAGATATGATAGGATCTTGTAAAGATATCATGAAAGTACTATAAGAAGACATAAGTGCTTCATCTTCTTCACCACCACACTCTCACTCTCTCCCTCTTAAAACCTTCGGCCGAACACCCTCCCAACACCACCACCATTTTCGGTTATCAACCAACAAATCCAAGACCATTTTGAGGTGCAAGAAGCAAGATTAGAAGGTGTGGAACTCTTGGAACTTGAAGAACCTTCTCCATTTGCTTTTATCCAACCATTTTGTCATCTTCAACTTCTAGTAATCTTCCCTAGCCTTGTTGCTAGTGGTGAGCCCTCATAGTCCCTTATTACTTCATATCTTGATGGTTAAAAGATGATACATATTGTTAAGCACAAGAACACTAAAGAATATGAAAATAAATCCTTAACATAAGCTTAAAAATATAAGAATACATGTTGAATATGTTGATTTGCTTCTTGTTGATTGATTATTAGTGTTGGTAATATTTGACGTCATATGGAACCTACTAGATTATGATTAAACACATGATCTAGTAAGTTAAAGTGGTGATCTAGTAGATTAGATATTCCTTATTCCATAGAACTAGCCAATGGCAAACTTATTGAATCGGGTGAAGTTGTTAGAAGTTGCACATTAGAACTTGGTGAACGAAGATTTAGTATCGACCTCTTACCTATTCAATTGGGTAGCTTCGATGTAGTGGTCGGAATGGACTGGTTGTCCAAGAACAAAGCTGAAGTTATTTGTCATGAGAAAATCATTCGCATCCCTTTGGCGAATGATGAAACTCTCATCGTACATGGAGAAAAACGAGACGCGCCTCTGTGAATCATCAGTTGTATGAAGGCACAGAAGTGCTTAAGGAAAGGATGTGTCGCTTTCCTAGCACACGTTATAAACAAGAAGGCTGAGGAGCCGAAACTCGAAGACATTCCAGCGGTGAAGGAATTCCCTGATGTTTTTCCCAAAGATCTGCCAGGATTACCTCCGCAACGACAAGTCGAATTCCGTATAGACTTGGTTCCAGGAGCTGCTCCTATAGCAAAGGCACACTATCAGCTTGCTCCATCCGAGATGTAAGAATTATCTACACAACTCCAGGAGTTGTTGGATAAAGGATTCATAAGGCCAAGCTTCTCGCCTTGGGGAGCTCCAGTATTGTTCGTGAAAAAGAAGGATGGAACACTTCCGATGTGTATCGATTACCGAGAACTAAACAAGCTCACAATCAAAAATTGGTATCCACTACCGAGGATTGATGACTTATTTGATCAATTGCAAGGTTCGAGCTACTATTCCAAGATCGATCTTCGATCTAGATACCACCAGTTAAGAATACAAGAGGAAAGCGTACCAAAGACTGCATTCAGAACACGCTATGGGCATTACGAGTTCCTTGTAATGCCATTCAGACTGATGAACGCACCAGCGGTCTTTATGGATCTGATGAACCGAGTATGCAAACCATATCTTGATAAATTCATGATTGTATTTATCGATGACATCCTGATTTACTCGCGAACGAAAGAAGAACATGAGCAACACCTCAGAACCATTCTGGAACTACTGAAGAAAGAGAAACTTTAAGCAAAGTTCTCAAAATGCGAATTCTGGATTCGCGAAGTACAATTTCTTGGTCACGTTGTGAACGAGAAGGGCATTCATGTAGACCCATCCAAGATAGAAGCCATAAAGAATGGGGAAGCCCCCAAAACCCCAACTGAAGTTCGACAATTTTTGGGCTTAGCGGGCTATTACCGCCGATTCATCTAGAATTTCTCCAAGATAGCCCAACCGTTGACTTCCCTTATGCAGAAAGACAAGAAGTACGACTAGGGTGACAAGCAGGAAGAAGCCTTCCAGCTACTTAAAAATAAGCTATGTGATGCACCAATACTATCATTACCCGAAGGTACTGAAGACTTCGTGGTGTACTGCGACGCTTCACGACAAGGTTTGGGTTGCGTGCTCATGCAATGCCAAAAAGTCATCGCTTACGCTTCAAGACAATTGAAGGTACATGAAAGAAACTATACCACTCACAACTTGGAACTCGGTGCGGTGGTATTCGCCTTGAAGATCTGGCGACACTATTTATATGGTACTCGATGTACAATCTTCATAGATCACAAAAGTCTACAACACATATTTGATCAGAAGGAACTAAACATACATCAACGACGATCGGTCGAGCTGCTAAACGATTATGACTGTGAGATCAAGTACCATCCTGGAAAGGCAAACGTGGTAGCAGACGCGCTAAGTCGAAAAGAAAGGGTTAAGACCCTAAGGGTTCGAGCACTCAAAATGACTATTCGAACGAATCTCACTGCACGCATTCGTGATGCACAAAAAGAAGCCCTTAAGATGGAAAACCGTAAAGCTGAATACCTCCGGGGTATGCTAAAATATATGGTGCCAAATAAAGAGGGAACCTTATATTTTAAGAAGCGTATTTAGGTTCCGCTCTATGGCGGTATTCGAGAAGTCATCCTTGATGAAGCACACAAGTCGAGATACTCGATCCATCCAGGATCGGACAAAATGTATCAGGACTTGAAAGACTACTATTGGTGGCCGAGACTTAAAGCGATGTTGCTATTTATGTTGGGAAGCGCCTGACCTGTGCTAAGGTTAAGGCTGAATATCAGAAACCGTCCGGTCTACTGCAACAACCAGAGATACCCATGTGGAAATGGGAGCAAATCTCGATGGACTTCATAACAAAATTACCCAGGACCCCTAGAGGGCACGACATGATATGGGTGATAGTCGATCGGTTAACAAAATCTGCGCATTTCCAACCGATCTGAGAGAAAGGCAGCACTGGAAAGGTTGCTGAGTTATACTTGAAAGAAATCGTGGCACGTCATGGAGTACCTATCTCATTTATTTCAGACAGAGATGGACGCTTTGTCTCAAGAATCTGGCAATCCTTTCAGGAAGCTTTGGATCTCAATTAGATCTAAGCACGGCCTTCCATCCACAAACAGAAAGCCAGAGCGAACGAACCATACAAACATTAGAAGATATGCTTCGCGCATGTGTCATGGACCTAGGCGGCAGCTGGGATACTCGGTAGGTGTTAAATGAGTTGATGATTGTTGTGATGAATTAAAAGAAAATAAACACATGTTTTGAAAACATGGGAAACCTCCATTTTTAGGGGAAACACTGTCAAAATTTCTATAAAGTTTAACACTTAGAAAAATATAAGTTTTGAGAAACTTATTCCCTAAAAATGTATCTAAAAACATTTACCAAGGTTTACCTAATTTTTGTGTTAAGAAATAATGATTTCTTCAAGATAAAATTGATATTAAGTATGTATATTTTTGAGGAAAATATATGTATTTATTGATCACTAAAATTTGTGCTAAGTGTATGTAGTATGTATTATACATGAATAGTGTATTAGGACTTGAAAATACACTAAATACTCATAAGAGTAAAAATACAAAAATACAAAAATACACATACAACATGCTTAGACACATACAAGAAGATATATTTATGAAAATATATTACTTGGACAAGTTATAAACATGAAATGAAGTTTTGGACAAAATACATAATTCTGGTGCGAAATACAAGATACTTATATTTATTTTTGAGAAAATAATATAAGTAAAATACATAGTTAAAAATATAAATTATTTTTAACACAAAAAAACATATACAAAAGATAGTGACTTGTACTCGTGCGATACAAGTCTAGTGACTAACGTTAATAAAACACGTTTAGGTCACGACGCTAGATAAGCAAAAACCGGTGAAGTTTACGGCGCAAAGGAACGCAAAGTTGTGAGTTCATGCTCCCCCTTTTCTTTTAACTGTTTTCAGTTTTATAACTTCGGGGGTGAAATACATGTTACAAATGTTACAATGTTTATAAATGGTATGATGGATACAAAAACAAGAAGCACTCTTGGTGATAACTAGTACCAAGTATGATGCGTTTTGAGGAATGATACGAGAAATCGTGTCACGAATAGGGTACCATAAGCACCATTAATCGTGTACATACTTAGACCGCAGAACAAAAGGTTAGATCCAATGGGTTTCGGGCAGCCACACTCTTGGTGAAAACTAGTACCGAGTAGTGCTTTTGTGTCTCCGTCGTGAATCGACAACTAGAAAAATGCCTATGGTTTGGTTGCTTCCTATGTCGTGTCACATGTTAATGGCCTTGCAACCCATTAACAACTTGAAACATACAAAATACTTGATTTATACAAGAATACTTGATTTATACGAGAATACTTGATTTATACAAGAATACTTGATTTATACGAGAATACTTGATTTATACAAGATACATACCATGTTTTTCATACAAAGTATACAAACGTACAATACAAGAACTGCATGAATTCACACCAACATTATGTTGATGTTTTTCCAAAAACTCACATGTATTTCAGGTAACTAGAGTGGATGTGCACGCGGTCTTACTCATGCTCGTGGATGTCGTTTATGTTTATCGTTAAATAAAGTTGTAACTTTTCAGACAAAATGTTGTCTTGTGATGTAAACACTAAAACTATGATTTCGGTTATGTAATGTTTGGCATTTGAAGTTATTTTATGAGAATGTAGTATGTTTACCAATCGTATGCAATGAAAACCTTTCATGATCACACCTCATGCTTCCGCCTTAGAAAGGGGTGTGACATTTTCAGGTGTCCAAAACATGAACTGATGATGAAATTGATTTCCTGGGTTTGTTCTTTGATAAATTCCGAGCACATGGGTCTGTTTTATTTTCAATTTCAACCACAAAATCAACCTAGATCTACATTCAAAGTTTCAGTTCATCTGGGTTTATGCGAAAACAAGTTATCTAGATCAAATTGATACCATAGAACTCATCTACAACACATTCCGAGTATACAGAGATGATTATTGTCCATTTTAGTTCAAAATCAAACCCTAGATCTATGTCCGACACATCTGTTCATCGACAAACGGTCGATTCAGTTCAAATCAACATGAATCTCACCTTCCCCATGATTATAAGTTGAGTAAACCAACTTAAAATCAGATTACAATAAACAAACGGGCAAGATCTCGGCTAGAAACGATGGATTTTGTGATTTGGTCTGACAATCACTTTGGTAGAGTTTTGATACGAAATGACAGAACTGATGCCTTCAAGCGAAATCAGTCCACTATTTATAGATGAGTTCATTTTGTACGAAATGAGCTTTGAGGCTGTTTCATGCGGAATCAATGTTTCAAGCGAAATCAATGTTTCGAGCAGAATGGCTATTTCGTACGAAATAGTCATTTCGTTTGAAAACACAATTTTTCAAAATTTTCAAACTTTTTAAATTTTTGAATTTTTACCATCACACCCAGTTAACCAAGTCCAAGTTAATGACCCTGTTCAACTGTTTAGCCTGCCAAGTCCAAGTTAATGACCTTGGCTGACCAATTTATGAAGATGCTGATTTTCTGACACTGATTTTAGTTAAATTAATGAACTTTTAAACTTTCAAGCAATTACCAACACTTTTTCTCAAACTTCTACTTACCCAACCCTCATGATCCAAAATTGTTCAGCACATAAGACTTTGATTATCAGATCCCCAACGTCCGTTGTCGAAAATAAGATGAAAATCAAATCTTTTTGGATTTTAAATTTGCTAAACAAACAGACAATCTTTTTGGATTTTTGATACACAATAAACTGTACACACAATATTTTTTGTGAGCATGTTAGGGGATCATATCAGCTATTGAAAAGATACAAGTACCGTTAAGCTTTGATTACATACTCAGCATTAAAAAATTCGCTTTGATTGTCGATATACTGATCTTCTTAAATTTTCACACAAATTTCAATCTGTTTAGGATACGAGTTTAGTGTTTTAAAGACTTAAACTTATACGCGTGTCCCACCTCAGAATATACTCCCGTATCCTGATCCCAATATTCAGTCTTACAGGTGAGTATACCTAGATCATATCTGTAAAGGGTTAAATGCGAGGGCCATGAGAGCTCAGGCTATTGCTTCCGCAAAATCAGAGAGATGATGGCTTCGACTTTAGGTGTGTTCCCTTTAGAGAATCTTTTCTTCAACAGCACATGATTAGCATTTTGCAATGTTTCATCATTTTTATGCTGAGGGGGGGCTTTTATTTCAAGCAGTGTAAAGTATTCTCCGGGGACTAGGCCATTGCTTCTGCAAAATCAGAAGTCCCGGGATAATACCCCAGATATCACTAAGCATAAAGACCTAGTATCTCAGAAAGGGGGACCTTTCAAACAAGATTTCGGGGGTTACCCATATATCCGAGAGATGTTCCCCACGTAAAAGCAAGTAATGATTTAGGTTTATATCCCGAACAAACCTACTAAATGTGTAAAAACCCATCGGCACATCATCAGCGAGACAGCTTAACGCTTTTAGACTTTACATTTCTTTAGCGTACTGCACCTGTCTAGCTGATGTACTATCATTTCCCCTTTTTACACAAACTCATTTTGACTTTTTCATTGTTTTTGAATTTTGAAATTTTATCATGTTTTTGGATTTTCTGCAAACTTTCTCCCCCTTAAAACAAAAACATATTTTTTGTGTTTTTGGATTTATCAAAAGCAGAAAATAAACTGTACAAAAACTTGACAACATGACATGGATCACTTCAGATCGCCGTCCTCCTCGGCTTCACACTCAATTACCCTCCCAGAAAACAAAATTTTTCAAACCATTTAATTTTAAAAGATAGTTAAATCTTGTTCTATCAAAAGGTTTGGTATAAAAATTAGCTCTCTGATCATCGGTGTGTATATGTTCAATGCGAATCAATTTCTTCTCGTGACAATCACGGATGAAATGATGTCGAATTTCAATATGTTTTGTTTTAGAATGGTGTACCGGGTTTTTTCTTATGTTTATCGCTGCCTCATTGTCCACAAATATAGGCGTGTCCAAGAACTGCAAACCAAAGTCCCTCATCTGCTGCTGGATCCAGAGGATCTGAGAGCAACAGCTGGAGGCCAAAACGTATTCAGCCTCACATGTAGAGAGAGCGACTGAGGTTTGTTTCTTGCACTGCCAGGTGACAAGTCGAGTTCCAAAGAACTGACACCCAGCAGCGGTGGACTTTGCATTTTGTTTGCAGCTACCAAAATCCGAATCAGCATAACCTGTGAGAGAAAGTCACCAGATTTAGGATACCACAAGCCGGTGCTTGGGCAGCCTTACCGTAAAATTCGTTTCACGATCGTTAGGTGTAACTATCTTGGGTTGAACTGATATCGGGTGCATAAGCAAGTTGGATACATGATGTCCGGGTGGGAAGCAGTCAGATACATCAAAGATCCAATTATCGACCGATAATACGTCTCGTCCACTTTCTCTCCACTTTCATCCGGACAGATCCCGTGATTTTGAGCAGGGGGGTTGATGTTGGAGTAGATTCAGACATGTTGAACTTTTCCAGGACATCGTTCACGTATTTGGTTTGATGAATGAAGATTCCTTCAGGCATTTGCTCCACCAGTAGCCCTAGGAAGAACTTCATCTCCCCCATTGAACTCATTTCAAACTTTATTTTCATCACTTTCTCAAACTCTTTACACAAATCATCATTTGTCGATCCAAAGATGATGTCGTCGACGTAAATCTGCACGATCAATAGATGCCCTGCAACATCTTTTGTAAACAAAGTACTATCAACCGTCCCTCTGGTGAACCCGTAGGTCAGCTGATATTGGGAAAGCGTCTCGCACCAGGCTCTCGGGGCCTGGTGTAATCCGTAAAGCGCTTTGTCGAGAAGATAGACTTTGTTTTTGTGCACTGGATTTGTGAACCCATGCGGTTGTCCAACGTACACTTCTTCTTTGATTTTGCCATAAAGGAATGCAGATTTGACATCCAGTTGGTAGACTTTGAATCCTTTTCAAGACGCGAATGCCAGGAAGATTCTAATTGGCTCAAGCCGAGCAACAGGCGCATACACTTCTGTAAAATTGATGCCTTCTTGCTGACTGAAACCTTGTACTACCAAACGTGCTTTGTTTCGAACAATGACCCCTCGATCATCCCGCTTACACTTAAAAACACACTTGGTTTTTATCAGCTTTTGACCTTCTGGGAGATCCACCAATCTCCATACTCCAAGTTTCTCGAACTGCAGTAACTCTTCCAACATAGCATTTACCCAGCTTTCCTCTGTCAATGCTTCTTTATAAGTTCTTGGTTAAACCTGTGAGATGAAACATTTCAGTGAGAACTCTTCCTGTAAGGGAGCTACAGAAGAATAAAAACATGTAAGGGCTTTGTTGATTTGATCTCTCGTTTTAACACCACTGTGAAGATATCCAATAATTTGTTCTGAAGGATGATATGACAAAGTTCTTGGCATGACTGAGTCAGGCACACTCACTTCCGATTGCAAGTTTATGATATCTTGATCACCCGTGTGATCCACAACTTCTGAAGTTGCAACATTTGGGTCCTCGTCAAAAATCAGATCGGCTTCTGATTCTGAGTCGTTAGATTGATCAAATGTTGGAGCTGGTTCCTCTGGGGTTCATGAGCAGTTCCACTTGGACTGGCCTCGTGATCATTTGAACCCTCAGTGAGTGGAGAAACTACCAATGGTCTTGGCACTTGTTCTTGTGACATAGATTGCTGATATTGGTATAAAAATGCAAGTTCCTCCTCACTTGGCTCAGTTGGCTGTTGAAATGACTCTCAGAGTTTGTCGTAATCAAAAAGCAATCTTTTTCCAGGAAGTTGTGGTGGAGCAGTATGCTTCTGTCAATCAACATGCTGAACTTGAATTATCTTCCCCAGGCATGGAACGAACACCCTCTTCAGCGGACTCGCATAACCTACAAAGAAACCCTCGTTACTTTTAGCACCAAACTTACCATCTGGATCAATAAAAGTACAAGGAGATCCAAACGGTTCTAAAAACTTCAAATTTGGCTTGTAACGATGAAGAAGTTCGAAACAGGTTTTCTTGTATTTCTTCACTGTTAGGACACGATTCAGTGTATAACACGCTGCTGCAACTGCTTCACTCCAGAAAAATATTGGCAACTTGGAATCGGCGAGCATAGTTCGAGCTGTTTCAATTAAGGTGTGATTCTTTCGTTCAGCTACACCATTTTGCTGTGGAGTATATGGTGCACTAAATTCATGAAGAATTCCTTTCTCATTACAAAACTCGAGCATGTGATTATTTTTGAACTCCGTTCCATTGTCGCTTCGTATTCTCCTAATTGGCAATTTGTACAGCATTTCCATCTTCTTGAATAAGATCATCAGTGAATCAAATGTTTGATCTTTTATTTCCTGACATATCACCCATGAAAATCTAGTGAAGTCATCAGTGACTACTAGACAATACAAATCTCCACTAATGCTTTGCACATTAACTGGTCCAAAGAGATCCATGTGGAGTCTCTCGAGCGGTACCCTGATTGAATTCAATAGCTTCTGTGGGTGTGTCTTCTTCGTTTGTTTTCCCTTCTTGCACTCTACACAATCATCATTTAAATGAAAATTTTTCAGATTTACACCTTCTACAAGATCATTGTGCACAAGAAAATTCATTTTTCTGACATGAATGTGCCCATCTTTCGATGCCACATTCTTGACTCCTTTTCAGTTGCTTTTGTTTTTGTCACAAAACATTGTTTCTTTTGATCTGTTGTTGTTGCGACGCTCATATCCAGGACATACAAATCGTTTTCCCAGGGAGCTCGCATCAACACCATGTCCTCAGGAATTTTAAAACCAGGTTTTATGATTAAGCACTCATTTTTTGTAAAGTGTACTGTAAAAGACTTGTCACAAATCTGTGATATGCTCAACAGATTATTTTCAAGTTCGATGATATAGTTCACTTTGTCAAACGTTACAACTCCATTTGTTAGAGTTCCTTCACCAACTATTCTGCCACCCTGATTTCCTGCAAATCCAACATATCCTTCGTTGATAGATTCGACATCATAGAATAACGCCAACATTCCAATCGTATGCTTCGAAGCTCTGCTGTCCATGATCCACTTTGAGATTATTGACCTCGGAAGCCCCTGCAAACATCAAAGAAATTCATTCAAACAATGAAGCCCAAGATTTCTTTACATTTGGAACACTACCAAACACAATATCACATGACACATCAACTTTTGGAATGTTAAAGATGACGTTTGGAACAGCAGGTTTGGATTTTGGTTTTAAATCTCCCTCCTTAATTGGTGGGAATTCCTCAAGCAACTTGTCTAGTTCAAATTCCAGTTTTTCAACATCATTTGCAAAAACTTTTGGTTCAGATTTTAGCTCATTTTCCATCTTCTTCTCTTCAACTGATTGTTTTAATTTTGTCACCCATGATTGGTTTTCAACAATTTTCGTCTTCGGATAAACCTTTGAAGTCTTTTGGATTTTCGAAGATTCTCCAATCTCAAAGGTTGATTTTGGCTTTTCTTCGGACTTCAAAGATTCTCCTCTTTTCAAAATTCGAACGGGGGAAATCATTGGTGTTTTACCCTTGACATCAGTTGAAATTTTAGGTTTGGGTTTTTGCAAAACTGGTTTCTCAAGCCTTTTTACGCACTACTTGGCCATGTGACCAATTTCATTGCAGCGGTAACAGATTCTTTTGTCATAATCGACAAAAGTTGATTTGTAGGTCTCTTCTCTTAACTTTTTTGCCGCATTGAAATCGTCAATGGCTTTTTGACTGAAGATATAATCCTTTTCAGCATCAACACTAGGACCAGCAACAAAAACATCACTCATCTTTTCTTTTGGCTTGACATTCTTCTTATCCATTTTCTTTTCAAAACCAACACCTTTGTTTTTAATGTTGTTACCATGTCTTTTGTTCTGATCACGATTACCCACCCATTCTTTCTTTCCCGGGTTAGTCGGTTGTTTCACAAAAAACCTTTTTGGTTTTGAAAAGAACTCATTGTTGTTAACCTCTGAAACATCAATCTCAACAAGTTTGAACACTTTTTCAACATTTTCCATTCTGGCATTCTGAATTGGATACTCAAAGTCAGAATAGCGTTTGTCAGTTCTGGTCATTGTGTAAACCACAATGATCGAATCATCATTCGCAACTTTATCTGATTTTGGTATAAATTTGTCCAAAAAGTTATCTTCTTCTTTAGAATCAGAAATGGAGTTTTCAAAATGAGTTTTCACAGTACCAAATTCTGAGTTATCACTTTCTTCATCTAACACTTGGTCAACAACAGTTTTGATTACCTGTGACTCGTTGTCAGTGTCGGACGGAGAAAATGTAACATCGATATTCTCTGGTAATTCATTCTCCACTGTTCTCAATTTGAGATTCAAAGCAGCTTCCACCCCATCTGGATATTTTTGTGTATAATGATTCCACATTGGGGGTGGAACACATTTGAAGGCAGGTGTCGAATCAGGTTGTTGCGGAACAATTTGATCACACATATGATGAAGCAACATAACTTCAATTCTTTCATTTTCAATTCTCATTAATTCTAGTTCCTTTTTCAACGAAGCAATTGTGTCCAGATGGATGTTAATTTCCATCTGTTTATCCATGACTGTGGATTTTAACAAATTAGTGGCTTTATCATTTTCAAAACTTTCTTTTTGAATTATTTTGATTGATTGTGCCAAAGTGTCATATGCTTCTTTTTCCTCACTTAGATCATATTTTACTTCATCAGTATATTTCTTCAATTCTTGAAACTTTTTGTCTTTTTCAAGACATTCCATGCAGGGTATTAAACAGTTTTTGCATGGAGTTTCAGAAATTGAATCAAACTTATCAAAAATCTTTTCCTCTTGATCAGTTTTAACAACCGGTTTACCAAAACCATCAGACTCTGACTCAGACTCTTCTCCTGATTTGATCTCCACATTTTCTGATTTATCGTCAGACTCCTTTTTGACTGACTCCGTATCGACAGACACACTTTCAACTGACTTTGTTTCGACAGACTTTGTTTCAATAGATTCTGTTTCTACCTCTTTTAACTTGCCCATCAACGTTTTGTCAGCAATTTCTTTTAGAATCTCTTCATTCATTTCTTTGGAAACGTCTATTATCTCTTCGACTGGAGCTTTCTCAACGTCGTATTGTGGGCAAAATCCTGTGGTTGGCTCATTGAAAAAAACCTGCAAAAGATTCAAACATGTTAGGAGGCATTATTGATTTGAAAGAACTAGCAATAATCTCCTGTTCAGTTTGATAGTAGTAAACTTCTGCAGCTGCTTCTTCAAGATCAGCCAAACTCTCTTCAGACATGACTTCACTGACTTCTTCTATTTCAATAACGCATTCTGGTTCTTCCACAATCTCTGCCATCATGACCATACCCTCACTACCAGGGATATACTTATCCCAACTAAAACCTTCAGCAACCTTCTCGTCATCCTGATTGACTAAAAGAGGTTTTTCAGGCTTGTTTTCGATCTGAGGTCTTTGGGTGAATGGTTGTTGACTTGTATTATGATAGATTGCTTGTCTGTAGTAGTCATTTGTGAACGGGTTTTGGTGATTGTTGACTTCTCGGTTTGGACATTCACGTTTGAAATGCCCCTTCTCTTTGCATTTGAAACATGTGACTTTTGATTTATCAAAACCAAGCTTGCTATCCGGTCCTGAAAGATTGTTTCGACCAGTAATTTCCATAAATCTTTGAGCTCTCCTCACCAAGCTTGCCATTCCCCATTTGATATCGATCAACTCCAGCTCCTCTGGATCAATCTGATCACAATCTTCCTTTGTCATATCAGGGTTCCCAATTCTATCTGCAACCAAACTTTCATAAGATTCAAGCACTGAAGCATGTAGTGCTATGTGCTGTTTCGCTGATGATTCAGTAAAGTCTTGAGCATTCTTTATGTTCACCGCTATGTTGCATAGAATTCCTAGACCTTGACTTTGACTGTTTGATCCTGACGAACTTTGGGTATAAGATTGATCTGGTGAGTTTTGAACCTTTGGATTTGGTTCAAAACTTGCAAATGGTGAATTATTGTTGCTTGATGTGCCAGGTGAAACTCCGGATGTCGAATTAGCACTAAAAGCTGTCTGGATCTTTGGACTTAGATTTGTTGTTGCTGACGAGCTTCCTTTGTAGTATAATGAAAGATCTTGTTGTACACTTGAAGATTTCATTTTTCTGATCTTTTCAGCTCAAGTTCATGTGCTTCAATCTTCTCAATAAATGTGCTAAGGTTGAATCCGACATACTCCAAATTATTTTTCAACACCAACAGATAAGTGCCCCATTCATCGTATGGTAACGCATCCGCTAGCTTATCAACCCATTCTTCATCCGTTTTGTTTATGCTCAATCTCTTCATCTCAACAACCAGATGGCAGTATCTCTCGATCAATTCTTTAATTGTCTCACCCTTGATACCCGTGAAGATGTCAAACTCTTTCTTCAGCAAAGCAGTTTTGCTTTTTATCATAGACACACTTCCAAGAAACTTCACTTTCAAAGCATTCCAGATGGATTGTGAGTTTCCCTAATGTTGCAGCAGTACTAAGATATCCTCTTTGATGGCTTGCTGTAGAATGCTCATCATTTTCTTTTCTGCTTTGAAACCTTCTTGTTCAAGTGGAGTTAAACTTCCGATAGTTTTCTCTATTCCTGAACCATTAGTTGGAGGAACATACTTAGACTCGATTTTCATCCAACATTCGAAATGGTTGGCTTGCACCCAAGTCTTAAACCTTTCTGACCACCCAGCATACTAATCAATGTTCATCAACTTCGGCGGTTTCTGCATTGTACCGAGTTCATTTTCCATGTTCACATTTTGCACGATACTGGCGGGTGTTTGAACTGCTGTCATTCCCCCACCCAGCATACTAATCAATGTTTGAACTGCTATCCATTTATACGAAAACCGTTTCAAAAAATTTTTAAGTTTTTGAAAACAGTTACTTTCAAGCGAAATAGCTTCTACACACGAAATGAACTTTCGAACCAAATCACACAAACGAAATGGACTTCAAGAGAAATCAAGTTTTATGCGAAAACAACTTTTCAAAGGAAAACAACTTTCAAACGGAATGACACTTTCAAGCAAAATGAAGTGTCATTTCATACGAAATAAACTAAAATTTTCAATCGAAATAATGCTCGTTCACACGAAATCAAGTTTTTGGCCCATTTTTATCAGTTTTAGTCTGAATTTAGGTCTGATTCTTTCAAGGATTTGTTAAAACGGTATTTTACATGTTATATCAAAAGACCAGTCCATTTTGTCCGTGAATTTGTCCAGAAATCCAAGAATGAGTAGAAAAACAGAATACTAAGCACTGATTCAAACGAATTGACTCATCCTGAGCTCTGATACCACTTGTAGGATCGTTTTGCGACCTATATGAGTCGTTCAGAGTCAAAACTAAGCTGTTTGAAAGGCGGAAACAGTCAAACAACTGAGAATCAGTGATAGAAAGGTGTAGAAACAGAGAATTATACTTAAAACAGGTTTTTCATTGATATTCAACTTAATTACACGGTGAAAATTCAGCAGCACTTCGTTACACGTTTCACTATTTAGTACCAAATGAAAAACCAACATCTCCTATTTATAGGCAGATGATTTCGCACGAAATGGCAACATGCCATTTCGTTCGAAATAGCAAACTTTGATTTCGTACGAAATAGCCAAATGCTATTTCGTGCGAAATGACTTTCAGAACACATAAAATTACATATTTAACACTTTTACCCTAATACAAGCTACCGACATGACCTAGACTGTAGACGTAGGCTATAGACATTTTGCACCAACAAATGGTGATATATATGCGTATTAGACACCAATAAAAAATCACTCAACAAATGGCTACAATTTAAGGAATGTGTTTAGTGACGGCATCAGATTCCTAATTGATGGAGAAATGTCTGGTAGCAAGAAAACCTGCTTCTAGGAGGTTGTCAAGTGTCTTCGCTCGACAATTCCATTCTTGGGTGGTTGGTTTTGCCCTTGTTCCTGTAACACGAATCCTAGCCCGGTATATCCCATTTTTATTTTACACCATTGAGAACCTTACGCATTTTTTACTCTCTGATCGAGGTTCTCGGCATTGAAAAACATTCGTAAACTAAATCTCACATGTATATGTTGATATTTAAGAGATATACAGTCAAGAAAATCAAGGGCAATAGTGATATATATGCGGATTAGACACCAAAAAAAACAGTCAACAAATGGCTACAATTTAAGGAATGTGTTTAGTGACGGCATCAGATTCCTAATTGATAGAGAAAGGTCTGGTGGCAAGAAAAGCTGCTTATAGGAGGTTGTCAAGTGTTTTCGCTCGACGATTCCATTCTTGGGTTGTTGGTTTAGCCCTTGTTCCTGTAACTCGAATCCTAGCCCGGTATATCATATTTTAATTTTACACCATTGAAAACCTTACGCCTTTTTTACTCTCTGATCGAGGTTCTCGTCATTGAAAAATCTTCGTAAACTAATTCACACGTGTATATGTTGGTATTATAGAGATATACAGTCCAGAAAATCAAGGGAAATGGTGATGTATATGCGGATTAGACTAAAAAAAAAACACTCAACAAATGGCTACAATTTAAGTAATGTGTTTAGTGACGGCATCAGATTCTTAATTGATGGACAAAGGTCTGGTGGCAAGAAAAGCTGCTTCTAGGAGGTTGTCAAGTGTTTTCGCTTAATGATTCCATTCTTGGGTGGTTGGTTTGGCCCTGGTTCCTGTAACTCGTATCCTAGCCCGGTATATCCCATTTTAATTTTACACCATTGAGAACCTTACGCCTTTTTAACTCTCTGATCGAGGTTCTCGGCATTGAAAAATCTTCGTAAACTAAATCACACGTGTATATGTTGAAATTTAAGAGATATACAGTCAAGAAAATCAAGGGCAATTGTGATATATATGTGGATTAGACACCAAAAAACACACTCAACAAATGGCTACAATTTAAGGAATGTGTTTAGTGATGGCATCAGATTCCTAATTGATGGAGAAAGGTCTGGTGGCAAGAAAAGCTGCTTCTAGGAGGTTGTCAAGTATTTTCGCTTGACGATTCCGTTCTTGGGTGGTTGGTTTAGCCCTTGTTCCTATAACTCGAATCCTAGCCCGGTATATCCCATTTTAATTTTACACCATTGAGAATCTTACGCCTTTTTTCTTGACTGTATATCTCTTAAATATCAACATATACACGTGTGATTTAGATTTTTCAAAGCCGAGAAACTCGATCAGAGTGTAAAAAAGGTGTATGGTTATCAAAGGTGTAAAATTAAAATGGAATGTACCAGGCTAGGATTCGAGTTACAGGAACATGGGCCAAACCAACCACCCAAGAATGGAATCGTCGAGCAAAAAAACTTGACAACCTCCTAGAAGCAACTTTTCTTGCCACCAGACCATTCTCCATCAATTAGGGATCTGATGCCGTCACTAAACACATTCCTTAAATTGTAGCCATTTGTTGAGTGTTTTTTTGGTGTCTAATCCGCATATATATCACCATTGCCCTTGATTTTCTTGACTGTATATCTCTTAAATATCAACATATACACGTGTGATTTAGTTTACGAAGATTTTTCAATGTCGGGTGTAACAACTCTTATCAAAAAGTACTATTTATTATTTTAATTATCCAATAGGAAACCCTAATTGAGAAACCCAAGTGATTCTGCATAATCCCTAAAATTTTCAGAACATTTGGAATCAGGATTAGGGCCCCTAAAACTCAGGGGGGGTAAACCCTAGTCGGTAAAATCCACACAGTTTGCTGTCAAAAGTTAAAAATAACACGAAACCAACTCAGCCAAGCTACTGGGACACGAAGCAACCCTAGGGTAGAATAGGGCCTGTCGCGCCACGCGACAGGAACAAGAGAACCCCTCGCGTGGCGCGAGGGGGGCAATTTTTCAGATATAAATAGGTTGCTGTGGGACTTGATTCTGGGCGTTGATGCGACGTTTAAATTCCAATTACAATCCGAGTTATTATAGAAATAGTCTAAAAACACACACTGATCACGAAGTGCTGCCCACATTAGGGTTTATGCTTTGTCATTCGTCGTTAAATCGATAGATGTTTAAGTATCGCACTTTGTCATTCGTTGTGAAGGTTTCAATATCGTGAGTTATCGTAAAAGCTGTATTAAGTTACTAACCTAGTTTGTGTGCTTGATTATTTAAACTAGGTTATCAAGGCTAATCAGTAGAATAAGCTCTGTTAAATCTGCAATGTGAGTCATTCCTTTTTTATCAAATCTATTTACAAAAAGCATGTTTTATTCAAAGTTATAATTACAGTGATTAAGTATATGTAATCACCAAGTTACAGCCGGTATGTGGGGTTTTGTATACATTACTTGATAATCTTTACCATTGGACAACGAGTTAGCCAAGGGGTGATATGACCATAGTCACAGACACCATTGGACGAATGGGCCAATGGGTCGAGTGACAAATACTGTGGGTAGTTGGTTTGATATCTGAAACATTGTAATCTCTCTTAATACTGTAAATTATAACAAATGTGTCGTTTTATTAAATAGAATGATTCACTCAGTATTTCCCGCTAACAAAACCTTTTTCAAACATGTTTCAGGTGATCTGTTGTGATTCAGGAAAAGTGCCATGAAGCACTATCAGCTTAAGGAAGTGCCTCAGTATAAAATAAAGAAACATGTTTTGTAAAATAAAAGATTTCTTTGTAAAATCTCAAGATTGTAAATTATCGGGTTTTATCCCGAATTGTGAAATAAAATAATCGGGAAATATTTTAGTTTTAAAATGATCCTGAAGAAACTTCCGCTGTTAAACTCACTTAATTAAATACCACGGGATTTCTGTTCCGCGGCTCCTGAATCGGGTCAAACCGGGTCGGGGGCCGTGACAGAAATAAGGTGGTATCAGAGCCACTGATTTAAGCCTATTAAGTATTTAGAAATACTTAATTTTTTACTGATTGCCAATTATGTGATTATGTGTTTTATTAACTGATTATTTGTTAATTACAGTATGGGTAAACAAAAGCTGTCAAACATCTATCTTAAATTAGATAGGTCATCCAACGAGAAGAGAAGTTCATCCCAAACAAAACCTTATGTAACTTCTGAAGAAGGAATATTTGTCCGTAAGGCACATTACGAGGAACCACTTTCTCCTAATAAAAGAAGTTTGATTATTAGGAAAAGTCAGGAGGAAATAAGGATAAACCGAGAGAAGAAAGTTAAACAAGAAACACAGGATTTAATCAATAAATCACCTTGGGAGGACAAATTAAATGAGAAATGGGCAAATCTTTATATGCTAGCCACAGTAGCAGAAAATGCAAATCTCTAAATACTCAAAAGTTTTAGCACTTTTATTTCCCAGAAACCTTATTTAGTAAATAAATAAGTTACAGTAAATCGTAGTGTAATTTACTTGTCAGTTGTTTTATGTATGCAATAATATTTACGGGTTATCTATAAAATTTTGTTTTAACATTTGGTATGTATTTTGCATATATGCTAAACAGCATGAATGAGATATCTGAAGGTTAAGAAAATCTTAACCTCTATCCCGTTAAGATAGAAGTTTCCAAGGAATTCACCGGTTACTTCGCTGATAAAGAAGAACCCATGGAATTTCAATCCAAACCACTGGCAAAACCTAAACCCAAGAAAATAAGCAGATTTGTGGGTTGGAGGCGTGTACGAAGGAAAAAGCCAGCAACAAGAAAGGTTACCAAAACTGAAGAACCAAAAGACAAAGGAAAGGGGGTAGAAATTGAGGAAAATGTTAATCAAGTAGAGATAGAAGCTGAGAAGAGTTTTAAGCAAACAGAAAGAGAAGTCGGAGAAAGTTCTAGACAGAAACAGAAAATGACTCCTTGGGAAGTTTTAGATCATAAATTAGTAATGAGTGACCTCATCGGACCTGCCGATGGAAACCTTGAACCAGCTAATCCAAACCTTATATTTACCGAAGAAGATCTTTTCAGTTATCCACTAGAAGCTCCAATCCCAATTAATCTGGAACCTGCTATTCCAGATCCTATTGTCCAACCTCAACCATTACCAGTAGAATTAGATGAATGTTGGACAACTGATTGGCAATACCAAAATCTTTTAAACAACTCTGATACATTTTTCCCACAAGTTGACCCAGAACCTCCACTATACCCAACCATGAGCCCGGAGAATCTGACTGAACTTCGCCTCTAGGGTGAAGAGTTAATTGATGCAGGAAATCGGATTAGGGATGTGGGAGAAAGAGTTACTTGGAAATATGACGAAAGGGAGCGTCGTTTTTAAGAAATTAGCTAACCATATAATGAGAGTTTGCAGGAATATTTGTTAATAAATAATCATAATAACCAGTATGTGTAATAACTTAACAATAAAACGTTGTATGATAATCGTGTGTATGAGGCATAATATAATATATAGAAATGAAACTTGTGAAATCGATAATTTTGATTATACATGTTAATGTGATTATGTGTAAACTATTTTATTATATTTGTATTTATACTAATTATTTACATAAAATTTATTATCAGATGTCAAACATTGGTAATGAACCAGTAAATGAGGTTAATCAGTCAGAGCAACATCCAGGAGATCAATATATGACTAGACAAGATATCGAAAATATTGTTCCTCAAGGGATAGCCAATGCTATTCCAGCATTCGTTGCCGCTATAAAGAATCCAATCGAACCACAACAAATCGTTCCTAGTAAACACATTTCTGAAGATAACTTCAGTAATAGTGTAAACGGAGGCAATGATCATATCAATCATAATGCAGAACCACATCAAGCTCCATTTCCTAAGAAAATGAAAACTGCAACGCCTGGTTGCACTTTCAAAGAATTCCTTGCTTGTAAACCCACTGAATTTGCAGGCAATGAAGGAGCAACTGCATCACTGCGTTGGTCAGAGAAAACCGAAGCAGTAATTGCAATAAGTAAATGTGCTAAAGATGATCAGGTCATGTACGCATCAAATCTTTTCAAGGAAGGAGCACTTGAATGGTGGAACACTGTGTTACAATCAAAAGGAAGAATAATAGCTTATGCCATGACTTGGGAAGAATTTAAGGGTTTTGTAGAAAGAAAATTCTGTCCCGAGTATGAAAAGGAACAGATGACAAATAAGTTTCTAAATCATCGGATGATAGGTGTAGATTGTCGCGGTTATACTTCGACATTCTTTGAATATGCTAGAGTGGTACCAACACTGGCTTCGCCAGAACCGGTACTCATTTCTCGTTACATTTGGGGACTGATTAGTGAAATCCGCAATATAGTTAAAGCTGCGAGACCTCGCACTATCGACGATGCTGTGGAATTAGCTAACACCCTAACTGATGAACTGGTGCGCACAAGAGATGAAGAGAGAAAGAAAGAATTGGCTCAGAAAATTACCCAGGGATTTCGTACGGGTAATAATAGCAATTTCAAGAGAAGAGGAACAGGGCAACCCTCAAATCCGTCATTCTGCAGAAATTGCAAAAAGGAAACATTTTGGAAGATGTAATATAATTTGCAATTTTTGCAAAATGACAGGACATCGTGAAGAAAACTGTAGGAAGAAATCCACTATTTGTTACAATTGTGGAGAAACTGGACATTTTAGGCCAGATTGCCCGAAATTGGTCAAACCAGCAGGCAACAAAGCTAAACCAGCAGATGGAGCTACAAAGAAGAATGTCAGAGCATTCCAGCTAACCACTCAAGAAGCAGAACTTATCCCAGATGTGATAGCGGGTACGTTCTTAGTTCACAACATTTACGCCAAAGTATTATTTGACTCTGGTGAAAACCAAAGTTTTATTAATACTTCATTCTGCCAAGCTCTTAATTTACCCTTAACCAACCTTAGGCAGATTTTTATAGTTGAAACGGCAGATGGAAATTCAGTTAAAATAGATAGAGTTTTGCAGGAAGAAAATATAGAACTTTTAGGATATAAATTCTCTGCAAAACTATTTCCAATGAAATTAGCTGAATTTGATGTTGTATTAGGAATGGATTGGTTAATAGCCAACCATGCTCTAATATTGTGTGATCAGAATTCCATAGAAATTCAATCACCCACCGGAGAAGTAATTAGGATTACAGGAGATAAACCACGTAAGCCCATGAAGTTCATATCAGTAATGAAAGTTGCTAATTATGAAAGAAAACAAGGAATAGTATATATGATTTCAGTAATCATTAGTACTAAGGGTAAAGAACTTAAGGAAATTCCTGTAGTCTCAGAATATCCAGATATATTCCCAGAAGATTTACCGGGATTACCTCCAGACAGGGAAGTAGAATTTAGGATTCATCTAATTCCAGGAACTACACCGATAGCCAAGGCACCTTATCGGTTAGCACCCACAGAAATGTTAGAAATGAAAAAGCAATTAGATGAATTACTAAGTAAAGGATTCATACAACCTAGTTCTTCCCCGTGGGGAGCACCTGTGTTGTTTGTTAAGAAAAAAGATGGTTCAATGAGAATGTGTATTGATTATAGAGAATTGAATAAGGTTACAATTAAGAATCGATACCCATTACCTAGGATTGATGATCTATTTGATCAACTTCAGGGAGCTAGATATTTCTCTAAGATAGATTTACGCTCCGGATATCATCAATTAAAGGTACAAGAAGAAGACATACCTAAAACTGCTTTCAGAACTAGGTATGGTCATTATGAGTTTACAGTCATGCCCTTTGGGTTAACAAATGCACCTGCTGCATTCATGGACATGATGAATAGGATCTGTAAACCATATTTGGATAAATTTGTAATTGTCTTCATAGACGATATACTTATTTATTCCAAAAGTCAGACAGAGCATTGTGAACACCTTCATGCACTCTTAACTTTGTTAAGAAAAGAAAAGCTTTATGCCAAATTCTCGAAGTGTGAATTTTGGTTAAAGGAAGTGCAATTCTTAGGACACATGGTGAATCACGAAGGTATTCACGTAGATCCTGTTAAGATAGAGGCAATTACCAAATGGAAGGTTCCACAAACAGCAATGGAAATAAGAAGTTTTATAGGTTTAGCTGGGTATTATAGACGGTTTACTAAGGATTTTTCCAAGATAGCTGTTCCATTAACTAAGCTAACCTGTAAAGCGGTTAAGTTTGAATGGGGACCTAAGCAAGAAGAAGCCTTTAGAATATTGAAGCAGAAATTAACAAATGCACCAATCTTAGCCTTACCAGAAGGAACTGAAAACTTTGAAGTATATTGTGATGCTTCAAAACTAGGATTTGGATGTGTGCTTATGCAACGCAAGAAGGTAATTACGTACGCTTCAAGGCAATTGAAAAAGCATGAAGAAAACTATACGGCTCATGATTTAGAATTAGGAGCCGTAATTTTTGCCCTTAAGATTTGGAGACATTATCTTTACGGAAGTAAATTTACTGTCTACACAGACCACAAAAGTTTAAGATATATATTTGGGCAAAAAGAGTTAAACATGAGGCAAAGGAGATGGATGGAAATCCTAAGTGACTACGACTGTGATATTCAGTATCACGAAGGAAAGGCAAATGTAGTTGCAGATGCCTTAAGTCGTAAGTATTATGAGAAACAACGACGGGTTCGTGCTCTCAGATTAAATCTACAAATAGATTTAATGGAATAATTGAAGAATGTTCAAGTTACAACAATCAAGGATGATGCTGAAGGAATGAAAGGACGAATCAAGGAATTAGAACAAGGAGTAGATGGAGTTTGGAGATTCCACAAAAGTAGAATTTGGGTACCTAAGCAGGGAGACTTAAGACCTAAGATTTTAGAAGAAGCTCATAAATCTAGGTATACTATGCACCCAGGAAACAATAAGATGTACCAAGATTTAAGAAAGAACTTTTGGTGGATAGGAATGAAAAAGGATATAGCACGATATGTTTATAAATGTCTTACTTGTTCACAAGTTAAGGCAGAACATCAGAAACCTTCGGGGTTACTACAACAATTAGAAATGCCAGTATGGAAATGGGAACTTATAACAATGGATTTTGTTGCTAAGTTACCCAAACTCTAGAAGACATGCTTCGAGCATGTGTAATAGATTTTGGTGGAAGTTGGGATGATCATTTACCATTAATTGAATTCTCCTATAACAATAGCTATCATTCAAGTATTGAAACCGCCCCATTTGAAGCATTGTACGGAAGAAAATGCAGAACTCCAGTTTGTTGGGCAGAAATAGGAGAAAGTCAATTGTCAGGTCCTGAAATAGTGCAAGAGATGACTGATAAGATTACTCAAATCAAGGAAAGATTGAAGATGGCTCGCGATCTTCAGAAAAGTTATACAGACAATAGATGCAAGCCGTTAGAATTTCAAGTTGGAGACAGAGTATTGTTAAAAGTTTCTCCATGGAAAGGAGTAGTTAGATTCGGAAAGAAAGGAAAGCTAAGTCCAAGATACGTAGGAACATTTCCAGTAATCCAACGTATAGGACCAGTTGCTTATCGTTTACAACTACCAGAAGAATTAGCTGGAGTACATGACGTATTTCATATATCCAATCTCAAGAAATGTCTAGCAGACGAATCTCTGGTAATACCTCTTCGAGATATAGAGGTAAACGAAGAGCTGAAATTTGTTGAGAAACCTCTTCAAATTGAGGATCGAAAGATCAAGTTTCTCAAACACAAACGACTAGTTTTAGTTAAAGTCAGATGGGATTCAAAGAGAGGAGCTGAATACACTTGGGAGCTGGAATCAGAAATGAAGCGAAAGTATCCTCATTTATTCCGGTAAATCTCGAGGACGAGATTTTTATTAAGGTGGGGAGAATGTAACAACTCTTATCCAAAAGTACTATTTATTTTTTTAATTATCCAATAGGAAACCCTAATTGAGAAACCCAAGTGATTCTGCATAATCCCTAAAATTTTCAGAACATTTGGAATCAGGATTAGGGCCCCTAAAACTCAGGGGGGGTAAACCCTAGTCGGTAAAATCCACACAGTTTGCTGTCAAAAATTAAAAATAACACGAAACCAACTCAGCCAAGCTACTGGGACACGAAGCAACCCTAGGGTAGAATAGGGCCTGTCGCGCCACGCGACAGGAACAAGAGAACCCCTCGCGTGGTGCGAGGGGGCGATTTTTCATATATAAATAGGTTGCTGTGGGACTTGATTCTGGGCGTTGATGCGACGTTTAAATTCCAATTACACTCCGAGTTATTATAGAAATAGTCTACAAACACACACTGATCACGAAGTGCTGCCCACATTAGGGTTTATGCTTTGTCATTCGTCGTTAAATCGATGGATGTTTAAGTAACGCACTTTGTCATTCGTTGTGAAGGTTTCAATATCGTGAGTTATCGTAAAAGCTGTATTAAGTTACTAACCTAGTTTGTGTGCTTGATTATTTAAACTAGGTTATCAAGGCTAATCAGTAGAATAAGCTCTGTTAAATCTGCAATGTGAGTCATTCCTTTTTTATCAAATCTATTTACAAAAAGCATGTTTTATTCAAAGTTATAATTACAGTGATTAAGTATATGTAATCACCAAGTTACAGCCGGTATGTGGGGTTTTGTATACATTACTTGATAATCTTTACCATTGGACAACGAGTTAGCCAAGGGGTGATATGACCATAGTCACAGACACCATTGGATGAATGGGCCAATGGGTCGAGTGACAAATACTGTGGGTAGTTGGTTTGATATCTGAAACATTGTAATCTCTCTTAATACTGTAAATTATAACAAATGTGTCGTTTTATTAAATAGAATGATTCACTCAGTATTTCCCGCTGACAAAACCTTTTTCAAACATGTTTAAGGTGATCTGTTGTGATCCAGGAAAAGTGCCATGAAGCACTATCAGCTTAAGGAAGTGGCTCAGTATAAAATAAAGAAACATGTTTTGTAAAATAAAAGATTTCTTCGTAAAATCTCAAGATTGTAAATTATCGGGTTTTATCCCGAATTGTGAAATAAAATAATCGGGAAATATTTCAGTTTTAAAATGATCCTGAAGAAACTTCCGCTGTTAAACTCACTTAATTAAATACCACGGGATTTCTGTTCCGCGGCTCCTGAATCGGGTCAAACCGAGTCGGGGGCCGTGACATCGGGAACCTCAATCAGAGAGTAAAAAAGGCGTAAGGTTCAAAATGGTGTAAAATTAGAATGGGATATACCGGGCTAGGATTTGAGTTACAGGAACAAGGGCCAAACCAACCACCTAAGAATGGAATCGTCGAGCGAAAACACTTGACAACCTCCTAGAAGCAGCTTTTCTTGCCACCAGACCTTTCTCCATCAATTTGGAATCTGATGCCGTCACTAAACACATTCCTTAAATTGTAGCCATTTGTTGAGTGTTTTTTTTCGGTGCCTAATCCTCATATATATCACCATTGCCCTTGATGTTCTTGACTGTATATCTCTTAAATATCTTCATATACACGTGTGATTTAGTTTACGAAGATTTTTCAATGCCGAGACCTCGATCAGAGAGTAAAAAAGGCGTAAGGTTCTCAACGGTGTAAAATTAAAATGGGATATACCGGGCTAGGATTCGAGTTACAGGAACAAGGGCCAAACCAACCACCCAAGAATGGAATCGTCGAGTGAAAACACTTGACAACCTCCTAGAAGACTTTTCTTGCCACAAGACCTTTCTCCATCAATTAGGAATCTGATGCCGTCACTAAACACATTCCTTAAGTTGTAGCCATTTTTATGTGTGTTTTTTTTTAGTCTAATCCGCATATATATCACCATTGCCGTTGATTTTCTTGACTGTATATCTCTTAAATATCAACATATACACGTGTGATTTAGTTTACGAAGATTTTTCAATGCCGAGAACCTCGATCAGAAAGTAAAAAAGGCGTAAGGTTTTCAATGGTGTAAAATTAAAATGGGATATACCGGGCTAGGATTCGAGTTACAGGAACAAGGGCCAAACCAACCACCCAAGAATGGAATCGTCGAGCGAAAATACTTGACAACCTCCTAGAAGCAGCTTTTCATACCACCAGACCTTTCTCCATCAATTAGGAATCGAATGCAGTCACTAAACACATTCCTTAAATTGTAGCCATTTGTTGAGTTTTTTTTTTGGTGTCTAATCCGCATATATATTACCATTGCCCTAGATTTTCTTAATTGTATATCTCATAAATATCAACATATACACGTGTGATTTAGTTTTCGAAGATTTTTCAATGCGGAGAACCTCGATTAGAGAGTAAAAAAGTCGTAAGGTTCTCAATTGTGTAAAATTAAAATGCGATATACCGGGCTAGGATTCGAGTTACAGGAACAAGGGCCAAACCAACCACCCAAGAATGGAATCGTCGAGCGAAAACACTTGACAACCTCCTAGAAGCAGCTTTTCTTACCACCAGACCTTTCTACATCTATTAGGAATCTGATGCCGTGACTAAACACATTCTTTAAATTGTAGCCATTTCTTGAGTGATTTTTTTCTTTGTTGTCTAATCCGCATATATATCACCATTGCCCTTGATTTTCTTGACTGTATATCTCTTAAATATCAACATATACACGTGTGATTTAGTTTACGAAGATTTTTCAATGCCAAGAACCTCGATCAGAGAGTAAAAAAGGCGTAAGGTTCACAATGGTGTAAAATTAAAATGGGATATACCGGGCTAGGATTCGAGTTACAGGAACAAGGGCCAAACCAAACACCCAAGAATGGAATCGTCGAGCGAAAACACTTGACAACCTCCTAGAAGCAGCTTTTCTTACCACCAAACCTTTCTCAATCAATTAGGAATCTAATGCCGTCACTAAACACATTCCTTAAATTGTAGCCATTTGTTGAGTGTTTTTTTTGGTGTCATATCCGCATATATATCACCATTGCCCTTGATTTTCTTGACTGTATATCTCTTAAATATCAACATATACACGTGTGATTTAGTTTACGAAGATTTTTCAATGCTGAGAACCTCGATCAGAGAGTAAAAAAGGCGTAAGGTTCACAATGGTGTAAAATTAAAATGGGATACACCGGGCTAGGATTCGAGTTACAGGAACAAGGGCCAAACCAACCACCCAAGAATGGAATCGTCGAGCGAAAACACTTGACAACCTCCTAGAAGCAGCTTTTCTTGCCACCAGACCTGTCTCCATCAATTAGGAATCTGATGCCGTCACTAAACACATTCCTTAAATTGTAGCCATTTATTGAGTGTTTTTTTTGGTGTCTAATCCGCATATATATCACCATTGCCCTTGATTTTCTTGACTGTATATCTCTTAAATATCTACATATACATGTGTGATTTACTTTACGAAGATTTCTCAATGCCGAGAACCTCGATCAGAGAGTAAGAAAGGCGTAAGGTTCTCAATGGTGTAAAATTAAAATGGGATATACCGGGCTAGGATTCGAGTTACAGGAACAAGGGCCAAACCAACCACCCAAGAATGGAATCGTCGAGCGAAAACACTTGACAACCTCCTAGAAGCAGCTTTTCTTACCACCAGACCTTTCGCCATCAATTAGGAATCTGATGCCGTGGCTTAACACATTCCTTAAATTGTAGCCATTTGTTGAGTGTTTTTTTTTGGTGTCTAATCCGCATATATATCACCATTGCCCTTGATTTTCTTGACTGTATATCTCTTAAATATCAACATATACACGTGTGATTTAGTTTACGAAGATTTTTCAATGCCGAGAACCTCGATCAGAGAGTAAAAAAGGCGTAACGTTCACAATGGTGTAAAATTAAAATGGGATATACCGGGCTAGGATTCGAGTTACAGGAACAAGGGCCAAACCAACCACCCAAGAATGGAATCGTCGAGCGAAAACACTTGACAACCTCCTAGAAGCAGCTTTTCTTACCACCAGACATTTCTCCATCTATTAGGAATCTGATGCCGTGACTAAACACATTCCTTAAATTGTAAC
This sequence comes from Helianthus tuberosus, assembly GCA_030545235.1. Lineage (NCBI taxonomy): Eukaryota > Viridiplantae > Streptophyta > Magnoliopsida > Asterales > Asteraceae > Helianthus > Helianthus tuberosus. The sequence continues at coordinate 188,749,813 of CM060449.1, forward strand.
CTTTTCTTGAGTGATTTTTTTCTTTGGTGTCTAATACGCATATATGTCACCATTGCCCTTGATTTTCTTGATTGTATATCTCTTAAATATCAACATATACACGTGTGATTTAGTTTACGAAGATTTGTCAATGCCGAGAACCTCGATCAGAGAGTAAAAAAGGTGTAAGTTTCTCAATGGTGTAAAATTAAAATGGGATATACCGGGCTAGGATTCGAGTTACAGGAACAAGGGCCAAACCAACCACCCAAGAATGGAATCGTCGAGTGAATACACTTGATAACCTCCTAGAAGAAGCTTTTCTTACCACAAGACCTTTCGCCATCAATTAGGAATCTGATGCCGTGACTTAACACATTACTTAAATTGTAGCCATTTGTTGAGTGTTTTTTTTTTGGTATCTATTCCGCATATATATCACCATTGCCCTTGATTTTCTTGACTGTATATCTCTTAAATGTCAACATATACACGTGTGATTTAGTTTACGAAGATTTTTCAATGCCGAGAACCTCGATCAGAGAGTAAAAAAGGCGTAAGGTTCTCAATGGTGTAAAATTAAAATTGGATATACCGGGCTAGGATTCGAGTTACAAGAACAAGGGCCAAACCAACCATCCAAGAATGGAATCGTCGATCGAAAACACTTGACAACGTCCTAGAAGCAGCTTTTCTTGCCACCAGACCTTTCTCCATCAATTAGGAATCTGATGCCGTCACTAAACACATTTGTTAAATTGTGGCCATTTGTTGAGTGTTTTTTATTTGGTGTCTAATCCGTATATATATCACAATTGCCCTTGATTTTCTTGACTGTATATCTCTTAAATATCAACATATACACGTGTGATTTAGTTTACGAAGATTTTTCAATGCCGAGAACCTCGATCAGAGAGTAAAAAAGGCGTAAGGTTCTTAATGGTGTAAAATTAAAATGGGATATACCAGGCTAGGATTCGAGTTGTTAGTGCATTTATGTCTATAGCCTTCGTCAATCCGAGCTATAGCGAGAAACAGAAGAAAACGAGTCGTTATGATGTAATATCTAGACAAAAGGCAAGGTGGCCATTTTGTAATTAATGATAAATCTCATTAAAAGCCAAGGACTATAAATAGGAGCTTTAGGCTTGAGTTTAGGACTTTTGCTACATTTGTCATTTGGAGCTTTCTAGATCTAGAGAGAGTATCTAGAGAGAGAAAGTGATTCAAGGTGCTGTACGATTTCAGATTTCTAATAGAATCACGTTTATATTACGTCACGTGTGTTAGATCGCGTTTGTGTACGGTTTCCGCACGTCACACGTTCGTTTCGCAATCATTTCGGAGTTAAAACCGGTCCTACAAGTGGTATCAGAGCAGGAGCTCGATTGCACTGATCTATCACACATTTCCGCACAGAAAAACATCGAATTCAGATCCGAATTTCATCTATTTCTTCATCTTTTTCATATTTTTCACGTTTTTAACTGATTTTTGTCAAATTGAACCGGTTTTTTTGGTCCAAATCAGCTGATTTTTAATATGTTGTGCGAAAACACCTGATCTACAACCCTACCAAGTTTCAGATCCTAATTCCTAGCCGTTTAGGAGAAATTTGAGTTTTTAGGTCCGATTTCGTGATTAACAGCCTGATCCGCTTGAAATTGTCATCTTAGTTCGCTTGAATACACCTAGTCCGCTTGTAACTGGCATCTCGCTTGAGAATACATGTTGTGTCCGCTTGAAAAAGACTGTTCGCTTGAAATATATATTGAGACCGCTTGAAACGACACACCGCTTGAAAATATCTGACCGCTTGAAATTACATCGCTTGAAAACTACTGTCCGCTTGAATACATTGTTTGAACCGCTTGAAAATTACATTGTGTTGTGTGAAATATAAAATGAAGTGATCAATTTGCATGTGACCTGCCGTGTATCATTCCACTAATTACAGCGGCCCAATCAATTTTCATGCATACTTAAGATGTTTGGTTTGGTGGAGTTCAAGGCCCAATAGAATCATATTATAATCCGTAGTTGTCAGCCCACGAGAATTTGTCAGTCATTAAAAGATAATTGTTTGGCATTTGTGAATTGATATCAGAATCCACTAAATCAAACGGCCCAATCAAGAGTTGAGTATAATAATTTTTGTCAGCCACATTTATAAAGAGGTCCAATTAGATTGCATGTGTTGTCGACCATTACTTGGAATGAGATAAAATTTTTGTGACTTCATATGTTTATCGGCCCAATCAAATTGTATTGTCTCTAGTTGTTGTCTGTTTGCATTGATATCCATATCTCGGCCCATTCAAATCAGATCACACAGTTTGATTTCAGTTTGCAAGGTCATTGGAAAAGGTTGTTTGAATTTGATCCAGGTCATAGCAGTCTGCACAGTTTGTCAACCTTCAGTCCGCACAGAAAATTCACCAGTTCGAGTATTATTTTGATTCAGTTATTTGATAGTGTTTAAACTGGTAAGTGTTTGTTTGTTTGTTTAATTCAAGAAGTTCAAATCATGGCAGAAGAAAATGTTACTGCTGAAATCAAAGAGAAAACCAGAGAAGAAATTCTGAGTGACAAAACTTATCGAGAAAGAAACGTTGTTTTCTACAGAATGGATGAAATGCAAGAAGAGTATGAGAGTGCAGTGAGCAACAGAAGATGGGATAAAAAGAGAGAGTGTTACTTCAACAGAGAAGGAGAGCCAGTTGTTCCAAAGAAAGACATAATTTTTGACGATGTTCTTCTCATAATTCCTTTGAGAGCCGAATACTATAGAAATGTGATGAAAGATGAAAAATATGCTAAAAGACATGAAAAGGAGATCAGATATGCCATGACATCGTGTCTAAGAAAAAGGGACGAAGAGAGAATGAAAAGGAATGTTGAAGAAACGGTAAACAATCTGAAGAAGGTTGCTGAAGAGGTTAAAGCAGAAGCTGTTGAAGTTGAAGTTGTGAAAGAAATCGAAAGTGTTGAAATTGAGGTGAATGAAGAGGTTAAGAAAGCTGTTACTGAAGAACAGCAGATAGGAGAAGATGTGAGAAAAGAAGAAGAAGAAGAAGAAGAAGAAGTAAAGAATGAGAATTTGGAAGCTGGTAATGCTGGTGATGAAGTCGATGTTGAAGAAAATCAGAATGTTGCTGAGTCGAAGCAGACAGAGGCAGCTGAAAACACCGAAGTACCAATCACTGAGGTACATTCTGATTCTAAAATCTTAAAAACGGTTGAACAGTGCAAGAAATGCATGGAACCGTGCAGAGCTTGTACTGAAAAAGATGAGCAATTCAGAACAAGAGATCTTGAATTTACTAAAATTGAAAATATTTTTAAAGAAAAATGCAAAGAAATGCTAGAAAAAGGAAAAGTTTTAAAAGAAAATGATGAAAAACTCTCAGAAAAATGTAAAAAGTTAGAAACAGAAAATGAAGTTTTGAAAGAAAATGTTTCTAAAATGACAGAAGAATGTTCACAAAAAGAAATTGCTTTTCAAGAAATGAAGAAAGAATACGACTCAATGAAATTAGCATATCATATTACGAAAGAGTCATACGAAAAAGTGAAAGATGAAATGAAATATGCTCAATCAAGAATGAATTATCTTTCTGAAACAACTAAAGAATTTAAATGAATGTATTCCATAAAACAAGATGTTGTTAATTCTTATATTGAGGATGTTGCTAAGATAAAGCGACAGATTGCTGATTTAGAACAGGATAACAACAAGTTAAAGAGTTCATGTGTCATCATATGTGCTTGAACGTATTTTCAATATAAAACCGGGAGATGGTGAGTCTGAGCAAAACAAGAAAGGCATTGGCTCAAAGTTTCATCAAGTTCCACCACCGGAAAAGTTTACATTTTATGATGAGGAAAAGGTCGAAAAAGCTTTCAACCTGGTTGATCAATTGCCAGACAACATTGATGTAACCTATTCCAAATCTGATGATTCTCATGATTCAGAGGTGGTAGGTAAAGTCGTTGAAAGTGTGTTGAAAGAAGAGTCGGTTGATACAGGTAAATCTGAATCACAAGATGAAAATGAAGGTAATTTTCATGATGAATATCTGAAAAACACAAAATTAGAGAAAAATTTGAATGATGATTCAAAAGGATTGGTGTATACCATGATTGGATCGGACAAATTGTTCTTAGATGTTGTATTCCCAATTCAGAATGTGATTTCAAAGGTTGATAAAGTTTTCAAAATGGTTGAGATTGAGAAGTCTGAGATTTCAAAGTTTGTTGGTAAGAGTTATAGAGGTTCGTATAACAAACCTAGTTTCAAGAAGAAAAACATGAAGGCTGGGTTGGGTTATAAGAAGAAACAAAGTTGGAAAAGAAATGAAACTCCGAATTTTAAGACAAAAATGAGTTTTGTTCAAGGAAAGAGTTTAGCTGAAGAAAAAGAACTTAAAATTGGACAACAGTATATTGAAGAGTTCCTAGCTCAAAAGAAAAGCAACAACCACAGGTCAAAGACGTGTCCATGAGAACATGTTTTAAGTGTGATCAGATAGGACATCTTGCACGAAAGTGTCTGAATCTGAAACATGTGGACGTTGACAAAAAGAAGTCTGAAAATGTTGAGAAACAAAAATCTGAGAATGTGAGACAAAGGTCAACCAGTTTTGACTCAAAACAAACTTGGAGGTATAACACAAACAAGTTTGTTTCGAATCAAAATTGGAAGTCAAACCCGTATAGGTTTGATTCTAGACAGACCTGGAATTCTCATACACCCAGATTTAGAACAACTCAAAGTTGGAAAACAACTGCTGATATGACAAAACCACAAGAGTTTTGGAAACCAAAAATTGTTGTTCAAAAACAAAGTGTTCAAAAAGATTCACATTTTTACAAACGTGGTACTCCAAAAGGTCAAACATGGAGTGTTAAGAAACAAGTGTCTTTGGTAAAAGATGAGAAAGTTGAAGTAAAAGTTGAAAAGATTTTTGTGAAAGATGACAAAGATTTTCTGAAATTGAATGAAAATTATTGTGTTGAAATGCCTAAGGTTCAACAGACCTAGGCTAAATTGTTCAAGTAATCAAGTAGTCTGAATGTGCAGGTGCTCAAGAAAAATCAAGATTGTGAGAATGAAAATTGGAGCAGCCTGGCACATGGAGAGGAGGAAGAGGCTGCTGGATCCTGTGTTGGTTGAAACAGGAAGTTTATTTTCATTATGTACAATAAACAATATTTTCAAAACCCTAAAAATTGAAAAATAGAAAATAAAAAATATGTGTTGATTGAATACGCCGAAACCCTCACGGCTGAACAAACATGATTACTTTCACAAGATTGAAAAACGGTTTTCAAACTGTCGAAAATCAATGGGTTGTAAATCATGGGGGTAATTGTTGGTACTTTAGATTAGATTTTCTGAAAATCAGAGCACTTTTAGCAGAAAATGGATGGCGAGACAAAGCTATCAGTATTGGTTGTGAAATTTTCTTTATATGCTTTTGCATCTTAGGGGGAGATATATTGTTGTCAGAAAATACAAAAACATTAGAAAATTTGAAAAAGCCAAAAACATGATAAAATGAAAATTGAGTTTTTGTGTAAAAAGAGGAAATGATAGTACATCAGTAGACAGTTACAGTATGCTAAAGAATTGGAAAGTCAAAATGTGTTAAACGATCTCACCGTGGATGTGTTGGTAGATTTTTATACATTTAGTAAACTTTTTTGGGATATAAACATAAATTCAAACTTGCTTATTTCGTGGGGAACACTACTTGGATATATAGGTAACCCCTGAAATCTCGTTTGAAGGACCCCTCTTTCTGAGATACTAGGTCTTTATGCTTAGTGATATCTGGGGTATTATCCCGGGACTTCTGATTTTGCGGAAGCAATGGCCTAGTCCCCGGAGAATACTTTCCGCATTGCTTGAAACATAGCGCAGCCCTCAGCAAATTGATGAAACAATAAAATTGATAGTCATTACTGTTGTAATACAAAAGATCCTCTAAATGGGACACACCAAAAGTCGAGCCGTCATCTCTCTGCTGAACGGAAGTTCTGACCTGAGCTCTCACGGTTTCGTACTATAATTTATTCCCCTTACAGATATCATCTAGGTATACTCACCTGTAAGACTGAATATTGGGATCTGGATACGGGAGTATATTCAAGAGGTGGGACACATGAATGGGTTTAAGTTCTTAATACACTTAATTCGTATCCTGAATCAGTTGAAGTTTGTGTGAAAATTTAAATGGATCAATATATCGACAATCTAAGTGAATTGTTTAATTCTTAATTTGTAAACAAGCTCAACGGTACTTGTGACTTGTCAAAAACTGATATGATCCTCTGACGCATACTCAAACAAAAATATTGTCTGTAAATATGTTTGTATATATTTCGTTACTGTTTTTTATTTTCAGAAAAATACAAAAAGATTTTTTATTCTGCTTTATTTTCGACAACCGATGTCTGAGTGCTGAGTTTCAAAATCTGAGTATGCTGATTGTGTTTCTGAAAATAAAACAAGTTCATTAATTTGAAACTTTAATTAAAAATCAAAAATCAAAAACAGTTTGTGATATCTCCAATGTCATTAGTTTGGACTTGGATGATTAACTGTGAGGGATTTTGGATACTTAACACTGCCAAATCTGTAAAGATTGTTGATAGGGGGAGTGTTTTAGAAGATTTAATTGCCAGATTACGATTTCTGGAAAATTGAATGTTCAAAACGTTGTTACTTATAAATGTTTGAGAATTGCAGATGTTGTACCAGACTACGATCCCGAGAGCCGAGTCTAAGGGGGAGTCTGAAGACGAGCTCAACGTAAAAGGAAGCATGGATTCAAGAAGCCATGTAACTATTCCAGATGAGCTTGTAACCGAAAAGCAAGGTGTCGATCCCAAAGCACAGAAGCTTGACGAAAGGGGGAGCCTGATGAAGAAAAGAGTCTACAGAAAGGAGAAGAAGCTGAAACTGAAGACAGATCCACCGGGATTCTGTTCAAGAAGACTAAAAAAGAAAGAGAAGACGCTACGAGTTTGACTCAATGATCGAGATTGACTGCGGCAATATCCAAGGGGGAGTCTGTTAGTGCATTTATGTCTATAGCCATCGTCAATCCGAGCCATATCGAGAAACAGAAGAAAACGAGTCGTTATGATGTAATATCTAGACAAAAGGCAAGGTGGCAATATTGTAACTAATGAGAAATCTCATTAAAATCCAAGGACTATAAATAGGAGCTTTAGGATTGAGTTTAGGACTTTTGCTACATTTGTCATTTGGAGCTTTCTAGATCTAGAGAGAGAATCTAGAGAGAGAAAGTGATTCAAGGTGCTCTACGATTTCAGATTTCTAATAGAATCACGTTTATATTACGTCACGTGTGTTAGATCCCGTTCGGGTACGGTTTCCTCACGTCACACGTTCGTTTCGCAATCGTTTCGGAGTTAAAACCGGTCCTACACGAGTTACAGGAACAAGGGCCAAACCAACCACCCAAGAATGGAATCGTCGAGCGAAAACACTTGACAACCTCCCTGAAGCAGCTTTTCTTACCACCAGACCTTTCTCCATCAATTAGGAATCTGATGCCGTCACTAAACACATTCCTTAAATTGTAGCCATTTGTTGAGTGTTTTTTTTTTGTGTCTAATCCGCATATATATCACCATTGCCCTTGATTTTCTTGACTGTATATCTCTTAAATATCAACATATACACGTGTGATTTAGTTTACGAAGATTTTTCAATGCCGAGAACCTCGATCAGAGAGTAACAAAGGTGTAAGGTTCACAATGGTGTAAACTTAAAATGGGATATACCAGGCTAGGATTCGAGTTACAGGAACAAGGGCCAAACCAACCACCCAAGAATGGAATCGTCTAGCGAAAACATTTGACAACCTCCTAGAAGCAGCTTTTCCTGCCACCAGACCTTTCTCCATCAATTAGGAATCTAATGCCGTCACTAAACACATTCCTTAAATTGTAGCCATTTGTTGAGTGTATTTTTTTTGGTGTGTAATCCGCATATATATCACCATTGCCCTTGATTTTCTTGACTGTATATCTCCTAAATATCAACATATACAATTGTGATTTAGTTTACGAAGATTTTTCAATGCCGAGAACCTCGATCAGAGAGTAAAAAGGCGTAAGGTTCACAATGGTGTAAAATTAAAATGGGATATACCGGGCTAGGATTCGAGGTACAGGAACAAGGGCCAAACCAACCACCCAAGAATGGAATCGTCGAGCGAAAACACTTGACAACCTCCTAGAAGCAGCTTTTCTTACGACCAGACCATTCTCCATCAATTAGGAATCTGATGCCGTCACTAAACACATTCCTTCCTCCATCACTAGAAAGGTCTGGTGGCAAGAAAAACTGCTTCTAGGAGGTTGTCAAGTGTTTTCGCTCGACGATTCCATTCTTGGGTGGTTGGTTTGGCCCTTGTTCCTGTAACTTTTATCCTAGCCCGGTATATCCCATTTTAATTTTTCACCATTCAGAACCTTACGCCTTTTTTACTCTCTGATCAAGGTTCTCGGCATTGAAAAATCTTCGTAAACTAAATCACAGGTGTATATGTTGACATTTAAGAGACATACAGTCAAGAAAATCAAGGGCAATGGTGATATATATGCGGATTAGACACCAAAAAAAAACACTCAACAAATGGCTACAATTTAAGGAATGTGTTTAGTGACGGCATCAGATTCCTAATTGATGGAGAAAGGTCTGGTGGCAAGAAAAGCTGCTTCTAGGAGGTTGTCAAGTGTTTTCGCTCGACGATTCCATTCTTTGGTGGTTGGTTTGGCCCTTGTTCCTGTAACTCGAATCCTAGCCCGGTATATACCATTTTAATTTTACACCATTCAGAACATTACGCCTTTTTTACTCCCTGATCGAGGTTCTCAACATTGAAAAATCTTCGTAAACTAAATCACACGTGTATATGTTGACATTTAAGAGATATACAGTCAAGAAAATCAAGGGCAATGGTGATATATATGCAGATTAGACACCAAAAAAACACTCAACAAATGGCTACAATTTAAGGAATGTGTTTAGTGACGGCATCAGATTCCTAATTGATGGAGAAAGGTCTGGTGGCAAGAAAAGCTGCTTTTAGGAGGTTGTCAAGTGTTTTCGCTCGACGATTCCAATATTGGGGGGGTTGGTTTGGCCCGTGTTCCTGTAACTCGAATTCTAGCCCGGTATATCCCATTTTAATTTTACACCATTCAGAACCTTAAGCCTTTTTTACTCTCTGATCGAGGTTCTCGGCATTGAAAAATCTTCGTAAACTAAATCACACATGTATATGTTGATATTTAAGAGATATACAGTCAAGAAAATTAAGGGCAACGGTGATATACATGCGGATTTGACACCAAAAAAAACACTCAACAAATGGCTACAATTTAAGGAATGTGTTTAGTGACGGCGTCATATTCCTAATTGATGGAGAAAGGTCTGGTGGCAGGAAAAGCTGCTTCTAGGAGATTGTCAAGTGTTTTCGCTCGACGATTCCATTCTTGGGTGGTTGGTTTGGCCCTGTAACTCGAATCCTAGCCCTGTATATCCCATTTTAATTTTACACCATTAAGAACCTTACGCCTTTTTTACTCTCTGATCGAGGTTCTCGGCATTGAAAAATCTTCGTAAACTAAATCACACGTGTATATGTTGATGTTTAAGAGATATACAGTCAAGAAAATTAAGGGCAACGGTGATATATATGCGGATTAGACACCAAAAAAACACTCAACAAATGGCCATAATTTAAGGAATGAGTTTAGTGACGGCATCAGATTCCTAATTGATGGAGAAATGTCTGGTGGCAAGAAAAGCTGCTTCTAGGAGGTTGTCAAGTGTTTTCGCTCGACGATTCCATTCTTGGGAGGTTGGTTTAGCCCTTGTTCCTGTAACTCGAATACTAGCCCGGTATATCCCATTTTAATTTTACACCATTGAGAACCTTACGCCTTTTTTACTCTCTGATCGAGGTTCTCGGCATTGAAAAATCTTCGTAAACTAAATAACACATGTATATATTAAAATTTAAGAGATATACAGTCAAGAAAATGAAGAGCAATGGTGATATATATGCGGATTAGACACAAAAAAAAAACACTCAACAAAAGGCTACAATTTAAGGAATGTGTTTAGTGACGGCATCAGATTCCTAATTGATGGAGAAAGGTCTGGTGGCAAGAAAAGCTGCTTCTAGGAGGTTGTCAAGTGTTTTCGCTTGACGATTCCATTCTTGGGTGGTTGGCTTGGCCCTTGTTCCTGTAACTCGAATCGTAGCCCGGTATATCCCATTTTAATTTTACACCATTGTGAACCTTACGCCTTTTTTACTCTCTGATCGAGGTTCTCGGCATTGAAAAATCTTCGTAAACTAAATCACACGTGTATATGTTGACTTTTAAAAGATATACAGTCAAGAAAATTAAGGGCAATGGTGATATATATGCGGATTAGACACAAAAAAAAACACTCAACAAATGACTACAATTTAAGGAGTGTGATTAGTGACGGCATAAGATTCTTAATTGATGGAGAAAGGTGTGATTAGTGACGGCATAAGATTCTTAATTGATGGAGAAAGGTCTGGTGGCAAAAAAAGCTGCTTCTAGGAGGTTGTCAAGTGTTTTCGCTCGACGATTCCATTCTTGGGTGGTTGGTTTGGCCCTTGTTCCTGTAACTCGAATCCTAGCCCGGTATATCCCATTTTAATTTTAAACCATTGTGAACCTTACGCCTTTTTTACTCTCTGGTCGAGGTTCTCGGCATTGAAAAACCTTCGTAAACAAAATCACACGTGTATATGTTGACTTTTAAAAGATATACAGTCAAGAAAATCAAGGGCAATGGTGATATATATGTGGATTAGACACCAAAAAAATCACTCAACAAATGGCTACAATTTAAGGAATGTGTTTAGTGACGGCATCAGATTCCTAATTGATGGAGAAAGCTGTGGTTGCAAGAAAAGCCGCTTCTAGGAGGTTGTCAAGTGTTTTCACTTGACGATTCCATTATTGGGTGGTTGGTTTGGTCCTTGTTCCTGTAACTCGAATCCTAGCCCGGTATATCCCATTTTAATTTTACACCATTGTGAACCCTACGCCTTTTTTTACTCTCTGATCGAGGTTCTCGGCATTGAAAAATCTTCGTAAACTAAATCACACGTGTATATGTTGACTTTTAAAAGACATACAGTCAAGAAAATCAAGGGCAATGGTGATATATATGCGGATTAGACACAAAAAAAAACACTCAACAAATGGCTACAATTTAAGGAATGTGTTTAGTGACGGCATCAGATTCTTAATTGATGGAGAAAGGTCTGGTGGCAAGAAAAGCTGCTTCTAGGAGATTGTCAAGTGTTTTCGCTCGACGATTCCATTCTTGGGTGGATGGTTTGGCCCTTGTTCCTGTAACTCGAATCATTGCCCGGTATATACCATTTTAATTTTACACCATTCAGAACATTACGCCTTTTTTACTCTCTGATCGAGGTTCTCGACATTGAAAAATCTTCGTAAACTAAATCACACGTGTATATGTTGACATTTAAGAGATATACAGTCAAGAAAATCAAGGGCAATGGTGATATATATGCGGATTAGACACCAAAAAAATACTCAACAAATGGCTACAATTTAAGGAATGTGTTTAGTGACGGCATCAGATTCCTAATTGATGGAGAAAGGTCTGGTGGCAAGAAAAGCTGCTTCTAGGAGTTTCTCAAGTGTTTTCGCTCGACGATTCCATTCTTGGGTGGTTGGTTTGGCCCTTGTTCCTGTAACTCGAATCCTAGCCCGGTATATACCATTTTAATTTTACACCATTTAGAACATTACGCCTTTTTTACTCCCTGATCGAGGTTCTCAACATTGAAAAATCTTCGTAATCTAAATCACACGTGTATATGTTGACATTTAAGAGATATACAGTCAAGAAAATCAAGGGCAATGGTGATATATATGCGGATTAGACACCAAAAAAACACTCAACAAATGGCTACAATTTAAGGAATGTGTTTAGTGACGGCATCAGATTCCTAATTGATGGAGAAAGGTCTGGTGGCAAGAAAAGCTGCTTTTAGGAGGTTGTCAAGTGTTTTCGCTCGACGATTCCATTATTGGGTGGTTGGTTTGGCCCGTGTTCCTGTAACTCGAATCCTAGCCCGGTATATCCCATTTTAAGTTTACACCATTAAGAACCTTAAGCCTTTTTTACTCTCTGATCGAGGTTCTCGGCATTGAAAAATCTTCGTAAACTAAATCACACATGTATATGTTGATATTTAAGAGATATACAGTCAAGAAAATTAAGGGCAACAGTGATATACATGCGGATTTGACACCAAAAAAAACACTCAACAAATGGCTACAATTTAAGGAATGTGTTTAGTGACGGCGTCATATTCCTAATTGATGGAGAAAGGTCTGGTGGCAAGAAAAGCTGCTTCTAGGAGATTGTCAAGTGTTTTCGCTCGACGATTCCATTCTTGGGTGGTTGGTTTGGCCCTGTAACTCGAATCCTAGCCCTGTATATCCCATTTTAATTTTACACCATTAAGAACCTTACGCCTTTTTTACTCTCTGATCGAGGTTCTCGGCATTGAAAAATCTTCGTAAACTAAATAACACGTGTATATGTTGATGTTTAAGAGATATACAGTCAAGAAAATTAAGGGCAACGGTGATATATATGCGGATTAGACACCAAAAAAACACTCAACAAATGGCTACAATTTAAGGAATGAGTTTAGTGACGGCATCAGATTCCTAATTGATGGAGAAATGTCTGGTGGCAAGAAAAGCTGCTTCTAGGAGGTTGTCAAGTGTTTTCGCTCGACGATTCCATTCTTGGGAGGTTGGTTTGGCCCTTGTTCCTGTAACTCGAATCCTAGCCCGGTATATCCCATTTTAATTTTACACCATTGAGAACCTTACGCCTTTTTTACTCTCTGATCGAGGTTCTCGGCATTGAAAAATCTTCGTAAACTAAATAACACATGTATATATTAAAATTTAAGAGATATACAGTCAAGAAAATGAAGAGCAATGGTGATATATATGCGGATTAGACACCAAAAAAAAACACTCAACAAAAGGCTACAATTTAAGGAATGTGTTTAGTGACGGCATCAGATTCCTAATTGATGGAGAAAGGTCTGGTGGCAAGAAAAGCTGCTTCTAGGAGGTTGTCAAGTGTTTTCGCTTGACGATTCCATTCTTGGGTGGTTGGCTTGGCCCTTGTTCCTGTAACTCGAATCGTAGCCCGGTATATCCCATTTTAATTTTACACCATTGTGAACCTTACGCCTTTTTTACTCTCTGATCGAGGTTCTCGGCATTGAAAAATCTTCGTAAACTAAATCACACGTGTATATGTTGACTTTTAAAAGATATACAGTCAAGAAAATTAAGGGCAATGGTGATATATATGCGGATTAGACACAAAAAAAAAACACTCAACAAATGACTACATTTTAAGGAGTGTGATTAGTGACGGCATAAGATTCTTAATTGATGGAGAAAGGTGTGATTAGTGACGGCATAAGATTCTTAATTGATGGAGAAAGGTCTGGTGGCAAAAAAAGCTGCTTCTAGGAGGTTGTCAAGTGTTTTCGCTCGACGATTCCATTCTTGGGTGGTTGGTTTGGCCCTTGTTCCTGTAACTCGAATCCTAGCCCGGTATATCCCATTTTAATTTTAAACCATTGTGAACCTTACGCCTTTTTTACTCTCTGGTCGAGGTTCTCGGCATTGAAAACCCTTCGTAAACAAAATCACACGTGTATATGTTGACTTTTAAAAGATATACAGTCAAGAAAATCAAGGGCAATGGTGATATATATGTGGATTAGACACCAAAAAAATCACTCCACAAATGGCTACAATTTAAGGAATGTGTTTAGTGACGGCATCAGATTCCTAATTGATGGAGAAAGCTGTGGTTGCAAGAAAAGCCGCTTCTAGGAGGTTGTCAAGTGTTTTCACTTGACGATTCCATTATTGGGTGGTTGGTTTGGCCCTTGTTCCTGTAACTCGAATCCTAGCCCGGTATATCCCATTTTAATTTTACACCATTGTGAACCCTACGCCTTTTTTTACTCTCTGATCGAGGTTCTCGGCATTGAAAAATCTTCGTAAACTAAATCACACGTGTATATGTTGACTTTTAAAAGATATACAGTCAAGAAAATCAAGGGCAATGGTGATATATATGCGGATTAGACACCCAAAAAAAAACACTCAACAAATGGCTACAATTTAAGGAATGTGTTTAGTGACGGCATCAGATTCCTAATTGATGGAGAAAGGTCTGGTGGCAAGAAAAGCTGCTTCTAGAAGGTTGTCAAGTGTTTTCACTCGTCGATTCCATTCTTGGGTGGTTGGTTTGGCCCTCGTTCCTGTAAGTCGAATCCAAGCCCGGTATATCCCATTTTAATTTTACACCATTGTGAACCTTACGCCTTTTTTACTCTCTGATCGAGGTTCTCGGCATTGAAAAACCATCGTAAACTAAATCACACGTGTATATATTGACATTTAAGAGATATACAGTCAAGAAAATCAAGGGCAATGGTGATATATATGCGGATTAGACACCAAAAAAAAAACACTCAACAAATGGCTACAATTTAAGGAATGTGTTTAGTGACGGCATCAGATTCTTAATTGATGGAGAAAGGTCTGGTGGCAAGAAAAGCTGCTTCTAGGAGATTGTCAAGTGTTTTCGCTCGACGATTCCATTCTTGGGTGGATGGTTTGGCCCTTGTTCCTGTAACTCGAATCCTAGCCCGGTATATACCATTTTAATTTTACACCATTCAGAACATTACGCCTTTTTTACTCTCTGATCGAGGTTCTCGACATTGAAAAATCTTCGTAAACTAAATCACACGTGTATATGTTGACATTTAAGAGATATACAGTCAAGAAAATCAAGGGCAATGGTGATATATATGCGGATTAGACACCAAAAAAATACTCAACAAATGGCTACAATTTAAGGAATGTGTTTAGTGACGGCATCAGATTCCTAATTGATGGAGAAAGGTCTGGTGGCAAGAAAAGCTGCTTCTAGGAGTTTGTCAAGTGTTTTCGCTCGACGATTCCATTCTTGGGTGGTTGGTTTGGCCCTTGTTCCTGTAACTCGAATCCTAGCCCGGTATATACCATTTTAATTTTACACCATTTAGAACATTACGCCTTTTTTACTCCCTGATCGAGGTTCTCAACATTGAAAAATCTTCGTAAACTAAATCACACGTGTATATGTTGACATTTAAGAGATATACAGTCAAGAAAATCAAGGGCAATGGTGATATATATGCGGATTAGACACCAAAAAAACACTCAACAAATGGCTACAATTTAAGGAATGTGTTTAGTGACGGCATCAGATTCCTAATTGATGGAGAAAGGTCTGGTGGCAAGAAAAGCTGCTTCTAGGAGGTTGTCAAGTGTTTTCGCTCGACGATTCCATTCTTGGGTGGTTGGTTTGGCCCGTGTTCCTGTAACTCGAATCCTAGCCCGGTATATCCCATTTTAATTTTACACCATTCAGAACATTAAGCCTTTTTTACTCTCTGATCGAGGTTCTCGGCATTGAAAAATCTTCGTAAACTAAATCACACATGTATACGTTGATATTTAAGAGATATACAGTCAAGAAAATCAAGGGCAATGGTGATATACATGCGGATTAGACACCAAAAAAAACACTCAACAAATGGCTACAATTTAAGGAATGTGTTTAGTGACGGCGTCATATTCCTAATTGACGGAGAAAGGTCTGGTGGCAAGAAAAGCTGCTTCTAGGAGATTGTCAAGTGTTTTCGCTCGACGATTCCATTCTTGGGTGGTTGGTTTGGCCCTGTAACTCGAATCCTAGCCCTGTATATCCCATTTTAATTTTACACCATTAAGAACCTTACGCCTTTTTTACTCTCTGGTCGAGGTTCTCGGCATTGAAAAATCTTCGTAAACTAAATCACACGTGTATATGTTGATGTTTAAGAGATATACAGTCAAGAAAATTAAGGGCAATGGTGATATATATGCAGATTAGACACCAAAAAAACACTCAACAAATGGCCACAATTTAAGGAATGAGTTTAGTGACGGCATCAAATTCCTAATTGATGGAGAAATGTCTGATGGCAAGAAAAGCTGCTTCTAGGAGGTTGTCAAGTGTTTTCGCTCGACGATTCCATTCTTGGGAGGTTGGTTTGGCCCTTGTTCCTGTAACTTGAATCCTAGCCCGTTATATCCCATTTTAATTTTACACCATTGAGAACCTTACGCCTTTTTTACTCTCTGATCGAGGTTCTCGGCATTGAAAAATCTTCGTAAACTAAATCACACATGTATATATTAAAATTTAAGAGATATACAGTCAAGAAAATGAAGAGCAATGGTGATATATATGCGCATTAGACACCAAAAAAAAAACACTCAACAAAAGGCTACAATTTAAGGAATGTGTTTAGTGACGGCATCGGATTCCTAATTGATGGAGAAAGGTCTGGTGGCAAGAAAAGCTGCTTCTAGGAAGTTGTCAAGTGTTTTCGCTTGACGATTCCATTCTTGGGTGGTTGGCTTGGCCCTTGTTCCTGTAACTCGAATCGTAGCCCGGTATGTCCCATTTTAATTTTACACCATTGTGAACCTTACGCCTTTTTTACTCTCTGATCGAGGTTCTCGGCATTGAAAAATCTTCGTAAACTAAATCACACGTGTATATGTTGACTTTTAAAAGATATACAGTCAAGAAAATTAAGGGCAATGGTGATATATATGCGGATTAGACACAAAAAAAAACACTCAACAAATGACTACAATTTAAGGAGTGTGATTAGTGACGGCATAAGATTCTTAATTGATGGAGAAAGGTCTGGTGGCAAAAAAAGCTGCTTCTAGGAGGTTGTCAAGTGTTTTTGCTCGACGATTCCATTCTTGGGTGGTTGGTTTGGCCCTTGTTCCTGTAACTCGAATCCTAGCCCGGTATATCCCATTTTAATTTTACACCATTGTGAACCTTACGCCTTTTTTACTCTCTGGTCGAGGTGCTCGGCATTGAAAAACCTTCGTTAACAAAATCACCCGTGTATATGTTGACTTTTAAAAGATATACAGTCAAGAAAATCAAGGGCAATGGTGATATATATGCGGATTAGACACCAAAAAAATCACTCAACAAATGGCTACAATTTAAGGAATGTGTTTAGTGACGGCATCAGATTCCTAATTGATGGAGAAAGGTGTGGTTGCAAGAAAAGCCGCATCTAGGAGGTTGTCAAGTGTTTTCACTTGACGATTCCATTATTGGGTGGTTGGTTTGGCCCTTGTTCCTGTAACTCGAATCCTAGCCCGGTATATCCCATTTTAATTTTACACCATTGTGAACCCTACGCCTTTTTTTACTTTCTGATCGAGGTTCTCGGCATTGAAAAATCTTCGTAAACTAAATCACACGTGTATATGTTGACTTTTAAAAGATATACAGTCAAGAAAATCAAGGGCAATGGTGATATATATGCGGATTAGACACCAAAAAAAAACACTCAACAAATGGCTACAATTTAAGGAATGTGTTTAGTGACGGCATCAGATTCCTAATTGATGGAGAAAGGTCTGGTGGCAAGAAAAGCTGCTTCTAGAAGGTTGTCAAGTGTTTTCACTCGTCGATTCCATTCTTGGGTTGTTGGTTTGGCCCTCGTTCCTGTAAGTCGAATCCTAGCCCGGTATATCCCATTTTAATTTTACACCATTGTGAACCTTACGCCTTTTTTACTCTCTGATCGAGGTTCTCGGCATTGAAAAACCATCGTAAACTAAATCACACGTGTATATATTGACATTTAAGAGATATACAGTCAAGAAAATCAAGGGCAATGGTGATATATATGCGGATTAGACACCAAAAAAAAAACACTCAACAAATGGCTACAATTTAAGGAATGAGTTTAGTGACGGCATCAGATTCCTAATTGATGGAGAAAGGTCTGGTGGCAAGAAAACCTGCTTCTAGGAGATTGTCAAGTGTTTTCGCTCGACGATTCCATTCTTGAGTGGTTGGTTTGGCCCTTGTTCCTGTAACTCGAATCCTAGCCCGGTATATACCATTTTAATTTTACACCATTCAGAACATTATGCCTTTTTTACTCTCTGATCGAGGTTCTCGACATTGAAAAATCTTCGTAAAGTAAATCACACGTGTATATGTTGACATTTAAGAGATATACAGTCAAGAAAATCAAGGGCAATGGTGATATATATGCGGATTAGACACCAAAAAAACACTCAACAAATGGCTACAATTTAAGGAATGAGTTTAGTGACGGCATCAGATTCCTAATTGATGGAGAAAGGTCTGGTGGCAAGAAAAGCTGCTTCTAGGAGGTTGTCAAGTGTTTTCGCTCGACGATTCTATTCTTGCGTGGTTGGTTTTGGCCGTGTTCATGTAACTCGAATCCTAGCTCGGTATATCCCATTTTAATTTTACACCATTCAGAACCTTAAGCCTTTTTTACTCTCTAATCGAGGTTCTTGGCATTGAAAAATCTTCGTAAACTAAATCACACATGTATATGTTGATATATAAGAGATATACAGTCAAGAAAATCAAGGGCAATGGTGATATATATGCGGATTAGACACCAAAAAAAAAACACTTAACAAATGACCAAAATTTAAGGAATGTGTTTAGTGACGGCATCAGATTCCTAATTGATGGAGAAAGGTCTGGTGGCAAGAAAAGCTGCTTCCAGGAGGTTGTCAAGTGTTTTCGCTTGACGATTCCATTCTTGGGTTGTTGGTTTGGCCCTTGTTCCTGTAACTCGAATCCTAGCCCGGTATATCCCATTTTAATTTTACACCATTGTGAACCTTACGCCTTTTTTACTCTCTGATCGAGGTTCTCGGCATTGAAAAATCTTCGTAAACTAAATCACACGTGTATATGTTGACTTTTAAAAGATATATAGTCAAGAAAATCAAGGGCAATTGTGATATATATGCGGATTAGACACAAAAAAAAAACACTCAACAAATGACTACAATTTAAGGAATGTGAATAGTGACTGCATAAGATTCTTAATTGATGGAGAAAGGTCTGGTGGCAAGAAAAACTGCTTCTAGGAGGTTGTCAAGTGTTTTCGCTCGACGATTCCATTCTTGGGTGGTTGGTTTGGCCCTTGTTCCTGTAACTCGAATCCTAGCCCGGAATATTCCAATTTAATTTTACACCATTCAGAATCTTACGCCTTTTTTACTCTCTGATCGAGGTTCTCGGCATTGAAAAACCTTCGTAAACAAAATCACACGTGTATATGTTGACATTTAAGAGATATACAGTCAAGAAAATCAAGGGCAATGGTGATATATATGCGGATTAGACACAAAAAAAAACACTCAACAAATGGCTACAATTTAAGGAATGTGTTTAGTGATGGCATCAGATTCCTAATTGAAGGAGAAAGGTGTGGTGGCAAGAAAAGCTGCTTCTAGGAGGTTGTCAAGTGTTTTCGCTTGACGATTCCATTCTTGGGTGGTTGGTTTGGCCCTTGTTCCTGTAACTCGAATCCTAGCCCGGTATATCCCATTTTAATTTTACACCATTGTGAACCTTACGCCTTTTTTACTCTCTGATCGAGGTTCTCGGCATTGAAAAATCTTCGTAAACTAAATCACACGTGTATATGTTGAGTTTTAAAAGATATACAGTCAAGAAAATCAAGGGCATTGGTGATATATATGCGGATTAGACACAAAAAAAAAACACTTAACAAATGACAACAATTTAAGGAATGTGTTTAGTGACGGCATCAGATTCTTAATTGATGGAGAAAGGTCTGGTCGCAAGAAAAGCTGCTTCTAGGAGGTTGTCAAGTGTTTTCGCTCGACGAGTCCATTCTTGGGTGGTTGGTTTGGCGCTTGTTCCTGTAACTCGAATCCTAGCCCGGTATATCCCATTTTAATTTTACACCATTCAAAATCTTTGGCCTTTTTTACCTCTGATCGAGGTTCTCGGCATTGAAAAATCTTCGTAAACTAAATCACACGTGTATATGTTGACATTTAAGAGACATACAGTCAAGAAAATCAAGGGCAATGGTGATATATATGCGGATTAGACACCAAAAAAAAACACTCAACAAATGGTTACAATTTAAGGAATGTGTTTAGTGACGGCATCAGATTCCTAATTAATGGAGAAAGGTCTGGTGGCAAGAAAAGCTGCTTCTTGGAGGTTGTCAAGTGTTTTCGCTTGACGATTCCATTCTTGGGTGGTTGGTTTGGTCCTTGTTCCTGTAACTCGAATCCTAGCCTGGTATATCCCATTTTAATTTTACACCATTGTGTACCTTACGCCTTTTTTACTCTCTGATCGAGGTTCTCGGCATTAAAAAATCTTCGTAAACTAAATCACACGTGTATATGTTGACTTTTAAAAGATATACAGTCAAGAAAATCAAGGGCAATGGTGATATATATGCGGATTAGACACACAAAAAAACACTCAACAAATGACTACAATTTAAGGAATGTGATTAGTGACTGCATAAGATTCTTAATTGATGGAGAAAGGTCTGGTGGCAAGAAAAGCTGCTTCTAGGAGGTTGTCAAGTGTTTTCGCTCGACGATTCCATTCTTGGGTGGTTGGTTTGGCCCTTGTTCCTGTAACTCGAATCCTAGCCCGGTATATCCCATTTTAATTTTACACCATTCAGAATCTTAGGCCTTTTTTCCTCTCTGATCGAGGTTCTCGGCATTGAAAAATCTTCGTAAAGTAAATCACAGGTGTATATGTTGACATTTAAGAGACATACAATCAAGAAAATCAAGGGCAATGGTGATATATATGCGGATTAGACACAAAAAAAAAAACACTCAACAAATGGCTACAATTTAAGGAATGTGTTTAGTGACGGCATCAGATTCCTAATTGATGGAGAAAGATCTGGTGGCAAGAAAAGCTGCTTCTAGGAGGTTGTCAAGTGTTTTCGCTCGACGATTCCATTCTTGGGTCGTTGGTTTGGCCCTTGTTCCTGTAACTCGAATCCTAGCCCGGTATATCCCATTTTAATTTAACAACATTAAGAACCTTACGCCTTTTTTACTCTCTGATCGAGGTTCTCGGCATTGAAAAATCTTTGTAAACTAAATCACACGTGTATATGTTGATATTTATGAGATATACAGTCAAGAAAATCAAGGGCAATGGTGATATATATGCGGATTAGACACCAAAAAAACACTTAACAAATGACCACAATTTAAGGAATGTGTTTAGTGACGGCATCAGATTCCTAATTAATGGAGAAAGGTCTCGTGGCAAGAAAAGCTGCTTCAAGGAGGTTGTCAAGTGTTTTCGCTCGACGATTCCATTCTTGGGTGGTTGGTTTGGCCCTCGTTCCTGTAAGTCGAATCCTAGCCCGGTATATCCCATTTTAATTTTACACCATTGTGAACCTTACACCTTTTTTACTCTATGGTCGAGGTTCTCGGCATTGAAGAACCTTCGTAAACAAAATCACACGTGTATCTATTGACATTTAAAAGATATACAGTCTAGAAAATCAAGGGCAATGGTGATATATATGCGTATTAGACAACAAAAAAATCACTCAACAAATGGCTACAATTTAAGGAATGTGTTTAGTGACGGCATCAGATTCCTAATTGAAGGAGAAAGGTGTGGTGGCAAGAAAAGCTGCTTCTAGGAGGTTGGCAAGTGTTTTCGCTTGACGATTCCATTCTTGGGTGGTTGGTTTGGCCCTTGTTCCTGTAACTCGAATCGTAGCCCGGTATATCCCATTTTAATTTTACACCATTGTGAACCTTACGCCTTTTTTACTCTCTGATCGAGGTTCTCGGCATTGAAAAACCATCGTAAACTAAATCACACGTGTATATATTGACATTTAAGAGATATACAGTCAAGAAAATCAAGGGCAATGGTGATATATATGCGGATTAGACACCAAAAAAAAACACTCAACAAATGGCTACAATTTAAGGAATGTGTTTAGTGACGGCATCAGATTCTTAATTGATGGAGAAAGGTCTGGTGGCAAGAAAAGCTGCTTCTAGGTGGTTGTCAAGTGTTTTCGCTCGACGATTCCATTCTTGGGTGGTTGGTTTGGCCCTTGTTCCTGTAACTCGAATCCTAGCCCGGTATATCCCATTTTAATTTTACACCATTCAGAACCTTACGCCTTTTTTACTCTCTGATCGAGGTTCTCGGCATTGAAAAATCTTCGTAAACTAAATCACACGTGTATATGTTGACATTTAAGAGACATACAGTCAAGAAAATCAAGGGCAATGGTGATATATATGCGGATTAGACACCAAAAAAAACACTCAACAAATGGCTACAATTTAAGGAATGTGTTTAGTGACGGAATCAGATTCCTAATTAATGGAGAAAGGTCTGGTGGCAAGAAAAGCTGCTTCTAGGAGGTTGTCAAGTGTTTTCGCCTGACGATTCCATTCTTGGGTGGTTGGTTTGGCCCTTGTTCCTGTAACTCGAATCTTAGCCCGGTATATCCCATTTTAATTTTACACCATTCAGAATCTTACGCCTTTTTTACTCTCTGATTGAGGTTCTCGGCATTGAAAAATCTTCGTAAACTAAATCACACGTGTATATGTTGACATTTAAGAGACATACAGTTAAGAAAATCAAGGGCAATGGTGATATATATGCGGATTAGACACCAAACAAAACACTCAACAAATGGCTACAATTTAAGGAATGTGTTTAGTGACGGCATCAGATTCCTAATTGATGGAGAAAGATCTGGTGGCAAGAAAAGCTGATTCTAGGAGGTTGTCAAGTGTTTTAGCTCGACGATTCCATTCTTGGGTCGTTGGTTTGGCCCTTGTTCCTGTAACTCGAATCCTAGCCGGTATATCCCATTTTAATTTTACACCATTGAGAACCTTACGCCTTTTTTACTCTCTGATCGAGGTTCTCGGCATTGAAAAATCTTCGTAAACTAAATCACACGTGTATATGTTGATATTTATGAGATATACAGTCAAGAAAATCAAGGGCAATGGTGATATATATGCGGATCAGACACCAAAAAAAACACTTAACAAATGACCACAATTTAAGGAATGTGTTTAGTGACGGCATCAGATTCCTAATTGATGGAGAAAGGTCTGGTGGCAAGAAAAGCTGCTTCTAGGAGTTTGTCAAGTGTTTTCGCTCGACGATTCCATTCTTGGGTGGTTGGTTTGGCCCTCGTTCCTGTAAGTCGAATCCGAGCCCGGTATATCACTTTTTAATTTTACACTATTATGAACCTTACGCCTTTTTGACTCTATGGTCGAGGTTCTCGGCATTGAAAAACCTTCGTAAACAAAATCACACCTGTATCTATTGACATTTAAGAGATATACAGTCAAGAAAATCAAGGGCAATGGTGATATATATGAGTATTAGACACAAAAAAAAAACACTCAACAAATGGCTACAATTTAAGGAATGTGTTTAGTGACGACATCAGATTCCTAATTGATGGAGAAAGGTCTGTTGGCAAGAAAAGCTTCTTCTAGGAGGTTGTCAAGAGTATTCGCTCGACGATTCCATTCTTGGGTGGTTGGTTTGGCCCTTGTTCCTGTAACTCGAATCATAGCCCGGTATATCCCATTTTAATTTTACACCATTGAGAACCTTACGCCTTTTTTACTCTCTGATCGAGGTTCTCGGCATTGAAAAATCTTAGTAAACTAAATCACACGTGTATATGTTGATATTTAAAAGGTATACAGTCAAGAAAATCAAGGGCAATGGTGATATATATGCGGATTAGACACAAAAAAAAAACACTCAACAAATGGCTACAATTTAAGGAATGTGTTTAGTGACGGCATCAGATTACTAATTGATGGAGAAAGGTCTGGTGGTAAGAAAAGCTGATTTTAGGAGGTTGTCAAGTGTTTTCGCTCGACGATTCCATTCTTGGGTAGTTGGTTTGGCCCTTGTTCCTGTAACTCGAATCCTAGCCCGGTATATCCCATTTTAATTTTACACCATTGACAACCTTACGCCTTTTTTACTATCTGATCGAGGTTCTTGGCATTGAAAAATCTTCGAAAACTTAATGAAACGTGTATGTGTTGACATTTAAGAGATATACAGTCAAGCAAATCAAGGGAAATGGTGATATATATGCGGATTAGACACAAAAAAAAAAAAAAAAAAACTCAACAAATGGCTACAATTTAAGAAATGTGTTTAGTGACGGCTTCAGATTCCTAATTGATGGAGAAAGGTCTGGTGGCAAGAAAAGCTGCTTCTAGGTGGTTGTCAAGTGTTTTCGCTCGACGATTCCATTCTTGGGTGGTTGGTTTGGCCCTTGTTCCTGTAACTCGAATTCTAGCCCGGTATATCACATTTTAATTTTACACCATTGTGAACCTTACGCCTTTTTTACTCTCTTGTCGAGGTTCTCGGCATTGAAAAATCTTCGAAAACTAAATCACACATGTATATGTTGATATTTAAGAGATATACAGTCAAGAAAATCAAGGGAAATGGTGATATATATTTGGATTAGACACCAAAAAAAAAACACTCAACAAATGGCTGCAATTTAAGGAATGTGTTTAGTGACGGCATCAGATTCCTAATTGATGGAGAAAGGTCTGGTGGCAAGAAAAGCTGCTTCTAGGAGGTTGTCAAGTGTTTTCGCTCGACGATTCCATTCTTGGGTGGTTGGTTTGGCCCTTGTTCCTGTAAATCGAATCCTAGCCCTGTATATCCCATTTTAATTTTACACCATTGTGAACCTTACGCCTTTTTTACTCTCTGATCGAGGTTCTCGGCATTAAAAAATCTTCGTAAACTAAATCACACGTGTATATGTTGATATTTAAGAGATATACAGTCAAGAATATCAAGGGCAATGGTGATATATATGCGGATTAGACACCAAAAAAAAAACACTCAACAAATGGCTACAATTTAAGGAATGTGTTTAGTGACGGCATCAGATTCCTAATTGATGGAGAAAGGTCTGGTGGCAAGAAAAGCTGCTTCTAGGAGGTTGTCAAGTGTTTTAGCTCAACGATTCCATTCTTGGGTGGTTGGTTTGGCCCTTGTTCTTGTAACTCGAATCCTAGCCCGGTATATCCCATTTTAATTTTACACCATTGAGAACCTTACGCCTTTTTTACTCTCTGGTCGAGGTTCTCGGCATTGAAAAATCTTCGTAAACTAAATCACACATGTATATGTTGATATTTAAGAGATATACAGTCAAGAAAATCAAGTGAAATGGTGATATATATGCGGATTAGACACAAAAAAAAAAAAACTCAACAAATGGCTACAATTTAAGAAATGTGTTTAGTGACGGCTTCAGATTCCTAATTGATGGAGAAAGGTCTGGTGGCAAGAAAAGCTGCTTCTAGGAGGTTGTCAAGTGTTTTAGCTCAACGATTCCATTCTTGGGTGGTTGGTTTGGCCCTTGTTCCTGTAACTCGAATCCTAGCCCGGTATATCCCATTTTAATTTTACACCATTGTGAGCCTTACGCCTTTTTTACTCTCTGGTCGAGGTTCTCGGCATTGAAAATTCTTCGTAAACTAAATCACACATGTATATGTTGATATTTAAGAGATATACAGTCTAGAAAATCAAGGGAAATGGGGATATATATTTGGATTAGACACCAAAAAAAAAAACACTCAACAAATGGCTGCAATTTAAGGAATGTGTTTAGTGACGGCATCAGATTCCTAATTGATGGAGAAAGGTCTGGTGGCAAGAAAAACTACTTCTAGGAGGTTGTCAAGTGTTTTCGCTCGACGATTCCATTCTTGGGTGGTTGGTTTGGCCCTTGTTCCTGTAAATCGAATCCTAGCCCGGTATATCCCATTTTAATTTTACACCATTGTGAACCTTACGCCTTTTTTACTCTCTGATCGAGGTTCTCGGCATTAAAAAATCTTCGTAAACTAAATTACACGTATATATGTTGATATTTAAGAGATATACAGTCAAGAATATCAAGGGCAATGGTGATATATATGCGGATTAGACACCAAAAAAAAAAACACTCAACAAATGGCTACAATTTAAGGAATGTGTTTAGTGACGGCATGAGATTCCTAATTGATGGAGAAAGGTCTGGTGGCAAGAAAAGCTGCTTCTAGGAGGTTGTCAAGTGTTTTAGCTCAACGATTCCATTCTTCGGTGGTTGGTTTGGCCCTTGTTCCTGTAACTCGAATCCTAGCCCGGTATATCCCATTTTAATTTTACACCATTGAGAACCTTACGCCTTTTTTACTCTCTGATCGAGGTTCTCGACATTGAAAAATCTTCGTAAACTAAATCACACGTGTATGTGTTGACATTTAAGAGATATACAGTCAAAAAATCAAGGGCAATGGTGATATATATGCGGACTAGACACCAAAAAAAAAACACTCAACAAATGGCTACAATTTAAGGAATGTGTTTAGTGACGGCATCTGATTCCTAATTGATGGAGAAAGGTCTGTTGGCAAGAAAAGCTGCTTCTAGGAGGTTGTCAAGAGTTTTCGCTCGACGATTCCATTCTTGGGTGGTTGGTTTGGCCCTTGTTCCTGTAACTCGAATCCTTGCCCGGTATATCCCATTTTAATTTTACACCATTGTGAACCTTACGCCTTTTTTACTCTCTGATCGAGGTTCTCGGCATTGAAAAATCTTCGTAAACTAAATCACACATGTATATGTTGATATTTAAGAGATATACAGTCAAGAAAATCAAGGGCAATGGTGATATATATGCGGATTAGACACCAAAAAAAACACTCAACAAATGGCTGCAATTTAAGGAATGTGTTTAGTGACGGCATCAGATTCCTAATTCATGGAGAAAGGTCTGGTGGCAAGAAAAGCTACTTCTAGGAGGTTGTCAAGTGTTTTCGCTCGACGATTCCATTATTGGGTGGTTGGTTTAGCACTTGTTCCAGTAAATCGAATCCTAGCCCGGTATATCCCATTTTAATATTACACCATTGTGAACCTTACGTCTTTTTTACTCTCTGATCGAGGTTCTCGGCATTAAAAAATCTTTGTAAACTAAATCAAACGTGTATCTGTTGATATTTAAGAGATATCCAGTCAAGAAGATCAAGGGCAATGGTGATATATATGCGGATTAGACACCAAAAAAAAAAACACTCAACAAATGGCTACAATTTAAGCAATGTGTTTAGTGAAGGCATCAGATTCCTAATTGATGGAGAAAGGTCTGGTGGCAAGAAAAGCTGCTTCTAGGAGGTTGTCAAGTGTTTTCGCTCGACGATTTCATTCTTGGGTGGTTGGTTTGGCCCTTGTTCCTCTAACTCGAATCCTAGTCCGGTATATCCCATTTTAATTTTACACCATTGAGAACCTTACGCCTTTTTTACTCTCTGATCGAGGTTCTCGGCATTGAAAAACCTTGGTAAACTAAATCACACGTGTATATGTTGACATTTAAGAGATATACAGTCAAGAAAATCAAGGGCAATGGTGATATATATGCGGATTAGACAACAAAAAAAAACACTCAACAAATGGCTACAATTTAAGGAATGTGTTTAGTGACGGCATCAGATTCCTAATTGATGGAGAAAGGTCTGGTGGCAAGAAAAGCTGCTTCTAGGAGGTTGTCAAGTGTTTTCGCTCGACGATTCCATTCTTGGGTGGTTGGTTTGGCCCTTGTTCCTGTAACTCGAATCCTAGCCCGGTATATCCCATTTTAATTTTACACCATTGAGAACCTTACGCCTTTTTTACTCTCTGATCGAGGTTCTTGGCATTGAAAAATCTTCGAAAACTTTATCACACGTGTATATGTTGACATTTAAGAGATATACAGTCAAGCAAATCAAGGGCAATGCTGATATATATGCGGATTAGGCACAAAAAAAAACACTCAACAAATGGCTACAATTTAAGAAATGTGTTTAGTGACGGCTTCAGATTCCTAATTGATAGAGAAAGGTCTGGTGGCAAGAAAAGCTGCTTCTAGGTGGTTGTCAAGTGTTTTCGCTCGACGATTCCATTCTTGAGTGGTTGGTTTGGCCCTTGTTCCTGTAACTCGAATCCTAGCCCGGTATATCCCATTTTAATTTTACACCATTGTGAACCTTACGCCGTTTTTACTCTCTGGTCGAGGTTCTCGGCATTGAAAAATCTTCGTAAACTAAATCACACATGTATATGTTGGTATTTAAGAGATATACAGTCAAGAAAATCAAGGGCAATGGAGATATATATGCGGATTAGACACCAAAAAAAAAACACTCAACAAATGGCTGCAATTTAATGAATGTGTTTAGTGACGGCATCAGATTCCTAATTGATGGAGAAAGGTCTGGTGGCAAGAAAAGCTGCTTCTAGGAGGTTGTCAAGTGTTTTCGCTCGACGATTCCATACTTGGGTGGTTGGTTTGGCCCTTGTTCCTGTAAATCGAATCCTAGCCCGGTATATCCCATTTTAATTTTACACCATTGTGAACCTTACGCCTCTTTTACTCTCTGATCGAGGTTCTCGGCATTAAAAACTCTTCTTAAACTAAATCACACGTGTATATGTTGATATTTAAGAGATATACAGTCAAGAAAATCAAGGGCAATGGTGATATATATGCGGATTAGACACCCAAAAAAAAACACTCAACAAATGGCTACAATTTAAGGATTGTGTTTAGTGACGGCATCTGATTCCTAATTGATGGAGAAAGGTCCTGTGGCAAGAAAAGCTGCTTCTAGGAGGTTGTCAAGTGTTTTCGCTCGACGATTCCATTCTTGGGTGGTTGGTTTGGCCCTTGTTCCTGTAACTCGAATCCTAGCCCGGTATATCCCATTTTAATTTTACACCATTGAGAACCTTACGCCTTTTTTACTCTCTGATCGAGGTTCTCGACATTGAAAAATCTTCGTAAACTAAATCACACGTGTATATGTTGATATTTAAGAGATATACAGTCAAGAAAATCAAGGAAAATGGTGATATATATTCGGATTAGACACAAAAAAAAAACACTCAACAAATTGCTACAATTTAAGGAATGTGTTTAGTGACGGTATCTGATTCCAAATTGATGGAGATAGGTCTGGTGGCAAGAAAAGCTGCTTCTAGGAGGTTGTCAAGTGTTTTCGCTCGACGATTCCATTCTTGGGTGGTTGGTTTGGCCCTTGATCCTGTAAATCGAATCCTAGCCCGGTATATCCCATTTTAATTTTACACCATTGTGAACCTTACGCCTTTTTTACTCTCTGATCGAGGTTCTCGGCATTAAAAAATCTTCGTAAACTAAATCACACGTGTATATGTTGATATTTAAGAGATATACAGTCAAGAATATCAAGGGCAATGGTGATATATATGCGGATTAGACACCAAAAAAAAAACACTCAACAAATGGCTACAATTTAAGGAATGTGTTTAGTGACGGCATCAGATTCCTAATTGATGGAGAAAGGTCTGGTGGCAAGAAAAGCTGCTTCTTGGAGGTTGTCAAGTGTTTTAGCTCAACAATTCCATTCTTGGGTGGTTGGTTTGGCCCTTGTTCCTGTAACTCGAATCCTAGCCCGGTATATCCCATTTTAATTTTACACCATTGAGAACCTTACGCCTTTTTTACTCTCTGATCGAGGTTCTCAGCATTGAAAAATCTTCGTAAACTAAATCACACGTGTATATGTTGATATTTAAAAGATATACTGTTAAGAAAATCAAGGGCAATGGTGAGATATATGCGGATTAGACGCAAAAAAAACACTCAACACATGGCTACAATTTAAGGAATGTGTTTAGTGACGGCATCAGATTACTAATTGATGGAGAAAGGTCTGGTGGCAAGAAAAGCTGCTTCTAGGAGGTTGTCAAGTGTTTTCGCTCGACGATTCCATACTTGGGTGGTTGGTTTGGCCCTTGTTCCTGTAAATCGAATCCTAGCCCGGTATATCCCATTTTAATTTTACACCATTGTGAACCTTACGCCTTTTTTACTCTCTGATCGAGGTTCTCGGCATTAAAAAATCTTCTTAAACTAAATCACACGTGTGTATGTTGATATTTAAGAGATATACAGTCAAGAAAATCAAGGGCAATGGTGATATATATGCGGATTAGACACCCAAAAAAAACACTTAACAAATGGCTACAATTTAAGGATTGTGTTTAGTGACGGCATCTGATTCTTAATTGATGGAGAAAGGTCCTGTGGCAAGAAAAGCTGCTTCTAGGAGGTTGTCAAGTGTTTTCGCTCGACGATCCCATTCTTGGGTGGTTGGTTTTGCCCTTGTTCCTGTAACTCGAATCCTAGCCCGGTATATCCCATTTTAATTTTACACCATTGAGAACCTTACGCCTTTTTTACTCTCTGATCGAGGTTCTTGGCATTGAAAAACCTTGGTAAATTAAATCACACGTGTATATGTTGACATTTAAGAGATATACAGTCAAGAAAATCAAGGGAAATGGTGATATATATGCGGATTAGACAACAAAAAAAAACACTCAACAAATGGCTACAATTTAAGGAATGTGTTTAGTGACGGCATCAGATTCCTAATTGATGGAGAAAGGTCTGGTGGCAAGAAAAGCTGCTTCTAGGAGGTTGTCAAGTGTTTTCGCTCGACGATTCCATTCTTGGGTGGTTGGTTTGGCCCTTGTTCCTGTAAATCGAATCCTAGCCCGGTATATCCCATTTTAATTTTACACCATTGTGAACCTTACGCCTTTTTTACTCTCTGATCGAGGTTCTCGGCATTAAAAAATATTCGTATACTAAATCACACGTGTATATGTTGATATTTAAGATATATACAGTCAAGAATATCAAGGGCAATGGTGATATATATGCGGATTAGACACCAAAAAAAAACTCAACAAATGGCTACAATTTAAGGAATGTGTTTAGTGACGGCATCAGATTCCTAATTGATAGAGAAAGGTCTGGTGGCAAGAAAAGCTGCTTCTAGGAGGTTGTCAAGTGTTTTAGCTCAACGATTCCATTCTTGGGTGGTTGGTTTGGCCCTTGTTCCTGTAACTCGAATCCTAGCCCGGTATATCCCATTTTAATTTTACACCATTGAGAACCTTACGCCTTTTTTACTCTCTGATCGAGGTTCTCGGCATTGAAAAATCTTCGTAAACTAAATCACACGTGTATATGTTGATATTTAAAATATATACAGTTAAGAAAATCAAGGGCAATGGTGAGATATATGCGGATTAGACGCAAAAAAAAAAACACTCAACAAATGGCTACAATTTAAGGAATGTGTTTAGTGACGGCATCAGATTACTAATTGATGGAGAAAGGTCTGGTGGCAAGAAAAGCTGCTTCTAGGAGGTTGTCAAGTGTTTTCGCTTGACGATTCCATTATTGGGTGGTTGGTTTGGCCCTTGTTCCTGTAAATCGAATCCTAGCCCGGTATATCCCATTTTAATTTTACACCATTGTGAACCTTACGCCTTTTTTACTCTCTGATCGAGGTTCTCGGCATTAAAAAATCTTCGTAAACTAAATCACACGTGTATATGTTGATATTTAAGAGATATACAGTCAAGAATATCAAGGGCAATGGTGATATATATGCGGATTAGACACCAAAAAAAAAAAACACTCAACAAATGGCTACAATTTAAGGAATGTGTTTAGTGACGACATCAGATTCCTAATTGATGGAGAAAGGTCTGGTGGCAAGAAAAGCTGCTTCTAGGAGGTTGTCAAGTGTTTTAGCTCAACGACTCCATTCTTGGGTGGTTGGTTTGGCCCTTGTTCCTGTAACTCGAATCCTAGCCCGGTATATCCCATTTTAATTTTACACCATTGAGAACCTTACGCCTTTTTTACTCTCTGATCGAGGTTCTCGGCATTGAAAAATCTTCGTAAACTAAATCACACGTGTATATGTTGATATTTAAAATATATACAGTTAAGAAAATCAAGGGCAATGGTGAGATATATGCGGATTAGACGCAAAAAAAAACACTCAACAAATGGCTACAATTTAAGGAATGTGTTTAGTGACGGCATCAGATTACTAATTGATGGAGAAAGGTCTGGTGGCAAGAAAAGCTGCTTCTAGGAGGTTGTCAAGTGTTTTCGCTCGACGATTGCATACTTGGGTGGTTGGTTTGGCCCTTGTTCCTGTAAATCGAATCCTAGCCCGGTATATCCCATTTTAATTTTACACCATTGTGAACCTTACGCCTTTTTTACTCTCTGATCGAGGTTCTCGGCATTAAAAAATCTTCTTAAACTAAATCACACGTGTATATGTTGATATTTAAGAGATATACAGTCAGGAAAATCAAGGGAAATGGTGATATATATGCGGATTAGACAACAAAAAAAACACTCAACAAATGGCTACAATTTAAGGAATGTGTTTAGTGACGGCATCAGATTCCTAATTGATGGAGAAAGGTCTGGTGGCAAGAAAAGCTGCTTCTAGGAGGTTGTCAAGTGTTTTCGCTCGACGATTCCATTCTTGGGTGGTTGGTTTGGCCCTTGTTCCTGTAACTCGAATCCTAGCCCAGTATATCCCATTTTAATTTTACACCGTTGAAAACCTTACGCCTTTTTTACTCTCTGATCGAGGTTCTTGGCATTGAAAAATCTTCGTAAACTAAATCACACGTGTATATGTTGACATTTAAGAGATATACAGTCAAGAAAATCAAGGGCAATGGTGATATATATGCGGATTAGACACAAAAAAAAAAAACACTCAACAAATGGCTACAATTTATGGAATGTGTTTAGTGACGACATCAGATTCCTAATTGATGGAGAAATGTCTGTTGGCAAGAAAAGCTGCTTCTAGGAGGTTGTCAAGAGTATTTGCTCGACGATTCCATTCTTGGGTGGTTGGTTTGGCCCTTGTTCCTGTAACTCGAATCCTAGCCCGGTATATCCCATTTTAATTTTACACCATTGAGAACCTTACGCCTTTTTTACTCTCTGATCGAGGTTCTCGGCATTGAAAAATCTTCGTAAACTAAATCACACGTGTATATGTTGGTATTTAAGAGATATACAGTCAAGAAAATCAAGGGCAATGGTGATATATATGCGGATTAGACACCAAAAAAAACACTCAACAAATGGCTGCAATTTAAGGAATGTGTTTAGTGACGGCATCAGATTCCTAATTTATGGAGAAAGGTCTGGTGGCAAGAAAAGCTGCTTCTAGGAGGTTGTCAAGTGTTTTCGCTCGACGATTCCATTCTTGGGTGGTTGGTTTGGCCCTTGTTCCTGTAAATCGAATCCTAGCCCGGTATATCCCATTTTAATTTTACACCATTGTGAACCTTACGCCTTTTTTACTCTCTGATCGAGGTTCTCGGCATTAAAAAATCTTCGTAAACTAAATCACACGTGTATATGTTGACATTTAAGAGATATACAGTCAAGAAAATCAAGGGCAATGGTGATATATATGCGGATTAGACACAAAAAAAACACTCAACAAATGGCTACAATTTAAGGAATGTGTTTAGTGACGACATCAGATTCCTAATTGATGGAGAAATGTCTGTTGGCAAGAAAAGCTGCTTCTAGGAGGTTGTCAAGAGTATTTGCTCGACGATTCCATTTTTGGGTGGTTGGTTTGGCCCTTGTTCCTGTAACTCGAATCCTAGCCCGGTATATCCCATTTTAATTTTACACCATTGAGAACCTTACGCCTTTTTTACTCTCTGATCGAGGTTCTCAGCATTGAAAAATCTTCGTAAACTAAATCACACGTGTATATGTTGGTATTTAAGAGATATACAGTCAAGAAAATCATGGGCAATGGTGATATATATGCGGATTAGACACCAAAAAAAAACACTCAACAAATGGCTGCAATTTAAGGAATGTGTTTAGTGACGGCATCAGATTCCTAATTTATGGAGAAAGGTCTGGTGGCAAGAAAAGCTGCTTCTAGGAGGTTGTCAAGTGTTTTCGCTCGACGATTCCATTCTTGGGTGGTTGGTTTGGCCCTTGTTCCTGTAAATCGAATCCCAGCCCGGTATATCCCATTTTAATTTTACACCATTGTGAACCTTACGCCTTTTTTACTCTCTGATCGAGGTTCTCGGCATTAAAAAATCTTCGTAAACTAAATCACACGTGTATATGTTGATATTTAAGAGATATACAGTCAAGAAAATCAAGGGCAATGGTGATATATATGCGGATTAGACACCCAAAAAAAACACTCAACAAATGGCTACAATTAAAGGAATGTGTTTAGTGACGGCATCTGATTCCTAATTGATGGAGAAAGGTCCTGTGGCAAGAAAAGCAGCTTCTAGGAGGTTGTCAAGTGTTTTCGCACGACGATTCCATTCTTGGGTGGTTGGTTTGGCCCTTGTTCCTGTAACTCGAATCCTAGCCCGGTATATCCCATTTTAATTTTACACCATTGAGAAACTTACACCTTTTTTACTCTCTGATCGAGGTTCTCGACATTGAAAAATCTTCGTAAACTAAATCACACGTGTATATGTTGATATTTAAGAGATATACAGTCAAGAAAATCAAGGGCAATGGTGATATATATGCGGATTAGACACCCAAAAAAAACACTCAACAAATGGCTGCAATTTAAGGAATGTGTTTAGTGACGGCATCAGATTCCTAATTGATGGAGAAAGGTCTGGTGGCAAGAAAAGCAGCTTCTAGGAGGTTGTCAAGTGTTTTCGCTCGACGATTCCATTCTTGGGTGGTTGGTTTGGCCCTTGTTCCTGTAACTCGAATCCTAGCCCGGTATATCCCATTTTAATTTTACACCATTGAGAAACTTACACCTTTTTTACTCTCTGATCGAGGTTCTCGACATTGAAAAATCTTCGTAAACTAAATCACACGTGTATATGTTGATATTTAAGAGATATACAGTCAAGAAAATCAAGGGAAATGGTGATATATATTCGGATTAGACACAAAAAAAAACACTCAACAAATGGCTGCAATTTAAGGAATGTGTTTAGTGACGGCATCAGATTCCTAATTGATGGAGAAAGGTCTGGTGGCAAGAAAAGCAGCTTCTAGGAGGTTGTCAAGTGTTTTCGCTCGACGATTCCATTCTTGGGTGGTTGGTTTGGCCCTTGTTCCTGTAACTCAAATCCTAGCCCGGTATATCCCATTTTAATTTTACACCGTTGAGAACCTTACGCCTTTTTTACTCTCTGATCGAGGTTCTTGGCATTGAAAAATCTTCGTAAACTAAATCACACGTGTATATGTTGACATTTAAGAGATATACAGTCAAGAAAATCAAGGGCAATGGTGATATATATGCGGATTAGACACAAAAAAAAAACACTCAACAAATGGATACAATTTATGGAATGTGTTTAGTGACGACATCAGATTCCTAATTGATGGAGAAATGTCTGTTGGCAAGAAAAGTTGCTTCTAGGAGGTTGTCAAGAGTATTTGCTCGACGATTCCATTCTTGGGTGGTTGGTTTGGCCCTTGTTCCTGTAACTCGAATCCTAGCCCGGTATATCCCATTTTAATTTTACACCATTGTGAACCTTACACCTTTTTTACTCTCTGATCGAGGTTCTCGGCATTAAAAAAACTTCTTAAACTAAATCACACGTGTATATGTTGATATTTAAGAGATATACAGTCAAGAAAATCAAGGGCAATGGTGATATATATGCGGATTAGACACCAAAAAAAAACACTCAACAAATGGCTACAATTTAAGGATTGTGTTTAGTGACGGCATCTGATTCCTAATTGATGGAGAAAGGTCCTGTGGCAAGAAAAGCTGCTTCTAGGAGGTTGTCAACTGTTTTCGCTCGACGATCCCATTCTTGGGTGATTGGTTTTGCCCCTGTTCCTGTAACTCGAATCCTAGCCCGGTATATCCCATTTTAATTTTACACCATTGAGAACCTTACGCCTTTTTTGCTCTCTGATCGAGGTTCTTGGCATTGAAAAACCTTGGTAAACTAAATCACACGTGTATATGTTGACATTTAAGAGATATACAGTCAAGAAAATCAAGGGAAATGGTGATATATATGCGGATTAGACAACAAAAAAAACACTCAACAAATGGCTACAATTTAAGGAATGTGTTTAGTGACGGCATCAGATTCCTAATTGATGGAGAAAGGTCTGGTGGCAAGAAAAGCTGCTTCTAGGAGGTTGTCAAGTGTTTTCGCTCGACGATTCCATTCTTGGGTGGTTGGTTTGGCCCTTGTTCCTGTAACTCGAATCCTAGCCCGGTATATCCCATTTTAATTTTACACCATTGAGAACCTTACGCCTTTTTTACTCTCTGATCGAGGTTCTTGGCATTGAAAAATCTTCGTAAACTAAATCACACGTGTATATGTTGACATTTAAGAGATATACAGTCAAGAAAATCAAGGGCAATGGTGATATATATGCGGATTAGACACAAAAAAAACACTCAACAAATGGCTACAATTTAAGGAATGTGTTTAGTGACGGCATCAGATTCCTAATTGATGGAGAAAGGTCTGGTGGCAAGAAAAGCTGCTTCTAGGAGGTTGTCAAGTGTTTTCGCTCGACGATTCCATTCTTGGGAGGTTGGTTTGGCCCTTGTTCCTGTAACTCGAATCCTAGTCTGGTATATCCCATTTTAATTTTACACCATTGAGAACCTTACGCCTTTTTTACTCTCTGATTGAGGTTCTCGGCATTGAAAAATCTTCGTAAACTAAATCACACGTGTATATGTTGACATTTAATAGATATACAGTCAAGAAAATCAAGGGCAATGGTGATATATATGCGGATTAGACACCAAAAAAAACACTCAACAAATGGCTACAATTTAAGGAATGTGTTTAGTGATGGCATCAGATTCCTAATTGATGGAGAAAAGTCTGGTGGAAAGAAAAGCTGCTTCTAGGAGGTTGTCAAGTGTTTTCGCTCGACGATTCCATTCTTGGGTGGTTGGTTTGGCCCTTGTTCCTGTAAATCGAATCCTAGCCCGGTATATCCCATTTTAATTTTACACCATTGTGAACCTTACGCCTTTTTTACTCTCTGATCGAGGTTCTCGGCATTAAAAAATCTTCGTAAACTAAATCACACGTGTATATGTTGATATTTAAGAGATATACAGTCAAGAAAATCAAGGGCAATGGTGATATATATGCGGATTAGACACCAAAAAAAAACACTCAAGAAGTGGCTACAATTTAAGGAATGTCTTTAGTGACGACATCAGATTCCTAATTGATGGAGAAAGGTCTGTTGGCAAGAAAAGCTGCGTCTAGGAGGTTGTCAATAGTATTTGCTCGACGATTCCATTCTTGGGTGGTTGGTTTGGCCCTTGTTCCTGTATCTCGAATCCTAGCCCGGTATATCCCATTTTAATTTTCACCATTGAGAACCTTACGCCTTTTTTACTCTCTGATAGATGTTCTCGGCATTGAAAAATCTTCGTAAACTAAATCACACGTGTATATGTTGACATTTAAGAGATATACAGTCAAGAAAATCAAGGGCAATGGTGATATATATGCGGATTAGACACCAAAAAAAAAACACTCAACAAATGGCTACAATTTATGGAATGTGTTTAGTGACGGCATCAGATTCCTAATTGATGGAGAAAGGTCTGTTGGTAAGAAACGCTGCTTCTAGGAGGTTGTCAAGAGTTTTCGCTCGACGATTCCATTCTTGGGTGGTTGGTTTGGCCCTTGTTCCTGTAACTCGAATCCTAGCCCGGTATATCCCATTTTAATTTACACCATTGAGAACCTGACGCCTTTTTTACTCTCTGATCGAGGTTCTCGGCATTGAAAAATCTTCGTAAACTAAATCACACGTCTATATGTTGACATTTAAGAGATATACAGTCAAGAAAATCAAGGGCTATGGTGATATATATGCGGATTAGACACAAAAAAAAAAAACACTCACCAAATGGCTACAATTTAAGGAATGTGTTTAGTGACGGCATCAGATTCCTAATTGATGGAGAAAGGTCTGGTGGAAAGAAACGCTGCTTCTAGGAGGTTCTCAAGTGTTTTCGTTCGACGATTCCATTCTTGGGTGGTTGGTTTGGCCCTTGTTCCTGTATCTCGAATCCTAGCCCGGTATATCCCATTTTAATTTTCACCATTGAGAACCTTACGCCTTTTTTACTCTCTGATAGATGTTCTCGGCATTGAAAAATCTTCGTAAACTAAATCACACGTGTATATGTTGACATTTAAGAGATATACAGTCAAGAAAATCAAGTACAATGGTGATATATATGCGGATTAGACACCAAAAAAAA
The DNA here is from genome assembly GCA_030545235.1 of Helianthus tuberosus. Taxonomy (NCBI): domain Eukaryota; kingdom Viridiplantae; phylum Streptophyta; class Magnoliopsida; order Asterales; family Asteraceae; genus Helianthus; species Helianthus tuberosus. The sequence goes on from CM060449.1 coordinate 188,788,102, forward strand.
AACACTCAACAAATGGCTACAATTTATGGAATGTGTTTAGTGACGGCATCAGATTCCTAATTGATGGAGAAAGGTCTGTTGGTAAGAAACGCTGCTTCTAGGAGGTTGTCAAGAGTTTTCGCTCGACGATTCCATTCTTGGGTGGTTGGTTTGGCCCTTGTTCCTGTAACTCGAATCTTAGCCCGGTATATCCCATTTTAATTTTACACCATTGAGAACCTTACGCCTTTTTTACTCTCTGATCGAGGTTCTCGGCATTGAAAAATCTTCGTAAACTAAATCACACGTGTATATGTTGACATTTAAGAGATATACAGTCGAGAAAATCAAGAGCAATGGTGATATATATTCGGATTAGACACAAAAAAAAACACTCAACAAATGGCTACAATTTAAGGAATGTGTTTAGTGACGGCTTCAGATTCCTAAATGATGGAGAAAGGTCTAGTGGTATGAAAAGCTGCTTCTAGGAGGTTCTCAAGTGTTTTCGTTCGACGATTCCATTCTTGGGTGGTTGGTTTGGCCCTTGTTCCTGTAACTCGAATCCTAGCCCGGTATATCTCATTTTAATTTTACACCATTGAGAACCTTACGCCTTTTTTACTCTCTGATAGATGTTCTCGGAATTGAAAAATATTCGTAAACTAAATCACACGTGTATATGTTGACATTTAAGAGATATACAGTCAAGAAAATCAAGGGCAATTGTGATATGTATGCGGATTAGACACCAAAAAAAATACTCAACAAATGGCTACAATTTAAGGAATGTGTTTAGTGACGGCATCAGATTCCTAATTGACGGAGAAAGGTCTGGTGGCAAGAAAAGCTCCCTCTAGGAGGTTGTCAAGTGTTTTCGCTCGACGATTCCATTCTTGGGTGGTTGGTTTGGGCCTTGTTCCTGTAACTCGAATCCTAGCCCGGTATATCCCATTTTAAGTTTACACCATTGTGAACCTTACGCCTTTTTTACTCTCTGATCGAGGTTCTCAGCATTGAAAAATCTTCGTAAATTAAATCACACGTGTATATGTTGATATTTAAGAGATATACAGTCAATAAAATCAAGGGCAATGGTGATATATATGCGGATTAGACACCAAAAAAAACACTCAACAAATGGCTACAATTTAAGGAATGTGTTTAGTGACGGCATGAGATTCCTAATTGATGGAGAAAGGTCTGGTAGCAAGAAAAGCTGCTTCTAGGAGGTTGTCAAGTGTTTTCGCTCGACGATTCCATTCTTGGGTGGTTGGTTTGGCTCTTGTTTCTGTAATTCGAATCCTAGCCCGGTATATCCCATTTTAATTTTACACCATTGAGAACCTTACGCCCTTTTTACTCTCTGATCGAGGTTCTCGGCATTGAAAAATCTTCGTAAACTAAATCACACGTGTATATGTTGATATTTAAGAGATATACAGTCAAGAAAATCAAGGGCAATGGTGATATATATGCGGATTAGACACCAAAAAAAACACTCAACAAATGGCTACAATTTAAGGAATGTGTTTAGTGGTGGCATCAGATTCCTAATTGATGGAGAAAAGTCTGGTGGCAAGAAAAGCTGCTTCTAGGAGGTTGTCAAGTGTTTTCGCTCGACGATTCCATTCTGGGGTGGTTGGTTTGGCCCTTGTTCCTGTAACTCGAATCCTAGCCCGATATATCCCATTTTAATTTTACACCATTGTGAACCTTACGCCTTTTTTACTCTCTGATCGAGGTTCTCGGCATTGAAAAATCTTCATAAATTAAATCACACTTGTATATGTTGATATTTATGAGATATATAGTCAAGAAAATCAAAGGAAATGGTGATATATATGCGGATTAGGCACCAGAAAAAAAACTCTCAACAAATGGCTACAATTTAAGGAATGAGTTTAGTGACGGCATCATATTCCTAATTGATGGAGAAAGGTCTAGTGGTATGAAAAGCTGCTTCTAGAAGGTTGTCAAGTGTTTTCGCTCGACGATTCCATTCTTGGGTGGTTGGTTTGGCCCTTGTTCCTGTAACTCGAATCCTAGTCTGGTATATCCCATTTTTAATTTTACACCTTTGAGAACCTTACGCCTTTTTTACTCTCTGATTGAGGTTCTCGGCATTGAAAAATCTTCGTAAACTAAATCACACGTGTATACGTTGACATTTAAGAGATATACAGTCAAGAAAATCAAGGGCAATGGTGATATATATGCGGATTAGACACCAAAAAAAAACTCAACAAATGGCTACAATTTAAGGAATGTGTTTAGTGATGGCATCAGATTCCTAATTGATGGAGAAAGGTCTGGTGGAAAGAAAAGCTGCTTCTAGGAGGTTGTCAAGTGTTTTCGCTCGACGATTCCATTCTTGGGTGGTTGGTTTGGCCCTTGTTAGTGTAATTCGAATCCAAGCCCGGTATATTAAATTTTAATTTTACACCATTGAGAACCTTAGGCCTTTTTTACTCTCTGATCGAGGTTCTCGGCATTGAAAAATCTTCGTAAACTTAATCACACGTGTATATGTTGATATTTAAGAGATATACAGTCAAGAAAATCAAGGGCAATGGTGATATATATGCGGATTAGACACAAAAAAAAACTCAACAAATGGCTACAATTTAAGGAATGTGTTTAGTGACGGCATCAGATTCCTAATTGATGGAGAAAGGTCTGGTGGCAAGAAAAGCTGCTTCTAGGAGGTTGTCAAGTGTTTTCGCTCGACGATTCCATTCTTGGGAGGTTGGTTTGGCCCTTGTTCCTGTAACTCGAATCCTAGTCTGGTATATCCCATTTTAATTTTACACCATTGAGAACCTTACGCCTTTTTTACTCTCTGATTGAGGTTCTCGGCATTGAAAAATCTTCGTAAACTAAATCACACGTGTATATGTTGACATTTAATAGATATACAGTCAAGAAAATCAAGGGCAATGGTGATATATATGCGGATTAGACACCAAAAAAAACACTCAACAAATGGCTACAATTTAAGGAATGTGTTTAGTGATGGCATCAGATTCCTAATTGATGGAGAAAAGTCTGGTGGAAAGAAAAGCTGCTTCTAGGAGGTTGTCAAGTGTTTTCGCTCGACGATTCCATTCTTGGGTGGTTGGTTTGGCCCTTGTTCGTGTAATTCGAATCCAAGCCCGGTATATTAAATTTTAATTTTACACCATTGAGAACCTTACGCCTTTTTTACTCTCTGATCGAGGTTCTCGGCATTGAAAAATCTTCGTAAACTTAATCACACGTGTATATGTTGATATTTAAGAGATATACAGTCAAGAAAATCAAGGGCAATGGTGATATATATGCGGATTAGACACCAAAAAAAAAAACTCAACACATGGATACAATTTAAGGAATGTGTTTAGTGACGGCATCAGATTCCTAATTGATGGAGAAAGGTCTGGTGGCAAGAAAAGCTGCTTCTAGGATGTTGTCAAGTGTTTTAGCTCGACGATTCCATTCTTGGGTGGTTGGTTTGGCCCTTGTTCCTGTAACTCGAATCCTAGTCTGGTATATCCCATTTTAATTTTACATCATTGAGAACCTTACGCCTTTTTTACTCTCTGATTGAGGTTCTCGGCATTGAAAAATCTTCGTAAACTAAATCACACGTGTATATGTTGATATTTAAGAGATATACAGTCAAGAAAATCAAGGGCAATGCTGATATATATGCGGATTAGACACAAGAAAAAAACACACAACAAATGGCTACAATTTAAGGAATGTGTTTAGTGATACCATCAGATTCCTAATTGATGGAGAAAGATCTAGTGGTACGAAAAGCTACTTCTAGGAGGTTGTCAAGTGTTTTCGCTCGACGATTCCATTCTTGGGTGGTTGGTTTGGCCCTTGTTCTTGTAACTCGAATCCTTGCCCGGTATACTCTCATTTTAATTTTACACCATTGTGAACCTTACGACTTTTTTACTCTCTGATAGATGTTCTCGGAATTGAAAAATATTCGTAAACTAAATCACACGTGTATATGTTGACATTTAAGAGATATACAGTCAAGAAAATCAAGGGCAATGGTGATATATATGCGGATTAGACACAAAAAAACACTCAACAAATGGCTAAAATTTAAGGAATGTGTTTAGTGACGGCATCAGATTCGTAATTGATGGAGAAAGGTCTGGTGGCTAGAAAAGCTGCATCTAGGAGGTTGTAAAGTGTTTTCGCTCAACGATTCCATTCTTGGGAGGTTGTTTTGGCCCTTGTTCATGTAATTCGAATCCTAGCCCGGTATATCCCATTTTAATTTTACACCATTGAGAACCTTACGCCTTTTTTACTCTCTGATCGAGGTTCTCGGCATTGAAAAATCTTCGTAAACTTAATCACACGTGTATATGTTGGGTGGTTGGTTTGGCCCCTGTTCCTGTAACTCGAATCCTAGCCCGGTATATCCCATTTTAATTTTACATCATTGAGAACCTTACGCCTTTTTTGCTCTCTGATCGAGGTTCTTGGCATTGAAAAACCTTGGTAAACTAAATCACACGTGTATGTGTTGATATTTAAGAGATATACAATCAAGAAAATCAAGGGCAATGGTTATATATATGCGGATTAGACACCAAAAAAAAAAAAACACTCAACAAGTGGCTACAATTTAAGGAATGTGTTTAGTGACGACTTCATATTCCTAATTGACGGAGAAAGGTCTGGTGGCAAGAAAAGCTGCTTCTAGGAGGTTGTCAAATGTTTTCGCTCGACGATTCCATTCTTGGGTGGTTGGTTTGGCCCTTGTTCCTGTAACTCGAATCCTAGCCCGGTATATCCCATTTTAATTTTACACCATTGTGAACCTTACGCCTTTTTTACTCTCTGATCGAGGTTCTCGGCATTGAAAAATCTTCGTAAACTAAATCACACATGTATATGTTGATATTTAAGAGATATACAGTCAAGAAAATCAAGGGCAATGGTGATATATATGCGGATTAGACACAAAAAAACACTCAACAAATGGCTAAAATTTAAGGAATGTGTTTAGTGACGGCATCAGATTCGTAATTGATGGAGAAAGGTCTGGTGGCAAGAAAAGCTGCTTCTAGGAGGTTGTAAAGTGTTTTCGCTCAACGATTCCATTCTTGGGAGGTTGTTTTGGCCCTTGTTCATGTAATTCGAATCCTAGCCCGGTATATCCCATTTTAATTTTACACCATTGAGAACCTTACGCCTTTTTTACTCTCTGATCGAGGTTCTCGGCATTGAAAAATCTTCGTAAACTTAATCACACGTGTATATGTTTATATTTAAGAGATATACAGTCAAGAAAATCAAGGGCAATGGTGATATATATGCGGATTAGACACCAAAAAAAACACTCAACAAATGGCTACAATTTAAGGAATGTGTTTAGTGACGGCATCAGATTCCTAATTGATGGAGAAAGGTCTGGTGGCTAGAAAAGCTGCATCTAGGAGGTTGTCAAGTGTTTTCACTCGACGATTCCATTCTTGGGTGGTTGGTTTGGCCCTTGTTCCTGTAACTCGAATCCTAGCCAGGTATATCCCATTTTAATTTTACACCATTGAGAACCTTACGCCTTTTTTACACTCTGATTGAGGTTCTTGGCATTGAAAAATCTTCATAAACTAAATCACACGTGTATATGTTGATATTTAAGAGATATACAGTTAAGAAAATCAAGGGCAATGGTGATATATATGCGGATTAGACACCAAAAAGAAAAACACTAAACAAATGGCTACAATTTAAGGAATGTGTTTAGTGACGGCATCCGATTCCTAATTGAAGGAGAAAGGTCTGGTCGTAAGAAAAGCTGCTTCTAGGAGGTTGTCAAGTGTTTTCGCTCGACGATTCCATTCTTGGGTGGTTGGTTTGGCCCTTGTTCCTATAACTCGAATCCTAGCCCGGTATATCCCATTTTAATTTTACACCATTGTGAACCTTACGCCTTTTTTACTCTCTGATCGATGTTCTCGGCATTGAAAAATCTTCGTAAATTAAATCACACATACATATGTTGATATTTAAGAGATATACAGTCAAGAAAATCAAGGGAAATGGTGATATATATGCGGATTAGACACCAGAAAAAAAAACACTCAACAAATGGCTACAATTTAAGGAATGTGTTTGGTGATGCCATCAGATTCCTAATTGATGGAGAAAGGTCTAGTGGTATGAAAAGCTACTTCTAGGAGGTTGTCAAGTGTTTTCGCTCGACGATTCCATTCTTGGGTGGTTGGTATGGCCCTTGTTCTTGTAACTCGAATCCTAGCCCGGTATATCTCATTTTAATTTTACACCACTGTGAACCTTACGACTTTTTTACTCTCTGATAGATGTTCTCGCCATTGAAAAATCTTCGTAAATTAAATCACACGCTTATATGTTGACATTAAAGAGATATACAGTCAAGAAATTCAAGGGCAATGGTGATATATATGCGGATTAGACACCAAAAAAAAACACTCAACAAATGGCCACAATTTAAGGAATGTGTTTAGTGATGGCATCAGATTCCTAATTGATGGAGAAAGGTCTGGTGGCAAGAAAAGCTGCTTCTAGGAGGTTGTCAAGTGTTTTCGCTCGACAATTCCATTCTTGGGTGGTTGGTTTGGCCCTTGTTCGCGTAACTCGAATCCTAGCCCGGTATATCCCATTTTAATTTTACACCATTGAGAACCTTACTCCTTTTTTACTCTCTGATCGAGGTTCTCGGCATTGAAAAATCTTCGTAAACTTAATCACACGTGTATATGTTTATATTTAAGAGATATACAGTCAAGAAAATCTAGGGCAATGGTGATATATATGCGGATTAGACACCAAAAAAAACACTCAACAAATGGCTACAATTTAAGGAATGTGTTTAGTGACGGCATCAGATTCCTAATTGATGGAGAAAGGTCTGGTGACAAGAAAAGCTGCATCTAGGAGGTTGTCAAGTGTTTTCGCTCGACGATTCCATTCTTGTTTGGTTGGTTTGGCCCTTGTTCCTGTAACTCGAATCCTAGCCTGGTATATCCCATTTTAATTTTACACCATTGAGAACCTTACGCCTTTTTTACTCTCTGATTGAGGTTCTTGGCATTGAAAAATCTTCGTAAACTAAATCACACGTGTATATGTTGATATTTAAGAGATATACAGTTAAGAAAATCAAGGGCAATGGTGATATATATGCGGATTAGACACCAAAAAGAAAAACACTCAACAAATGGCTACAATTTAAGGAATGTGTTTAGTGACGGCATCAGATTCCTAATTGAAGGAGAAAGGTCAGGTCGCAAGAAAAGCTGCTTCTAGGAGGTTGTCAAGTGTTTTTGCTCGACGATTCCATTCTTGGGTGGTTGGTTTGGCCCTTGTTCCTATAACTCGAATCCTAGCCCGGTATATCCCATTTTAATTTTACACCATTGTGAACCTTACGCCTTTTTTACTCTCTGATCGATGTTCTCGGCATTGAAAAATCTTCGTAAATTAAATCACACATACATATGTTGATATTTAAGAGATATACAGTCAAGAAAATCAAGGGAAATGGTGATATATATGCGGATTAGACACCAGAAAAAAAAACACTCAATAAATGGCTACAATTTAAGGAATGTGTTTGGTGATGCCATCAGATTCCTAATTGATGGAGAAAGGTCTAGTGGTATGAAAAGCTACTTCTAGGAGGTTGTCAAGTGTTTTCGCTCGACGATTCCATTCTTGGGTGGTTGGTATGGCCCTTGTTCTTGTAACTCGAATCCTAGCCCGGTATATCTCATTTTAATTTTACACCACTGTGAACCTTATGACTTTTTTACTCTCTGATAGATGTTCTCGGCATTGAAAAATCTTCGTAAATTAAATCACACGCTTATATGTTGACATTTAAGAGATATACAGTCAAGAAATTCAAGGGCAATGGTGATATATATGCGGATTAGACACCAAAAAAAAACACTCAATAAATGGCTACAATTTAAGGAATGTGTTTAGTGACGGCATCAGATTCCTAATTGACGGAGAAAGGTCTGGTGGCAAGAAAAGCTGCTTCTAGGAGGTTGTCAAGTGTTTTCGCTCGACGATTCCATTCTTGGGTGGTTGGTTTGGCCCTTGTTCCTGTAACTCGAATCCTAGCCCGGAATATCCCATTTTAATTTTACACCATTGTGAACCTTAAGCCTTTTTTACTCTCTGATCGAGGTTCTCGGCATTGAAAAATCTTCGTAAACTAAATCACACATGTATATGTTGAGATTTAAGAGATATACAGTCAAGATAATCAAGGGCAATGGTGATATATATGCGGATTAGACACAAAAAAGACACTCAACAAATGGCTACAATTTAAGGAATGTGTTTAGTGACGGCATCAGATTCCTAATTGATGGAGTAAGGTCTGGTGGGAAGAAAAGTTGCTTCTATGAGGTTGTCAAGTGTTTTCGCTCGACGATTCCATGCTTGGGTGGTTGGTTTGGCACTTGTTCCTGTAACTCGAATCCTAGACCGGTATATCCCATTTTAATTTTACACCATTGTGAACCTTACGCCTTTTTTACTCTCTGATCGAGGTTCTCGGCATTGAAAAATCTTCGTAAAGTAAGTCACACGTGTATATGTTGATATTTAAGAGATATACAGTTAAGAAAATCAAGGGCAATGGTGATATATATGCGGATTAGACACAAAAAAAACACTCAACAAATGTCTACAATTTAAGGAATGTGTTTAGTGACGGCATCAGATTCCTAATTGATGGAGAAAGGTCTGGTGGCAAGAAAAGCTGCTTCTAGGAGGTTGTCAAGTGTTTTCGCTCGACGATTCCATTCTTGGGTGGTTGGTTTGACCCTTGTTCCTGTAACTCGAATCCTAGCCCGGTATATCCCATTTTAATTTTACACCATTGTGACCCTTACGCCTTTTTTACTCTCTAAACGAGGTTCCCGGCCTTCAAAAATCTTCGTAAATTAAATCACACGTGTATATGTTGATATTTAAGAGATATACAGCCAAGAAAATCAAGGGCAATGGTGATATATATGCGGATTAGACAAAAAAAAACACTCAACAAATGGCTACAATATAAGGAATGTGTTTAGTGACGGCTTCAGATTCCTAATTGATGGAGAAAGGTCTAGTGGTATGAAAAGCTGCTTCTAGGAGGTTGTCAGTGTTTTCGCTCGACGATTCCATTCTTGGGTGGTTGGTTTGGCCCTTGTTCCTGTAACTCGAATCTAAGCCCGGTATATCTCATTTTAATTTTACACCATTGAGAACCTTACGCCTTTTTTACTCTCTGATCGAGGTTCTCGGCATTGAAAAATCTTCGTAAACTAAATCACATGTGTATATGTTGATATTTAAGAGATATGCAGTCAAGAAAATCAAGGACAAATGCGATATATATGCGGATTAGACACCAAAAAAAAAACACTCAACAAACGGCTACAATTTAAGGAATGTGTTTAGTGACGGCATCAGATTCCTAATTGATGGAGAAAGGTCTGGTGGCAAGAAAAGCTGCTTCTAGGAGGTTGTCAAGTGTTTTCGCTGGACGATTCCATTCTTGGGTGGTTGGTTTGGCCCTTGTTCCTGTAACTCGAATCCTAGCCCGGTATATCCCATTTTAATTTTACACCATTGTGAACCTTAAGCCTTTTTACTCTCTGATCGAGGTTCTCGGCATTGAAAAATCTTCGTAAACTAAATCACACATGTATATGTTGAGATTTAAGAGATATACAGTCAAGATAATCAAGGGCAATGGTGATATATATGCGGATTAGACACAAAAAAGACACTCAACAAATGGCTACAATTTAAGGAATGTGTTTAGTGACGGCATCAGATTCCTAATTGATGTAGTAAGGTCTGGTGGGAAGAAAAGTTGCTTCTATGAGGTTGTCAAGTGTTTTCGCTCGACGATTCCATGCTTGGGTGGTTGGTTTGGCACTTGTTCCTGTAACTCGAATCCTAGACCGGTATATCCCATTTTAATTTTACACCATTGTGAACCTTACGCCTTTTTTACTCTCTGATCAAGGTTCTCGGCATTGAAAAATCTTCGTAAAGTAAGTCACACGTGTATATGTTGATATTTAAGAGATATACAGTTAAGAAAATCAAGGGCAATGGTGATATATATGCGGATTAGACACAAAAAAAAAAAACACTCAACAAATGGCTACAATTTAAGGAATGTGTTTAGTGACGGCATCAGATTCCTAATTGATGGAGAAAGGTCTGGTGGCAAGAAAAGCTGCTTCTAGGAGGTTGTCAAGTGTTTTCGCTCGACGATTCCATTCTTGGGTGGTTGGTTTGACCCTTGTTCCTGTAACTCGAATCCTAGCCCAGTATATCCCATTTTAATTTTACACCATTGTGACCCTTACGCCTTTTTTACTCTCTAAACGAGGTTCCCGGCCTTCAAAAATCTTCGTAAATTAAATCACACGTGTATATGTTGATATTTAAGAGATATACAGCCAAGAAAATCAAGGGCAATGGTGATATATAGGCGGATTAGACAAAAAAAAAACACTCAACAAATGGCTACAATTTAAGGAATGTGTTTAGTGACGGCTTCAGATTCCTAATTGATGGAGAAAGGTCTAGTGGTATGAAAAGCTGCTTCTAGGAGGTTGTCAGTGTTTTCGCTCGACGATTCCATTCTTGGGTGGTTGGTTTGGCCCTTGTTCCTGTAACTCGAACCTAAGCCCGGTATATCTCATTTTAATTTTACACCATTGAGAACCTTACGCCTTTTTTACTCTCTGATCGAGGTTCTCGGCATTGAAAAATCTTCGTAAACTAAATCACACGTGTATATGTTGATATTTAAGAGATATGCAGTCAAGAAAATCGAGGACAAATGTGATATATATGCGGATTAGACACCAAAAAAAAAACACTCAACAAACGGCTACAATTTAAGGAATGTGTTTAGTGACGGCATCAGATTCCTAATTGATGGAGAAAGGTCTGGTGGCAAGAAAAGCTGCTTCTAGGAGGTTGTCAAGTGTTTTCGCTCGACGATTCCATTCTTGGGTGGTTGGTTTGGCCCTTGTTCCTGTAACTCGAATCTAAGCCCGGTATATCTCATTTTAATTTTACACCATTGAGAACCTTACGCCTTTTTTACTCTCTGATCGAGGTTCTCGGCATTGAAAAATCTTCGTAAACTAAATCACACGTGTATATGTTGATATTTAAGAGATATGCAGTCAAGAAAATCAAGGAAAAATGTGATATATATGCGGATTAGACACCAAAAAAAAAAACACTCAACAAACGGCTACAATTTAAGGAATGTGTTTAGTGACGGCATCAGATTCCTAATTGATGGAGAAAGGTCTGGTGGCAAGAAAAGCTGCTTCTAGGAGGTTGTCAAGTGTTTTCGCTCGACGATTCCATTCTTGGGTGGTTGGTTTGGCCCTTGTTCCTGTGACTCGAATCCTAGCCCCGGTATATCCCATTTTAATTTTACACCATTGTGAATCTTACGCCTTTTTTACTCTCTGATCGAGGTTCTCGGCATTGAAAAATCTTCGTAAACTAAATCACACGTGTATATGTTGATATTTAAGAGATATACAGTCAAGAAAATCAAGGGCAATGGTGATATATATGCGGATTAGACACAAAAAAAACACTCAACAAATGGCTACAATTTAAGGGATGTGTTTAATGACGGCATCAGATTCATAATAGATGGAGAAAGGTCTGGTGGCAAGAAAAGCTGCTTCTAGAAGGTTGTCAAGTGTTTTCGCTCGACGATTCCATTCTTGGGTGGTTGGTTTGGCCCTTGTTCCTGTGACTCGAATCCTAGCCCGGTATATCCCATTTTAATTTTACACCATTGTGAATCTTACGCCTTTTTTACTCTCTGATCGAGGTTCTCGGCATTGAAAAATCTTCGTAAACTAAATCACACGTGTATATATTGATATTTAAGAGATATGCAGTCAAGAAAATCAAGGACAAATGTGATATATATGCGGATTAGACACCAAAAAAGACACTTAACAAATGGCTACAATTTAAGGAATGTGTTTAGTGACGGCATCAGATTCCTAATTGATGGAGTAAGGTCTGGTGGCAAGAAAAGTTGCTTCTATGAGGTTGTCACGTGTTTTCGCTTGACGATTCCATGCTTGGGTGGTTGGTTTGGCACTTGTTCCTGTAACTCGAATCCTAGACTGGTATATCCCATTTTAATTTTACACCATTGTGAACCTTACGCCTTTTTTACTCTCTGATCGACGTTCTCGGCATTGAAAAATCTTGGTAAACTAAGTCACACGTGTATATGTTGATATTTAAGAGATATACAGTCAAGAAAATCAAGGACAAATGTGATATATATGCGGATTAGACACAAAAAAAAAACACTCAACAAACGGCTACAATTTAAGGAATGTGTTTAGTGACGGCTTCAGATTCCTAATTGATGGAGAAAGGTCTAGTGGTATGAAAAGCTGCTTCTAGGAGGTTGTCAGTGTTTTCGCTCGACGATTCCATTCTTGGGTGGTTGGTTTGGCCCTTGTTCCTGTAACTCAAATCTAAGCCTGGTATATCTCATTTTAATTTTACACCATTGAGAACCTTACGCCTTTTTTACTCTCTGATCGAGGTTCTCGGCATTGAAAAATCTTTGTAAACTAAATCACACGTGTATATGTTGATATTTAAGAGATATGCAGTCAAGAAAATCAAGGACAAATGTGATATATATGCGGATTAGACACAAAAAAAAAACACTCAACAAATGGCTACAATTTAAGGAATGTGTTTAGTGATGGCATCAAATTCCTAATAGATGGAGAAAGGTCTGGTGGCGAGAAAAGCTGCTTCTAGAAGGTTGTCAAGTGTTTTCGCTCGACGATTCCATTCTTGGGTGGTTGGTTTGGCCCTTGTTCCTGTGACTCGAATCCTAGCCCGGTATATCCCATTTTAATTTTACACCATTGTGAATCTTACGCCTTTTTTACTCTCTGATCGAGGTTCTCGGCATTGAAAAATCTTCGTAAACTAAATCACACGTGTATATGTTGATATTTAAGAGATATACAGTCAAAAAAATCAAGGGCAATGGTGATATATATGCGGATTAGACACCAAAAAAGACACTTAACAAATGGCTACAATTTAAGGAATGTGTTTAGTGACGGCATCAGATTCCTAAATGATGGAGTAAGGTCTGGTGGCAAGAAAAGTTGCTTCTATGAAGTTGTCAAGTGTTTTCGCTCGACGATTCCATGCTTGGGTGGTTGGTTTGGCACTTGTTCCTGTAACTCGAATCCTAGACCGGTATATCCCATTTTAATTTTACACCATTGTGAACCTTACGCCTTTTTTACTCTCTGATCGAGGTTCTCGGCTGTCACACCCCGAATTTCCACGTGTTACCGGTGGGCCCGGTAGGGGAGTATCGTGACGTGGTTGGCAACATAATAGTCAAACAACACAATATTTAAATGCACAGCGGAAGCAAAGTATAGATTTAATTCAACCAAACGATATTGTAATATTAAGTATCACAAATAGTCGAATATAAATCCACAGGTAGATCAAAATAAAAGGAGACAAATGTTCAACAGTTTATGACATCCAAGCTGGCGAGACTTAATCTGGATGCTAGGAGACAAGCCAGCCTATTTCGCGTAGTACCTGCACTTAACCTTTTTAAGAAAAATACGTCAGTTTACACTGGTAAATACAATCAACCGACTCATTTGGAAAAGAGTTTAAGAAAATGCATTTAAGGCACAGGGCACAAATAATATTTTATAACTTGGGATACTTATTTAAATATATAAACTTGTACAGGATTTACATGTTTCTTATGCGTTCAGTAGCTCGGATCGAGCCGGGTTAAAGATCAATAAACACACCACTTTATTTATGAGACACTGACAGGTGTACGCCTACACCTGAGCGCTAAGGTCGTGGCCATTTCGAAAAATGATGCCAGGGATATCCGGGACACGGTCATTAAGCCCCCAAAGGCTTTAAGCAACAAAACAAATTAAATGGAGACATCTCAATCATTTAACCATAATAAGATTAAATATTCAACGCCCGACCAAGCGGTATTTTATATACCGTACCCAAGCCCGTATAGGGAAATAAGTTAAAAGTATTTACCTGAGTAAGTATAGTTCAAAATCAGCGAGTGCAAGTATCTTTTACTGGTTCTCCTAATCTGGAACGAAGGTTAATAATAACCTATTAGAATCCTAACGGGTCTTTAGTTAAGCTTACGCTTAGACCGGTTAGTTTTAAAGATACGGTTCGTACGCACGATTAAGCGAAGACCGGATAGAATGTGATTTAGACCCGACAAGTTTGAAGACTTGTTTAATATGGGTGTATGATACACATTCTGGATTTTGAGATAAAACCGATAAGGTTTGACCCGTTTCGGCTAATTTATGTAAACTAGTTACATAAACCGAACCGAACGCGCGTGAAGCGTAACGGGTATCCGTAAGAGTCCTAAACAGGTTTCCTAAGTTAACACACCTTAAATAAGTTGTGATATCAGTAGGATATCACCCATGATGCCCAAAACGAATTTAATCTCTTTATAAGCCCCGTAGGGGTATTTCGGTCATTTTAAAGATTATAAAAGGGTTTAATTAGACGCATGTGATCCGGGTCTGATTTGATCAGTAAAATAGCTTATTTTAACAGGTTATAACCTTTGGTAATAAGTCTTATATACTAAAATAGTTTTAAACCCAAACTATGCGTTAAATACGCGTATAAAGTCGTTTTAAGCGATATACGGGTTAAAATATGATTCTGAGTTTTCTGATCAAATAAACAGGCTCAAAATACTCCATTTATTATTTAAAATCAGTAGCAATTGGATTGGCGTTAAAAGGATTTGTAAAACTCATTTTATGGCCGAAAAGGGTAAATTCGGTATTAACCGAATTAAGGCGCTAATCCAAGCTTATGATCAATTTAAAAATAATTAAAAATCTTCAAAAATCCCAAAATATTATATTACATCAGTTGGTAAAAGGTTTGGTGTCAAAAATTGGGTTTAGATAGGCTTTACGCTAATGACGTCATTTATTTATTAAGAATCGCTATAATTACGTCATTAAGCATAAGTCCTAATCTGGACCTCCGATTGACGTGAAAATTTCCAGACATGTTTAATAATCAGTAACTAAGATTATGGCACTTTCACATTTCCAAAAATCTCGTTTTATGGTCATAAGGGCATTACGGTCAATATTTAGGCGATTAACGGAAACATCGGACGATTAGGGATTTAAGTGGTATAAACGCAGAGGCTTATACACACATGTAACTAGGTCCTAATGGAACTTTAAGGCATGTCTAAATCTATTTAAACCGGGTCAGAACTGAGGTCAACGCAAAAGTCAAACTTTTGCGTCTTTCGGCTCCGAATCGGTTCTAAATAGAAAGTTGTCGAATCAAACAAGTGTAGACAAGTTATTATACTTATTTTCAAGTTATATGACTGATAAAACAGGTTACACGCCTTCCGTATCATTAAATATGCGATTAAGGTTTCTGTTGACTTTTTCGGACAACCTTTGACTCGATAAACGACCTAGTTAGGATTCGAATCAGTGAGTGCCCTTTTAGGGGTTTATTACCCATATAAATACCAACTTATAACAACTTTCGATTCGATAAAACTCTAGACCGATTGTGTTTTATCTAAAAGTCAAACCGTAGTTACGACGGTTTGATTTCTAGGCCATAAGCCAAGCATAAATGAATTTAGAAGGATCAAATGCACTTACACACGTCTAAGGGATGTTTTGGAATGCTTGTATCGGGTCTTGAGCTCTTGAAAATGTCCAGGAATGAAATGTGCATGTATGTTGCAACTTTGTGATATTTATGAGCTTTTTGATCTTTCTAAATTGATGCCAACAAGGTCTAGCATGATCTAAGATGCATGCATGTGTCCCCTATAAGCTACAAACCACTCTAGGCAGCCCATAGTTTCGAAAATCTGCATTTTAAGTCGGTTAGATGATGAAAACAGATACCTGCCAGTGCTTCTGTTTGTTTTCTGCATCTGCAGACCACACGCGGCCCGCATGGGCCTTAGTTAAATCGAAGGTGGGCCGCTTGGCCCTCCTGATCAGGTTAAACATGTTTTATTAATTGCACTTTGGCCCCTAGTCCCTCGAAAGGTCGTTTTCTCAACATTTCTTGCATTTTAAGGCTTTGTATTTTATATATAGGGGCTTTAATACTTATACCCACTTTTTCAAGTCCTCGGGTAACTTTGTGATCACCCGAAAAGCCCTAAATTTCAATGTTGACGATTCTAACCCCCGCACACGAATTTTATCACAACTTTCTCATACGGTAACGAAACTTGGTGAAATTTTTATGGTACATTCTAGTGAGCATAATTAATCGTTACAAAGCTTCGGGTTTGTCAAAAGGTCACTCAGAGGTATATCTTTAACATGTTGACACAATTAACCCCTGTAGTTCGTAATCTCTCACTTTCTTTCACAATTCGCTTCGTATGATCCATGATCTATTCGTTTGAGGTTATAAACATCATGTAGGGTTATTGCAAAGTATATTTATTCATTGATGACACTTTGAACCCTTATAATTACATACTTTCACTGTTTGTCAACTTTAGTCCTTCAAGAGCATTCTTTCACACGTTCAAACCTATGACACGTGTCAACACATTATAGGACGTAAATTTTCGGGGTGTTACATCCTCACCCCCTTAAAAGAAATCTCGACCCGAGATTTACTGAAACAAGTAAGGGTACTTTTCTTTCATCGTGGATTCAACTTCCCACGTGAATTCGGGACCTCTTCGGGCATCCCATTTGACCTTTACGAAAGGTATATGCTTCCTTCGAAGCTTCCTCACCTGTCGATCTTCGATCGACAAAGGTTTTTCCACAAATTTCAAGCTCTCATCTATATGCACATCTGTATGGGGTATTATCACTGATTCGTCAGCAGAGTCAGCGAAACACTTCTTCAGATTGCAGATGTGGAACACATTGTGTATACTACTGAGCTCTTCAGGTAAGTTTAACTTATAGGCGACTGACCCGACACGTTCGATAACCTCGAAAGGTCCTACGTATCTTGGGCTTAGTTTACCTTTCTTACCAAATCGCATCACTCCCTTCCAGGGTGACACTTTAAGTAGGACTTTTTCACCCACTTCGAAGTGAAAATCCTTTCGACTTGGATCAGCATAACTCTTCTGCCTATCCCGGGCAGCTTTGAGACGATCCCGAATCTGGGCAATCTTGTCCGTCATCTCGAACACTATCTCCGGTCCAGATAACTGGACATCTCTAACTTCTTCCCAACAAACGGGCGATCTACACTTTCTACCGTATAATGCCTCAAAAGGCGCAGCCTTGATGCTGGTATGGTAGCTATTGTTGTAGGAGAATTCAACCAACGGTAGGTGCTTATCCCAGCTACCACTCAAGTCAATCGCACATGCTCGAAGCATCTCTTCCAACGTTTGAATAGTACGCTCACTCTGACCGTCTGTCTGTGGATGGTAAGCCGTACTAAAGTTCAAACGTGTGCCCAAAGATTGTTGGAAGCTTTTCCAAAAATGTGATGTGTATCTAGTATCTCGGTCAGAGATAATAGACACAGGTATGCCATGTAAAGCTACAATCTTATCCACATACAGTTGGGCTAACATATCGGAGCTGTAGGTCTCCTTAATAGGTAGGAAATGAGCTGACTTAGTCAGTCGGTCAACTATCACCCAGATGGTGTCATTTCCTTTCCTTGTCTTGGGTAACTTGGTGATAAAATCCATAGTTACCATTTCCCACTTCCATGTAGGAAGTTCAGGCTGTTGTAGCAAACCTGACGGTTTTTGATGTTCTGCCTTGACTTGTGCACACGTCAAGCATTTAGCTACATAGGTAGCTACAGACTTCTTCAAGCCTATCCACCAATAGTTTGCCCTTAGATCTTGGTACATTTTATCAGCTCCAGGATGAACGGAGTATTTAGAGTTGTGGGCTTCCTGGAGGATAACATCACGGAGTCCCCCATAAATTGGAACCCATATCCGTCCATTCAATCTAACAATTCCATCCTTACTAAGAGATAACTGCTCCTCAGTTACTCCTAGCTTTTCTTTAGGATAGTTAGCTTCCAGCACAGCTTCCTTCTGTGCAGCTAACAACCTTTCTATCAAGTTGTTCTTTATTTCCATGCTCTTGGCATTGATTCGGATGGATTTCACTCTTTCTTTCCGACTCAAGGCATCGGCGACTACATTCGCCTTGCCGGGATGGTATCTTATTTCACAATCATAATCATTCAGAGTTTCCATCCAACGGCGTTGCCTCATGTTCAAGTCCTTCTGGTTGAACAGATGTTGAAGGCTTTTATGATCGGAGTAGATCACACATTTAATTCCATATAAGTAGTGCCTCCACAGTTTTAGCGCGAATACAACGGCACCCAACTCCAAGTCGTGGGTGGTGTAATTCTTTTCGTGCACCTTTAACTGGCGTGAAGCATAGGCAATGACTTTGCCTTTCTGCATAAGCACACATCCCATCCCGGTGTGTGATGCATCACAATAAACTACAAACTCCTCTATTCCATCAGGCAATGTCAGTACTGGAGCAATGCTCAATTTTTGTTTCAGAATATCGAAGGATTCCTGCTGCTTAGGACCCCAATCAAACTTAATCTTCTTACGTGTCAGCGAAGTCAGGGGTGCAGCAATCCTTGAGAAGTTTTCTATGAATCGCCTATAGTATCCTGCCAAACCTAGGAAGCTACGTATTTCTGTAGGCGTCTTTGGCTCATGCCAATTCATGACAGCTTCAACTTTAGCGGGATCTACTTGGATACCACGCTCACTAACAACATGCCCAAGAAATTGGACTGCTCGAAGCCAGAATTCACACTTCGAGAACTTGGCATAGAGCTTTTCTTTATGAAGTAGTTCCAAAATGCAGTGAAGATGCTTTTCATGGTCAGCTTGGTTCTTTGAGTAGATGAGAATGTCGTCGATGAAGACGATGACGAATTTATCTAGGTGCGGCTTGCAAACGCGATTCATGAGATCCATGAATGCGGCCGGTGCATTAGTGAGCCCGAAAGGCATCACTAGGAACTCGTAATGACCATAACGAGTCCTAAATGTTGTTTTGTGCACGTCTTCATCTCTAACCTTCAATTGATGGTAGCCTGACCTTAAGTCAATCTTTGAGAAGAAACTCGCCCTTGAAGTTGATCGAACAGATCGTCGATTCTGGGCAAAGGATACCTATTCTTGATAGTAACCTTATTAAGCTCGCGGTAGTCGATGCACAGACGCATCGATCCATCCTTCTTCTTAACAAATAAAACCGGTGCTCCCCAAGGAGACGAACTAGGTTTGATGAAACCTTTGTCTAGCAAATCATCTAGCTGCGTTCTCAATTCCTTCATCTCTGTTGGTGCCAACCTATAAGGCGCCCTTGCAACTGGTGCTGATCCAGGAATAATGTCAATTCTGAATTCCACTTGCCTATCTGGTGGCAAACCAGGTAGTTCTTCTGGAAATACTTCGGGGTATTCAGAAATGACTGGGATATCTCCAATCTTGGGTTTCGGTTCATCAATAATCACCTGTGCCATGTAGATGACACAGCCCTTCTTCAAACACTTAGAATCTTTGAGTATAGACATTTTCTCGGGCAGCCCATACTGGGTATCTCCCTGGATAGTAAGTGATTCACCAGACGAAGTCTTGATCATCACTTGCTTCTTATTGCAAATAATCTGGGCCTGGTTATGTGATAACCAGTCCATACCCAAAACTATGTCGAAACCGGCTAGTTTTAAAGGAAGTAGAGACAAAGGAAAAAAGTGGTTCTTAATGGATATGAAACATCCATCTAATAAGGTTGAAGCGGTTTCTAAAGTGCCATCTGCTAGTTCCACCTCATACTTCACACTTAAAGTCTTAATAGGTAATTTCAACAGTTCACAAAACTTATTATCTACAAACGACTTATCAGCGCCTGAATCGAATAACACTCTCGCATAAACATCATTTACGAGAAAGGTACCTGTTATCACATTGTCGTCCTTGACGGATTCCTTAGCATCCATCCTGAAGACCCTAGCATTGGTCTTCCTAGTCTCTTCGGGCTTCTTGGCGTATTTTGGGCAATTGCTTTTGATGTGCCCCTTTTCATTGCAACCGTAGCAGGTTGCATCCTTTATCTTCTTGCAATCCAAGGTTTTGTGTTCCTTGGACTTGCACAGCCCACATGCAAAAGCTCTTGATTGTGAGTTCGAATTCGTTTCAAACCGGCACTTCCCGAAGTGCTGCCTCTTGCAGATTTTACATCTGGGTTTTTCACCCGACTGCTGACCATCCTTCTTGAATCCTGACCCCTTCTTTTGGTCATTATTTCCCTTCTGCTTCTTGTCAGAACGTCGTGAGTTGTCATCCTCACGCTTCCTCTTTTCGGTATCATTTTTCCTTTGAGACCTCAGTCTGACAGCATCTGAGGTCAGAGACAACGATATGTCCGTTACTGACCGAAAAGTGGTTGGTCTGGAGGCCTTTACACTTGCTTTGATCTCCGGTTCCAAACCTCCGATAAAACGAGCTATTCGTTTAGGCTCCGGAGTTACCAAGTAAGGGACCAACCTTGACAAAGTATTGAAAGTGGTAAGGTAGGCCTGACAGTCCAGGTTTTTCATGACCAGCGCCAGGAAATCAGATTCAATTCTCTCAACCTCATGCTGAGGGCAGAAATTTTCTTTGATTAGTGCCATGAACTGTTCCCAGGTCATGTTGTATAACGGGACTTTCCCTGTGGCTTGGAGCAAAGATCTCCACCAGGCTAAGGCTTCTCCTTTGAAAGACTGCGAGACAAACTTCACAATGTCCCTATTATGGCAACCACTAATATCCACCACAGTATCCATTTCATCCATCCACGTCATGCAATCAACAGCTCCTTTTTCTCCATTGAAGTCTCTGGGTTTGCACGACACGAAGTATTTATAGGTGCAACCCCTATTACGAGGTTCTTGGTTCTGTAGAACTCTTTGGGATGGATTACTCCTTTGATTCGAGGAGTGGTGAGAATTACTGTTGTGGGCAGTGTGGGTCCTGGAGGGTGTTCTAGTGTGTGATGCAGAATGGGTCCTCGTATGGGTACCACTTGATCCATGGTTTTGTCTATCCATAGCTCTATTAACCGCATTGTCTATCATAGCTTGCAATTCTGCACCCGCTACGTTTACATGGGCATTATCATTCACCATCCCTGGGTGACTGTTGACCTCGTTTGAGTCTGCCATATAGCTTAAACTGTAACATATCGACAATAATTTATTGGTGAGTTTATTATAGATTTGTCTTTTATGGCAATTTTATTAACCGTGGTAAACATAGACCATATATGGTTAATTTATTACTCACATTTATTTAGGATTTCTAATATAATTTATCCTAAAAATAATAACAGTTTTATTAGCACATAAGGCCTAGTCACAGGGACAATTTAGATTATAAGCTATGATTTCAGAGAATCAAAGCATGAAGGTTTGAACAAAGTTCATTACCTTTATCAGACAGGGTCACAGGCTAATACTGTCTTTTATCTCATATGAAAACGAGAAGGGCCCGTAGGCATTCCATTACCAATGGATGGTAAAAGAACTGATCATATTTATTAATGATTTAACCCATGATTCAGAGATCATTTATCTGGGTTTAGAATCTTTGAAGAGATTCATATATAATAACAACACGTGTGTATAGCGAATCATGTCTGCTAGGAGTGTTAACATGTTTTCAGATGTTAACAGGGATTTGAATCTTTTTAAAGAGTTTTACCATCTGGGCCAGGTCTTAAAATGACATGCAGGCTAGGTTATACTTTTAAGATCCTTAATTAAAATAACATAGGCAGATAGATTTTTAAAAGAATGATTTTGATTTATTTATTTCATATATAATTTAATTTTGCATAGCAAAGATGAAATTTAATAACTTACATTCCATTAAAACTAAAAGTTAGTACATTTTTTCCCTAAACGGGACTTTTCACAGAAACAGATGCCCACGCAGGAGCTATACATATATTACATGTCCTCACAGGGACGGTCTACAAAAGTAAACGTCCACGCAGGGACTACTAGAGACAAGTCCACGTAGGGACTAAGTACAAGGTAGATGTCCACGCAGGGACTACATACACATAAATAAATGTCCACGTAGGGACTTGATTTAACAAGGAAATACAACAATATATACTGGGATTTAACGATCCCGTTTCTTCTTTCCCTTCAACAAGTTTGCCAAACCACTCATGAATCCCTCATTCTTCCTACGTTCCTTCTGGAAGTCTCGCTCCACTTTAGCCAGTCTTCGACGGAGTTCCTCCTGCTCAGGAGGAGGAGCCCGTGGTGGCTGGTAATGTGGTGGCGGCGGAACAGGTGCTTGATACCCCCGTGCTGGGTATCCCATTCCCCAAGGGGGTCCATATGGTCCCTCAGGATTATTATGGGCAAGGTAGCTTGATGCCACGTTGTAAGGATCATCAGCATAGTTATAGCCATGGTATGCTGGTGGTCCATATGGGTTGTAAGCTGCCGGAGCAGTATAAGCAGGGATTGGGTGGCCAAAACCCGGTGATGGCGGTACAATAGGTGCTGAATTCACCTCCGAAACTGGAACAGAAGGTCCCCCCATCTGTGGGACTTCATGAGTAGGCGGGTAATGGCTGCCGCTAGAGTGTTGAGGAGTGTTGAGACGAAAATCAACTTCTCGTGCTGAGATCCGTGCACCAGTCCTCCTACGTCTTGGTGGCTCTGGAGGCTCTAGATGCACTGGCGGCGGTGGAGGCGGTGGCGTGACTGCCTCATAACGTGGATCCCCAGAGGGATCTTGCTGCTGCAGTGGCGGCTGCTGGTGAGGTGATGAGTGTTCAGATGGTGTATAGTACCACTCACACCGTTCGAACCGTGCCATGTGACTATCCGGTCCCTGGTATGGTGTTCCGTGAAAAGATGAACCGTCTGATATCACGAAAGGATGGTTCAAGGATCCGGTTGAAGCCTCGACGGGATCTGTGTCCTCGTCCATATCTTGATCACCCGAAAAGTGATCCTCTGGTCCTAGTGGGTTAAAGCCCACATGCTCTGGTAGGTACTCTGCTGGGTTAAACTGACCCTGAAAGACAGGAGTAGGGTCGCCAAAGAAATGTTGCGGGTTGTGGGGTTCATTCTCTGACTGAGGCCCATAAGAGTCATGGTATGGAGGTGTTGAGGCGTGTGAAAAAGATCGTCTGGCATTGTCTTCATATGTCCTCCATAGCTCCCTCGTTTCGTCATTCCTTGTAGAAGAAGTTCGTCGGTATGAAGGCCCTGCCTCATGGTCCTTAGGGGCGCTAGCTGGCTCCTTTCCTCGACCACCTCGTCTAAATCTTGGCGGCATTATTGTACCTGTTAAAATACACAAGGTAATAACAAGGGAAAATAAAGGACAAAATTTAAATAAATAAAAATTTGAACAATTTGGATTATTCCTAAGTTCTTTGTCTAGACTCGAAGATTTAGGAATGTGCAATTGTGTAACTGAGATTAAACACAAAAGGTTAGTGTTTAATTCACTCAGTGTTGGCTCTGATACCAACCTGTCACACCCCGAATTTCCACGTGTTACCGGTGGGCCCGGTAGGGGAGTATCGTGACGTGGTTGGCAACATAATAGTCAAACAACACAATATTTAAATGCACAGCGGAAGCAAAGTATAGATTTAATTCAACCAAACGATATTGTAATATTAAGTATCACAAATAGTCGAATATAAATCCACAGGTAGATCAAAATAAAAGGAAACAAATGTTCAACAGTTTATGACATCCAAGCTGGCGAGACTTAATGTGGATGCTAGGAGACAAGCCAGCCTATTTCGCGTAGTACCTGCACTTAACCTTTTTAAGAAAAATACGTCAGTTTACACTGGTAAATACAATCAACCGACTCATTTTGAAAAGAGTTTAAGAAAATGCATTTAAGGCACAAGGCACAAATAATATTTTATAACTTGGGATACTTATTTAAATATATAAACTTGTACAGGATTTACATGTTTCTTATGCGTTCAGTAGCCCGGATCGAGCCAGGTTAAAGATCAATAAACACACCACTTTATTTATGAGACACTGACAGGTGTACGCCTACACCTGAGCGCTAAGGTCGTGGCCATTTCGAAAAATGATGCCAGGGATATCCGGGACACGGTCATTAACCCCCCAAAGGCTTTAAGCAACAAAACAAATTAAACGGAGACATCTCAATCATTTAACCATAATAAGATTAAATATTCAACGCCCGACCAAGCGGTATTTTATATACCGTACCCAAGCCCGTATAGGGAAATAAGTTAAAAGTATTTACCTGAGTAAGTATAGTTCAAAATCAGCGAGTGCAAGTATCTTTTACTGGTTCTCCTAATCTGGAACGAAGGTTAATAATAACCTATTAGAATCCTAACGGGTCTTTAGTTAAGCTTACGCTTAGACCGGTTAGTTTTAAAGATACGGTTCGTACGCACGATTAAGCGAAGACCGGATAGAATGTGATTTAGACCCGACAAGTTTGAAGACTTGTTTAATATGGGTGTATGATACACATTCTGGATTTTGAGATAAAACCGATAAGGTTTGACCCGTTTCGGCTAATTTATGTAAACTAGTTACATAAACCGAACCGAACGCGCGTGAAGCGTAACGGGTATCCGTAAGAGTCCTAAACAGGTTTCCTAAGTTAACACACCTTAAATAAGTTGTGATATCAGTAGGATATCACCCATGATGCCCAAAACGAATTTAATCTCTTTATAAGCCCCGTAGGGGTATTTCGGTCATTTTAAAGATTATAAAAGGGTTTAATTAGACGCATGTGATCCGGGTCTGATTTGATCAGTAAAATAGCTTATTTTAACAGGTTATAACCTTTGGTAATAAGTCTTATATACTAAAATAGTTTTAAACCCAAACTATGCGTTAAATACGCGTATAAAGTCGTTTTAAGCGATATACGGGTTAAAATACGATTCTGAGTTTTCTGATCAAATAAACAGGCTCAAAATACTCCATTTATTATTTAAAATCAGTAGCAATTGGATTGGCGTTAAAAGGATTTGTAAAACTCATTTTATGGCCGAAAAGGGTAAATTCGGTATTAACCGAATTAAGGCGCTAATCCAAGCTTATGATCAATTTAAAAATAATTAAAAATCTTCAAAAATCCCAAAATATTATATTACATCAGTTGGTAAAAGGTTTGGTGTCAAAAATTGGGTTTAGATAGGCTTTACGCTAATGACGTCATTTATTTATTAAGAATCACTATAATTACGTCATTAAGCATAAGTCCTAATCTGGACCTCCGATTGACGTGAAAATTTCCAGACATGTTTAATAATCAGTAACTAAGATTATTGCACTTTCACATTTCCAAAAATCTCGTTTTATGGTCATAAGGGCATTACGGTCAATATTTAGGCAATTAACGGAAACATCGGACGATTAGGGATTTAAGTGGTATAAACGCAGAGGCTTATACACACATGTAACTAGGTCCTAATGGAACTTTAAGGCATGTCTAAATCTATTTAAACCGGGTCAGAACTGAGGTCAACGCAAAAGTCAAACTTTTGCGTCTTTCGGCTCCGAATCGGTTCTAAATAGAAAGTTGTCGAATCAAACAAGTGTAGACAAGTTATTATACTTATTTTCAAGTTATATGACTGATAAAACAGGTTACACGCCTTCCGTATCATTAAATATGCGATTAAGGTTTCTGTTGACTTTTTCGGACAACCTTTGACTCGATAAACGACCTAGTTAGGATTCGAATCAGTGAGTGCCCTTTTAGGGGTTTATTACCCATATAAATACCAACTTATAACAACTTTCGATTCGACAAAACTCTGGACCGATTGTGTTTTATCTAAAAGTCAAACCGTAGTTACGACGGTTTGATTTCTAGGCCATAAGCCAAGCATAAATGAATTTAGAAGGATCAAATGCACTTATAGACGTCTAAGGGATGTTTTGGAATGCTTGTATCAGGTCTTGAGCTCTTGAAAATGTCCAGGAATGAAATGTGCATGTATGTTGCAACTTTGTGATATTTATGAGCTTTTTGATCTTTCTAAATTGATGCCAACAAGGTCTAGCATGATCTAAGATGCATGCATGTGTCCCCTATAAGCTACAAACCACTCTAGGCAGCCCATAGTTTCGAAAATCTGCGTTTTAAGTCGGTTAGATGATGAAAACAGACACCTGCCAGTGCTTCTGTTTGTTTTCTGCATCTGCAGACCGCACGCGGCCCGCATGGGCCTTAGTTAAATCGAAGGCGGGCCGCTTGGCCCTCCTGATCAGGTTAAACATGTTTTATTAATTGCACTTTGGCCCCTAGTCCCTCGAAAGGTCGTTTTCTCAACATTTCTTGCATTTTAAGGCTTTGTATTTTATATATAGGGGCTTTAATACTTATACCCACTTTTTCAAGTCCTCGGGTAACTTTGTGATCACCCGAAAAGCCCTAAATTTCAATGTTGACGATTCTAACCCCCGCACACGAATTTTATCACAACTTTCTCATACGGTAACGAAACTTGGTGAAATTTTTATGGTACATTCTAGTGAGCATAATTAATCGTTACAAAGCTTCGGGTTTGTCAAAAGGTCACTCAGAGGTATATCTTTAACATGTTGACACAATTAACCCCTGTAGTTCGTAATCTCTCACTTTCTTTCACAATTCGCTTCGTATGATCCATGATCTATTCGTTTGAGGTTATAAACATCATGTAGGGTTATTGCAAAGTATATTTATTCATTGATGACACTTTGAACCCTTATAATTACATACTTTCACTGTTTGTCAACTTTAGTCCTTCAAGAGCATTCTTTCACACGTTCAAACCTATGACACGTGTCAACACATTATAGGACGTAAATTTTCGGGGTGTTACATCGGCATTGAAAAATCTTCGTAAACTAAGTCACACGTGTATATGTTGATATTTAAGAGATATACGGTTAAGAAAATCAAGGGCAATGGTGATATATATGCGGATTAGACACAAAAAAAAAACACTCAACAAATGGCTACAATTTAAGGAATGTGTTTAGTGACTTCATCAGATTCCTAATTGATGGAGAAAGGTCTGGTGGCAAGAAAAGCTGCTTCTAGGAGGTTGTCAAGTGTTTTCGCTCGACGATGCCATTCTTGGGTGGTTGGTTTGGCCCTTGTTCATGTAACTCGAATCCTAGCCCGGTATATCCCATTTTAATTTTACACCATTGTGACCCTTATGCCTTTTTTACTCTCTAAACGAGGTTCCCGGCCTTCAAAAATCTTCGTAAATTAAATCACACGTTTATATATTGATATTTAAGAGATATACAGCCAAGAAAATCAATGGCAATGGTGATATATATGCGGATTAGACACAAAAAAAAACACTCAACAAATGGCTACAATTTAAGGAATGTGTTTAGTGACGGCTTCAGATTCCTAATTGATGGAGAAAGGTCTAGTGGTATGAAAAGCTGCTTCTAGGAGGTTGTCAGTGTTTTCGCTCGACGATTCCATTCTTGGGTGGTTGGTTTGGCCCTTATTCCTGTAACTCGAATCTAAGCCCGGTATATCTCATTTTAATTTTACACCATTGAGAACCTTACGCCTTTTTAACTCTTTGATCGAGGTTCTCGGCATTGAAAAATCTTCGTAAACTAAATCACACGTGTATATGTTGATATTTAAGAGATATGCAGTCAAGAAAATCAAGGACAAAGGTGATATATATGCGGATTAGACACCAAAAAAAAAAAACACTCAACAAACGGCTACAATTTAAGGAATGTGTTTAGTGACGGCATCAGATTCCTAATTGATGGAGAAAGGTCTGGTGGAACGAAAAGCTGCTTCTAGGAGGTTGTCAAGTGTTTTCGCTCGACGATTCCATTCTTGGGTGGTTGGTTTGGCCCTTGTTCCTGTAACTCGATTCCTAGCCCGGTATATCCCATTTTAATTTTACACCATTGTGAACCTTACGCCGTTTTTACTCTCTGATCGAGGTTCTCGGCATTGAAAAATCTTCGTAAACTAAATTACACGTGTATATGTTGATATTTAAGAGATATACAGTCACGAAAATCAAGGGCAATGCTGATATATATGCGGATTAGACACAAAAAAAAACACTCAACAAATGGCTACAATTTAAGGGATGTGTTTAGTGACGACATCAGATTCCTAATAGATGGAGAAAGGTCTGGTGGCAAGAAAAGCTGCTTCTAGAAGGTTGTCAAGTGTTTTCGCTCGACGATTCCATTCTTGGGTGGTTGGTTTGGCCATTGTTCCTGTGACTCGAATCCTAGCCCGGTATATCCCATTTTAATTTTTACACCATTGTGAATCTTACGCCTTTTTTACTCTCTGATCGAGGTTCTCGGCATTGAAAAATCTTCGTAAACTAAATCACACGTGTATATGTTGATATTTAAGAGATATACAATCAAGAAAATCAAGGGCAATGGTGATATATATGCGGATTAGACACCAAAAAAAACACTCAACAAATGGCTACAATTTAAGGAATATGTTTAGTGACAGCATCAGATTCCTAATTGATGGAGAAAGGTCTGGTGGCAAGAAAAGCTGCTTATTGGAGGTTGTCATGTGTTTTCGCTCGACGTTTACATTCTTGGGTGGTTGGTTTGGCCCATGTTCCTGTAACTCGAATACTAGCCTGGTATATCTCATTTTGATTTTACACCATTGAGAACCTTACGCCTTTTTACTCTCTGATTGAGGTTCTCGGCATTGAAAAATCTTCGTAAATTAAATCACACGTGTATATATTGATATTTAGGAGATATACAGTCAAGAAAATCAAGGGCAATGGTGATATATATGCGAATTAGACACAAAAAAAAAAACATTCAACAAATGGCTACAAGTTAAGGAATGTGTTTAGTGACGGCATCAGATTCCTAATTGATGGAGAAAGGTCTGGTGGCAAGAAAAGCTGCTTCTATGAGGTTGTCAAGTGTTTCGCTCGACGATTCCATTCTTGGGTGGTTGGTTTGGCCTTGTTCCTGTAACTAGAATCCTAGCCCGGTATATCCCATTTTAATTTTACACCATTGTGAACCTCACGCCTTTTTTACTCTCTGATCGAGGTTCTCGGCATTGAAAAATCTTCGTAAACTAAATCAGATGTGGATATGTTGATATTTAAGAGATATACAGTCAAGAAAATCAAGGGCAATGGTGACATATATGCAGATTAGACACCAAAAAAAATATACTCAACAAATGGCTACAATTTAAGGATGTGGTTAGTGACGACATCAGATTCCTAATTGATAGAGAAAGGTCTGGTGGCATGAAATGCTGCTTCTAGGAGGTTGTCAAGTGTTTTCGCTCGACTATTCCATTCTTGGGTGGTTGGTTTGGCCCATGTTCCTGTAACTCAAATCCTAGCCCGGTATATCCCATTTTAATTTTACACCATTGTGAACCTTATTCCTTTTTTACTCTCTGATCGAGGTTCTCGGCATTGAAAAATATTCGTAAACTAAATCACACGTGTATATGTTGATATTTAAGAGATATACAGTTAAGAAAATCAAGGGCTATGGTGATATATATGCGGATTAGACACCAAAAAAAACACTAAACAAATGGCTACAATTTAAGGAATGTGTTTACTAACGGCATCAGATTCCTAATTGATGGAGAAAGGTCTGGTGGCAAGAAATGCTGCTTCTAGGAGGTTGTCAAGTGTTTTCGCTCGACGATTCCATTCTTGGGTGGTTGGTTTGGCCCTTGTTCCTGTAACTCGAATCCTAGCCCGGTATATCCCATTTTAATTTTACACCATTGTGAACCTTATTCCTTTTTTACTCTCTGATCGAGGTTCTCGGCATTGAAAAATATTCGTAAACTAAATCACACATGTATATGTTGATATTTAAGAGATATACAGTTAAGAAAATCAAGGGCTATGGTGATATATATGCGGATTAGACACCAAAAAAAACACTAAACAAATGGCTACAATTTAAGGAATGTGTTTACTAACGGCATCAGATTCCTAATTGATGGAGAAAGGTCTGGTGGCAAGAAATGCTGCTTCTAGGAGGTTGTCAAGTGTTTTCGCTCGACTATTCCATTCTTGGGTGGTTGGTTTGGCCCTTGTTCCTGTAACTCAAATCCTAGCCCGGTATATCCCATTTTAATTTTACACCATTGTGAACCTTATTCCTTTTTTACTCTCTGATCGAGGTTCTCGGCATTGAAAAATATTCGTAAACTAAATCACACGTGTATATGTTGATATTTAAGAGATATACAGTTAAGAAAATCAAGGGCTATGGTGATATATATGCGGATTAGACACCAAAAAAAACACTAAACAAATGGCTACAATTTAAGGAATGTGTTTGCTAACGGCATCAGATTCCTAATTGATGGAGAAAGGTCTGGTGGCAAGAAATGCTGCTTCTAGGAGGTTGTCAAGTGTTTTCGCTCGACGATTCCATTCTTGGGCGGTTGGTTTGGCCCTTGTTCCTGTAACTCGAATCCTAGCCCGGTATATCCCATTTTAATTTTACACCATTGTGAATCTTACGCCTTTTTACTCTCTGATCGAGGTTCTCGTCATTGAAAAATCTTCGTAAACTAAATCACACGTGTATATGTTGATATTTAAGAGATATACAGTCAAGAAAATCAAGGGCAATGGTGATATATATGCGGATTAGACACCAAAAAAAAAACACTCAACAAATGGCTACAATTTAAGGAATGTGTTTAGTGACGGCATCAGATTCCTAATTGACGGAGATAGGTCTGGTGGCAAGAAAAGCTGCTTCTAGGAGGTTGTCAAGTGTTTTCGCTCGACGATTCCATTCTTGGGTGGTTGGTTTGGCCCTTGTTCCTGTAACTCGAATCCTAGCCCGGTATATCCCATTTTAATTTTACACCATTGTGAACCTTAAGCCTTTTTTACTCTCTGATCGAGGTTCTCGGCATTGAAAAATCTTCGTAAACTAAATCACAGGTGTATATGTTGATATTTAAGAGATATACAGTCAAGAAAATCAAGGGCAACGATGATATATATGCGGATTAGACACAAAAAAAACACTCAACAAATGGCTACAATTTAACGAATGTGTTTAGTGACGGCATCAGATTCCTAATTGATGGAGTAAGGTCTGGTGGCAAGAAAAGTTGCTTCTATGAGGTTGTCAAGTGTTTTCGCTCGACGATTCTATTCTTGGGTGGTTGGTTTGGCACTTGTTCCTGTAACTCGAATCCTAGACCGGTATATCCCATTTTAATTTTACACCATTGTGAACCTTACGCCTTTTTTACTCTCTGATCGACGTTATCGGCATTGAAAAATCTTCGTAAACTAAATCACAGGAGTATATGTTGATATTTAAGAGATATACAGTCAAGAAAATCAAGGGCAATGGTGATGTATATGCGGATTAGACCCAAAAAAAAAAACACTCAACAAATGGCAACAATTTAAGGAATGTGTTTAGTGACTGCATCAGATTCCTAATTGATGGTGAAAGGTCTGGTGGCAAGAAAAGCTGCTTCTAGGAGGTTGTCAAGTGTTTTCGCTCGACGATTCCATTCTTGGGTGGTTGGTTTGGCCCTTGTTCCTGTAACTCGAATCCTAGCCCGGTATATCCCATTTTAATTTTACACCATTGTGAACCTTACGCCTTTTTTACTCTCTAAACGAGGTTCCCGGCATTGAAAAATCTTCGTAAATTAAATCACATGTGTATATGTTGATATTTAAGAGATATACAGCCAAGAAAATCAAGGGCAATGGTGATATATATGCGGATTAGACACAAAAAAAAAACACTCAACAAATGGCTACAATTTACAGAATGTGTTTAGTGACGGCATCAGATTCCTAATTGATGGAGAAAGGTCTAGTGGTATGAAAAGCTGCTTCTAGGAGGTTGCCAAGTGTTTTCGCTCGACGATTCCATTCTTGGGTGGTTGGTTTGGCCCTTGTTCCTGTAACTCGAATCCAAGCCCGGTATATCTCATTTTAATTTTACACCATTGAGAACCTTACGCCTTTTTTACTCTCTGATCGAGGTTCTCGGCATTGAAAAAATATTCGTAAACTAAATCACACGTGTATATGTTGATATTTAAGAGATATACAGTCAAGAAAATCAAGGACAAAGGTGATATATATGCGGATTAGACACAAAAAAAAACACTCAACTAATGGCTACAATTTAAGGAATGTGTTTAGTGACGGCATCAGATTCCTAATTGATGGAGAAAGGTCTGGTGGAAAGAAAAGCTGCTTCTAGGAGGTTGTCAAGTGTTTTCGCTCGACGATTCCATTCTTGGGTGGTTGGTTTGGCCCTTGTTCCTGCAACTCGATTTCTAGCCCGGTATATCCCATTTTAATTTTACACCATTGTGAACCTTACGCCGTTTTTACTCTCTGATCGAGGTTCTCGGCATTGAAAAATCTTCGTAAACTAAATCACACGTGTATATATTGATATTTAAGAGATATACAGTCAAGAAAATCAAGGGCAATGCTGATATATATGCGGATTAGACACAAAAAAAACACTCAACAAATGGCTACAATTTAAGGGATGTGTTTAGTGACGCCATCAGATTCCTAATTGAGGGAGAAAGGTCTAGTGGCAAGAAAAGCTGCTTCTAGGAGGGTGTCAAGTGTTTTCGCTTGACGATTCCATTCTTGGGTGATTGGTTTGGCCCTTGTTCCTGTAACTCGAATCCTAGCCCGGTATATCTCATTTTAATTTTACTCCATTGTGAACCTTACGCCTTTTTTACTCTCTGGTTGAGGTTCTCGGCATTGAAAAATCTTCGTAAACTAAATCACACGTGTATATGTTGATATTTAAGAGATATACAGTAAAGAAAATCAAGGGCAATGGTGATATATATGCGGATTAGACTCCAAAAAAAAAAATACTCCACAAATGGCTACAATTTAAGGAATGTGTTTAGTGACGGCATCAGATTCCCAATTGATGGAGAAAGGTCTGGTGGCATGAAATGCTGCTTCTAGGAGGTTGTCAAGTGTTTTCGTTCGACTATTCCATTCTTGGGTGGTTGGTTTGGCCCTTGTTCCTGTAACTCGAATCCTAGCCCGGTATATCCCATTTTAATTTTACACTATTGTGAACCTTACGCCTTTTTTACTCTCTGATCGAGGTTCTCGGCATTGAAAAATATACGTAAACTAAATCACACGTGTATATGTTGATATTTAAGAGATATACAGTCAAGAAAATCAAGGGCAATGGTGATATATATGCGGATTAGACACCAAAAAAAACACTAAACAAATGGCTACAATTTAAGGAATATGTTTAGTAACGGCATCAGATTCCTAATTGATGGAGAAAGGTCTGGTGGCAAGAAAAGCTGCTTCTAGGAGGTTGTCAAGTGTTTTCGCTCGACGATTCCATTCTTGGGTGGTTGGTTTGGTCCTTGTTCCTGTAACTCGAATCCTAGCCCGGTATATCCCATTTTAATTTTACACCATTGTGAATCTTACGCCTTTTTTACTCTCTGATCGGGGTTCTCGGCATTGAAAAATCTTCGTAAACTAAATCACACGTGTATATGTTAATATTTAAGAGATATACAGTCAAGAAAATCAAGGGCAATGGTGAAATATATGCGGAGTAGACACCAAAAAAAACTCTCAACAAATGGCTACAATTTAAGGAATGTGTTTAGTGACGGCATCAGATTCCTAATTGACGGAGAAAGGTCTGGTGGCAAGAAAAGCTGCTTCTAGGAGGTTGTCAAGTGTTTTTGCTCGACGATTCCATTCTTGGGTGGTTGGTTTGGCCCATGTTCCTGTAACTCGAATCCTAGCCCGGTATATCCCATTTTAATTTTACACCATTGTGAACCTTAAGCCTTTTTTACGCTCTGATCGAGGTTCTCGGCATTGAAAAATCTTCGTAAACTAAATCACAGGTGTATATGTTGATATTTAAGAGATATACAGTCAAGAAAATCAAGGGCAATGGTGATATATATGCGGATTAGACACAAAAAAAACACTCAACAAATGGCTACAATTTAAGGAATGTGTTTAGTGACGGCATCAGATTCCTAATTGATGGAGTAAGGTCTGGTGGCAAGAAAAGATGCATCTATGAGGTTGTCAAGTGTTTTCGCTCGACGATTCCATTCTTGGGTGGTTGGTTTGGCACTTGTTCCTGTAACTCCAATCCTAGACCGGTATATCCCATTTTAATTTTACACCATTGTGAACCCTACGCCTTTTTTACTCTCTGATCGAGGTTCTCGGCATTGAAAAATCTTCGTAAACTAAGTCACACATGTATATGTTGATATTTAAGAGATATACAGTCAAGAAAATTAAGGGCAATGGTGATATATATGCGGATTAGACACAAAAAAAAACACTCAACAAATGACTACAATTTAAGGAATGTGTTTAGTGACTGCATCAGATTCCTAATTGATGGAGAAATGTCTGGTGGCAAGAAAAGCTGCTTCTAGGAGGTTGTCAAGTGTTTTCGCTCGACGATTCGATTCTTGGGTGGTTGGTTTGGCCCTTGTTCCTGTAACTCGAATCCTAGCCCGGTATATCCCATTTTAATTTTACACCATTGTGAACCTTACGCCTTTTTTACTCTCTAAACGAGGTTCCCGGCATTGAAAAATCTTCGTAAATTAAATCACACGTGTATATGTTGATATTTAAGAGATATACAGCCAAGAAAATCAAGGGCAATGGTGATATATATGCGAATTAGACACCAAAAAAAACACTCAACAAATGGCTACAATTTAAGGAATATGTTTAGTGACAGCATCAGATTCCTAATTGATGGAGAAAGGTCTGGTGGAAAGAAAAGCTGCTTCTAGGAGGTTGTCAAGTGTTTTCGCTCGACGATTCCATTCTTGGGTGGTTGGTTTGGCCCTTGTTCCTGTAACTCGATTCCTAGCCCGGTATATCCCATTTTAATTTTACACAATTGTGAACCTTACGCCGTTTTTACTCTCTGATCGAGGTTCTCGGCATTGAAAAATCTTCGTAAACTAAATTACCCGTGTATATGTTGATATTTAAGAGATATACAGTCAAGAAAATCATGGGTAATGCTGATATATATGCGGATTAGACACAAAAAAAAAAACACTCAACAAATGGCTACAATTTAAGGGATATGTTTAGTGACGGCATCAGATTCCTAATTGATGGAGAAAGGTCTGGTGGCAAGAAAAACTGCTTCTAGGAGGTTGTCAAGTGTTTTCGCTCGACGATTCCATTCTTGGGTGGTTGGTTTGGCCCTTGTTCCTGTAACTTGAATCCTAGCCCGGTATATCCCATTTTAATTTTACACCATTGTGAATCTTACGCCTTTTTTACTCTCTGATCGAGGTTCTCGGCATTGAAAAATCTTCGTAAACTAAATCACACATGTATATGTTGAAATTTAAGAGATATACATTCAAGAAAATCAAGGGAATGGTGATATATATGCGGATTAGACACCAAAAAAAACACTCAACAAATGGCTACAATTTAAGGAATATGTTTAGTGACAGCATCAGATTCCTAATTGATGGAGAAAGGTCTGGTGGCAAGAAAAGCTGCTTCTTGGAGGTTGTCATGTGTTTTCGCTCGACGATTCCATTCTTTGGTGGTTGGTTTGGCCCAT
This sequence comes from Helianthus tuberosus, assembly GCA_030545235.1. Classification (NCBI taxonomy): domain Eukaryota; kingdom Viridiplantae; phylum Streptophyta; class Magnoliopsida; order Asterales; family Asteraceae; genus Helianthus; species Helianthus tuberosus. The sequence goes on from CM060449.1 coordinate 188,823,874, forward strand.
GTTCCTGTAACTTGAATCCTAGCCCGGTATATCTCATTTTGATTTTACACCATTGAGAACCTTACGCCTTTTTTACTCTCTGATTGAGGTTCTCGGCATTGAAAAATCTTCGTAAATTAAATCACACGTGTATATATTGATATTTAGGAGATATACAGCCAAGAAAATCAAGGGCAATGGTGATATATATGCGGATTAGACACCAAAAAAACACTCAACAAATAGCTACAATTTAAGGAATATGTTAATGACAGCATCAGATTCCTAATTGATGGAGAAAGGTCTGGTGGAAAGAAAAGCTGCTTCTAGGAGGTTGTCAAGTGTTTTCGCTCGACGATTCCATTCTTGGGTGGTTGGTTTGGCCCTTGTTCCTGTAACTCGATTCCTAGCCCGGTATATCCCATTTTAATTTTACACCATTGTGAACCTTATGCCGTTTTTACTCTCTGATCGAGGTTCTCGGCATTGAAAAATCTTCGTAAACTAAATTACACGTGTATATGTTGATATTTAAGAGATATACAGTCAAGAAAATCAAGGGCAATGCTGATATATATGCGGATTAGACACAAAAAAAAACACTCAACAAATGGCTACAATTTAAGAGATGTGTTTAGTGATGGCATCAGATTCCTAATTGATGGAGAAAGGTCTGGTGGCAAGAAAAGCTGCTTCTAAGAGGTTGTCAAGTGTTTTCGCTCGACGATTCCATTATTGGGTGGTTGGTTTGGCCCTTGTTCCTGTAACTCGAATCCTAGCCCGGTATATCCCATTTTAATTTTACACCATTGTGAATCTTACGCCTTTTTTACTCTCTGATCGAGGTTCTCGGCATTGAAAAATCTTCGTAAACTAAATCACACGTGTATATGTTAATATTTAAGAGATATATACATTCAAGAAAAACAAGGGCAATGGTGATATATATGCGGATTAGACACCAAAAAAAACACACAACAAATGGCTACAATTTAAGGAATATGTTTAGTGACAGCATCAGATTCCTAATTGATGGAGAAAGGTCTGGTGGAAAGAAAAGCTGCTTCTAGGAGGTTGTCAAGTGTTTTCGCTCGACGATTCCATTCTTGGGTGGTTGGTTTGGCCCTTGTTCCTGTAACTCGATTCCTAGCCCGGTATATCCCATTTTAATTTTACACCATTGTGAACCTTACGCCGTTTTTACTCTCTGATCGAGGTTCTCGGCATTGAAAAATCTTCGTAAACTAAATTACACGTGTATATGTTGATATTTAAGAGATATACAGTCAAGAAAATCAAGGGCAATGCTGATATATATGCGGATTAGACACAAAAAAAACACTCAACAAATGGCTACAATTTAAGGGATGTGTTTAGTGACGGCATCAGATTCCTAATTGATGTAGAAAGGTCTGGTGGCAAGAAAAGCTGCTTCTAAGAGGTTGTCAAGTGTTTTCGCTCGACGATTCCATTCTTGGGAGGTGGTTTGGCCCTTGTTCCTGTAACTCGAATCCTAGCCCGGTATATCCCATTTTAATTTTACACCATTGTGAATCTTACGCCTTTTTTACTCTCTGATCGAGGTTCTCGGCATTGAAAAATCTTCGTAAACTAAATCACACGTGTATATGTTGATATTTAAGAGATATACATTCAAGAAAATCAAGGGCAATGGTGATATATATGCGGATTAGACACCAAAAAAAACACTCAACAAATGGCTACAATTTAAGGAATATGTTTAGTGACAGCATCAGATTCCTAATTGATGGAGAAAGGTCGGGTGGCAAGAAAAGCTGCTTCTTGGAGGTTGTCATGTGTTTTCGCTCGACGATTCCATTCTTGGGTGGTTGGTTTGGCCCATGTTCCTGTAACTCGAATCCTAGCCCGGTATATCTCATTTTGATTTTACACCATTGAGAACCTTACGCCTTTTTTACTCTCCGATTGAGGTTCTCGGCATTGAAAAATCTTCGTAAATTAAATCACACGTGTATATATTGATATTTAGGAGATATACAGCCAAGAAAATCAAGGGCAATGGTGATATATATGCGGATTAGACACCAAAAAAAACACTCAACAAATGGCTACAATTTAAGGAATATGTTTAGTGACAGCATCAGATTCCTAATTGATGGAGAAAGATCTGGTGGAAAGAAAAGCTGCTTCTAGGAGGTTGTCAAGTGTTTTCGCTCGACGATTCCATTCTTGGGTGGTTGGTTTGGCCCTTGTTCCTGTAACTCGATTCCTAGCCCGGTATATCCCATTTTAATTTTACACCATTGTGAATCTTACGCCTTTTTTATTCTCTGATCGACGTTCACGGCATTGAAAAATCTTCGTAAACTAAATCACACGTGTATATGTTGATATTTAAGAGATATACATTCAAGAAAATCAAGGGCAATGGTGATATATATGCGAATTAGACACCAAAAAAAAAAAAACATTCAACAAATGGCTACAAGTTAAGGAATGTGTTTAGTGACGGCATCAGATTCCTAATTGATGGAGAAAGGTCTGGTGGCAAGAAAAGCTGCTTCTAGGAGGTTGTCAAGTGTTTTCGCTCGACGATTCCATTCTTGGGTGGTTGGTTTGGCCCTTGTTCCTGTAACTCGATTCCTAGCCCGGTATATCCCATTTTAATTTTACACCATTGTGAACCTTACGCCGTTTTTACTCTCTGATCGAGGTTCTCGGCATTGAAAAATCTTCGTAAACTAAATTACACGTGTATATGTTGATATTTAAGAGATATACAGTCAAGAAAATCAAGGGCAATGGTGATATATATGCGGATTAGACACCAAAAAAAACACTAAAAAAATGGCTACAATTTAAGGAATATGTTTAGTGACAGCATCAGATTCCTAATTGATGGAGAAATGTCTGGTGGCAAGAAAAGCTGCTTCTTGGAGGTTGTCATGTGTTTTCGCTCGACGATTCCATTCTTGGGTGGTTGGTTTGGCCCATGTTCCTGTAACTCGAATCCTAGCCCGGTATATCTCATTTTGATTTTACACCATTGAGAACCTTACGCCTTTTTTACTCTCTGATTGAGGTTCTCGGCATTGAAAAATCTTCGTAAATTAAATCACACGTGTATATATTGATATTTAGGAGATATACAGCCAAGAAAATCAAGGGCAATGGTGATATATATGCGGATTAGACACCAAAAAAAACACTCAACAAATGGCTACAATTTAAGGAATATGTTTAGTGACAGCATCAGATTCCTAATTGATGGAGAAAGGTCTGGTGGAAAGAAAAGCTGCTTCTAGGAGGTTGTCAAGTGTTTTCGCTCGACGATTCCATTCTTGGGTGGTTGGTTTGGCCCTTGTTCCTGTAACTCGATTCCTAGCCCGGTATATCCCATTTTAATTTTACACCATTGTGAACCTTACGCCGTTTTTACTCTCTGATCGAGGTTCTTGGCATTGAAAAATTTTCGTAAACTAAATTACACGTGTATATGTTGATATTTAAGAGATATACAGTCAAGAAAATCAAGGGCAATGCTGATATATATGCGGATTAGACACAAAAAAAAAACACTCAACAAATGGCTACAATTTAAGGGATGTGTTTAGTGACGACATCTGTCACACCCCCAAAATCCACACACGGAGTACTACCGCTTGGAGGCGTGACATGACCAGGATCAAGCCACCAATCATATTGAACATAAGTATAAAGTAAAAGTCATTCATCAATACGATAGGTGTTTCCAAAACCAAATATAAACAAGTGTGTAGCGGAAGCATTTAAAGTAAAACCCAACATAAGTTTAAGTACAAAATGTCATAATGTTTAACAACACATTCACGATCCATGTCCACAACGACTGTGCCTCCCGTGCAAGCTCCAAAAGTACCTAAGGTCCTGCAAGGCATGTAACAGAGAGTCAACAACTAGTTGAGCGAGTTCACAGTAAGTAAGTTCGTAATAGTAAGTTTGTTTTGTAACATGTGGCGCTACTAGGCCGATAGTATGTTCTATTTGTGGGGGGCTTCCCATGTTGCATATACACTAGACTATTTGTGACCATAAATGTTCTTCACAACCGAGAACAACAGTACGTACAAAGTTTACGTAGGCTTTACGTAAGTATCCTTCACACCCGAGGATAGCGAGTAGCATAAGTATACGTAGGTTTTACGTATGTATCCTTCACAACCGAGGATAGCGAGTAGCATAAGTATACGTAGGTTTTACGTATGTATCCTTCACAACCGAGGATAGCGAGTAGCATAAGTATACGTAGGTTTTACGTATGTATCCTTCACAACCGAGGATAGCGAGTAGCATAAGTATACGTAGGTTTTACGTATGTATCCTTCACAACCGAGGATAGCGAGTAGCATAAGTATACGTAGGTTTTACGTATGTATCCTTCACAACCGAGGATAGCGAGTAGCATAAGTATACGTAGGTTTTACGTATGTATCCTTCACAACCGAGGATATGGTATGGTAGTCTAGTATCAGTGTATGTACGAATCTATTCAACCTTATTCCTTCCATCCCCATCCCCAAACCCTAGGAGTCCCATGCCTTAGTAAGAGTGTGAACTCACCTTGTTTGCTCGGTATGCTAAGTATGTGCTCGAAGTAAGTCAATCTCGTCCTAAAGTATGCACGTATACATAATCAGTTTGCATTCAAGTTGTTTGCACGTAAACATCATCATCATGAATATCGCATTAATATCACAGAGTATCACATTGCACGTATTTGTAATCATACAAGTATCGCCTTTATTCATAACAGCAGTTATCTATCCCAGTTAAGTTTAACAGAATTAAAGTAGATTACTGTGTTGATTACACAGTTGGCGAAACACCCTCTATTTCGCCATGAGCCCCTTCGACGAATCACTCATGTTTCGTCAAACTAGTCTCGGCGAAACACATTGTGTTTCGCCATGTCGGTTTCATCAATATAATGTGTTTCGCCGGTACCTTTGATTCGTCGGAACATATAACAGTTTCAGCAATACTAAACATATCACAATAATCATATCACAAAAACCTTAGTGGCCAACATCTATCTATCACCGTCAATTCTCATTGGACCAACATAACATATAGCCGATTGGACCATCAACATCAACAACCGATTGGACCTTTATTATGCATTATCAACACTAACAAACATCATTATTATAAAATCGGCGGTTCACATATCCCCACCCATTGACCACCGATTTGCCCCACCAATCATGATTTTAATAAGCAACCCATGTTACTAACCAAGAATCTTATCAATCCAGCCGACAATTCCATGAAGTGTTCTTTATCTTTCAATATGACAACATATATATACAAACAATAAACAAATGAATCATGAGAAACATATCCTGACAACACACACATGGGCTGCAACTAAAAGCATTCATCAAACCGAATATTTAATCAATAACAAGTAATCGATTCAGTATATACACACTAACCGAGATGAAAAGAACGATGAATAAGCTAAGGGGGCTTCGAGAGTTCCAAACAGCCGTCACACAGAAGAGGGGCACTCTAGGGTTTCTATTTTGTTAACGTATGACGAATGAGACGGTTCTGTGTAATTTATATGCGTACAAGTGAACTGGGCCCTAATGGGCTTCGCGTAATAATGGGCCGGCGAAACAGCCTGTTTCGTCGAGTCGGGTCATGGCGAATCACTTAATTTGTCGGGTCATTTCAGCTGTTAAACAGTTCAAGTGTTTTTCTAAAATACCAGTCTCATGTTTTAATATTAATCTCATACGTGCAAAATTCACAATACCAAACGTTTCATGTTATATTCTAAATCACATAAACATGTAACAATCATAGTGCCTTTCATTATAACATAACGGGTATAGCTATAAGTCAAACAACAAAACAATCGAAGTCAACGTGCATTTAATGCGAAAGTGAAAGTCGGAAACTCGAGTTGTCACATTATCCCCAACTTGAAAGAAATTTCATCCCGAAATTTAGCATACGGTTACTGAGGAAGCTAGGTAAGTTATCGTTTACTGGTTTTCCTGGGGTGTCACATCATTCCCCCGTTGAGTTGGAATTTCGTTCCGAAATTCCGTAGTAGCTTCAACCTCAGTAGTAGTTGCATTGTTTTCGAACAACTGGGGATATTTGAGTTCCATTTGATCTTCGCGCTCCCAGGTGAACTCTGGGCCACGACGGGAGTTCCAACGAACTCGTACAAGAGGTATTCTAGTGTTCTTGAGGACCTTAACATCCCGGTCCGTGATTTCAACTGGTTCCTCGACGAAGTGTAACTGTTCGTCGATAGTGAGTTCCTTCAAAGGAACTATAAGGGTCTCATCTGACAGACACTTCTTCAGATTCGACACGTGAAAGACGTTGTGAACTGTACTGAGTTCAGCTGGTAAGTTCAATCTGTAGGCTACCCTGCCTATCCTTTCAATGATTTCGAATGGTCCGACATATCACGGATTGAGCTTACCTCGTTTGCCAAAACGAACCACACCCTTCCAGGGTGAAACTTTGAGTAGCACTCGATCCCCAACCTGGAACTCGAGTGGTTTCCTGTTTTTATCAGCGTATGCTTTCTGACGGTCACGAGTTGCCGCCATGCGTTGTCGTATTTGAGCAATCTTTTCAGTAGTATCGATTACCATTTCTGGACCTGTGATCTGACTGTCACCCACCTCTGCCCAACAAAGAGGTGATCGGCATTTACGCCCGTACAATGCCTCAAATGGAGCAGCTTTAATGCTGGTGTGGTAACTGTTGTTGTATGAAAATTCCACAAGTGGCAGATGCTTTTCCCAGCCCTTGCCAAAGTCAATTACGCACGCCCGAAGCATGTCTTCTAGAGTTTGAATAGTTCGCTCAGACTGCCCATCGGTCTGAGGATGATAAGCTGTGCTCATATCTAGACGAGAGCCAAAAGATTTGTGCATTACTTGCCACAATTCTGAAGTAAAACGTGCGTCACGATCAGAGATAATAGATGTGGGCACCCCGTGCCTCGAGACAACTTCCTTAAGGTATACGTCTGCTAGAGTGGAGAACTTATCCGTTTCCTTGATAGCCAAGAAGTGAGCAGACTTTGTGAGTCGATCCACGATCACCCAAATAGTATCATTCCCACGCTGAGACCTAGGTAGGCCAGTAACAAAATCCATGGAAATTTGTTCCCATTTCCATTGTGGTATCTCAGGTTGCTGGAGTGGGCCTGATGGTTTCTGATATTCCGCTTTGACTCGCGCACAAGTCAAACACTTGCTAACGTAAGTTGCTATGTGAGCTTTCATGCTAGGCCACCAATATGTAGTTCTGAGGTCGTGGTACATCTTAACCGAACCAGGATGTACTGAGTAGCGAGACTTATGAGCTTCATCCATTACAAGCTCGCGTAGGTTGCCATAGTGTGGGACCCAGATGCGTCCTGTTACATAGTAGGCGCCGTCTGCCTTTTGTTCTAACCTTTGCCTTGAGCCGCGTAGGGCTTCAGCCCTGACGTTTTCTGGTTTCAATGCTTCTACCTGAGCATCTCGTATCTGAGAAGGAAGGCTAGACTGAATAGTGAGTTGCAATGCTCGTACACGTCTAGGTGTAGTATCCTTTCGACTGAGGGCGTCGGCCACCACATTGGCTTTGCCCGGATGGTACTTTATAGCACATTCGTAATCGTTCAGTAACTCGACCCATCGACGTTGTCGCATGTTCAACTCTTTCTGCTTGAAGATATGCTCAAGACTCCTGTGATCGGTGTAGATGGTGCACTTGGTGCCATACAGATAATGTCTCCATATCTTGAGTGCAAAGACAACAGCTCCAAGCTCTAAATCGTGCGTAGTGTAATTCCGTTCGTGAATCTTAAGTTGGCGTGAAGCATAAGCAATGACTTTATCCCGTTGCATCAACACACATCCAAGACCTTGGATAGATGCATCGCAGTAGACTATAAAATCATCCGTGCCTCCAGGCAATGAGAGGATAGGTGCGCTACAAAGTCTATCCTTTAAGTGCTGAAATGCTGTTTCCTGTGTATTACTCCAACGGTAAACAATACCTTTCTGTGTCAGTAATGTAAGCGGCTGTGCAATCTTTGAGAAGTCTCTGATGAACCTTCTGTAATAACCCGCCAAACCCAAGAATTGGCGTATTTCTGTTGGTGTGCGAGGTGCAGGCCAGTTCTTGATCGAATCCACCTTGGATGGATCGACATGAATCCCATCCTTGTTTACCACGTGGCCTAAGAAGTGGACTTCACGAAGCCAGAAGTCACATTTGGAAAACTTAGTGTATAACTGTTCTGTTCGCAGAAGTTCCAGTATAAGTCGTAAATGATGCTCGTGCTCCTCCTGACTCTTTGAATAAATCAGGATGTCGTCGATGAAAACAATGACGAACTTGTCGAGATAGGGTTTGCACACCCTGTTCATAAGATCCATAAATACGGCAGGCGCGTTCGTTAGCCCGAATGGCATGACCATAAACTCGTAGTGGCCGTAGCGAGTTCTGAATGCTGTTTTGGAGACGTCCTCATCCCGGACTCTCAGTGATGGTAACCTGACCTCAGATCAATCTTCGAGTAATAGCTCGACCCTTGCAACTGGTCGAATAAGTCGTCGATGCGTGGAAGAGGATAACGATTCTTCACCGTCACCTTGTTCAGTTCGCGGTAATCTATGCACATACGAAAGGTACCGTCTTTCTTCTTTACGAATAACACTGGAGCTCCCCTGGGCGAAGAGCTAGGACGTATAAAACCCTTTTCCAAGAGTTCTTGTAGCTGCTTTGACAGTTCTTCCAGTTCCGTTGGAGCTAAGCGATAAGGTGCTCGAGCTATGGGTGCTGCTCCTGGAGCGAGCTCGATCTGAAATTCGACCTGGCGATGAGGCGGTAACCCAGGTAATTCCTCAGGGAACACTTGAGGAAAGTCACGTACTACAGGAATATCTTCAATCTTTTTCTCTTTCTTCGAGGTATCTGTAACGAGAGCTAAAACAGCTGTGTGGCCCTTTCGTAAACACTTCTGAGCCTTCAGGAAGGAAATGACGCCACTCACGACACCACTCTTGTCGCCTTGAACTTCGAGAGGTTCTTTTCCAGTACGGGAATTGCGAATAATCTTCTCTTTGCATAGGATATCTGCTTGCTGTTGGGAAATCCAATCTATCCCAATGACGATGTCGAAATTACCCAAGACTATGGGAATGAGGTTGATGGAGAATGTCTGACCAACTAAGACGAGGTTACAATCCTTGACTACCAGAAGATTGCTGACCGGTGATCTGATAGTCATCAATCTTTCGCTGTCGTGCCTGAGACTGAACTGAAGTTGAACCCTTGCTGAAGGTTCCATCCCACCGTCTCTTGTTGTCACTGGGGAATAGCAGAAGTAGTAGGGGTAGCACCAATGCGTCTAGGAAGCTTGTTCTGTTCCACAGCCTTGTCTGTGAGACGATAAGCAAGATGAGTAACATCTTGAATAGTAGCAAGATTAGCAGTCATCACATGGCTTTGAATTTCTGGTACTAAGCCTTTGAGGTACAGCTCAATGCTCTTGATGGGAGGATCCACCATAGTTGAACACAACACTGCCAGTTCGTTGGATCGTTTCGTGTACGCTTCTATCTCTGACCCCGTTAGCTTCATGTTAAAGGACTCCACTTCCAACTCGTGGATGGCATCACAACTACTGTATTCACGTTTGATCAGTTCCTTAAAATCATTCCATGGGGTGGCATTAGCAGCCGCCAGCCCCAGCATCTGAACTTGCGCGTTCCACCAAGTTAACGCAGTGCCTTCGAGAGTATCAGTGGCATATTTCACCTTACGAGCCTCGGGTCATTCTCACACTCGATGACCGATTCGAGTTCCTCGAACTAATGGAGGAGTCCAACAGCTCCTTCAGTGTCGCTTAAAGTAGTAGGACGACAGTCCATAAAAGTCGTGTATGTGCATACAGGTGGCTGAGCGTGTTGACTTGTCGTGTGCGTAAGAGTAATCAAAATTAAGCACAAGTGTTGAGTTACGAGAGTAAGATCTAAAGATCCTAGAGTAAGTGGTGATGGCAGGTTACACCTCCTGCCTGGGCAGCTGCGAGTGCTGCAGTAACTTGTTCAGTGATCGAAGCCGCCAACTGGGCTTGAGTTAGGTTAATGCGTCCACTCATGATCTTGACATCAAGGAGGACATGTGTAAGAGAGGTTCGCGAATAGTGCGAAGAGAGTGAGCACACAAGTATTCTCAAGCAATAACGTATAGTAGGTTCTGTAATCTGAGCATACCACGAGCAAAGTTCTATGAAATTCTAGCAAGTAGGTAAAGTAACATGAATAGTAGTACCTATGATGTTGAGCCTTGCACGTGGAGCGAAGCGTCGTTGTGGATCGTTGAGCACTGTTCTGGTTATAGTCTGGTTTTAACAAAAATCGTTTTCCCTTTATTAAAACCGAGTTCTCTATAACCAATGGCTCTGATACCAATCTGTCACACCCCCAAAATCCACACACGGAGTACTACCGCTTGGAGGCGTGACATGACCAGGATCAAGCCACCAATCATATTGAACATAAGTATAAAGTAAAAGTCATTCATCAATACGATAGGTGTTTCCAAAACCAAATATAAACAAGTGTGTAGCGGAAGCATTTAAAGTAAAACCCAACATAAGTTTAAGTACAAAATGTCATAATGTTTAACAACACATTCACGATCCATGTCCACAACGACTGTGCCTCCCGTGCAAGCTCCAAAAGTACCTAAGGTCCTGCAAGGCATGTAACAGAGAGTCAACAACTAGTTGAGCGAGTTCACAGTAAGTAAGTTCGTAATAGTAAGTTTGTTTTGTAACATGTGGCGCTACTAGGCCGATAGTATGTTCTATTTGTGGGGGGCTTCCCATGTTGCATATACACTAGACTATTTGTGACCATAAATGTTCTTCACAACCGAGAACAACAGTACGTACAAAGTTTACGTAGGCTTTACGTAAGTATCCTTCACACCCGAGGATAGCGAGTAGCATAAGTATACGTAGGTTTTACGTATGTATCCTTCACAACCGAGGATAGCGAGTAGCATAAGTATACGTAGGTTTTACGTATGTATCCTTCACAACCGAGGATAGCGAGTAGCATAAGTATACGTAGGTTTTACGTATGTATCCTTCACAACCGAGGATAGCGAGTAGCATAAGTATACGTAGGTTTTACGTATGTATCCTTCACAACCGAGGATATGGTATGGTAGTCTAGTATCAGTGTATGTACGAATCTATTCAACCTTATTCCTTCCATCCCCATCCCCAAACCCTGGGAGTCCCATGCCTTAGTAAGAGTGTGAACTCACCTTGTTTGCTCGGTATGCTAAGTATGTGCTCGAAGTAAGTCAATCTCGTCCTAAAGTATGCACGTATACATAATCAGTTTGCATTCAAGTTGTTTGCACGTAAACATCATCATCATGAATATCGCATTAATATCACAGAGTATCACATTGCACGTATTTGTAATCATACAAGTATCGCCTTTATTCATAACAGCAGTTATCTATCCCAGTTAAGTTTAACAGAATTAAAGTAGATTACTGTGTTGATTACACAGTTGGCGAAACACCCTCTATTTCGCCATGAGCCCCTTCGACGAATCACTCATGTTTCGTCAAACTAGTCTCGGCGAAACACATTGTGTTTCGCCATGTCGGTTTCATCAATATAATGTGTTTCGCCGGTACCTTTGATTCGTCGGAACATATAACAGTTTCAGCAATACTAAACATATCACAATAATCATATCACAAAAACCTTAGTGGCCAACATCTATCTATCACCGTCAATTCTCATTGGACCAACATAACATATAGCCGATTGGACCATCAACATCAACAACCGATTGGACCTTTATTATGCATTATCAACACTAACAAACATCATTATTATAAAATCGGCGGTTCACATATCCCCACCCATTGACCACCGATTTGCCCCACCAATCATGATTTTAATAAGCAACCCATGTTACTAACCAAGAATCTTATCAATCCAGCCGACAATTCCATGAAGTGTTCTTTATCTTTCAATATGACAACATATATATACAAACAATAAACAAATGAATCATGAGAAACATATCCTGACAACACACACATGGGCTGCAACTAAAAGCATTCATCAAACCGAATATTTAATCAATAACAAGTAATCGATTCAGTATATACACACTAACCGAGATGAAAAGAACGATGAATAAGCTAAGGGGGCTTCGAGAGTTCCAAACAGCCGTCACACAGAAGAGGGGCACTCTAGGGTTTCTATTTTGTTAACGTATGACGAATGAGACGGTTCTGTGTAATTTATATGCGTACAAGTGAACTGGGCCCTAATGGGCTTCGCGTAATAATGGGCCGCCGAAACAGCCTGTTTCGTCGAGTCGGGTCATGGCGAATCACTTAATTTGTCGGGTCATTTCAGCTGTTAAACAGTTCAAGTGTTTTTCTAAAATACCAGTCTCATGTTTTAATATTAATCTCATACGTGCAAAATTCACAATACCAAACGTTTCATGTTATATTCTAAATCACATAAACATGTAACAATCATAGTGCCTTTCATTATAACATAACGGGTATAGCTATAAGTCAAACAACAAAACAATCGAAGTCAACGTGCATTTAATGCGAAAGTGAAAGTCGGAAACTCGAGTTGTCACAGCATCAGATTCCTAATTGATGTAGAAAGGTCTGGTGGCAAGAAAAACTGCTTCTAGGAGGTTGTCAAGTGTTTTCGCTCGACGATTCCATTCTTGGGTGGTGGTTTGGCCCTTGTTCCTGTAACTCGAATCCTAGCCCGGTATATCCCATTTTAATTTTACACCATTGTGAATCTTACGCCTTTTTTACTCTCTGATCAAGGTTCTCGGCATTGAAAAATCTTCGTAAACTAAATCACACGTGTATATGTTGATATTTAAGAGATATACATTCAAGAAAATCAAGGGCAATGGTGATATATATGCGGATTAGACACCAAAAAAAACACTCAAAAAATGGCTACAATTTAAGAAATATGTTTAGTGACAGCATCTGATTCCTAATTGATGGAGAAATGTCTGGTGGCAAGAAAAGCTGCTTCTTGGAGGTTGTCATGTGTTTTCGCTCGACGATTCCATTCTTGGGTGGTTGGTTTGGCCCATGTTCCTGTAACTCGAATCCTAGCCCGGTATATCTCATTTTGATTTTACACCATTGAGAACCTTACGCCTTTTTTACTCTCTGATTGAGGTTCTCGGCATTGAAAAATCTTCGTAAATTAAATCACACGTGTATATATTGATATTTAGGAGATATACAGCCAAGAAAATCAAGGGCAATGGTGATATATATGCGGATTAGACACAAAAAAAAACACTCAACAAATGGCTACAATTTAAGGAATATGTTTAGTGACAGCATCAGATTCCTAATTGATGGAGAAAGGTCTGGTGGAAAGAAAAGCTGCTTCTAGGAGGTTGTCAAGTGTTTTCGCTCGACGATTCCATTCTTGGGTGGTTGGTTTGGCCCTTGTTCCTGTAACTCGAATCCTAGCCCGGTATATCCCATTTTAATTTTACACCATTGTGAATCTTACGCCTTTTTTATTCTCTGATCGACGTTCACGGCATTGAAAAATCTTCGTAAACTAAATCACACGTGTATATGTTGATATTTAAGAGATATACATTCAAGAAAATCAAGGGCAATGGTGATATATATGCGAATTAGACACAAAAAAAAAAACATTCAACAAATGGCTACAAGTTAAGGAATGTGTTTAGTGACGGCATCAGATTCCTAATTGATGGAGAAAGGTCTGGTGGCAAGAAAAGCTGCTTCTAGGAGGTTGTCAAGTGTTTTCGCTCGACGATTCCATTCTTGGGTGGTTGGTTTGGCCCTTGTTCCTGTAATTAGAATCCTAGCCCGGTATATCCCATTTTAATTTTACACCATTGTGAACCTTACGCTTTTTTTACTCTCTGATCGAGGTTCTCGTCATTGAAAAATCTTCGTAAACTAAATCACATGTGCATATGTTGATATTTAAGAGATATACAGTCAAGAAAATCAAGGGCAATGCTGATATATATGCGGATTAGACACAAAAAAAACACTCAACAAATGGCTACAATTTAAGGGATGTGTTTATGGACGGCATCAGATTCCTAATTGATGGAGAACGGTCTGGTGGCAAGAAAAGCTGCTTCTAGGAGGTTGTCAAGTGTTTTCGCTCGACGATTCTATTCTTGGGTGGTTGGTTTGGCCCTTGTTCCTGTAACTCGAATCCTAGCCCGGTATATCCCATTTTAATTTTACACCATTGTGAATCTTACGCCTTTTTTACTCTCTGATCGAGGTTCTCGGCATTGAAAAATCTTCGTAAACTAAATCCCATGTGTATATGTTGATATTTAAGAGATATATACATTCAAGAAAAACAAGGGCAATGGTGATATATATGCGGATTAGACACAAAAAAAAACACTCAACAAATGGCTACAATTTAAGGAATATGTTTAGTGACAGCATCAGATTCCTAATTGATGGAGAAAGGTCTGGTGGAAAGAATAGCTGCTTCTAGGAGGTTGTCAAGTGTTTTCGCTCGACGATTCCATTCTTGGGTGGTTGGTTTGGCCCTTGTTCCTGTAACTCGATTCCTAGCCCAGTATATCCCATTTTAATTTTACACCATTGTGAACCTTACGCCGTTTTTACTCTCTGATCGAGGTTCTCGGCATTGAAAAATCTTCGTAAACTAAATTACACGTGTATATGTTGATATTTAAGAGATATACAGTCAAGAAAATCAAGGGCAATGCTGATATATATGCGGATTAGACACAAAAAAAAACACTCAACAAATGGCTACAATTTAAGGGAGGTGTTTAGTGACGGCATCAGATTCCTAATTGATGTAGAAAGGTCTGGTGGCAAGAAAAGCTGCTTCTAGGAGGTTGTCAAGTGTTTTCGCTCGACGATTCCATTCTTGGGTGGTGGTTTGGCCCTTGTTCCTGTAACTCGAATCCTAGCCCGGTATATCCCATTTTAATTTTACACCATTGTGAATCTTACGCCTTTTTTACTCTCTGATCGAGGTTCTCGGCATTGAAAAATCTTCGTAAACTAAATCACACGTGTATATGTTGATATTTAAGAGATATACATTCAAGAAAATCAAGGGCAATGGTGATATATATGCGGATTAGACACCAAAAAAAACACTCAACAAATGGCTACAATTTAGTGACAGCATCAGATTCCTAATTGATGGAGAAAGGTCTGGTGGCAAGAAAAGCTGCTTCTTGGAGGTTGTCATGTGTTTTCGCTCGACGATTCCATTCTTGGGTGGTTGGTTTGGCCCATGTTCCTGTAACTCGAATCCTAGCCCGGTATATCTCATTTTGATTTTACACCATTGAGAACCTTACGCCTTTTTTACTCTCTGATTGAGGTTCTCGGCATTGAAAAATCTTCTTAAATTAAATCACACGTGTATATATTGATATTTAGGAGATATACAGTCAAGAAAATCAAGGGCAATGGTGATATATATGCGGATTAGACACCAAAAAAAATACTCAACAAATGGCTACAATTTAAGGAATGTGATTAGTGACGGCATCAGATTCCTAATTGATGGAGAAAGGTTTGGTGGCATGAAATGCTGCTTCTAGGAGGTTGTCAAGTGTTTTCGCTCGACTATTCCATTCTTGGGTGGTTGGTTTGGCCCTTGTTCCAGTAACTCGAATCCTAGCCCGGTATATCCCATTTTAATTTTACACCATTGTGAACCTCATGCCTTTTTTACTCTCTGATCGAGGTTCTTGGCATTGAAAAATATTCGTAAACTAAATCACACGTGTTTATGTTAATATTTAAGAGATATACAGTCCAGAAAATCAAGGGCAATGGTGATATATATGCGGATTAGACACCAAAAAAAAACACTAAACAAATGGCTACAATTTAAGGAATGTGTTTAGTAACGGCATCAGATTCCTAATTGTTGGAGAAAGGTCTGGTGGCAAGAAAAGCTGCTTCTAGGAGGTTGTCAAGTGTTTTCGCTCGACTATTCCATTCTTGGGTGGTTGGTTTGGCCCTTGTTCCTGTAACTCGAATCCTAGCCCGGTATATCCCATTTTAATTTTACACCATTGTGAATCTTACACCTTTTTACTCTCTGATCGAGGTTCTCGGCATTGAGAAATCTTCGTAAACAAAATCACACGTGTATATGTTGATATTTAAGAGATATAGAGTAAAGAAAATCAAGGGCAATGGTGATATATATGCGGATTAGACACTAAAAAAAAACACTCAACAAATGCCTACAATTTAAGTAATGTGTTTAGTGACGGCATCAGATTCCTAATTGATGGAGTAAGGTCTGGTGGCAAGAAAAGTTGCTTCTATGAGGTTGTCAAGTGTTTTCGCTCGACGATTCCATTCTTGGGTGGTTGGTTTGGCACTTGTTCCTGTAACTCGAATCCTAGACCGGTATATCCCATTTTAATTTTACACCATTGTGAACCTTACGCCTTTTGTACTCTCTGATTGAGGTTCCCGGCATTGAAAAATCTTCGTAAACTAAGTCACACGTGTATATGTTGATATTTAAGAGATATACAGTCAAGAAAATCAAGGGCAATGGTGATATATATGCGGATTAGACACAAAAAAAAACACTCAACAAGGAATGTGTTTAGTGACTGCATCAGATTCCTAATTGATGGAGAAAGGTCTGGTGACGAGAAAACCTGCTTCTAGGAGGTTGTCAATTGTTTTCGCTCGACGATTCCATTCTTGGGTGGTTGGTTTGGCCCATGTTCCGGTAACTCGAATCCTAGCCCGGTATATCTCATTTTGATTTTACACCATTGAGAACCTTACGCCTTTTTTACTCTCTGATCGAGGTTCTCGGCATTGAAAAATCTTCGTAAACTAAATCACACGTGTATATGTTGATATTTAAGAGATATACAGTCAAGAAAATCAAGGGCAATGGTGATATATATGCGGACTAGACACCAAAAAAAATAATACTCAACAAATGGCTACAATTTAAGGAATGTGTTTAGTGACGGCATCAGATTCCTAATTGATGGAGAAAGGTTTGGTGGCATGAAATGCTGCTTCTAGGAGGTTGTCAAGTGTTTTCGCTCGACTATTCCATTCTTGGGTGGTTGGTTTGGCCCTTGTTCCTGTAACTCGAATCCTAGCCGGTATATCCCATTTTAATTTTACTCCATTGTGAACCTTATGCCTTTTTTACTCTCTGATCGAGGTTCTCGGCATTGAAAAATCTTCGTAAACTAAATCACACGTGTATATGTTGATATTTAAGAGATATACAGTCAAGAAAATCAAGGGAAATGGTGATATATATGCGGATTAGACACAAAAAAAAATACTCAACAAATGGCTACAATTTAAGGAATGTGTTTAGTGACGGCATCAGATTCCTAATTGATGGAGAAAGGTTTGGTGGCATGAAATGCTGCTTCTAGGAGGTTGTCAAGTGTTTTCGCTCGACTATTCCATTCTTGGGTGGTTGGTTTGGCCCTTGTTCCAGTAACTCGAATCCTAGCCCGGTATATCCCATTTTAATTTTACACCATTGTGAACCTCATGCCTTTTTTACTCTCTGATCGAGGTTCTTGGCATTGAAAAATATTCGTAAACTAAATCACACGTGTTTATGTTAATATTTAAGAGATATACAGTCCAGAAAATCAAGGGCAATGGTGATATATATGCGGATTAGACACAAAAAAAACACTAAACAAATGGCTACAATTTAAGGAATGTGTTTAGTAACGGCATCAGATTCCTAATTGATGGAGAAAGGTCTGGTGGCAAGAAAAGCTGCTTCTAGGAGGTTGTCAAGTGTTTTCGCTCGACTATTCCATTCTTGGGTGGTTGGTTTGGCCCTTGTTCCTGTAACTCGAATCCTAGCCCGGTATATCCCATTTTAATTTTACACCATTGTGAATCTTACACCTTTTTACTCTCTGATCGAGGTTCTCGGCATTGAGAAATCTTCGTAAACAAAATCACACGTGTATATGTTGATATTTAAGAGATATAGAGTAAAGAAAATCAAGGGCAGTGGTGATATATATGCGGATTAGACACTAAAAAAAAACACTCAACAAATGGCTACAATTTAAGGAATGTGTTTAGTGACGGCATCAGATTCCTAATTGATGGAGTAAGGTCTGGTGGCAAGAAAAGTTGCTTCTATGAGGTTGTCATGTGTTTTCGCTCGACGATTCCATTCTTGGGTGGTTGGTTTGGCCCTTGTTCCTGTAACTCGAATCCTAGCCCGGTATATCCCATTTTAATTTTACACCATTGTGAACCTTACGCTTTTTTTACTCTCTGATCGAGGTTCTCGTCATTGAAAAATCTTCGTAAACTAAATCACATGTGCATATGTTGATATTTAAGAGATATACAGTCAAGAAAATCAAGGGCAATGGTGACATATATGCGGATTAGACACCAAAAAAAATACTCAACAAATGGCTACAATTTAAGGAATGTGATTAGTGACGGCATCAGATTCCTAATTGATGGAGAAAGGTTTGGTGGCATGAAATGCTGCTTCTAGGAGGTTGTCAAGTGTTTTCGCTCGACTATTCCATTCTTGGGTGGTTGGTTTGGCCCTTGTTCCAGTAACTCGAATCCTAGCCCGGTATATCCCATTTTAATTTTACACCATTGTGAACCTCATGCCTTTTTTACTCTCTGATCGAGGTTCTTGGCATTGAAAAATATTCGTAAACTAAATCACACGTGTTTATGTTAATATTTAAGAGATATACAGTCCAGAAAATCAAGGGCAATGGTGATATATATGCGGATTAGACACCAAAAAAAACACTAAACAAATGGCTACAATTTAAGGAATGTGTTTAGTAACGGCATCAGATTCCTAATTGATGGAGAAAGGTCTGGTGGCAAGAAAAGCTGCTTCTAGGAGGTTGTCAAGTGTTTTCGCTCGACTATTCCATTCTTGGGTGGTTGGTTTGGCCCTTGTTCCTGTAACTCGAATCCTAGCCCGGTATATCCCATTTTAATTTTACACCATTGTGAATCTTACACCTTTTTACTCTCTGATCGAGGTTCTCGGCATTGAGAAATCTTCGTAAACAAAATCACACGTGTATATGTTGATATTTAAGAGATATAGAGTAAAGAAAATCAAGGGCAATGGTGATATATATGCGGATTAGACACTAAAAAAAAACACTCAACAAATGGCTACAATTTAAGGAATGTGTTTAGTGACGGCATCAGATTCCTAATTGATGGAGTAAGGTCTGGTGGCAAGAAAAGTTGCTTCTATGAGGTTGTCAAGTGTTTTCGCTCGACGATTCCATTCTTGGGTGGTTGGTTTGGCACTTGTTCCTGTAACTCGAATCCTAGACCGGTATATCCCATTTTAATTTTACACCATTGTGAACCTTACGCCTTTTTTACTCTCTGATTGAGGTTCCCGGCATTGAAAAATCTTCGTAAACTAAGTCACACGTGTATATGTTGATATTTAAGAGATATACAGTCAAGAAAATCAAGGGCAATGGTGATATATATGCGGATTAGACACAAAAAAAAACACTCAACAAGGAATGTGTTTAGTGACTGCATCAGATTCCTAATTGATGGAGAAAGGTCTGGTGACGAGAAAACCTGCTTCTAGGAGGTTGTCAAGTGTTTTCGCTCGACGATTCCATTCTTGGGTGGTTGGTTTGGCCCTTGTTCCTGTAACTCGAATCCTAGCCCGGTATATCCCATTTTAATTTTACACCATTGTGAATCTTATGCCTTTTTTACTCTCTGATCGAGGTTCTCGGCATTGAAAAATCTTCGTAAACAAAATCACACGTGTATATGTTGATATTTAAGAGATATACATCCAAGAAAATCAAGGGCAATGGTGATATATATACGGATTAGACACCAAAAAAACACTCAACAAATGGCTACAATTTAAGGAATATGTTTAGTGACAGCATCAGATTCCTAATTGATGGAGAAAGGTCTGGTGGCAAGAAAAGCTGCTTCTTAGAGGTTGTCGTGTGTTTTCGCTCGACGATTCCATTCTTGGGTGGTTGGTTTGGCCCTTGTTCCTGTAACTCGAATCCTAGCCCGGTATATCCCATTTTAATTTTACACCATTGTGAACCTTACGCTTTTTTTACTCTCTGATCGAGGTTCTCGTCATTGAAAAATCTTCGTAAACTAAATCACATGTGCATATGTTGATATTTAAGAGATATACAGTCAAGAAAATCAAGGGCAATGGTGACATATATGCAGATTAGACACCAAAAAAAACACTCAACAAATGGCTACAATTTAAGGAAAGTGTTTAGTGACGGCATCAGATTCCTAATTGATGGTGAAAGGTCTGATGGTAAGAAAAGCAGCTTCCAGGAGGTTGTTAACTGTTTTCGCTCGACGATTCCATTCTTGGGTGGTTGGTTTGGACCTTGTTCCTGTAACTCGAATCCTAGCCCGGTATATCCCATTTTCATTTTACTTCATTGTGAACCTTACGCCTTTTTTACTCTCTGATCGAGGTTCTCGGCATTGAAAAATCTTCGTAAACTAAATCACACGTGTATATGTTGATATTTAAGAGATATACAGTCAAGAAAATCAAGGGCAATGGTGATATATATGCGGATTAGACACCAAAAAAAATACTCAACAAATGGCTACAATTTAAGGAATGTGTTTAGTGACGGCATCAGATTCCTAATTGATGGAGAAAGGTTTGGTGGCATGAAATGCTGCTTCTAAGAGGTTGTCAAGTGTTTTCGCTCGACTATTCCATTCTTGGGTGGTTGGTTTGGCCCTTGTTCCTGTAACTCGAATACTAGCCCGGTATATCCCATTTTAATTTTACTCCATTGTGAACCTTACGCCTTTTTTACTCTCTGATCGAGGTTCTCGGCATTGAAAAATCTTCGTAAACTAAATCACACGTGTATATGCTGATATTTAAGAGATATACAGTCAAGAAAATCAAGGGCAATGGTGATATATATGCGGATTAGACACCAAAAAAAATACTCAACAAATGGCTACAATTTAAGGAATGTGATTAGTGACGGCATCAGATTCCTAATTGATGGAGAAAGGTTTGGTGGCATGAAATGCTGCTTCTAGGAGGTTGTCAAGTGTTTTCGCTCGACTATTCCATTCTTGGGTGGTTGGTTTGGCCCTTGTTCCAGTAACTCGAATCCTAGCCCGGTATATCCCATTTTAATTTTACACCATTGTGAACCTCATGCCTTTTTTACTCTCTGATCGAGGTTCTTGGCATTGAAAAATATTCGTAAACTAAATCACACGTGTTTATGTTAATATTTAAGAGATATACAGTCCAGAAAATCAAGGGCAATGGTGATATATATGCGGATTAGACACCAAAAAAAACACTAAACAAATGGCTACAATTTAAGGAATGTGTTTAGTAACGGCATCAGATTCCTAATTGATGGAGAAAGGTCTGGTGGCAAGAAAAGCTGCTTCTAGGAGGTTGTCAAGTGTTTTCGCTCGACTATTCCATTCTTGGGTGGTTGGTTTGGCCCTTGTTCCTGTAACTCGAATCCTAGCCCGGTATATCCCATTTTAATTTTACACCATTGTGAATCTTACACCTTTTTACTCTCTGATCGAGGTTCTCGGCATTGAGAAATCTTCGTAAACAAAATCACACGTGTATATGTTGATATTTAAGAGATATAGAGTAAAGAAAATCAAGGGCAATGGTGATATATATGCGGATTAGACACTAAAAAAAACACTCAACAAATGGCTACAATTTAAGGAATGTGTTTAGTGACGGCATCAGATTCCTAATTGATGGAGTAAGGTCTGGTGGCAAGAAAAGTTGCTTCTATGAGGTTGTCAAGTGTTTTCGCTCGACGATTCCATTCTTGGGTGGTTGGTTTGGCACTTGTTCCTGTAACTCGAATCCTAGACCGGTATATCCCATTTTAATTTTACACCATTGTGAACCTTACGCCTTTTTTACTCTCTGATTGAGGTTCCCGGCATTGAAAAATCTTCGTAAACTAAGTCACACGTGTATATGTTGATATTTAAGAGATATACAGTCAAGAAAATCAAGGGCAATGGTGATATATATGCGGATTAGACACAAAAAAAAACACTCAACAAGGAATGTGTTTAGTGACTGCATCAGATTCCTAATTGATGGAGAAAGGTCTGGTGACGAGAAAACCTGCTTCTAGGAGGTTGTCAAGTGTTTTCGCTCGACGATTCCATTCTTGGGTGGTTGGTTTGGCCCTTGTTCCTGTAACTCGAATCCTATCCCGGTATATCCCATTTTAATTTTACACCATTGTGAATCTTATGCCTTTTTTACTCTCTGATCGAGGTTCTCGGCATTGAAAAATCTTCGTAAACAAAATCACACGTGTATATGTTGATATTTAAGAGATATACATCCAAGAAAATCAAGGGCAATGGTGATATATATACGGATTAGACACCAAAAAAAGACGCAACAAATGGCTACAATTTAAGGAATATGTTTAGTGACAGCATCAGATTCCTAATTGATGGAGAAAGGTCTGGTGGCAAGAATAGCTGCTTCTTGGAGGTTGTCATGTGTTTTCGCTCGACGATTCCATTCTTGGGTGGTTGGTTTGGCCCATGTTCCTGTAACTCGAATCCCAGCCCGGTATATCTCATTTTGATTTTACACCATTGAGAACCTTACGCCTTTTTTACTCTCTGATTGAGGTTCTCGGCATTTAAAAATCTTCGTAAACTAAATCACACGTGTATATATTGATATTTAGGAGATATACAGCCAAGAAAATCAAGGGCAATGGTGATATATATGCGGATTAGACACCAAAAAAAACACTCAACAAATGGCTACAATTTAAGGAATGTGTTTAGTAATGGCATCAGATTCCTAATTGATGGAGAAAGGTCTGGTGGCAAGAAAAGCTGCTTCTAGGAGGTTGTCAAGTGTTTTCGCTCGTCGATTCCATTCTTGGGTTGTTGGTTTGGCCCTTGTTCCTGTAACTCGAATCCTTGCCCGGTATATTCCATTTTAATTTTACACCATTGTGAATCTTAAGCCTTTTTTACTCTCTGATCGAGGTTCTCGGCATTGAAAAATCTTCGTAAACTAAATCACACGTGTATATGTTGAAATTTAAGAGATATACATTCAAGAAAATCAAGTGCAATGGTGATATATATGCGGATTAGATACAAAAAAAAAACACTCAACAAATGGCTACAATTTAAGTAATATGTTTAGTGACAGCATCAGATTCCTAATTGATGGAGAAAGGTCTGGTGGCAAGAAAAGCTGCTTCTTGGAGGTTGTCATGTGTTTTCGCTCGAGGATTCCATTCTTGGGTGGTTGGTTTGGCCCATGTTCCTGTAACTCGAATCCTAGCCCGGTATATCTCATTTTGATTTTACACCATTGAGAACCTTACGCCTTTTTTACTCTCTGATTGAGGTTCTCGGCATTGAAAAATCTTCGTAAATTAAATCACACGTGTATATATTGATATTTAGGAGATATACAGCCTAGAAAATCAAGGGCAATGGTGATATATATGCGGATTAGACACCAAAAAAAACACTCAACAAATGGCTACAATTTAAGGAATATGTTTAGTGACAGCATCAGATTCCTAATTGATGGAGAAAGGTCTGGTGGAAAGAAAAGCTGCTTCTAGGAGGTTGTCAAGTGTTTTCGCTCGACGATTCCATTCTTGGGTGGTTGGTTTGGCCCTTGTTCCTGTAACTCGAATCCTAGCCCGGTATATCCCATTTTAATTTTACACCATTGTGAATCTTACGCCTTTTTTACTCTCTGATCGAGGTTCTCGGCATTGAAAAATCTTCGTAAACTAAATCACACGTGTATATGTTGATATTTAAGAGATATACATTCAAGAAAATCAAGGGCAATGGTGATATATATGCGAATTAGACACCAAAAAAAAAAAATTCAACAAATGGCTACAAGTTAAGGAATGTGTTTAGTGACGGCATCAGATTCCTAATTGATGGAGAAAGGTCTGGTGGCAAGAAAAGATGCTTCTAGGAGGTTGTCAAGTGTTTTCGCTCGACGATTCCATTCTTGGGTGGTTGGTTTGGCCCTTGTTCCTGTAATTAGAATCCTAGCCCGGTATATCCCATTTTAATTTTACACCATTGTGAACCTTACGCTTTTTTTTACTCTCTGATCGAGGTTCTCGTCATTGAAAAATCTTCGTAAACTAAATCACATGTGCATATGTTGATATTTAAGAGATATACAGTCAAGAAAATCAAGGGCAATGGTGATATATATGCAGATTAGACACCAAAAAAAACACTCAACAAATGGCTACAATTTAAGGAATGTGTTTAGTGACGGCATCAGATTCCTAATTGATGGTGAAAGGTCTGATGGCAAGAAAAGCTGCTTCCAGGAGGTTGTTAACTGTTTTCGCTCGACGATTCCATTCTTGGGTGGTTGGTTTGGCCCTTGTTCCTGTAACTCGAATCCTAGTCCGGTATATCCCATTTTCATTTTACTTCATTGTGAACCTTACGCCTTTTTTACTCTCTGATCGAGGTTCTCGGCATTGAGAAATCTTCGTAAACTAAATCACACGTGTATATGTTGATATTTAAGGGATATAGAGTCAAGAAAATCAAGGGCAATGGTGATATATATGCGGATTAGACACCAAAAAAAAAAAAACACTCAACAAATTGCTACAATTTAAGGAATTTGTTTAGTGACGGCATCAGATTCCTAATTAATGGAGTAAGGTCTGGTGGCAAGAAAAGTTACTTCTATGAGGTTGTCAAGTGTTTTCGCTCGACGATTCCATTCTTGGGTGGTTGGTTTGGCACTTGTTCCTGTAACTCGAATCCTAGACCGGTATATCCCATTTTAATTTTACACCATTGTGAACCTTACGCCTTTTTTACACTCTGATCGAGGTTCTCGGCATTGAAAAATCTTCGTAAACTAAGTCACACGTGTATATGTTGTTATTTAAGAGATATACAGTCAAGAAAATCAAGGGCAATGGTGATATATATGCGGATTAGACACAAAAAAAAAAACACTCAACAAGGAATGTGTTTAGTGACTGCATCAGATTCCTAATTGATGGAGAAAGGTCTGGTGACTAGAAAAGCTGCTTCTAGGAGGTTGTCAAGTGTTTTCGCTCGACGATTCCATTCTTGGGTGGTTGGTTTGGCCCTTGTTCCTGTAACTCGAATCCTAGCCCGGTATATCCCATTTTAATTTTACACCATTGTGAATCTTATGCCTTTTTTACTCTCTGATCGAGGTTCTCGGCATTGAAAAATATTCGTAAACTAAATCACACGTGTATATGTTGATATTTAAGAGATATACATCCAAGAAAATCAAGGGCAATGGTGATATATATGCGGATTAGACACCAAAAAAAACACTCAACAAATGGCTACAATTTAAGGAATATGTTTAGTGACAGCATCAGATTCCTAATTGATGGAGAAAGGTCTGGTGGCAAGAAAAGCTGCTTCTTGGAGGTTGTCATGTGTTTTCGCTCGAGGATTCCATTCTTGGGTGGTTGGTTTGGCCCATGTTCCTGTAACTCGAATCCTAGCCCGGTATATCTCATTTTGATTTTACACCATTGAGAACCTTACGCCTTTTTTACTCTCTGATTGAGGTTCTCGGCATTGAAAAATCTTCGTAAATTAAATCACACGTGTATATATTGATATTTAGGAGATATACAGCCAAGAAAATCAAGGGCAATGGTGATATATATGCGGATTAGACACCAAAAAAAACACTCAACAAATGGCTACAATTTAAGGAATGTGTTTAGTAATGGCATCAAATTCCTAATTGATGGAGAAATGTCTGGTGGAAAGAAAAGCTGCTTCTAGGAGGTTGTCAAGTGTTTTCGCTCGACGATTCCATTCTTGGGTGGTTGGTTTAGCCCTTGTTCCTGTAACTCGAATCCTAGCCCGGTATATCCCATTTTAATTTTACACCATTGTGAATCTTACGCCTTTTTTACTCTCTGATCGAGGTTCTCGGCATTGAAAAATCTTCGTAAAATAAATCACACGTGTATATGTTGATATTTAAGAGATATACATTCAAGAAAATCAAGGGCAATGGTGATATATATGCGAATTAGACACCAAAAAAAAAACATTCAACAAATGGCTACAAGTTAAGGAATGTGTTTAGTGACGGCATCAGATTCCTAATTGATGGAGAAAGGTCTGGTGGCAAGAAAAGCTGCTTCTAGGAGGTTGTCAAGTGTTTTCACTCGACGATTCCATTCTTGGGTGGTTGGTTTGGCCCTTGTTCCTGTAATTAGAATCCTACCCCGGTATATCCCATTTTAATTTTACACCATTGTGAACCTTACGCTTTTTTTACTCTCTGATCAAGGTTCTCGTCATTGAAAAATCTTCGTAAACTAAATCACATGTGCATATGTTGATATTTAAGAGATATACAGTCAAGAAAATCAAGGGCAATGGTGATATATATGCAGATTAGACACCAAAAAAAACACTCAACAAATGGCTACAATTTAAGGAAAGTGTTTAGTGACGGCATCAGATTCCTAATTGATGGTGAAAGGTCTGATGGTAAGAAAAGCTGCTTCCAGGAGGTTGTTAACTGTTTTCGCTCGACGATTCCATTCTTGGGTGGTTGGTTTGGCCCTTGTTCCTGTAACTCGAATCCTAGCCCGGTATATCCCATTTTCATTTTACTTCATTGTGAACCTTACGCCTTTTTTACTCTCTGATCGAGGTTCTCGGCATTGAAAAATCTTCGTAAACTAAATCACACGTGTATATGTTGATATTTAAGAGATATACAGTCAAGAAAATCAAGGGCAATGGTGATATATATGCGGACTAGACACCAAAAAAAATAATACTCAACAAATGGCTACAATTTAAGGAATGTGTTTAGTGACGGCATCAGATTCCTAATTGATGGAGAAAGGTTTGGTGGCATGAAATGCTGCTTCTAGGAGGTTGTCAAGTGTTTTCGCTCGACTATTCCATTCTTGGGTGGTTGGTTTGGCCCTTGTTCCTGTAACTCGAATCCTAGCCGGTATATCCCATTTTAATTTTACTCCATTGTGAACCTTATGCCTTTTTTACTCTCTGATCGAGGTTCTCGGCATTGAAAAATCTTCGTAAACTAAATCACACGTGTATATGTTGATATTTAAGAGATATACAGTCAAGAAAATCAAGGGAAATGGTGATATATATGCGGATTAGACACAAAAAAAAATACTCAACAAATGGCTACAATTTAAGGAATGTGTTTAGTGACGGCATCAGATTCCTAATTGATGGAGAAAGGTTTGGTGGCATGAAATGCTGCTTCTAGGAGGTTGTCAAGTGTTTTCGCTCGACTA
Source organism: Helianthus tuberosus (assembly GCA_030545235.1). Classification (NCBI taxonomy): domain Eukaryota; kingdom Viridiplantae; phylum Streptophyta; class Magnoliopsida; order Asterales; family Asteraceae; genus Helianthus; species Helianthus tuberosus. Next base: position 188,851,326 of record CM060449.1, read on the forward strand.
TTCCATTCTTGGGTGGTTGGTTTGGCCCTTGTTCCTGTAACTCGAATCCTAGCCCGGTATATCCCATTTTAATTTTACACCATTGTGAACCTTATGCCTTTTTTACTCTCTGATCGAGGTTCTTAGCATTGAAAATTTTTCGTAAACTAAATCACACGTGTTTATGTTGATATTTAAGAGATATACAGTCCAGAAAATCAAGCGCAATGGTGATATATATGCGGATTAGACACCAAAAAAAACACTAAACAAATGGCTACAATTTAAGGAATGTGTTTAGTAACGGCATCAGATTCCTAATTGATGGAGAAAGGTCTGGTGGCAAGAAAAGCTGCTTCTAGGAGGTTGTCAAGTGTTTTCGCTCGACGATTCCATTCTTGGGTGGTTGGTTTGGCCCTTGTTCCTGTAACTCGAATCCTATCCCGGTATATCCCATTTTTATTTTACACCATTATGAATCTTACGCCTTTTTACTCTCTGATCGAGGTTCTCGGCATTGAGAAATCTTCGTAAACTAAATCACACGTGTATATGTTGATATTTATGAGATATAGAGTCAAGAAAATCAAGGGCAATTGTGATATATATGCGGATTAGACACCAAAAAAAACACTCAACAAGGAATGTGTTTAGTGACGGCATCAGATTCCTAATTGATGGAGTAAGGTCTGGTGGCAAGAAAAGTTGCTTCTATGAGGTTGTCAAGTGTTTTCGCTCGACGATTCCATTCTTGGGTGGTTGGTTTGGCACTTGTTCCTGTAACTCGAATCCTAGACCGGTATATCCCATTTTAATTTTACACCATTGTGAACCTTACGCCTTTTTTACTCTCTGATCGAGGTTCTCGGCGTTGAAAAATCTTCGTAAACTAAGTCACACGTGTATATGTTGATATTTAAGAGATATACAGTCAAGAAAATCAAGGGCAATGGTGATATATATGCGGATTAGACACAAAAAAAAAAAAAACACTCAACAAGGAATGTGTTTAGTGACTGCATCAGATTCCTAATTGATGGAGAAAGGTCTAGTGACGAGAAAAGCTGCTTCTAGGAGGTTGTCAAGTGTTTTCGCTTGACGATTCCATTCTTGGGTGGTTGGTTTGGCCCTTGTTCATGTAACTCGAAACCTAGTCCGGTATATCCCATTTTAATTTTACACCATTGTGAACCTTACGCCTTTTTTACTCTCTAAACGAGGTTCCCGGCATTGAAAAATCTTCGTAAAATAAATCACACGTGTATATGTTGATATTTAAGAGATATACAACCAAGAAAATCAAGGGCAATGGTGATATATATGCGGATTAGACACAAAAAAAAACACTCAAAAAATGGCTACAATTTAAGGAATGTGTTTAGTGACGGCATCAGATTTCTAATTGATGGAGAAAGGTCTAGTGGTATGAAAAGCTGCTTCTAGGAGGTTGTCAAGTGTTTTCGCTCGACGATTCCATTCTTGGGTGGTTGGTTTGGCCCTTGTTCCTGTAACTCGAATCCATGCCCGGTATATCTCATTTTAATTTTACACCATTGAGAACCTTACGCCTTTTTAACTCTCTGATCGAGGTTCTCGGCATTGAAAAATGTTCGTAAACTAAATCACACGTGTATATGTTGATATTTAAGAGATATACAGTCAAGAAAATCAAGGGCAATGCTGATATATATGCGGATTAGACACAAAAAAAAAACACTCAACAAATGGCTACAATTTAAGGGATGTGTTTAGTGACGCCATCAGATTCCTAATTGATGGAGAAAAGTCTGGTGGCAAGAAAAGCTGCTTCTAGGAGGTTGTCAAGTGTTTTCGCTCGACGATTCCATTCTTGGGTGGTTGGTTTGGCCCTTGTTTCTGTAACTCGAATCCTAGCCCGGTATATCCCATTTTAATTTTACACCATTGTGAATCTTACGCCTTTTTTACTCTCTGATCGAGGTTCTCGGCATTGAAAAATCTTCGTACACTGAATCACACGTGTATATGTTGATATTTAAGAGATATACAGTGAAGAAAATCAAGGGCAATGGTGATATATATGCGGATTAGACACAAAAAAAAACACTCAACAAATGGATACAATTTAAGTAATGTGTTTGGTGACGGCATCAGATTCCTAATTGATGGAGAAAGGACTGGTGGTAAGAAAAGCTGCTTCTAGGAGGTTGTCAAGTGTTTTCGCTTGACGATTCCATTCTTGGGTGGTTGGTTTGGCCCTTGTTCCTGTAACTCAAATCCTAGCCCGGTATATCCCATTTTAATTTTACTCCATTGTGAACCTTATGCCCTTTTTACTCTCTGATCGAGGTTCACGGCATTGAAAAATCTTCGTAAACTAAATAACACGTGTATATGTTGATATTTAAGAGATATACAGTCAAGAAAATCAAGGGCAATGGTGATCTATATGCAGATTAGACACCAAAAAAAAATACTCAACAAATGGCTACAATTTAAGGAATGTGTTTAGTGACGGCATCAGATTCCTAATTGATGGTGAAAGGTCTGGTGGTAAGAAAAGCTGCTTCTAGGAGGTTGTTAAGTGTTTTCGCTCGACGATTCCATTCTTGGGTGGTTGGTTTGGCCCTTGTTCCTGTAACTCGAATCCTAGCCCGGTATATCCCATTTTAATTTTACACCATTGAGAACCTTACGCCTTTTTTACTCTCTGATCGAGGTTCTCGGCATTGAAAAATATTCGTAAACTAAATCACACGTGTATATGTTGATATTTAAGAGATATACAGTCAAGAAAATCAAGGGCAATGGTGATATATATGCGGATTAGACACCAAAAAAAACACTCAACAAATGGCTACAATTTAAGGAATGTGTTTAGTGACGGCATCAGATTTCTAATTGATGGTGAAAGGTCTGGTGGTAAGAAAAGCTGCTTCTAGGAGGTTGTTAAGTGTTTTCACGCGACGATTCCATTCTTAGGTGGTTGGTTTGGCTCTTGTTCCTGTAACTCGAATCCTAGCCCAGTATATCCCATTTTAATTTTACACCATTGTGAACCTTACGCCTTTTTTACTCTCTGATCGAGGTTCTCGGCATTGAAAAATCTTCGTAAACTAAATCACACGTGTATATGTTGACATTTAAGAGATATACAGTCAAGAAAATCAAGGGAAATGGTGATATATATGCGGATTAGACACCAAAAAAAACTCTCAACAAATTGCTACAATTTAAGGAATGTGTTTAGTGACGGCATCAGATTCCTAATTGATGGAGAAAGGTCTGGTGGCAATAAAAGCTGCTTCTAGCAGGTTGTCAAGTGTTTTCGCTCGACGATTCCATTCTTGGGTGGTTGGTTTGGCCCTTGTTCCTGTAACTCGAATCCTAGCCCGTTATATCCCATTTTAATTTTACACAATTGTGAACCTTACGCCTTTTTTACTCTCTGATCGAGGTTCTCGGCATTAAAAAATCTTCGTAAACTAAATCAAACGTGTATATGTTGACATTTCAGAGATATACAGTCAAGAAAATCAAGGGCAATGGTGATATATATGCGGATTAGACACCAAAAAAAATCACTCAACAAATGGCTACAATTTAAGGAATGTGTTTAGTGATGGCATCAGATTCCTAATTGATGGAGAAAGGTCTGGTGGCAAGAAAAGCTGCTTCTAGGAGGTTGTCAAGTGTTTTCGCTCGACGATTCCATTCTTGGGTGGTTGGTTTGGCCCTTGTTCCTGTAACTCGAATCCTAGCCCGGTATTTCCCGTTTTAATTTTACACCATTGATAACCTTACGCCTTTTTTACTCTCTGATCGAGGTTCTCGGCATTAAAAATCTTCGTAAACTAAATCACACGTGTATATGTTGATATTTAAAAGATATACAGTCAAGAAAATCAAGGGCAATGGTGATATATATGCGGCTTAGACACCAAAAAAAACACTCAACAAATGGTTACAATTTAAGGAATTTGTTTAGTGGCGGCATCAGATTCTTAATTGATGGAGAAGGGTCTGGTGGCAAGAAAAGCTGCTTCTAGGAGGTTGTCAAGTGTTTTCGCTCGACGATTCCATTCTTGGGTGGTTGGTTTGGCCCTTGTTCTTGTAACTTGAATCCTAGCCCTGTATATCACATTTTAATTTTACACCATTGTGAACATTACGCCTTTTTTACTCTCTGATCAAGGTTCTCGGCATTGAAAAATCTTCGTAAACTAAATCACACGTGTATATGTTGATATTTAAGAGTTATACAGTCAAGAAAATCAAGGGCAATGGTGATATATATGCGGATTAGACACCAAAAAAAAACACTCAACAAATGGCTACAATTTAAGGAATGTGTTTAGTGACGGCATCAGATTCCTAATTGATGGAGAAAGGTCTGGTGGCAATAAAAGCTGCTTCTAGCAGGTTGTCAAGTGTTTTCGCTCGACGATTCCATTCTTGGGTGGTTGGTTTGGCCCTTGTTCCTGTAACTCGAATCCTAGCCCGTTATATCCCATTTTAATTTTACACAATTGTGAACCTTACGCCTTTTTTACTCTCTGATCGAGGTTCTCGGCATTCAAAAATCTTCGTAAACTAAATCAAACGTGTATATGTTGACATTTCAGAGATATACAGTCAAGAAAATCAAGGGCAATGGTGATATATATGCGGATTAGACACCAAAAAAAATCACTCAACAAATGGCTACAATTTAAGGAATGTGTTTAGTGATGGCATCGGATTCCTAATTGATGGAGAAAGGTCTGGTGGCAAGAAAAGCTGCTTCTAGGAGGTTGTCAAGTATTTTCGCTCGACGATTCCATTCTTAGGTGGTTGGTTTGGCTCTAGTTCCTGTAACTCGAATCACAGCCCGGTATATCCCATTTTAATTTTACACCATTGTGAACCTTACGCCTTTTATACTCTCTGATCGAGGTTCTCGGCATTGAAAAATCTTCGTAAACTAAATCACACGTGTATATGTTGACATTTAAGAGATATACAGTCAAGAAAATCAAGGGCAATGTTGATATATACGCGGATTAGACACAAAAAAAAAACACTCAACAAATGGCTACAATTTATGGAATGTGTTTAGCGACGGCATCAGATTCCTAATTGATGCAGAAAGGTCTGGTGGCAAGAAAAGCTGCTTCTGGGAGGTTGTTAAGTGTTTTCGCTCAACGATTCCATTCTTGGGTGATTGGTTTGGCTCTTGTTCCTGTAACTCGAATCCTAGCCCGGTATATCCCATTTTAATTTTAAACCATTGTGAACCTTACGCCTTTTTTACTCTCGGATCGAGGTTCTCGGCATTGAAAAATCTTCGTAAACTAAATCACACGTGTATATGTTGACACTTAAGAGATACACAGTCAAGAAAATCAAGGGCAATGGTGATATATATGCGGATTAGACACAAAAAAAAAAAACACTCAACAAATGGCTACAATTTAAGGAATGTGTTTAGTGACGGCACCAGATTCCTAATTGATGGAGAAAGGTCTGGTGGCAAGAAAAGCTGCTTCTAGGAGGTTGTCAAGTGTTTTCGCTTGACGATTCCATTCTTGGGTGGTTAGTTTGGCTCTAGTTCCTGTAACTCGAATCCTAGCCCGGTATATCCCATTTTAATTTTACACCATTGTGAACCTTACGCCTTTTTTACTCTGTGATAGAGGTTCTCGACATTGAGAAATCTTCGTAAACTAAATCACACGTGTATATGTTGACATTTAAGAGATATACAGTCAAGAAAATCAAGGGCAATGGTGATATATATGCGAATTAGACACAAAAAAACACTCAACAAATGGCTACAATATAAGGAATGTGTTTAGTGACAGCATCAGATTCCTAATTGATGGAGAAAGGTCTGGTGGCAAGAAAAGTTGCTTCTAGGAGGTTGTCAAGTGTTTTCGCTTGACGATTCCATTCTTAGGTGGTTGGTTTGGCTCTTGTTCCTGTAACTCGAATCCTAGCCCAGTATATCCCATTTTAATTTTACACCATTGTGAACCTTACGCCTTTTTTACTCTCTGATCGAGGTTCTCGGCATTGAAAAATCTTCGTAAACTAAATCACACGTGTATATGTTGACATTTAAGAGATATACAGTCAAGAAAATCAAGGGAAATGGTGATATATATGCGGATTAGACACCAAAAAAAACTCTCAACAAATTGCTACAATTTAAGGAATGTGTTTAGTGACGGCATCAGATTCCTAATTGATGGAGAAAGGTCTGGTGGCAATAAAAGCTGCTTCTAGCAGGTTGTCAAGTGTTTTCGCTCGTTGATTCCATTCTTGGGTGGTTGGTTTGGCCCTTGTTCCTGTAACTCGAATCCTAGCCCGTTATATCCCATTTTAATTTTACACAATTGTGAACCTTACGCCTTTTTTACTCTCTGATCGAGGTTCTCGGCATTAAAAAATCTTCATAAACTAAATCAAACGTTTATATGTTGACATTTCAGAGATATACAGTCAAGAAAATCAAGGGCAATGGTGATATATATGCGGATTAGACACCAAAAAAAATCACTCAACAAATGGCTACAATTTAAGGAATGTGTTTAGTGATGGCATCAGATTCCTAATTGATGGAGAAAGGTCTGGTGGCAAGAAAAGCTGCTTCTAGGAGGTTGTCAAGTGTTTTCGCTCGACGATTCCATTCTTGGGTGGTTGGTTTGGCCCTTGTTCCTGTAACTCGAATCCTAGCCCGGTATTTCCCATTTTAATTTTACACCATTGATAACCTTACGCCTTTTTTACTCTCTGATCGAGGTTCTCGGCATTAAAAATCTTCGTAAACTAAATCACACGTGTATATGTTGATATTTAAAAGATATACAGTCAAGAAAATCAAGGGCAATGGTGATATATATGCGGCTTAGACACCAAAAAAAACACTCAACAAATGGTTACAATTTAAGGAATTTGTTTAGTGGCGGCATCAGATTCTTAATTGATGGAGAAGGGTCTGGTGGCAAGAAAAGCTGCTTCTTGGAGGTTGTCAAGTGTTTTCGCTCGACGATTCCATTCTTGGGTGGTTGGTTTGGCCCTTGTTCTTGTAACTTGAATCCTAGCCCTGTATATCACATTTTAATTTTACACCATTGTGAACATTACGCCTTTTTTACTCTCTGATCAAGGTTCTCGGCATTGAAAAATCTTCGTAAACTAAATCACACGTGTATATGTTGATATTTAAGAGTTATACAGTCAAGAAAATCAAGGGCAATGGTGATATATATGCGGATTAGACACCAAAAAAAACACTCAACAAAAGGCTACAATTTAAGGAATGTGTTTAGTGACGGCATCAGATTCCTAATTGATGGAGAAAGGTCTGGTGGTAAAAAAAGCTGCTTCTAGGAGGTTGTCAAGTGTTTTCGCTCGATGATTCCATTCCTGGGTGGTTGGTTTGGCCCTTTTTCTTGTAACTCGAATCCTAGCCCGGTATATCCCATTTTAATTTTACACCATTGTGAACCTTACGCCTTTTTTACTCTCTGATCAAGGTTCTCGGCATTGAAAAATCTTCGTAAACTAAATCACACGTGTATATGTTTACATTTAAGAGATATATAGTCAAGAAAATCAAGGGCAGTGGTGATATATATGCGTATAAGACACCAAAAAAAAACACTCAACAAATGGCTACAATTTAAGGAATGTGTTTAGTGACGGCATCAGATTCCTAATTGATGGAGAAAGGTCTGGTGGCAAGAAAAGCCGCTTCTAGGAGGTTGCCAAGTGTTTTCGCTCGACGATTCCATTCTTGGGTGGTTGGTTTGGCCCTTGTTCCTGTAACTCGAATCCTAGCCCGATATATCCCATTTTAATTTTACACCATTGTGAACCTTACGCCTTTTTTACTCTCTGATCGAGGTTCTCGGCATTAAAAATCTTCGTAAACTATATCACACGTGTATTTGTTGATATTTAAAAGATATACAGTCAAGAAAATCAAGGGCAATGGTGATATATATGCGGCTTAGACACCAAAAAAAACACTCAACAAATGGTTACAATTTAAGGAATTTGTTTAGTGGCGGCATCAGATTCGTAATTGATGGAGAAGGGTCTGGTGGCAAGAAAAGCTGCTTCTAGGAGGTTGTCAAGTGTTTTCGCTCGACGATTCCATTCTTGGGTGGTTGGTTTGGCCCTTGTTCCTGTAACTTGAATCCTAGCCCTGTATATCCCATTTTAATTTTACACCATTGTGAACATTACGCCTTTTTTACTCTCTGATAGAGGTTCTCGGCATTGAAAAATCTTCGTAAACTAAATCACACGTGTATATGTTGATATTTAAGAGTTATACAGTCAAGAAAATCAAGGGCAATGGTGATATATATGCGGATTAGACACCAAAAAAAACACTCAACAAATTGCTACAATTTAAGGAATGTGTTTAGTGACGGCATCTGATTCCTAATTGATGGAGAAAGGTCTGGTGGCAATAAAAGCTGCTTCTAGCAGGTTGTCAAGTGTTTTCGCTCGACGATTCCATTCTTGGGTGGTTGGTTTGGCCCTTGTTCCTGTAACTCGAATCCTAGCCCATTATATCCCATTTTAATTTTACACAATTGTGAACCTTACGCCTTTTTTACTCTCTGATCGAGGTTCTCGGCATTAAAAAATCTTCGTAAACTAAATCAAACGTGTATATGTTGACATTTCAGAGATATACAGTCAAGAAAATCAAGGGCAATGGTGATATATATGCGGATTAGACACCAAAAAAAATCACTCAACAAATGGCTACAATTTAAGGAATGTGTTTAGTGATGGCATCAGATTCCTAATTGATGGAGAAAAGTCTGGTGGCAAGAAAAGCTGCTTCTAGGAGGTTGTCAAGTATTTTCGCTCGACGATTCCATTCTTAGGTGGTTGGTTTGGCTCTAGTTCCTGTAACTCGAATCACAGCCCGGTATATCCCATTTTAATTTTACACCATTGTGAACCTTACGCCTTTTATACTCTCTGATCGAGGTTCTCGGCATTGAAAAATCTTCGTAAACTAAATCACACGTGTATATGTTGACATTTAAGAGATATACAGTCAAGAAAATCAAGGGCAATGTTGATATATACGCGGATTAGACACAAAAAAAAAAACACTCAACAAATGGCTACAATTTATGGAATGTGTTTAGCGACGGCGTCAGATTCCTAATTGATGCAGAAAGGTCTGGTGGCAAGAAAAGCTGCTTCTGGGAGGTTGTTAAGTGTTTTCGCTCGACGATTCCATTCTTAGGTGTTTGGTTTGGCTCTTGTTCCTGTAACTCGAATCCTAGCCCAGTATATCCCATTTTAATTTTACACCATTGTGAACCTTACGCCTTTTTTACTCTCTGATCGAGGTTCTCGGCATTGAAAAATCTTCGTAAACTAAATCACACATGTATATGTTGACATTTAAGAGATATACAGTCAAGAAAATCAAGGGAAATGGTGATATATATGCGGATTAGACACCAAAAAAAACTCTCAACAAATTGCTACAATTTAAGGAATGTGTTTAGTGACGGCATCAGATTCCTAATTGATGGAGAAAGGTCTGGTGGCAAGAAAAGCTGCTTCTAGGAGGTTGTCAAGTATTTTCGCTCGACGATTCCATTCTTAGGTGGTTGGTTTGGCTCTAGTTCCTGTAACTCGAATCACAGCCCGGTATATCCCATTTTAATTTTACACCATTGTGAACCTTACGCCTTTTATACTCTCTGATCGAGGTTCTCGGCATTGAAAAATCTTCGTAAACTAAATCACACGTGTATATGTTGACATTTAAGAGATATACAGTCAAGAAAATCAAGGACAATGGTGATATATATGCGGATTAGACACCAAAAAAAACACTCAACAAATGGCTACAATATAAGGAATGTGTTTAGTGACAGCATCAGATTCCTAATTGATGGAGAAAGGTCTGGTGGCAAGAAAAGTTGCTTCTAGGAGGTTGTCAAGTGTTTTCGCTCGACGATTCCATTCTTAGGTGTTTGGTTTGGCTCTTGTTCCTGTAACTCGAATCCTAGCCCAGTATATCCCATTTTAATTTTACACCATTGTGAACCTTACGCCTTTTTTACTCTCTGATCGAGGTTCTCGGCATTGAAAAATCTTCGTAAACTAAATCACACATGTATATGTTGACATTTAAGAGATATACAGTCAAGAAAATCAAGGGAAATGGTGATATATATGCGGATTAGACACCAAAAAAAACTCTCAACAAATTGCTACAATTTAAGGAATGTGTTTAGTGACGGCATCAGATTCCTAATTGATGGAGAAAGGTCTGGTGGCAATAAAAGCTGCTTCTAGCAGGTTGTCAAGTGTTTTCGCTCGACGATTCCATTCTTGGGTGGTTGGTTTGGCCCTTGTTCCTGTAACTCGAATCCTAGCCCGTTATATCCCATTTTAATTTTACACAATTGTGAACCTTACGCCTTTTTTACTCTCTGATCGAAGTTCTCGGCATTAAAAAATCTTCGTAAACTAAATCAAACGTGTATATGTTGACATTTCAGAGATATACAGTCAAGAAAATCAAGGGCAATGGTGATATATATGCGGATTAGACACCAAAAAAAATCACTTAACAAATGGCTACAATTTAAGGAATGTGTTTAGTGATGGCATCAGATTCCTAATTGATGGAGAAAGGTCTGGTGGCAAGAAAAGCTGCTTCTAGGAGGTTGTCAAGTGTTTTCGCTCGACGATTCCATTCTTGGGTGGTTGGTTTGGCCCTTGTTCCTGTAACTCGAATCCTAGCCCGGTATTTCCCATTTTAATTTTACACCATTGATAACCTTAAGCCTTTTTTACTCTCTGATCGAGGTTCTCGGCATTAAAAATCTTCGTAAACTAAATCACACGTGTATATGTTGATATTTAAAAGATATACAGTCAAGAAAATCTAGGGCAATGGTGATATATATGCGGCTTAGACACCAAAAAAAACACTCAACAAATGGTTACAATTTAAGGAATTTGTTTAGTGGCGGCATCAGATTCTTAATTGATGGAGAAGGGTCTGGTGGCAAGAAAAGCTGCTTCTAGGAGGTTGTCAAGTGTTTTCGCTCGACGATTCCATTCTTGGGTGGTTGGTTTGGCCCTTGTTCTTGTAACTTGAATCCTAGCCCTGTATATCACATTTTAATTTTACACCATTGTGAACATTACGCCTTTTTTACTCTCTGATCAAGGTTCTCGGCATTGAAAAATCTTCGTAAACTAAATCACACGTGTATATGTTGATATTTAAGAGTTATACAGTCAAGAAAATCAAGGGCAATGGTGATATATATGCGGATTAGACACCAAAAAAAACACTCAACAAATGGCTACAATTTAAGGAATGTGTTTAGTGACGGCATCAGATTCCTAATTGATGGAGAAAGGTCTGGTGGTAAAAAAAGCTGCTTCTAGGAGGTTGTCAAGTGTTTTCGCTCGATGATTCCATTCCTGGGTGGTTGGTTTGGCCCTTTTTCTTGTAACTCGAATCCTAGCCCGGTATATCCCATTTTAATTTTACACCATTGTGAACCTTACGCCTTTTTTACTCTCTGATCAAGGTTCTCGGCATTGAAAAATCTTCTTAAACTAAATCACACGTGTATATGTTTACATTTAAGAGATATATAGTCAAGAAAATCAAGGGCAGTGGTTATATATATGCGTATAAGACACCAAAAAAAACACTCAACAAATGGCTACAATTTAAGGAATGTGTTTAGTGACGGCATCAGATTCCTTATTGATGGAGATAGGTCTGGTGGCAAGAAAAGCCGCTTCTAGGAGGTTGCCAAGTGTTTTCGCCTGACGATTCCATTCTTGGGTGGTTGGTTTGGCCCTTGTTCCTGTAACTCGAATCCTAGCCCGGTATATCCCATTTTAATTTTACACCATAGAGAACCTTACGCCTTTTTTTACTCTCTATCGAGGTTCTCGGCATTGAAAAATCTTCGTAAACTAAATCACATGTGTATATGTTGACATTTAAGAGATATACAGTCAAGAAAATCAAGGGCAATGGTGATATATATGCGGATTAGACACCAAAAAAAACACTCAACAAATGGCTATAATTTAAGGAATGTGTTTAGTGACGGCATCAGATTCCTAATTGATGGAGAAAGGTCTGCTGGTAAGAAAAGCTGCTTCTAGTAGGTTGTCAAGTGTTTTCGCTCGACGATTCCATTCTTGGGTGGTTGGTTTGGCCCTTGTTCCTGTAACTCGAATCCTAGCCCGGTATATCCCATATTAATTTTACACCATTGAGAACCTTACGCCTTTTTTACTCTCTGATCGAGGTTCTCGGCATTGAAAAATCTTCGTAAACTAAATCACACGTGTATATGTTGATATTTAAGAGATATATAGTCAAGAAAATCATGGGCAATGGTGATATATATGCGGATTAGACACCAAAAAAAAATAAACACTCAACAAATGGCCACAATTTAAGGAATTTGTTTAGTGGCGGCATCAGATTCTTAATTGATGGAGAAGGGTCTGGTGGCAAGAAAAGCTGTTTTCGGAGGTTGTCAAGTGTTTTCGCTCGACGATTCCATTCTTGGGTGGTTGGTTTGGCCCTTGTTCCTGTAACTTGAATCCTAGCCCTGTATATCCAATTTTAATTTTACACCATTGTGAACATTACGCCTTTTTTACTCTCTGATCAAGGTTCTCGGCATTGAAAAATCTTCGTAAACTAAATCACACGTGTATATGTTGATATTTAAGAGTTATACAGTCAAGAAAATCAAGGGCAATGGTGATATATATGCGGATTAGACACCAAAAAAAACACTCAACAAATGGCTACAATTTAAGGAATGTGTTTAGTGACGGCATTAGATTCCTAATTGATGGAGAAAAGTCTGGTGGCAAAAAAAGCTGCTTCTAGGAGGTTGTCAAGTGTTTTCGCTCGATGATTCCATTCCTGGGTGGTTGGTTTGGCCCTTGTTCCTGTAACTCGAATCCTAGCCCGGTATATCCCATTTTAATTTTACACCATTGTGAACCTTACGCCTTTTTTACTCTCTGATCAAGGTTTTCGGCATTGAAAAATCTTCGTAAACTAAATCACACGTGTATATGTTTACATTTAAGAGATATATAGTCAAGAAAATCAAGGGCAGTGGTGATATATATGCGTATAAGACACCAAAAAAAAACACTCAACAAATGGCTACAATTTATGGAATGTGTTTAGTGACGGCATCAGATTCCTAATTAATGGAGAAAGGTCTGGTGGCAAGAAAAGCCGCTTCTAGGAGGTTGCGAAGTGTTTTCGCCTGACGATTCCATTCTTGGGTGGGTGGTTTGGCCCTTGTTCCTGTAACTCGAATCCTAGCCCGGTATATCCCATTTTAATTTTACACCATAGAGAACCTTACGCCTTTTTTACACTCTATCGAGGTTCTCGGCATTGAAAAATCTTCGTAAACTAAATCACATGTGTATATGTTGACAATTAAGAGATATACAGTCAAGAAAATTAAGGGCAATGGTGATATATATGCGGATTAGACACCAAAAAAACACTCAACAAATGGCTATAATTTAAGGAATGTGTTTAGTGACGGCATCAGATTCCTAATTGATGGAGAAAGGTCTGCCGGTAAGAAAAGCTGCTTCTAGTAGGTTGTCAAGTGTTTTCGCTCGACGATTCCATTCTTGGGTGGTTGGTTTGGCCCTTGTTCCTGTAACTCGAATCCTAGCCCGGTATATCCCATATTAATTTTACACCATTGAGAACCTTACGCCTTTTTTACTCTCTGATCGAGGTTCTCGGCATTGAAAAATCTTCGTAAACTAAATCACACGTGTATATGTTGATATTTAAGAGATATACAGTCAAGAAAATCATGGGCAATGGTGATATATATGCGGATTAGACACCAAAAAATACACTCAACAAATGGCTACAATTTAAGGAATGTGTTTAGTGACGGCATCAGATTCCTAATTGATGGAGAAAGGTCTGCAGGTAAGAAAAGCGGCTTCTAGTAGGTTGTCAAGTGTTTTCGCTCGACGATTCCATTCTTGGGTGGTAGGTTTGGCCCTTGTTCCTGTAACTCGAATCCTAGCCCGGTATATCCCATATTAATTTTACACCATTGAGAAACTTACGCCTTTTTTACTCTCTGATGGAGGTTCTCGGCATTGAAAAATCTTCGTAAACTAAATCACACGTGTATATGTTGATATTTAAGAGATATATAGTCAAGAAAATCAAGGGCAATGGTGATATATATGCGGATTAGACACCAAAAAAAAAACACTCAACAAATGGCTACAATTTAAGGAATGTGTTTATTGACGTCATCAGATTCCTAATTGATGGAGAAAGGTCTGGTGGTAAGAAAAGCTGCTTCTTGGAGGTTGTCAAGTGTTTTAACTCGACGATTCCATTCTTGGGTGGTTGGTTTGGCCCTTGTTCCTGTAACTCGAATCCTAGCCCGGTATATCCCATATTAATTTTACACCATTGAGAACCTTACGCCTTTTTTATTCTCTGATCGAGGTTCTCGGCATTGAAAAATCTTCGTAAACAAAATCACACGTGTATATGTTGATATTTAAGAGATATACAGTCAAGAAAATCATGGGCAATGGTGATATATTTGCTGATTAGACACCAAAAAATACACTCAACAAATGGCTACAATTTAAGGAATGTGTTTAGTGACGGCATCAGATTCCTAATTGATGGAGAAAGGTCTGGTGGCAAGAAAAGCTGCTTCTAGGAGGTTGTCAAGTGTTTTCGCTCGACGATTCCATTCTTGGGTGGTTGGTTTGGCCCTTGTTCCTGTAACTCGAATCGTAGCCCGGTATATCCCATATTAATTTTACACCATTGAGAATCTTACGCCTTTTTTACTCTCTGATCGAGGTTCTCGGCATTGAAAAATCTTCGTAAACTAAATCACACGTGTATATGTTGATATTTAAGAGATATACAGTCAAGAAAATCATGGGCAATGGTGATATATATGCTGATTAGACACCAAAAAATACACTCAACAAATGGCTACAATTTAAGGAATGTGTTTAGTGACGGCATCAGATTCCTAATTGATGGAGAAAGGTCTGGTGGCAAGAAAAGCTGCTTCTAGGAGGTTGTCAAGTGTTTTCGCTCGACGATTCCATTCTTGGGTGGTTGGTTTGGCCCTATTTCTGTAACTCGAATCGTAGCCCGGTATATCCCATATTAATTTTACACCATTGAGAACCTTACGCCTTTTTTACTCTCTGATCGAGGTTCTCGGCATTGAAAAATCTTCGTAAACTAAATCACACGTGTATATGTTGATATTTAAGAGATATACAGTCAAGAAAATCATGGGCAATGGTGATATATATGCGGATTAGACACCAAAAAATACACTCAACAAATGGCTACAATTTAAGGAATGTGTTTAGTGACGGCATCAGATTCCTAATTGATGGAGAAAGGCCTGGTGGCAAGAAAAGCTGCTTCTAGGAGGTTGTCAAGTGTTTTCGCTCGACGATTCCATTCTTGGGTGGTTGGTTTGGCCCTTGTTCCTGTAACTCGAATCGTAGCCCGGTATATCCCATTTTAATTTTACACCCTTGAGAACCTTACGCCTTTTTTACTCTCTGATCGAGGTTCTCGGCATTGAAAAATCTTCGTAAACTAAATCACACATGTATATGTTGACATTTATGAGATATACAGTCAAGAAAATCAAGGGCAATGGTCATATATATGCGGATTAGACACCAAAAAAAAAATAAACACTCAACAAATGGCAACAATTTAAGGAATTTGTTTAGTGACGGCATCAGATTCATAATTGATGGAGAAAGGTGTGGTGGCAAGAAAAGCTGCTTCTATGAGGTTGTCAGGTGTCTTCGCTCGACGATTCCATTCTTGGGTGGTTGGTTTGACCCTTGTTCCTGTAACTCGAATCCTAGCCCGGTATATCCCATTTTAATTTTACACCATTGAGAACCTTACGCCTTTTTTACTCTCTGATCGAGGTTCTCGGCATTGAAAAATCTTCGTAAACTAAATCACACATGTATATGTTGACATTTAAGAGATATACAGTCAAGAAAATCAAGGGCAATGGTGATATATATGCGTATTAGACACAAAAAAAATCACTCAACAAATGGCTACAATTTAAGGAATGTGTTTAGTCACGGCATCAGGTTCCAAATTGATGGAGAAAGGTCTGCTGGTAAGAAAACCTGCTTCTAGGAGGTTGTCAAGTGTTTTCGCTCGACGATTCCATTCTTGGGTGGTTGGTTTGGTCTAGTTCCTGTAACTCGGATCCTGGCCCGGTATATCCCATTTTAATTTTATACCATTGAGAACCTTACGCTTTTTTACTCTCTGATCGAGGTTCTCGGCATTGAAAAATCTTCTTAAAGTAAATCACACGTGTATATGTTGATATTTAAGAGATATACAGTCAACAAAAATCATGGGCAATGGTGATATATATGCGGATTAGAAAAAAAAACACTCAACAAATGGCTACAATTTAAAGAATGTGTTTATTGACGTCATCAGATTCCTAATTGATAGAGAAAGGTCTGGTGGCAAGAAAAGCTGCTTCTAGGAGGTTGTCAAGTGTTTTCGCTCAACGATTCCATTCTTGGGTGGTTGGTTTGGCCCTTGTTCCTGTAACTCGAATCCTAGCCCGGTATATCCCATATTAATTTTACACCATTGAGAACCTTACGCCTTTTTTACTCTCTGATCGAGGTTCTCGGCATTGAAAAATCTTCGTAAACTAAATCACACGTGTATATGTTGATATTTAAGAGATATACAGTCAAGAAAATCAAGGGCAATGGTGATATATATGCGGATTAGACACACAAAAAAAACACTCAACAAATGGCTACAATTTAAGGAATGTGTTTAGTGACGGCATCAGATTCCTAATTGATGGAGAAAGGTCTGGTGGCAAGAAAAGCTGCTTCTAGGAGGTTGTCAAGTGTTTTCGCTCGACGATTCCATTCTTGGTTGGTTGGTTTGGCCCTTGTTCCTGTACGTCGAATCCTAGCCCGGTATATCCCATTTTAATTTTACACCATTGAGAACCTTACGCCTTTTTTACTCTCTGATCGAGGTTCTCGGCATTGAAAAATATTCGTAAACTAAATCACACGTGTATATGTTGATATTTAAGAGATATACAGTCAAGAAAATCAAGGGTAATGGTGATATATATGCGGATTAAACACCAAAAAAAAAACACTCAACAAATGGCTACAATTTAAGGAATGTGTTTAGTGACGGCATCAGATTCCCAATTGATGGAGAAAGGTCTGGGGGTAAGAAAAGTTGCTTCTAGGAGGTTGTCAAGTGTTTTCGCTCGACGATTCCATTCTTGGGTGGTTGGTTTGGCCCTTGTTCCTGTAACTCAAATCCTAGCCCGGTATATCCCATTTTAATTTTACACCATTATGAACCTTACGCCTTTTTTACTCTCTGATCGAGGTTCTCGGCATTGAAAAATCTTCGTAAACTAAATCAAACGTGTATATGTTGATATCTAAGAGATATACAGTCAAGAAAATCAAGGGCAATGGTGATATATATATGCGGATTAGACACACAAAAAACAACACTCAACAAATGGCTACAATTTAAGGAATGTGTTTAGTGACGGCATCAGATTCCCAATTGATGGAGAAAGGTGTGGTGGCAAGAAAAGCTGCTTCTATGAGGTTGTCAGGTGTCTTCGCTCGACGATTCCATTCTTGGGTGGTTGGTTTGACCCTTGTTCCTGTAACTCGAATCCTAGTCCGGTATATCCCATTTTAATTTTACACCATTGAGAACCTTACGCCTTTTTTACTCTCTGATCGAGGTTCTCGGCATTGAAAAATCTTCATAAACTAAATCACACATGTATATGTTGACATTTAAGAGATATACAGTCAAGAAAATCAAGGGCAATGGTGATATATATGCGTATTAGACACCAAAAAAAATCACTCAACAAATGGCTACAATTTAAGGAATGTGTTTAGTAACGGCATCAGGTTCCAAATTGATGGAGAAAGGTCTGCTGGTAAGAAAAGCTGCTTCTAGGAGGTTGTCAAGTGTTTTCGCTCGATGATTCCATTATTGGGTGGTTGGTTTGGTCTAGTTCCTGTAACTCGGATCCTGGCCCGGTATATCCCATTTTAATTTTACACCATTGAGAATCTTACGCTTTTTTACTCTCTGATCGAGGTTCTCGGCATTGAAAAATCTTCGTGAAGTAAATCACACGTGTATGTGTTGATATTTAAGAGATATACAGCCAAGAAAATCATGGGCAATGGTGATATATATGCGGATTAGACACAAAAAAAACACTCAACAAATGGCTACAATTTAAAGAATGTGTTTATTGACGTCATCAGATTCCTAATTGATAGAGAAAGGTCTGGTGGCAAGAAAAGCTGCTTCTAGGAGGTTGTCAAGTGTTTTCGCTCAACGATTCCATTCTTGGGTGGTTGGTTTGGCCCTTGTTCCTGTAACTCGAATCCTAGCCCGGTATATCCCATATTAATTTTACACCATTGAGAACCTTACGCCTTTTTTACTCTCTGATCGAGGTTCTCGGCATTGAAAAATCTTCGTAAACTAAATCACACGTGTATATGTTGATATTTAAGAGATATACAGTCAAGAAAATCAAGGGCAATGGTGATATATATGCGGATTAGACACAAAAAAAAAAACACTCAACAAATGGCTACAATTTAAGGAATGTGTTTAGTGACGGCATTAGATTCCTAATTGATGGAGAAAGGTCTGGTGGCAAGAAAAGCTGCTTCTAGGAGGTTGTCAAGTGTTTTCGCTCGACGATTCCATTCTTGGTTGGTTGGTTTGGCCCTTGTTCCTGTAAGTCGAATCCTAGCCCGGTATATCCCATTTTAATTTTACACCATTGAGAACCTTACGCCTTTTTTACTCTCTGATCGAGGTTCTCGGCATTGAAAAATCTTCGTAAACTAAATCACACGTGTATATGTTGATATTTAAGAGATATACAGTCACGAAAATCAAGGGCAATGGTGATATATATGCGGATTAAACACCAAAAAAAAAACACTCAACAAATGGCTACAATTTAAGGAATGTGTTTAGTGACGGCATCAGATTCCCAATTGATGGAGAAAGGTCTGGGGGGTAAGAAAAGTTGCTTCTAGGAGGTTGTCAAGTGTTTTCGCTCGACGATTCCATTCTTGGGTGGTTGGTTTGCCCTTGTTCTTGTAACTCAAATCCTAGCCCGGTATATCCCATTTTAATTTTACACCATTGTGAACCTTACGCCTTTTTTACTCTCTGATCGAGGTTCTCGGCATTGAAAAATCTTCGTAAACTAAATCACACGTGTATATGTTGATAACTAAGAGATATACAGTCAAGAAAATCAAGGGCAATGTTGATATATATATGCGGATTAGACCAAAAAAAAAACACTCAACAAATGGCTACAATTTAAGGAATGTGTTTAGTCACGGCACCAGATTCCTAATTGATGGAGAAAGGTCTGGTGGTAAGAAAAGCTGCTTCTAGGAGGTTGTCAAGTGTTTTCGCTCGATGATTCCATTCATGGGTGGTTGGTTTGCCCCTTGTTTGTGTAACTCGAATCCTAGCCCGGTATATCCCATTTTAATTTTACACCATTGAGAACTTTACGCCTTTTTTACTCTCTGATCGAGGTTCTCGGCATTGAAAAATCTTCGTAAACTAAATCACACATGTATATGTTGATATTTAAGAGATATACAGTCAAGAAAATCAAGGGCAAGATACATATGCGGATTAGACACCAAAAAAAAACACTCAACAAAAGGCTACAATTTAAGGAATGTGTTTAGTGACGGCATCAGATTCCCTCGGTATATCCCATTTTAATTTTACACCATTGTGAACCTTACGCCTTTTTTACTCTCTGATCGAGGTTCTCGGCATTGAAAAATCTTCGTAAACTAAATCACACGTGTATATGTTGATATTTAAGAGATAAACAGTCAAGAAAATCAAGGGCAATGGTGATATATATATGCGGATTAGACACAAAAAAAAACACTCAACAAATGGCTACAATTTAAGGAATGTGTTTAGTGACGGCATCAGATTCCTAATTGATGGAGAAAGGTCTGGTGGTAAGAAAAGCTGCTTCTAGGAGGTTGTCAAGTGTTTTCGCTCGACGATTCCATTCTTGGGTGGTTGGTTTGGCCCTTGTTCCTGTAACTCGAATCCTAGCCCGGTATATCCCATATTAATTTTACACCGTTGAGAACCTTACGCCTATTTTACTCTCTGATTGAGGTTCTCGGCATTGAAAAATCTTCGTAAACTAAATCACACGTGTATATGTTGATATTTAAGAGATATACAGTCAAGAAAATCAAGGGCAATGGTGATATATATGCGAATTAGACACAAAAAAAAAACACTCAACAAATGACTACAATTTAAGGAATGTGTTTAGTGACGGCATCAGATTCCTAATTGATGGAGAAAGGTCTGGTGGTAAGAAAAGCTGCTTCTAGGAGGTTGTCAAGTGTTTTCGCTCGACGATTCCATTCTTGGTTGGTTGGTTTGGCCCATGTTCCTGTAACTCGAATCCTAGCCCGGTATATCCCATTTTAATTTTACACCATTGAGAACCTTACGCCTTTTTTACTCTCTGATCGAGGTTCTCGGCATTGAAAAATTTCGTAAACTAAATCACACGTGTATATGTTGATATTTAAGAGATATACAGTCAAGAAAATCAAGGGCAATGGTGATATATATATACGGATTAGACACAAAAAAAAACACTCAACAAATGGCTACAATTTAAGGAATGTGTTTAGTGACAGCATCAGATTCCTAATTGATGGAGAAAGGTCTGGTGGCAAGAAAGACTGCTTCTAGGAGGTTGTCAAGTGTTTTCGCTCAACGATTCCATTCTTGGGTGGTTGGTTTGACCCTTGTTCCTGTAACTCGAATCCTAGCCCGGTATATCCCATATTAATTTTACACCATTGAGAACCTTACGCCTATTTTACTCTCCGATTGAGGTTCTCGGCATTGAAAAATCTTCATAAACTAAATCACACGTGTATATGTTGATATTTAAGAGATATACAGTCAAGAAAATCAAGGGCAATGGTGATATATATGCGGATTAGACACAAAAAAAAAAACACTCAACAAACGGCTACAATTTAAGGAATGTGTTTAGTGACGGCATCAGATTCCTAATTGATGGAGAAAGGTCTGGTGGCAAGAAAAGCTGCTTCTAGGAGGTTGTCAAGTGTTTTCGCTCGACGATTCCATTCTTGGTTGGTTGGTTTGGCCCTTGTTCCTGTAACTCGAATCCTAGCCCGGTATATCCCATTTTAATTTTACACCATTGAGAGCCTTACGCCTTTTTTACTCTCTGATCGGGGTTCTCGGCATTGAAAAATCTTCGTAAACTAAATCACACGTGTATATGTTGATATTTAAGAGATATACAGTCAAGAAAATCAAGGGCAATGGTGATATATATGCGGATTAGACACCAAAAAAAAACACTCAACAAATGGCTACAATTTAAGGAATGTGTTTAGTGACGGCATCAGATTCCCAATTGATGGAGAAAGGTCTGGTGGTAAGAAAAGCTGCTTCTAGGAGGTTGTCAAGTGTTTTCGCTCGACGATTCCATTCTTGGGTGGTTGGTTTGGCCCTTGTTCCTGTAACTCAAATCCTACCCCGGTATATCCCATTTTAATTTTACAACATTGTGAACCTTACGCCTTTTTTACTGTCTGATCGAGGTTCTCGGCATTGAAAAATCTTCGTAAACTAAATCACACGTGTATATGTTGACATTTAAGAGATATACAGTCAAGAAAATCAAGGGCAATGGTGATATATATGCGGATTAGACACCAAAAAAAAACATTCAATAAATGGCTACAATTTAAGGAAATTGTTTAGTGACGGCACCAGATTCCTAATTGATGGAGAAAGGTCTGGTGGTAAGAAAAGCTGCTTCTAGGAGGTTGTCAAGTGTTTTCGCTCGATGATTCCATTCTTGGGTGGTTGGTTTGCCCCTTGTTTGTGTAACTCGAATCCTAGCCCGGTATATCCCATTTTAATTTTACACCATTGAGAACCTTACGCCATTTTTTCTCTCTGATCGAGGTTCTCGGCATTGAAAAATCTTCGTAAACTAAATCACACATGTATATGTTGATATTTAAGAGATATACAGTCAAGAAAATCAAGGGCAATGGTGATATATATGCGGATTAGACACCAAAAAAAAAACACTCAACAAATGGCTACAATTTAAGGAATGTGTTTAGTGACGGCATCAGATTCCCTATTGATGGAGAAAGGTCTGGTGGTAAGAAAAGCTGCTTTTAGGAGGTTGTCAAGTGTTTTCGCTCGACGATTCCATTCTTGGGTGGTTGGTTTGGCCCTTGTTCCTGTAACTCAAATCCTAGCCCGGTATATCCCATTTTAATTTTACACCATTGAGAACCTTACGCTTTTTTACTCTCTGATCAAGGTTCTCGGCATTGAAAAATCTTCGTAAACTAAATCACACGTGTATATGTTGATATTTAAGAGAGATACAGTCAAGAAAATCAAGGGCAATGGTGATATATATGCAAATTAGACACAAAAAAAAAAACACTCAACAAATGGCTACAATTTAAGGAATGTGTTTAGTGACGGCATCAGATTCCTAATTGATGGAGAAAGGTCTGGTGGTAAGAAAAGCTGCTTCTAGGAGGTTGTCAAGTGTTTTCGCTCGACGATTCCATTCTTGGGTGGTTGGTTTGGCCCTTGTTCCTGTAACTCGAATCCTAGCCCGGTATATCCCATATTAATTTTACACCATTGAGAACCTTACGCCTATTTTACTCTCTGATTGAGGTTCTCGGCATTGAAAAATCTTCGTAAACTAAATCACACGTGTATATGTTGATATTTAAGAGATATACAGTCAAGAAAATCAAGGGCAATGGTGATATATATGCGAATTAGACACAAAAAAAAAAAACACTCAACAAATGACTACAATTTAAGGAATGTGTTTAGTGACGGCATCAGATTCCTAATTGATGGAGAAAGGTCTGGTGGTAAGAAAAGCTGCTTCTAGGAGGTTGTCAAGTGTTTTCGCTCGACGATTCCATTCTTGGTTGGTTGGTTTGGCCCATGTTCCTGTAACTCGAATCCTAGCCCGGTATATCCCATTTTAATTTTACACCATTGAGAACCTTACGCCTTTTTTACTCTCTGATCGAGGTTCTCGGCATTGAAAAATCTTCGTAAACTAAATCACACGTGTATATGTTGATATTTAAGAGATATACAGTCAAGAAAATCAAGGGCAATGGTGATATATATATGCGGATTAGACACAAAAAAAAACACTCAACAAATGGCTACAATTTAAGGAATGTGTTTAGTGACAGCATCAGATTCCTAATTGATGGAGAAAGGTCTGGTGGCAAGAAAGACTGCTTCTAGGAGGTTGTCAAGTGTTTTCGCTCAACGATTCCATTCTTGGGTGGTTGGTTTGGCCCTTGTTCCTGTAACTCGAATCCTAGCCCGGTATATCCCATATTAATTTTACACCATTGAGAACCTTACGCCTATTTTACTCTCCGATTGAGGTTCTCGGCATTGAAAAATCTTCGTAAACTAAATCACACGTGTATATGTTGATATTTAAGAGATATACAGTCAAGAAAATCAAGGGCAATGGTGATATATATGCGGATTAGACACAAAAAAAAAACACTCAACAAACGGCTACAATTTAAGGAATGTGTTTAGTGACGGCATCAGATTCCTAATTGATGGAGAAAGGTCTGGTGGCAAGAAAAGCTGCTTCTAGGAGGTTGTCAAGTGTTTTCGCTCGACGATTCCATTCTTGGTTGGTTGGTTTGGCCCTTGTTCCTGTAACTCGAATCCTAGCCCGGTATATCCCATTTTAATTTTACACCATTGAGAGCCTTACGTCTTTTTTACTCTCTGATCGGGGTTCTCGGCATTGAAAAATCTTCGTAAACTAAATCACACGTGTATATGTTGATATTTAAGAGATATACAGTCAAGAAAATCAAGGGCAATGGTGATATATATGCGGATTAGACACCAAAAAAAAACACTCAACAAATGGCTACAATTTAAGGAATGTGTTTAGTGACGGCATCAGATTCCCAATTGATGGAGAAAGGTCTGGTGGTAAGAAAAGCTGCTTCTAGGAGGTTGTCAAGTGTTTTCGCTCGACGATTCCATTCTTGGGTGGTTGGTTTGGCCCTTGTTCCTGTAACTCAAATCCTACCCCGGTATATCCCATTTTAATTTTACAACATTGTGAACCTTACGCCTTTTTTACTGTCTGATCGAGGTTCTCGGCATTGAAAAATCTTCGTAAACTAAATCACACGTGTATATGTTGACATTTAAGAGATATACAGTCAAGAAAATCAAGGGCAATGGTGATATATATGCGGATTAGACACCAAAAAAAAACATTCAATAAATGGCTACAATTTAAGGAAATTGTTTAGTGACGGCACCAGATTCCTAATTGATGGAGAAAGGTCTGGTGGTAAGAAAAGCTGCTTCTAGGAGGTTGTCAAGTGTTTTCGCTCGATGATTCCATTCTTGGGTGGTTGGTTTGCCCCTTGTTTGTGTAACTCGAATCCTAGCCCGGTATATCCCATTTTAATTTTACACCATTGAGAACCTTACGCCATTTTTTCTCTCTGATCGAGGTTCTCGGCATTGAAAAATCTTCGTAAACTAAATCACACATGTATATGTTGATATTTAAGAGATATACAGTCAAGAAAATCAAGGGCAATGGTGATATATATGCGGATTAGACACCAAAAAAAAAACACTCAACAAATGGCTACAATTTAAGGAATGTGTTTAGTGACGGCATCAGATTCCCTATTGATGGAGAAAGGTCTGGTGGTAAGAAAAGCTGCTTTTAGGAGGTTGTCAAGTGTTTTCGCTCCACGATTCCATTCTTGGGTGGTTGGTTTGGCCCTTGTTCCTGTAACTCAAATCCTAGCCCGGTATATCCCATTTTAATTTTACACCATTGAGAACCTTACGCTTTTTTACTCTCTGATCAAGGTTCTCGGCATTGAAAAATCTTCGTAAACTAAATCACACGTGTATATGTTGATATTTAAGAGAGATACAGTCAAGAAAATCAAGGGCAATGGTGATATATATGCAAATTAGACACAAAAAAAAAACACTCAACAAATGGCTACAATTTAAGGAATGTGTTTAGTGACGGCATCAGATTCCTAATTGATGGAGAAAGGTCTGGTGGTAAGAAAAGCTGCTTCTAGGAGGTTGTCAAGTGTTTTCGCTCGACGATTCCATTCTTGGGTGGTTGGTTTGGCCCTTGTTCCTGTAACTCGAATCCTAGCCCGGTATATCCCATATTAATTTTACACCATTGAGAACCTTACGCCTATTTTACTCTCTGATTGAGGTTCTCGGCATTGAAAAATCTTCGTAAACTAAATCACACGTGTATATGTTGATATTTAAGAGATATACAGTCAAGAAAATCAAGGGCAATGGTGATATATATGCGAATTAGACACAAAAAAAAACACTCAACAAATGACTACAATTTAAGGAATGTGTTTAGTGACGGCATCAGATTCCTAATTGATGGAGAAAGGTCTGGTGGTAAGAAAAGCTGCTTCTAGGAGGTTGTCAAGTGTTTTCGCTCGACGATTCCATTCTTGGTTGGTTGGTTTGGCCCATGTTCCTGTAACTCGAATCCTAGCCCGGTATATCCCATTTTAATTTTACACCATTGAGAACCTTACGCCTTTTTTACTCTCTGATCGAGGTTCTCGGCATTGAAAAATCTTCGTAAACTAAATCACACGTGTATATGTTGATATTTAAGAGATATACAGTCAAGAAAATCAAGGGCAATGGTGATATATATATGCGGATTAGACACAAAAAAAAACACTCAACAAATGGCTACAATTTAAGGAATGTGTTTAGTGACAGCATCAGATTCCTAATTGATGGAGAAAGGTCTGGTGGCAAGAAAGACTGCTTCTAGGAGGTTGTCAAGTGTTTTCGCTCAACGATTCCATTCTTGGGTGGTTGGTTTGGCCCTTGTTCCTGTAACTCGAATCCTAGCCCGGTATATCCCATATTAATTTTACACCATTGAGAACCTTACGCCTATTTTACTCTCCGATTGAGGTTCTCGGCATTGAAAAATCTTCGTAAACTAAATCACACGTGTATATGTTGATATTTAAGAGATATACAGTCAAGAAAATCAAGGGCAATGGTGATATATATGCGGATTAGACACAAAAAAAAAAACACTCAACAAACGGCTACAATTTAAGGAATGTGTTTAGTGACGGCATCAGATTCCTAATTGATGGAGAAAGGTCTGGTGGTAAGAAAAGCTGCTTCTAGGAAGTTGTCAAGTGTTTTCGCTCGACGATTCCATTCTTGGTTGGTTGGTTTGGCCCATGTTCCTGTAACTCGAATCCTAGCCCGGTATATCCCATTTTAATTTTACACCATTGAGAACCTTACGCCTTTTTTACTCTCTGATCGAGGTTCTCGGCATTGAAAAATCTTCGTAAACTAAATCACACGTGTATATGTTGATATTTAAGAGATATACAGTCAAGAAAATCAAGGGCAATGGTGATATATATATGCGGATTAGACACAAAAAAAAAA
Organism: Helianthus tuberosus; assembly: GCA_030545235.1. Classification (NCBI taxonomy): domain Eukaryota; kingdom Viridiplantae; phylum Streptophyta; class Magnoliopsida; order Asterales; family Asteraceae; genus Helianthus; species Helianthus tuberosus. Next base: position 188,878,036 of record CM060449.1, read on the forward strand.
ACACTCAACAAATGGCTACAATTTAAGGAATGTGTTTAGTGACAGCATCAGATTCCTAATTGATGGAGAAAGGTCTGGTGGCAAGAAAGACTGCTTCTAGGAGGTTGTCAAGTGTTTTTGCTCAACGATTCCATTCTTGGGTGGTTGGTTTGGCCCTTGTTCCTGTAACTCGAATCCTAGCCCGGTATATCCCATATTAATTTTACACCATTGAGAACCTTACGCCTATTTTACTCTCCGATTGAGGTTCTCGGCATTGAAAAATCTTCGTAAACTAAATCACACGTGTATATGTTGATATTTAAGAGATATACAGTCAAGAAAATCAAGGGCAATGGTGATATATATGCGGATTAGACACAAAAAAAAAACACTCAACAAACGGCTACAATTTAAGGAATGTGTTTAGTGACGGCATCAGATTCCTAATTGATGGAGAAAGGTCTGGTGGCAAGAAAAGCTGCTTCTAGGAGGTTGTCAAGTGTTTTCGCTCGACGATTCCATTCTTGGTTGGTTGGTTTGGCCCTTGTTCCTGTAACTCGAATCCTAGCCCGGTATATCCCATTTTAATTTTACACCATTGAGAGCCTTACGCCTTTTTTACTCTCTGATCGGGGTTCTCGGCATTGAAAAATCTTCGTAAACTAAATCACACGTGTATATGTTGATATTTAAGAGATATACAGTCAATAAAATCAAGGGCAATGGTGATATATATGCGGATTAGACACCAAAAAAAAACACTCAACAAATGGCTACAATTTAAGGAATGTGTTTAGTGACGGCATCAGATTCCCAATTGATGGAGAAAGGTCTAGTGGTAAGAAAAGCTGCTTCTAGGAGGTTGTCAAGTGTTTTCGCTCGACGATTCCATTCTTGGGTAGTTGGTTTGGCCCTTGTTCCTGTAACTCAAATCCTACCCCGGTATATCCCATTTTAATTTTACAACATTGTGAACCTTACGCCTTTTTTACTGTCTGATCGAGGTTCTCGGCATTGAAAAATCTTCGTAAACTAAATCACACGTGTATATGTTGACATTTAAGAGATATACAGTCAAGAAAATCAAGGGCAATGGTGATATATATGCGGATTAGACACCAAAAAAAAACATTCAATAAATGGCTACAATTTAAGGAAATTGTTTAGTGACGGCACCAGATTCCTAATTGATGGAGAAAGGTCTGGTGGTAAGAAAAGCTGCTTCTAGGAGGTTGTCAAGTGTTTTCGCTTGATGATTCCATTCTTGGGTGGTTGGTTTGCCCCTTGTTTGTGTAACTCGAATCCTAGCCCGGTATATCCCATTTTAATTTTACACCATTGAGAACCTTACGCCATTTTTTCTCTCTGATCGAGGTTCTCGGCATTGAAAAATCTTCGTAAACTAAATCACACATGTATATGTTGATATTTAAGAGATATACAGTCAAGAAAATCAAGGGTAATGGTGATATATATGCGGATTAGACACCAAAAAAAAACACTCAACAAATGGCTACAATTTAAGGAATGTGTTTAGTGACGGCATCAGATTCCCTATTGATGGAGAAAGGTCTGGTGGTAAGAAAAGCTGCTTTTAGGAGGTTGTCAAGTGTTTTCGCTCGACGATTCCATTCTTGGGTGGTTGGTTTGGCGCTTGTTCCTGTAACTCAAATCCTAGCCCGGTATATCCCATTTTAATTTTACACCATTGAGAACCTTACGCTTTTTTACTCTCTGATCGAGGTTCTCGGCATTGAAAAATCTTCGTAAACTAAATCACACGTGTATATGTTGATATTTAAGAGATATACAGTCAAGAAAATCAAGGGCAATGGTGATATATATGCAAATTAGACACAAAAAAAAAACACTCAACAAATGGCTACAATTTAAGGAATGTGTTTAGTGACGGCATCAGATTCCTAATTGATGGAGAAAGGTCTGGTGGTAAGAAAAGCTGCTTCTAGGAGGTTGTCAAGTGTTTTCGCTCGACGATTCCATTCTTGGGTGGTTGGTTTGGCCCTTGTTCCTGTAACTCGAATCCTAGCCCGGTATATCCCATATTAATTTTACACCATTAAGAACCTTACGCCTATTTACTCTCTGATTGAGGTTCTCGGCATTGAAAAATCTTCGTAACCTAAATCACAAGTGTATATGTTGATATTTAAGAGATATACAGTCAAGAAAGTCAAGGGCAATGGTGATATATATGCGAATTAGACACAAAAAAAAAAAAAAACACTCAACAAATGACTACAATTTAAGGAATGTGTTTAGTGACGGCATCAGATTCCTAATTGATGGAGAAAGGTCTGGTGGTAAGAAAAGTTGCTTCTAGGAGGTTGTCAAGTGTTTTCGCTCGACGATTCCATTCTTGGTTGGTTGGTTTGGCCCATGTTCCTGTAACTCGAATCCTAGCCCGGTATATCCCATTTTAATTTTACACCATTGAGAACCTTACGCCTTTTTTACTGTCTGATAGAGGTTCTCGGCATTGAAAAATCTTCGTAAACTAAATCACACGTGTATATGTTGATATTTAAGAGATATACAGTCAAGAAAATCAAGGGCAATGGTGATATATATATGCGGATTAGACACAAAAAAAAACACTCAACAAATGGCTACAATTTAAGGAATGTGTTTAGTGACAGCATCAGATTCCTAATTGATGGAGAATGGTCTGGTGGCAAGAAAGACTGCTTCTAGGAGGTTGTCAAGTGTTTTCGCTCGACGATTCCATTCTTGGGTGGTTGGTTTGGCCCTTGTTCCTGTAACTCAAATCCTACCCCGGTATATCCCATTTTAATTTTACAACATTATGAACCTTACGCCTTTTTTACTGTCTGATCGAGGTTCTCGGCAATGAAAAATCTTCGTAAACTAAATCACACGTGTATATGTTGATATTTAAGAGATATACAGTCAATAAAATCAAGGGCAATGGTGATATATATGCGGATTAGACACCAAAAAAAAAACACTCAACAAATGGCTACAATTTAAGGAATGTGTTTAGTGACGGCATCAGATTCCCAATTGATGGAGAAAGGTCTGGTGGTAAGAAAAGCTGCTTCTAGGAGGTTGTCAAGTGTTTTCGCTCGACGATTCCATTCTTGGGTGGTTGGTTTGGCCCTTGTTCCTGTAACTCAAATCCTACCCCGGTATATCCCATTTTAATTTTACAACATTGTGAACCTTACTCCTTTTTTACTGTCTGATCGAGGTTCTCGGCATTGAAAAATCTTCGTAAACTAAATCACACGTGTATATGTTGACATTTAAGAGATATACAGTCAAGAAAATCAAGGGAAATGGTGATATATATGCGGATTAGACACCAAAAAAAAACATTCAATAAATGGCTACAATTTAAGGAAATTGTTTAGTGACGGCACCAGATTCCTAATTGATGGAGAAAGGTCTGGTGGTAAGAAAAGCTGCTTCTAGAAGGTTGTCAAGTGTTTTCGCTCGATGATTCCATTCTTGGGTGGTTGGTTTGCCCCTTGTTTGTGTAACTCGAATCCTAGCCCGGTATATCCCATTTTAATTTTACACCATTGAGAACCTTACGCCATTTTTTCTCTCTGATCGAGGTTCTCGGCATTGAAAAATCTTCGTAAACTAAATCACACATGTATATGTTGATATTTAAGAGATATACAGTCAAGAAAATCAAGGGCAATGGTGATATATATGCGGATTAGACACCAAAAAAAAAACACTCAACAAATGGCTACAATTTAAGGAATGTGTTTAGTGACGGCATCAGATTCCCTATTGATGGAGAAAGGTCTGGTGGTAAGAAAAGCTGCTTTTAGGAGGTTGTCAAGTGTTTTCGCTCGACGATTCCATTCTTGGGTGGTTGGTTTGGCCCTTGTTCCTGTAACTCAAATCCTAGCCCGGTATATCCCATTTTAATTTTACACCATTGAGAACCTTACGCTTTTTTACTCTCTGATCAAGGTTCTCGGCATTGAAAAATCTTCGTAAACTAAATCACACGTGTATATGTTGATATTTAAGAGATATACCGTCAAGAAAATCAAGGGCAATGGTGATATATATGCAAATTAGACACAAAAAAAAAACACTCAACAAATGGCTACAATTTAAGGAATGTGTTTAGTGACGGCATCAGATTCCTAATTGATGGAGAAAGGTCTGGTGGTAAGAAAAGCTGCTTCTAGGAGGTTGTCAAGAGTTTTCGCTCGACGATTCCATTCTTGGGTGGTTGGTTTGGCCCTTGTTCCTGTAACTCGAATCCTAGCCCGGTATATCCCATATTAATTTTACACCATTGAGAACCTTACGCCTATTTTACTCTCTGATTGAGGTTCTCGGCATTGAAAAATCTTCGTAAACTAAATCACACGTGTATATGTTGATATTTAAGAGATATACAGTCAAGAAAATCAAGGGCAATGGTGATATATATGCGAATTAGACACAAAAAAAAAACACTCAACAAATGACTACAATTTAAGGAATGTGTTTAGTGACGGCATCAGATTCCTAATTGATGGAGAAAGGTCTGGTGGTAAGAAAAGCTGCTTCTAGGAGGTTGTCAAGTGTTTTCGCTCGACGATTCCATTCTTGGTTGGTTGGTTTGGCCCATGTTCCTGTAACTCGAATCCTAGCCCGGTATATCCCATTTTAATTTTACACCATTGAGAACCTTACGCCTTTTTTACTCTCTGATCGAGGTTCTCGGCATTGAAAAATCTTCGTAAACTAAATCACACGTGTATATGTTGATATTTAAGAGATATACAGTCAAGAAAATCAAGGGCAATGGTGATATATATATGCGGATTAGACACAAAAAAAAACACTCAACAAATGGCTACAATTTAAGGAATGTGTTTAGTGACAGCATCAGATTCCTAATTGATGGAGAAAGGTCTGGTGGCAAGAAATACTGCTTCTAGGAGGTTGTCAAGTGTTTTCGCTCAACGATTCCATTCTTGGGTGGTTGGTTTGGCCCTTGTTCCTGTAACTCGAATCCTAGCCCGGTATATCCCATATTAATTTTACACCATTGAGAACCTTACGCCTATTTTACTCTCTGATTGAGGTTCTCGGCATTGAAAAATCTTCGTAAACTAAATCACACGTGTATATGTTGATATTTAAGAGATATACAGTCAAGAAAATCAAGGGCAATGGTGATATATACGCGGATTAGACACAAAAAAAAAACACTCAACAAACGGCTACAATTTAAGGAATGTGTTTAGTGACGGTATCAGATTCCTAATTGATGGAGAAAGGTCTGGTGGTAAGAAAAGCTGCTTCTAGGTGGTTGTCAAGTGTTTTCGCTCGACGATTCCATTCTTGGTTGGTTGGTTTGGCCCATGTTCCTGTAACTCGAATCCTAGCCCGGTATATCCCATTTTAATTTTACACCATTGAGAACCTTACGCCTTTTTTACTCTCTGATCGAGGTTCTCGGCATTGAAAAATCTTCGTAAACTAAATCACACGTGTATATGTTGATATTTAAGAGATATACAGTCAAGAAAATCAAGGGCAATGGTGATATATATATGCGGATTAGACACAAAAAAAACACTCAACAAATGGCTACAATTTAAGGAATGTGTTTAGTGACAGCATCAGATTCCTAATTGATGGAGAAAGGTCTGGTGGCAAGAAAGACTGCTTCTAGGAGGTTGTCAAGTGTTTTCGCTCAACGATTCCATTCTTGGGTGGTTGGTTTGGCCCTTGTTCCTGTAACTCGAATCCTAGCCCGGTATATCCCATATTAATTTTACACCATTGAGAACCTTACGCCTATTTTACTCTCCGATTGAGGTTCTCGGCATTGAAAAATCTTCGTAAACTAAATCACACGTGTATATGTTGATATTTAAGAGATATACAGTCAAGAAAATCAAGGGCAATGGTGATATATATGCGGATTAGACACAAAAAAAAAAAACACTCAACAAACGGCTACAATTTAAGGAATGTGTTTAGTGACGGCATCAGATTCCTAATTGATGGAGAAAGGTCTGGTGGCAAGAAAAGCTGCTTCTAGGAGGTTGTCAAGTGTTTTCGCTCGACGATTCCATTCTTGGTTGGTTGGTTTGGCCCTTGTTCCTGTAACTCGAATCCTAGCCCGGTATATCCCATTTTAATTTTACACCATTGAGAGCCTTACGCCTTTTTTACTCTCTGATCGGGGTTCTCGGCATTGAAAAATCTTCGTAAACTAAATCACACGTGTATATGTTGATATTTAAGAGATATACAGTCAATAAAATCAAGGGCAATGGTGATATATATGCGAATTAGACACAAAAAAAAAACACTCAACAAATGGCTACAATTTAAGGAATGTGTTTAGTGACGGCATCAGATTCCTAATTGATGGAGAAAGGTCTGGTGGTAAGAAAAGCTGCTTCTAGGAGGTTGTCAAGTGTTTTCGCTCGACGATTCCATTCTTGGGTGGTTGGTTTGGCCCTTGTTCCTGTAACTCAAATCCTACCCCGGTATATCCCATATTAATTTTACACCATTGAGAACCTTACGCCTATTTTACTCTCTGATTGAGGTTCTCGGCATTGAAAAATCTTCGTAAACTAAATCACACGTGTATATGTTGATATTTAAGAGATATACAGTCAAGAAAATCAAGGGCAATGGTGATATATATGCGAATTAGACACAAAAAAAAAACACTCAACAAATGACTACAATTTAAGGAATGTGTTTAGTGACGGCATCAGATTCCTAATTGATGGAGAAAGGTCTGGTGGTAAGAAAAGCTGCTTCTAGGAGGTTGTCAAGTGTTTTCGCTCGACGATTCCATTCTTGGTTGGTTGGTTTGGCCCATGTTCCTGTAACTCGAATCCTAGCCCGGTATATCCCATTTTAATTTTACACCATTGAGAACCTTACGCCTTTTTTACTCTCTGATCGAGGTTCTCGGCATTGAAAAATCTTCGTAAACTAAATCACACGTGTATATGTTGATATTTAAGAGATATACAGTCAAGAAAATCAAGGGCAATGGTGATATATATGCGAATTAGACACAAAAAAAAAAACACTCAACAAATGGCTACAACTTAAGGAATGTGTTTAGTGACGGCATCAGATTCCCAATTGATGGAGAAAGGTCTGGTGGTAAGAAAAGCTGCTTCTAGGAGGCTGTCAAGTGTTTTCGCTCAACGATTCCATTGTTGGGTGGTTGGTTTGGCCCTTGTTCCTGTAACTCGAATCCTAGCCCGGTATATCCCATTTTAATTTTACACCATTGAGAACCTTACACCTTTTTTACTCTCTGATCGAGGTTCTCGACATTGAAAAATCTTCGTAAACTAGATCACACGTGTATATGTTGACATTTAAGAGATATACAGTCAAGAAAATCAAGGGCAATGGTGATATATATGCGGATTAGACACCAAAAAAAATAAACACTCTGCAAATGGCTACAATTTAAGGAATGTGTTTAGTGACGGCATCATATTCATAATTGATGGAGAAAGGTGTAGTGGCAAGAAAAGCTGCTTCTTGGAGGTTGTCAAGTGTCTTCGCTCGACGATTCCATTCTTGGGTGGTTGGTTTGGCCCTTGTTCCTGTAACTCGAATCCTAGCCCGGTATATCCCATTTTAATTTTACACCATCGAGAACCTTACGCCTTTTTTACTATCTGATCGAGGTTCTCGGCGTTGAAAAATCTTCGTAAACTAAATCACACATGTATATGTTGACATTTAAGAGATATACAGTCAAGAAAATCAAGGGCAATGGTGATATATATGCGTATTAGACACCAAAAAAAATCACTCAACAAATGGCTACAATTTAAGGAATGTGTTTAGTGACGGCATCAGGTTCCTAATTGATGGAGAAAGGTCTGTTGGTAAGAAAATCTGCTTCTAGGAGGTTGTCTAGTGTTTTCGCTCGATGATTCCATTCTTGGGTGGTTGGTTTGCCCCTTGTTTGTGTAACTCGAATCCTAGCCCGGTATATCCCTTTTTAATTTTACACCATTGGGAACCTTACGCCTTTTTTCTCTCTGATCGAGGTTCTCGGCATTGAAAAATCTTCGTAAACTAAATCACACATGTATATGTTGATATTTAAGAGATATACAGTCAAGAAAATAAAGGGCAATGGTGATATATATGCGGATTAGACACCAAAAAAAAAAACACTCAACAAATGGCTACAATTTAAGGAATGTGTTTAGTGACGGCATCAGATTCCTAATTGATGGAGAAAGGTCTGGTGGTAAGAAAAGCTGCTTCTAGGAGGTTGTCAAGTTTTTTCGCTTGACGATTCCATTCTTGGGTGGTTGGTTTGGCCCTTGTTCCTGTAACTCAAATCCTAGCCCGGTATATCCTATTTTAATTTTACACCATTGAGAACCTTACGCTTTTTTACTCTCTGATCAAGGTTCTCGGCATTGAAAAATCTTCGTAAACTAAATCACACGTGTAAATGTTGATATTTAAGAGATATACAGTCAAGAAAATCAAGGGCAATGGTGATATATATGCGGATTAGACACCAAAAAAAAAACACTCAACAAATGGCTACAATTTAAAGAATATGTTTATTGACGTCATCAGATTCCTAATTGATAGAGAAAGGTCTGGTGGCAAGAAAAGCTGCTTCTAGGAGGTTGTCAAGTGTTTTCGCTCAACGATTCCATTCTTGGGTGGTTGGTTTGGCCCTTGTTCCTGTAACTCGAATCCTAGCCCGGTATATCCCATATTAATTTTACACCATTGGGAAACTTACGCCTATTTTACTCTCTGATCGAGGTTCTCGGCATTGAAAAATCTTCGTAAACTAAATCACACGTGTATATGTTGATATTTAAGAGATATACAGTCAAGAAAATTAAGGGCAATGGTGATATATATGCGAATTAGACACAAAAAAAAAACTCAACAAATGGCTACAATTTAAAGAATGTGTTTATTGACGTCATCAGATTCCTAATTGATAGAGAAAGGTCTGGTGGCAAGAAAAGCTGCTTCTAGGAGGTTGTCAAGTGTTTTCGCTCAACGATTCCATTCTTGGGTGGTTGGTTTGGCCCTTGTTCCTGTAACTCGAATCCTAGCCCGGTATATCCCATATTAATTTTACACCATTGAGAACCTTACGCCTTTTTTACTCTCTGATCGAGGTTCTCGGCATTGAAAAATCTTCGTAAACTAAATCACACGTGTATATGTTGATATTTAAGAGATATACAGTCAAGAAAATCAAGGGCAATGGTGATATATATGCGGATTAGACACAAAAAAAAAACACTCAACAAATGGCTACGATTTAAGGAATGTGTTTAGTGACGGCATTAGATTCCTAATTGATGGAGAAAGGTCTGGTGGCAAGAAAAGCTGCTTCTAGGAGGTTGTCAAGTGTTTTCGCTCGACGATTCCATTCTTGGTTGGTTGGTTTGGCCCTTGTTCCTGTAAGTCGAATCCTAGCCCGGTATATCCCATTTTAATTTTGCACCATTTAGAACCTTACGCCTTTTTTACTCTCTGATCGAGGTTCTCGGCATTGAAAAATCTTCGTAAACTAAATCACACGTGTATATGTTGATATTTAAGAGATATACAGTCACGAAAATCAAGGGCAATGGTGATATATATGCGGATTAAACACCAAAAAAAAAAACACTCAACAAATGGCTACAATTTAAGGAATGTGTTTAGTGACGGCATCAGATTCCCAATTGATGGAGAAAGGTCTGGGGGTAAGAAAAGTTGCTTCTAGGAGGTTGTCAAGTGTTTTCGCTCGACGATTCCATTCTTGGGTGGTTGGTTTGGCCCTTGTTCTTGTAACTCAAATCCTAGCCCGGTATATCCCATTTTAATTTTACACCATTGTGAACCTTACGCCTTTTTTACTCTCTGATCGAGGTTCTCGGCATTGAAAAATCTTCGTAAACTAAATCACACATGTATATGTTGATATCTAAGAGATATACAGTCAAGAAAATCAAGGACAATGTTGATATATATATGCGGATTAGACCCAAAAAAAAACACTCAACAAATGGCTACAATTTAAGGAATGTGTTTAGTCACGGCACCAGATTCCTAATTGATGGAGAAAGGTCTGGTGGTAAGAAAAGCTGCTTCTAGGAGGTTGTCAAGTGTTTTCGCTCGATGATTCCATTCATGGGTGGTTGGTTTGCCCCTTGTTTGTGTAACTCGAATCCTAGCCCGGTATATCCCATTTTAATTTTACACCATTGAGAACTTTACGCCTTTTTTACTCTCTGATCGAGGTTCTCGGCATTGAAAAATCTTCGTAAACTAAATCACACATGTATATGTTGATATTTAAGAGATATACAGTCAAGAAAATCAAGGGCAAGATACATATGCGGATTAGACACCAATAAAAAAACACTCAACAAATGGCAACAATTTAAGGAATGTGTTTAGTGACGGCATCAGATTCCCCCGGTATATCCCATTTTAATTTTACACCATTGTGAACCTTACGCCTTTTTTACTCTCTGATCGAGGTTCTCGGCATTGAAAAATCTTCGTAAACTAAATCACACGTGTATATGTTGATATTTAAGAGATATACAGTCAAGAAAATCAAGGGCAATGGTGATATATATATGCGGATTAGACACAAAAAAAAAAAACACTCAACAAATGGCTACAATTTAAGGAATGTGTTTAGTGACAGCATCAGATTCCTAATTGATGGAGAAAGGTCTGGTGGCAAGAAAGACTGCTTCTAGGAGGTTGTCAAGTGTTTTCGCTCAACGATTCCATTCTTGGGTGGTTGGTTTGGCCCTTGTTCCTGTAACTCGAATCCTAGCCCGGTATATCCCATATTAATTTTACACCATTGGGAAACTTACGCCTATTTTACTCTCTGATCGAGGTTCTCGGCATTGAAAAATCTTCGTAAACTAAATCACACGTGTATATGTTGATATTTAAGAGATATACAGTCAAGAAAATTAAGGGCAATGGTGATATATATGCGAATTAGACACAAAAAAAACACTCAACAAATGGCTACAATTTAAAGATTGTGTTTATTGACGTCATCAGATTCCTAATTGATAGAGAAAGGTCTGGTGGCAAGAAAAGCTGCTTCTAGGAGGTTGTCAAGTGTTTTCGCTCAACGATTCCATTCTTGGGTGGTTGGTTTGGCCCTTGTTCCTGTAACTCAAATCCTAGCCCGGTATATCCCATATTAATTTTACACCATTGAGAACCTTACGCCTTTTTTACTCTCTGATCGAGGTTCTCGGCATTGAAAAATCTTCGTAAACTAAATCACACGTGTATATGTTGATATTTAAGAGATATACAGTCAAGAAAATCAAGGGCAATGGTGATATATATGCGGATTAGACACAAAAAAAAAAAACACTCAACAAATGGCTACGATTTAAGGAATGTGTTTAGTGACGGCATTAGATTCCTAATTGATGGAGAAAGGTCTGGTGGCAAGAAAAGCTGCTTCTAGGAGGTTGTCAAGTGTTTTCGCTCGACGATTCCATTCTTGGTTGGTTGGTTTGGCCCTTGTTCCTGTAAGTCGAATCCTAGCCCAGTATATCCCATTTTAATTTTGCACCATTGAGAACCTTACGCCTTTTTTACTCTCTGATCGAGGTTCTCGGCATTGAAAAATCTTCGTAAACTAAATCACACGTGTATATGTAGATATTTAAGAGATATACAGTCACGAAAATCAAGGGCAATGGTGATATATATGCGGATTAAACACCAAAAAAAAAAAACACTCAACAAATGGCTACAATTTAAGGAATGTGTTTAGTGACGGCATCAGATTCCCAATTGATGGAGAAAGGTCTGGGGGTAAGAAAAGTTGCTTCTAGGAGGTTGTCAAGTGTTTTCGCTCGACGATTCCATTCTTGGGTGGTTGGTTTGGCCCTTGTTCTTGTAACTCAAATCCTAGCCCGGTATATCCCATTTTAATTTTACACCATTGTGAACCTTACGCCTTTTTTACTCTCTGATCGAGGTTCTCGGCATTGAAAAATCTTCGTAAACTAAATCACACATGTATATGTTGATATCTAAGAGATATACAGTCAAGAAAATCAAGGGCAATGTTGATATATATATGCGGATTAGACCCAAAAAAAAACACTCAACAAATGGCTACAATTTAAGGAATGTGTTTAGTCACGGCACCAGATTCCTAATTGATGGAGAAAGGTCTGGTGGTAAGAAAAGCTGCTTCTAGGAGGTTGTCAAGTGTTTTCGCTCGATGATTCCATTCATGGGTGGTTGGTTTGCCCCTTGTTTGTGTAACTCGAATCCTAGCCCGGTATATCCCATTTTAATTTTACACCATTGAGAACTTTACGCCTTTTTTACTCTCTGATCGAGGTTCTCGGCATTGAAAAATCTTCGTAAACTAAATCACACATGTATATGTTGATATTTAAGAGATATACAGTCAAGAAAATCAAGGGCAAGATACATATGCGGATTAGACACCAATAAAAAAACACTCAACAAATGGCAACAATTTAAGGAATGTGTTTAGTGACGGCATCAGATTCCCCCGGTATATCCCATTTTAATTTTACACCATTGTGAACCTTACGCCTTTTTTACTCTCTGATCGAGGTTCTCGGCATTGAAAAATCTTCGTAAACTAAATCACACGTGTATATGTTGATATTTAAGAGATATACAGTCAAGAAAATCAAGGGCAATGGTGATATATATATGCGGATTAGACACAAAAAAAAACACTCAACAAATGGCTACAATTTAAGGAATGTGTTTAGTGACAGCATCAGATTCCTAATTGATGGAGAAAGGTCTGGTGGCAAGAAAGACTGCTTCTAGGAGGTTGTCAAGTGTTTTCGCTCAACGATTCCATTCTTGGGTGGTTGGTTTGGCCCTTGTTCCTGTAACTCGAATCCTAGCCCGGTATATCCCATATTAATTTTACACCATTGGGAAACTTACGCCTATTTTACTCTCTGATCGAGGTTCTCGGCATTGAAAAATCTTCGTAAACTAAATCACACGTGTATATGTTGATATTTAAGAGATATACAGTCAAGAAAATTAAGGGCAATGGTGATATATATGCGAATTAGACACAAAAAAAACACTCAACAAATGGCTACAATTTAAAGAATGTGTTTATTGACGTCATCAGATTCCTAATTGATAGAGAAAGGTCTGGTGGCAAGAAAAGCTGCTTCTAGGAGGTTGTCAAGTGTTTTCGCTCAACGATTCCATTCTTGGGTGGTTGGTTTGGCCCTTGTTCCTGTAACTCGAATCCTAGCCCGGTATATCCCATATTAATTTTACACCATTGAAAACCTTACGCCTTTTTTACTCTCTGATCGAGGTTCTCGGCATTGAAAAATCTTCGTAAACTAAATCACACGTGTATATGTTGATATTTAAGAGATATACAGTCAAGAAAATCAAGGGCAATGGTGATATATATGCGGATTAGACACAAAAAAAAAACACTCAACAAATGGCTACGATTTAAGGAATGTGTTTAGTGACGGCATTAGATTCCTAATTGATGGAGAAAGGTCTGGTGGCAAGAAAAGCTGCTTCTAGGAGGTTGTCAAGTGTTTTCGCTCAACGATTCCATTCTTGGGTGGTTGGTTTGGCCCTTGTTCCTGTAACTCGAATCCTAGCCCGGTATATCCCATATTAATTTTACACCATTGAGAACCTTACGCCTTTTTTACTCTCTGATCGAGGTTCTCGGCATTGAAAAATCTTCGTAAACTAAATCACACGTGTATATGTTGATATTTAAGAGATATACAGTCAAGAAAATCAAGGGCAATGGTGATATATATGCGGATTAGACACAAAAAAAAAAAACACTCAACAAATGGCTACGATTTAAGGAATGTGTTTAGTGACGGCATTAGATTCCTAATTGATGGAGAAAGGTCTGGTGGCAAGAAAAGCTGCTTCTAGGAGGTTGTCAAGTGTTTTCGCTCGACGATTCCATTCTTGGTTGGTTGGTTTGGCCCTTGTTCCTGTAAGTCGAATCCTAGCCCGGTATATCCCATTTTAATTTTGCACCATTGAGAACCTTACGCCTTTTTTACTCTCTGATCGAGGTTCTCGGCATTGAAAAATCTTCGTAAACTAAATCACACGTGTATATGTTGATATTTAAGAGATATACAGTCACGAAAATCAAGGGCAATGGTGATATATATGCGGATTAAACACCAAAAAAAAAACACTCAACAAATGGCTACAATTTAAGGAATGTGTTTAGTGACGGCATCAGATTCCCAATTGATGGAGAAAGGTCTGGGGGTAAGAAAAGTTGCTTCTAGGAGGTTGTCAAGTGTTTTCGCTCGACGATTCCATTCTTGGGTGGTTGGTTTGGCCCTTGTTCTTGTAACTCAAATCCTAGCCCGGTATATCCCATTTTAATTTTACACCATTGTGAACCTTACGCCTTTTTTACTCTCTGATCGAGGTTCTCGGCATTGAAAAATCTTCGTAAACTAAATCACACGTGTATATGTTGATATCTAAGAGATATACAGTCAAGAAAATCAAGGGCAATGTTGATATATATATGCGGATTAGACCCAAAAAAAAACACTCAACAAATGGCTACAATTTAAGGAATGTGTTTAGTCACGGCACCAGATTCCTAATTGATGGAGAAAGGTCTGGTGGTAAGAAAAGCTGCTTCTAGGAGGTTGTCAAGTGTTTTCGCTCGATGATTCCATTCATGGGTGGTTGGTTTGCCCCTTGTTTGTGTAACTCGAATCCTAGCCCGGTATATCCCATTTTAATTTTACACCATTGAGAACTTTACGCCTTTTTTACTCTCTGATCGAGGTTCTCGGCATTGAAAAATCTTCGTAAACTAAATCACACATGTATATGTTGATATTTAAGAGATATACAGTCAAGAAAATCAAGGGCAAGATACATATGCGGATTAGACACCAAAAAAAAAACACTCAACAAATGGCAACAATTTAAGGAATGTGTTTAGTGACGGCATCAGATTCCCCCGGTATATCCCATTTTAATTTTACACCATTGTGAACCTTACGCCTTTTTTACTCTCTGATCGAGGTTCTCGGCATTGAAAAATCTTCGTAAACTAAATCACACGTGTATATGTTGATATTTAAGAGATATACAGTCAAGAAAATCAAGGGCAATGGTGATATATATATGCGGATTAGACACAAAAAAAAACACTCAACAAATGGCTACAATTTAAGGAATGTGTTTAGTGACAGCATCAGATTCCTAATTGATGGAGAAAGGTCTGGTGGCAAGAAAGACTGCTTCTAGGAGGTTGTCAAGTGTTTTCGCTCAACGATTCCATTCTTGGGTGGTTGGTTTGGCCCTTGTTCCTGTAACTCGAATCCTAGCCCGGTATATCCCATATTAATTTTACACCATTGGGAAACTTACGCCTATTTTACTCTCTGATCGAGGTTCTCGGCATTGAAAAATCTTCGTAAACTAAATCACACGTGTATATGTTGATATTTAAGAGATATACAGTCAAGAAAATTAAGGGCAATGGTGATATATATGCGAATTAGACACAAAAAAAACACTCAACAAATGGCTACAATTTAAAGAATGTGTTTATTGACGTCATCAGATTCCTAATTGATAGAGAAAGGTCTGGTGGCAAGAAAAGCTGCTTCTAGGAGGTTGTCAAGTGTTTTCGCTCAACGATTCCATTCTTGGGTGGTTGGTTTGGCCCTTGTTCCTGTAACTCGAATCCTAGCCCGGTATATCCCATATTAATTTTACACCATTGAGAACCTTACGCCTTTTTTACTCTCTGATCGAGGTTCTCGGCATTGAAAAATCTTCGTAAACAAAATCACACGTGTATATGTTGATATTTAAGAGATATACAGTCAAGAAAATCAAGGGCAATGGTGATATATATGCGGATTAGACACAAAAAAAAAACACTCAACAAATGGCTACGATTTAAGGAATGTGTTTAGTGACGGCATTAGATTCCTAATTGATGGAGAAAGGTCTGGTGGCAAGAAAAGCTGCTTCTAGGAGGTTGTCAAGTGTTTTCGCTCGACGATTCCATTCTTGGTTGGTTGGTTTGGCCCTTGTTCCTGTAAGTCGAATCCTAGCCCGGTATATCCCATTTTAATTTTGCACCATTGAGAACCTTACGCCTTTTTTACTCTCTGATCGAGGTTCTCGGCATTGAAAAATCTTCGTAAACTAAATCACACGTGTATATGTTGATATTTAAGAGATATACAGTCACGAAAATCAAGGGCAATGGTGATATATATGCGGATTAAACACCAAAAAAAAAAACACTCAACAAATGGCTACAATTTAAGGAATGTGTTTAGTGACGGCATCAGATTCCCAATTGATGGAGAAAGGTCTGGGGGTAAGAAAAGTTGCTTCTAGGAGGTTGTCAAGTGTTTTCGCTCGACGATTCCATTCTTGGGTGGTTGGTTTGGCCCTTGTTCTTGTAACTCAAATCCTAGCCCGGTATATCCCATTTTAATTTTACACCATTGTGAACCTTACGCCTTTTTTACTCTCTGATCGAGGTTCTCGGCATTGAAAAATCTTCGTAAACTAAATCACACGTGTATATGTTGATATTTAAGAGATATACAGTCAAGAAAATTAAGGGCAATGGTGATATATATGCGAATTAGACACAAAAAAAACACTCAACAAATGGCTACAATTTAAAGAATGTGTTTATTGACGTCATCAGATTCCTAATTGATAGAGAAAGGTCTGGTGGCAAGAAAAGCTGCTTCTAGGAGGTTGTCAAGTGTTTTCGCTCAACGATTCCATTCTTGGGTGGTTGGTTTGGCCCTTGTTCCTGTAACTCGAATCCTAGCCCGGTATATCCCATATTAATTTTACACCATTGAGAACCTTACGCCTTTTTTACTCTCTGATCGAGGTTCTCGGCATTGAAAAATCTTCGTAAACTAAATCACACGTGTATATGTTGATATTTAAGAGATATACAGTCAAGAAAATCAAGGGCAATGGTGATATATATGCGGATTAGACACAAAAAAAAACACTCAACAAATGGCTACGATTTAAGGAATGTGTTTAGTGACGGCATTAGATTCCTAATTGATGGAGAAAGGTCTGGTGGCAAGAAAAGCTGCTTCTAGGAGGTTGTCAAGTGTTTTCGCTCGACGATTCCATTCTTGGTTGGTTGGTTTGGCCCTTGTTCCTGTAAGTCGAATCCTAGCCCGGTATATCCCATTTTAATTTTGCACCATTGAGAACCTTACGCCTTTTTTACTCTCTGATCGAGGTTCTCGGCATTGAAAAATCTTCGTAAACTAAATCACACGTGTATATGTTGATATCTAAGAGATATACAGTCAAGAAAATCAAGGGCAATGTTGATATATATAGGCGGATTAGACCAAAAAAAAACACTCAACAAATGGCTACAATTTAAGGAATGTGTTTAGTCACGGCACCAGATTCCTAATTGATGGAGAAAGGTCTGGTGGTAAGAAAAGCTGCTTCTAGGAGGTTGTCATGTGTTTTCGCTCGATGACTCCATTCATGGGTGGTTGGTTTGCCCCTTGTTTGTGTAACTCGAATCCTAGCCCGGTATATCCCATTTTAATTTTACACCATTGAGAACTTTACGCCTTTTTTACTCTCTGATCGAGGTTCTCGGCATTGAAAAATCTTCGTAAACTAAATCACACATGTATATGTTGATATTTAAGAGATATACAGTCAAGAAAATCAAGGGCAAGATACATATGCGGATTAGACACCAAAAAAAAACACTCAACAAATGGCTACAATTTAAGGAATGTGTTTAGTGACGGCATCAGATTCCCCCGGTATATCCCATTTTAATTTTACACCATTGTGAACCTTACGCCTTTTTTACTCTCTGATCGAGGTTCTCGGCATTGAAAAATCTTCGTAAACTAAATCACACGTGTATATGTTGATATTTAAGAGATATACAGTCAAGAAAATCAAGGGCAATGGTGATATATATATGCGGATTAGACAAAAAAAAAACACTCAACAAATGGCTACAATTTAAGGAATGTGTTTAGTGACAGCATCAGATTCCTAATTGATGGAGAAAGGTCTGGTGGCAAGAAAGACTGCTTCTAGGAGGTTGTCAAGTGTTTTCGCTCAACGATTCCATTCTTGGGTGGTTGGTTTGGCCCTTGTTCCTGTAACTCGAATCCTAGCCCGGTATATCCCATATTAATTTTACACCATTGAGAACCTTACGCCTATTTTACTCTCCGATTGAGGTTCTCGGCATTGAAAAATCTTCGTAAACTAAATCACACGTGTATATGTTGATATTTAAGAGATATACAGTCAAGAAAATCAAGGGCAATGGTGATATATATGCGGATTAGACACAAAAAAAACACTCAACAAACGGCTACAATTTAAGGAATGTGTTTAGTGACGGCATCAGATTCCTAATTGATGGAGAAAGGTCTGGTGGCAAGAAAAGCTGCTTCTAGGAGGTTGTCAAGTGTTTTCGCTCGACGATTCCATTCTTGGTTGGTTGGTTTGGCCCTTGTTCCTGTAACTCGAATCCTAGCCCGGTATATCCCATTTTAATTTTACACCATTGAGAGCCTTACGCCTTTTTTACTCTCTGATCAGGGTTCTCGGCATTGAAAAATCTTCGTAAACTAAATCACACGTGTATATGTTGATATTTAAGAGATATACAGTCAAGAAAATCAAGGGCAATGGTGATATATATGCGGATTAGACACCAAAAAAAAACACTCAACAAATGGCTACAATTTAAGGAATGTGTTTAGTGACGGCATCAGATTCCCAATTGATGGAGAAAGGTCTGGTGGTAAGAAAAGCTGCTTCTAGGAGGTTGTCAAGTGTTTTCGCTCGACGATTCCATTCTTGGGTGGTTGGTTTGGCCCTTGTTCCTGTAACTCAAATCCTACCCCGGTATATCCCATTTTAATTTTACAACATTGTGAACCTTACGCCTTTTTTACTCTCTGATCGAGGTTCTCGGCATTGAAAAATCTTTGTAAACTAAATCACACGTGTATATGTGGATATTTAAGAGATATACAGTCATGAAAATCAAGGGCAATGGTGATATATATATACGGATTAGACACAAAAAAAACACTTAACAAATGTCTACAATTTAAGGAATGTGTTTAGTGACAGCATCAGATTCCTAATTGATGGAGAAAGGTCTGGTGGCAAGAAAGGCTGCTTCTAGGAGGTTGTCAAGTGTTTTCGCTCGACGGTTCCATTCTTGGGTGGTTGGTTTGGCCCTTGTTCCTGTAACTCGAATCCTAGCACGGTATATCCCATTTTAATTTTACACCATTGAGAACCTTACGCCTTTTTTACTCTCTGATCGAGGTTCTCGGCATTGAAAAATCTTCGTAAACTAAATCACACGTGTATATGTTGACATTTAAGAGATATACAGTCAAGAAAAACAAGGGCAATGGTGATATATATGCGGATTAGACACCAAAAAAAAACATTCAACAAATGGCTACAATTTAAGGAAATTGTTTAGTGACGGCACCAGATTCCTAATTGATGGAGAAAGGTCTGGTGGTAAGAAAAGCTGCTTCTAGGAGGTTGTCAAGTGTTTTCGCTCGATGATTCCATTCTTGGGTGGTTGGTTTGCCCCTTGTTTGTGTAACTCGAATCCTAGCCCGGTATATCCCATTTTAATTTTACACCATTGAGAACCTTACGCCATTTTTTCTCTCTGATCGAGGTTCTCGGCACTGAAAAATCTTCGTAAACTAAATCACACATGTATATGTTGATATTTAAGAGATATACAGTCAAGAAAATCAAGGGCAATGGTGATATATATGCGGATTAGACACCAAAAAAAAAACACTCAACAAATGGCTACAATTTAAGGAATGTGTTTAGTGACGGCATCAGATTCCCTATTGATGGAGAAAGGTCTGGTGGTAAGAAAAGCTGCTTTTAGGAGGTTGTCAAGTGTTTTCGCTCGACGATTCCATTCTTGGGTGGTTGGTTTGGCCCTTGTTCCTGTAACTCAAATCCTAGCCCGGTATATCCCATTTTAATTTTACACCATTGAGAACCTTACGCTTTTTTACTCTCTGATCAAGGTTCTCGGCATTGAAAAATCTTCGTAAACTAAATCACACGTGTATATGTTGATATTTAAGAGATATACAGTCAAGAAAATCAAGGGCAATGGTGATATATATGCGAATTAGACACAAAAAAAAACACTCAACAAATGGCTACAATTTAAGGAATGTGTTTAGTGACGGCATCGGATTCCTAATTGATGGAGAAAGGTCTGGTGGTAAGAAAAGCTGCTTCTAGGAGGTTGTCAAGTGTTTTCGCTCGACGATTCCATTCTTGGGTGGTTGGTTTGGCCCTTGTTCCTGTAACTCGAATCCTAGCCCGGTATATCCCATATTAATTTTACACCATTGAGAACCTTACGCCTATTTTACTCTCTAATTGAGGTTCTCGGCATTGAAAAATCTTCGTAAACTAAATCACACGTGTATATGTTGATATTTAAGAGATATACAGTCAAGAAAATCAAGGGCAATGGTGATATATATGCGAATTAGACACAAAAAAAAAAAACACTCAACAAATGACTACAATTTAAGGAATGTGTTTAGTGACGGCATCAGATTCCTAATTGATGGAGAAAGGTCTGGTGGTAAGAAAAGCTGCTTCTAGGAGGTTGTCAAGTGTTTTCGCTCGACGATTCCATTCTTGGTTGGTTGGTTTGGCCCATGTTCTTGTAACTCGAATCCTAGCCCGGTATATCCCATTTTAATTTTACACCATTGAGAACCTTACGCCTTTTTTACTCTCTGATCGAGGTTCTCGGCATTGAAAAATCTTCGTAAACTAAATCACACGTGTATATGTTGATATTTAAGAGATATACAGTCAAGAAAATCAAGGGCAATGGTGATATATATGCGAATTAGACACAAAAAAAAAACACTCAACAAATGGCTACAACTTAAGGAATGTGTTTAGTGACGGCATCAGATTCCCAATTTATGGAGAAAGGTCTGTTGGTAAGAAAAGCTGCTTCTAGGAGGCTGTCAAGTGTTTTCGCTCGACGATTCCATTGTTGGGTGGTTGGTTTGGCCCTTGTTCCTGTAACTCGAATCCTAGCCCGGTATATCCCATTTTAATTTTACACCATTGAGAACCTTACACCTTTTTTACTCTCTGATCGAGGTTCTCGACATTGAAAAATCTTCGTAAACTAGATCACACGTGTATATGTTGACATTTAAGAGATATACAGTCAAGAAAATCAAGGGCAATGGTGATATATATGCGGATTAGACACCAAAAAAAATAAACACTCTGCAAATGGCTACAATTTAAGGAATGTGTTTAGTGACGGCATCATATTCATAATTGATGGAGAAAGGTGTGGTGGCAAGAAAAGCTGCTTCTTGGAGGTTGTCAAGTGTCTTCGCTCGACGATTCCATTCCTGGGTGGTTGGTTTGGCCCTTGTTCCTGTAACTCGAATCCTAGCCCGGTATATCCCATTTTAATTTTACACCATCGAGAACCTTACGCCTTTTTTACTATCTGATCGAGGTTCTCGGCGTTGAAAAATCTTCGTAAACTAAATCACACATGTATATGTTGACATTTAAGAGATATACAGTCAAGAAAATCAAGGGTAATGGTGATATATATGCGTATTAGACACCAAAAAAAATCACT
This sequence comes from Helianthus tuberosus, assembly GCA_030545235.1. Taxonomy (NCBI): domain Eukaryota; kingdom Viridiplantae; phylum Streptophyta; class Magnoliopsida; order Asterales; family Asteraceae; genus Helianthus; species Helianthus tuberosus. The sequence goes on from CM060449.1 coordinate 188,899,757, forward strand.
CAACAAATGGCTACAATTTAAGGAATGTGTTTAGTGACGGCATCAGGTTCCTAATTGATGGAGAAAGGTCTGTTGGTAAGAAAATCTGCTTCTAGGAGGTTGTCAAGTGTTTTCGCTCGATGATTCCATTCTTGGGTGGTTGGTTTACCCCTTGTTTGTGTAACTCGAATCCTAGCCCGGTATATCCCATTTTAATTTTACACCATTGAGAACCTTACGCTTTTTTACTCTCTGATCAAGGTTCTCGGCATTGAAAAATCTTCGTAAACTAAATCACACGTGTAAATGTTGATATTTAAGAGATATACAGTCAAGAAAATCAAGGGCAATGGTGATATATATGCGGATTAGACACAAAAAAAAAACACTCAACAAATGGCTACAATTTAAAGAATATGTTTATTGACGTTATCAGATTCCTAATTGATAGAGAAAGGTCTGGTGGCAAGAAAAGCTGCTTCTAGGAGGTTGTCAAGTGTTTTCGCTCAACGATTCCATTCTTGGGTGGTTGGTTTGGCCCTTGTTCCTGTAACTCGAATCCTAGCCCGGTATATCCCATATTAATTTTACACCATTGGGAAACTTACGCCTATTTTACTCTCTGATCGAGGTTCTCAGCATTGAAAAATCTTCGTAAACTAAATCACACGTGTATATGTTGATATTTAAGAGATATACAGTCAAGAAAATTAAGGGCAATGGTGATATATATGCGAATTAGACACAAAAAAAACACTCAACAAATGGCTACAATTTAAGGAATGTGTTTAGTGACGGCATCAGATTCCTAATTGATGGAGAAAGGTCTGGTGGTAAGAAAAGCTGCTTCTAGGAGGTTGTCAAGTGTTTTCGCTCGACGATTCCATTCTTGGTTGGTTGGTTTGGCCCTTGTTCCTGTAACTCGAATCCTAGCCCGGTATATCCCATTTTAATTTTACACCATTGAGAACCTTACACCTTTTTTACTCTCTGATCGAGGTTCTCGGCATTGAAAAATCTTCGTAAACTAAATCACGCATGTATATGTTGATATTTAAGAGATATACAGTCAAGAAAATCAAGGGCAATGGTGATATATATGCGGATTAGACACCAAAAAAAAAACACTCAACATATGGCTACAATTTAAGGAATGTGTTTAGTGACGGCATCAGATTCCTAATTGATGGAGAAAGGTCTGGTGGTAAGAAAAGCTGCTTCTAGGAGGTTGTCAAGTGTTTTCGCTCGACGATTCCATTCTTGGTTGGTTGGTTTGGCCCTTGTACCTATAACTCGAATCCTAGCCCGGTATATCCCATATTAATTTTACACCGTTGAGAACCTTACGCCTTTTTTACTCTCGGATCGAGGTTCTCGGCATTGAAAAATCTTCGTAAACTAAATCACACGTGTATATGTTGATATTTAAGAGATATACAGTCAAGAAAATCAAGGGAAATGGTGATATATATGCGAATTAGACACCAAAAAAAAAACACTCAACAAATGGCTACAATTTAAGGAATGTGTTTAGTGACGGCATCAGATTCCCAATTGATGGAGAAAGGTCTGCTGGTGAGAAAAGCTGCTTCTAGGAGGTTGTCAAGTGTTTTCGCTCGACGATTCCATTCTTGGGTGGTTGGTTTGGTCTAGTTCCTGTAACTCGGATCCTAGCCCGGTATATCCCATTTTAATTTTACACCATTGAGAACCTTACGCCTTTTTTACTCTCTGATCGAGGTTCTCGGCATTGAAAAATCTTCGTAAACTAAATCACACGTGTATATGTTGATATTTAAGAGATACACAGTCAAGAAAATCAAGGGCAGTGGTGATATATATGCGGATTAGACACAAAAAAAAACACTCAACAAATGGCTACAACTTAAAGAATGTGTTTATTGACGTCATCCGATTCCTAATTGATAGAGAAAGGTCTGGTGGCAAGAAAAGCTGCTTCTAGGAGGTTGTCAAGTGTTTTCGCTCGATGATTCCATTCTTGGTTGGTTGGTTTGGTCTAGTTCCTGTAACTCGGATCCTAGCCCGGTATATCCCATTTTAATTTTACACCATTGAGAACCTTACGCCTTTTTTACTCTCTGATCGAGGTTCTCGGCATTGAAAAATCTTCGTAAACTAAATCACACGTGTATATGTTGATATTAAAGAGATATACAGTCAAGAAAATCAAGGGCAATGGTGATATATATGCGGATTAGACACAAAAAAAAACACTCAACAAATGGATACAATTTAAGGAATGTGTTTAGTGACGGCATCAGATTCCTAATTGATTGAGAAAGGTCTGGTGGAAAGAAAAGCTGCTTCTAAGAGGTTGTCAAGTGCTTTCGCTCGACGATTCCATTCTTGGGTGGTTGGTTTGGCCCTTGTTCCCGTAACTCGAATCCTAGCCCGGTATATCCCATTTTAATTTTACACCATTGAGAACCTTACGCCTTTTTTACTCTCTGATCGAGGTTCTTGGCATTGAAAAATCTTCGTAAACTAAATCACACGTGTATACGTTGATATTTAAGAGATATACAGTCAAGAAAATCAAGGGCAATGGTGATATACATGCGGATTAGACACAAAAAAACACTCAACAAATGGCTACAATTTAAGGAATGTGTTTAGTGACGGCATCAGATTCCTAATTGATGAAGAAAGGTCTTGGTGGCAAGAAAAGCTGCTTCTAGGAGGTTGTCAAGTGTTTTCGCTTGATGATTCCATTCTGGAGTGGTTGGTTTGGCCCTTGTTCCTGTAACTCGAATCCTAGCCCGGTATATCCCATTTTAATTTTACACCATTGTGAACCTTACGCCTTTTTTACTCTCTGATCGAGGTTCTCGGGATTGAAAAATCTTCGTAAACTAAATCACACGTGTATATGTTGACATTTAAGAGATATACAGTCAAGAAAATCAAGGGCAATGGTGATATATATGCGGATTAGACACAAAAAAAAAACACTCTACAAATGGCTACAATTTAAGGAAATTGTTTAGTGACGGCACCAGATTCCTAATTGATGGAGAAAGGTCTGGTGGTAAGAAAAGCTGCTTCTAGGAGGTTGTCAAGTGTTTTCGCTCGACGATTCCATTCTTGGGTGGTTGGTTTGCCCCTTGTTCGTGTAACTCGAATCCTAGCCCGGTATATCCCATTTTAATTTTACACCGTTGAGAACCTTACGCCTTTTTTACTCTCTGATCGAGGTTCTCGGCATTGAAAAATCTTCGTAAACTAAATCACACGTGTATATGTTGACATTTAAGAGATATACAGTCAAGAAAATCAAGGGCAATGGTGATATATATGCGGATTACACACCAAAAAAAAACCACTTAACAAATAGCTACAATTTAAGGAATGTGTTTAGTGACGGCATCAGATTCCTAATTGATGAAGAAAGGTCTTGGTGGCAAGAAAAGCTGCTTCTAGGAGGTTGTCAAGTGTTTTCGCTTGATGATTCCATTCTTGAGTGGTTGGTTTGGCCCTTGTTCCTGTAACTCGAATCCTAGCACGGTATATCCCATTTTAATTTTTCACCATTGTGAACCTTACGCCTTTTTTACTCTCTGATCGAGGTTCTCGGGATTGAAAAATCTTCGTAAACTAAATCACACGTGTATATGTTGATATTTAAGAGATATACAGTCAAGAAAATCAAGGGCAATGGTGATATATATGCGGATTAGACACCAAAAAAAAACACTCAACAAATGGCTACAATTTAAAGAATGTGTTTATTGACGTCATCAGATTCCTAATTGATAGAGAAAGGTCTGGTGGCAAGAAAAGCTGCTTCTAGGAGGTTGTCAAGTGTTTTCGCTCGATGATTCCATTCTTGGGTGGTTGGTTTGGTCTAGTTCCTGTAACTCGGATCCTAGCCCGGTATATCCCATTTTAATTTTACACCATTGAGAACCTTACGCCTTTTCTACTCTCTGATCGAGGTTCTCGGCATTGAAAAATCTTCGTAAACTAAATCACACGTGTATATGTTGATATTTAAGAGATATACAGTCAAGAAAATCAAGGGCAATGGTGATATATATGCAGATTAGACACCAAAAAAAACACTCAACAAATGGCTACAATTTAAGGAATGTGTTTAGTGACGGCATCAGATTCCTAATTGATTGAGAAAGGTCTGGTGGAAAGAAAAGCTGCTTCTAAGAGGTTGTCAAGTGCTTTCGCTCGACGATTCCATTCTTGGGTGGTTGGTTTGGCCCTTGTTCCCGTAACTCGAATCCTAGCCCGGTATATCCCATTTTAATTTTACACCATTGTGAACCTTACGCCTTTTTTACTCTCTGATCGAGGTTCTTGGCATTGAAAAATCTTCGTAAACTAAATCACACGTGTATACGTTGATATTTAAGAGATATACAGTCAAGAAAATCAAGGGCAATGGTAATATACATGCGGATTAGACACCAAAAAAACACTCAACAAATGGCTACAATTTAAGGAATGTGTTTAGTGACGGCATCAGATTCCTAATTGATGAAGAAAGGTCTTGGTGGCAAGAAAAGCTGCTTCTAGGAGGTTGTCAAGTGTTTTCGCTTGATGATTCCATTCTTGAGTGGTTGGTTTGGCCCTTGTTCCTGTAACTCGAATCCTAGCCCGGTATATCCCATTTTAATTTTACACCATTGTGAACCTTACGCCTTTTTTACTCTCTGATCGAGGTTCTCGGGATTGAAAAATCTTCGTAAACTAAATCACACGTGTATATGTTGACATTTCAAGAAAATCAAGGGCAATGGTGATATATATGCGGATTAGACATAATAAAAAACACTCAACAAATGGCTACAATTTAAAGATTGTGTTTAGTGACGGCATCAGATTCCTAATTGATGGAGAAAGGTCTGGTGGCAAGAAAAGCTGCTTCTAGGAGGTTGTCAATTGTTTTCGCTCGACGATTCCATTCTTGGGTGGTTGGTTTGGCCCTTGTTCCTGTAACTCGAATCCTAGCCCGGTATATCCCATTTTAATTTTACACCATTGAGAACCTTACGCCTTTTTTACTCTCTGATCGAGGTTCTAGGCATTGAAAAATCTTCGTAAACTAAATCACACGTGTATATGTTGACATTTAAGAGATATACAGTCAAGAAAATCAAGGGCAATGGTGATATATATGCGGATTAGACACCAAAAAAAAACACTCAACAAATGGCTACAATTTAAGGAATGTGTTTAGTGACTGCATCAGATTCCTAATTGATGAAGAAAGGTCTTGGTGGCAAAAAAAGCTGCTTCTAGGAGGTTGTCAAGTGTTTTTCGCTTGATGATTCCATTCTTGAGTGGTTGGTTTGGCCCTTGTTCCTGTAACTCGAATCCTAGCCCGGTATATCCCATTTTAATTTTTCACCATTGTGAACCTTACGCCTTTTTTACTCTCTGATCGAGGTTCTCGGGATTGAAAAATCTTCGTAAACTAAATCACACGTGTATATGTTGACATTTAAGAGATATACAGTCAAGAAAATCAAGGGCAATGGTGATATATATGCGGATTAGACACCAAAAAAAAACACTCAACAAATGGCTACAATTTAAGGAAATTGTTTAGTGACGGAACCAGATTCCTAATTGATGGAGAAAGGTCTGGTGGTAAGAAAAGCTGCTTCTAGGAGGTTGTCAAGTGTTTTCGCTCGACGATTCCATTCTTGGGTGGTTGGTTTGCCCCTTGTTCGTGTAACTCGAATCCTAGCCCGGTATATCCCATTTTAATTTTACAGCATTGAGAACCTTACGCCTTTTTTACGCTCTGATCGAGGTTCTCGGCATTGAAAAATCTTCGTAAACTAAATCACACGTGTATATGTTGACATTTAAGAGATATACAGTCAAGAAAATCAAGGGCAATGGGGATATATATGCGGATTAGACACCAAAAAAAAACCACTCAACAAATGGCTACAATTTAAGGAATGTGTTTAGTGACGGCATCAGATTCCTAATTGATGAAGAAAGGTCTTGGTGGCAAGAAAAGCTGCTTCTAGGAGGTTGTCAAGTGTTTTCGCTTGATGATTCCATTCTTGAGTGGTTGGTTTGGCCCTTGTTCCTGTAACTCGAATCCTAGCCCGGTATATCCCATTTTAATTTTACACCATTGTGAACCTTACGCCTTTTTTACTCTCTGATCGAGGTTCTCGGCATTGAAAAATCTTCGTAAACTAAATCACACGTGTATATGTTGATATTTCAGAGATATACAGTCAAGAAAATCAAGGGCAATGGTGATATATATGCGGATTAGACACCAAAAAAACACTCAACAAATGGCTACAATTTAAGGAATGTGTTTAGTGACGGCATCAGATTCCTAATTGATTGAGAAAGGTCTGGTGGAAAGAAAAGCTGCTTCTAAGAGGTTGTCAAGTGCTTTCGCTCGACGATTCCATTCTTGGGTGGTTGGTTTGGCCCTTGTTCCCGTAACTCGAATCCTAGCCCGGTATATCCCATTTTAATTTTACACCATTGTGAACCTTACGCCTTTTTTACTCTCTGATCGAGGTTCTTGGCATTGAAAAATCTTCGTAAACTAAATCACACGTGTATACGTTGATATTTAAGAGATATACAGTCAAGAAAATCAAGGGAAATGGTGATATACATGCGGAATAGACACCAAAAAAAACACTCAACAAATGGCTACAATTTAAGGAATGTGTTTAGTGACGGCATCAGATTCCTAATTGATTGAGAAAGGTCTGGTGGAAAGAAAAGCTGCTTCTAAGAGGTTGTCAAGTGTTTTCGCTTGATGATTCCATTCTTGAGTGGTTGGTTTGGCCCTTGTTCCTGTAACTCGAATCCTAGCCCGGTATATCCCATTTTAATTTTACACCATTGTGAACCTTACGCCTTTTTTACTCTCTGATCGAGGTTCTCGGGATTGAAAAATCTTCGTAAACTAAATCACACGTGTATATGTTGACATTTAAGAGATATACAGTCAAGAAAATCAAGGGCAATGGTGATATATATGCGGATTAGACACCAAAAAAAAACACTCAACAAATGGCTACAATTTAAGGAAATTGTTTAGTGACGGCACCAGATTCCTAATTGATGGAGAAAGGTCTGGTGGTAAGAAAAGCTGCTTCTACGAGGTTGTCAAGTGTTTTCGCTCGACGATTCCATTCTTGGGTGGTTGGTTTGCCCCTTGTTCGTGTAACTCGAATCCTAGCCCGGTATATCCCATTTTAATTTTACACCATTGAGAACCTTACGCTTTTTTACTCTCTGAACGAGGTTCTCGGCATTGAAAAATCTTCGTAAACTAAATCACACGTGTATATGTTGATATTTAAGAGATACACAGTCAAGAAAAATCAAGGGCAATGGTGATATATATGCGGATTAGACACAAAAAAAAAACACTCAACAAATGGCTACAATTTAAAGAATGTGTTTATTGATGTCATCAGATTCCTAATTGATAGAGAAAGGTCTAGTGGCAAGAAAAGCTGCTTCTAGGAGGTTGTCAAGTGTTTTCGCTCGATGATTCCATTCTTGGGTGGTTGGTTTGGTCTAGTTCCTGTAACTCGGATCCTAGCCCGGTATATCCCATTTTAATTTTACACCATTGAGAACCTTACGCCTTTTTTACTCTCTGATCGAGGTTCTCGGCATTGAAAAATCTTCGTAAACTAAATCACACGTGTATATGTTGATATTTAAGAGATATACAGTCAAGAAAATCAAGGGCAATGGTGATATATATGCGGATTAGACACCAAAAAAAACACTCAACAAATGGCTACAATTTAAAGAATGTGTTTAGTGACGGCATGAGATTCCTAATTGATTGAGAAAGGTCTGGTGGAAAGAAAAGCTGCTTCTAAGAGGTTGTCAAGTGCTTTCGCTCGACGATTCCATTCTTGGGTGGTTGGTTTGGCCCTTGTTCCCGTAACTCGAATCCTAGCCCGGTATATCCCATTTTAATTTTACACCATTGAGAACCTTACGCCTTTTTTACTCTCTGATCGAGGTTCTTGGCATTGAAAAATCTTCGTAAACTAAATCACACGTGTATACGTTGATATTTAAGAGATATACAGTCAAGAAAATCAAGGGCAATGGTGATATACATGCAGATTAGACACCAAAAAAACACTCAACAAATGGCTACAATTTAAGGAATGTGTTTAGTGACGTCATCAGATTCCTAATTGATGAAGAAAGGTCTTGGTGGCAAGAAAAGCTGCTTCTAGGAGGTTGTCAAGTGTTTTCGCTTGATGATTCCATTCTTGAGTGGTTGGTTTGGCCCTTGTTCCTGTAACTCGAATCCTAGCCCGGTATATCCCATTTTAATTTTACACCATTGTAAACCTTACGCCTTTTTTACTCTCTGATCGAGGTTCTCGGGATTGAAAAATCTTCGTAAACTAAATCACACGTGTATATGTTGACATTTAAGAGATATACAGTCAAGAAAATCAAGGGCAATGGTGATATATATGCGGATTAGACACAAAAAAAAAACACTCAACAAATGGCTACAATTTAAGGAAATTGTTTAGTGACGGCACCAGATTCCTAATTGATGGAGAAAAGTCTGGTGGTAAGAAAAGCTGCTTCTAGGAGGTTGTCAAGTGTTTTCGCTCGACGATTCCATTCTTGGGTGGTTGGTTTGCCCCTTGTTCGTGTAACTCGAATCCTAGCCCGGTATATCCCATTTTAATTTTACACCATTGAGAACCTTACGCCTTTTTTACTCTCTGATCGAGGTTCTCGGCATTGAAAAATCTTCGTAAACTAAATCACACGTGTATATGTTGACATTTAAGAGATATACAGTCAAGAAAATCAATGGCAATGGTGATATATATGCGGATTAGACACCAAAAAAAAACCACTCAACAAATGGCTACAATTTAAGGAATGTGTTTAGTGACGGCATCAGATTCCTAATTGATGAAGAAAGGTCTTGGTGGCAAGAAAAGCTGCTTCTAGGAGGTTGTCAAGTGTTTTCGCTTGATGATTCCATTCTTGAGTGGTTGGTTTGGCCCTTGTTCCTGTAACTCGAATCCTAGCCCGGTATATCCCATTTTAATTTTTCACCATTGTGAACCTTACGCCTTTTTTACTCTCTGATCGAGGTTCTTGGGATTGAAAAATCTTCGTAAACTAAATCACACGTGTATATGTTGACATTTAAGAGATATACAGTCAAGAAAATCAAGGGCAATGGTGATATATATGCGGATTAGACACAAAAAAAAAACACTCAACAAATGGCTACAATTTAAGGAAATTGTTTAGTGACGGCACCAGATTCCTAATTGATGGAGAAAGGTCTGGTGGTAAGAAAAGCTGCTTCTAGGAGGTTGTCAAGTGTTTTCGCTCGACGATTCCATTCTTGGGTGGTTAGTTTGCCCCTTGTTCGTGTAACTCGAATCCTAGCCCGGTATATCCCATTTTAATTTTACACCATTGAGAACCTTACGCCTTTTTTACTCTCTGATCGAGGTTCTCGGCATTGAAAAATCTTCGTAAACTAAATCACACGTGTATATGTTGATATTTAAGAGATATACAGTCAAGAAAATCAAGGGCAATGGTGATATATATGCGGATTAGACACCAAAAAAAAAACCACTCAACAAATGGCTACAATTTAAGGAATGTGTTTAGTGACGGCATCAGATTCCTAATTGATGAAGAAAGGTCTTGGTGGCAAGAAAAGCTGCTTCTAGGAGGTTGTCAAGTGTTTTCGCTTGATGATTCCATTCTTGAGTGGTTGGTTTGGCCCTTGTTCCTGTAACTCGAATCCTAGCCCGGTATATCCCATTTTAATTTTACACCATTGTGAACCTTAAGCCTTTTTTACTCTCTGATCGAGGTTCTCGGGATTGAAAAATCTTCGTAAACTAAATCACACGTGTATATGTTGACATTTAAGAGATATACAGTCAAGAAAATCATGGGCAATGGTGATATATATGCGGATTAGACACAAAAAAAAAACACTCAACAAATGGCTACAATTTAAGGAAATTGTTTAGTGACGGCACCAGATTCCTAATTGATGGAGAAAGGTCTGGTGGTAAGAAAAGCTGCTTCTAGGAGGTTGTCAAGTGTTTTCGCTCGACGATTCCATTCTTGGGTGGTTGGTTTGCCCCTTGTTCGTGTAACTCGAATCCTAGCCCGGTATATCCCATTTTAATTTTACACCATTGAGAACCTTACGCCTTTTTTACTCTCTGATCGAGGTTCTCGGCATTGAAAAATCTTCGTAAACTAAATCACACGTGTATATGTTGACATTTAAGAGATATACAGTCAAGAAAATCAAGGGCAATGGTGATATATATGCGGATTAGACACCAAAAAAAAAAACCACTCAACAAATGGCTACAATTTAAGGAATGTGTTTAGTGACGGCATCAGATTCCTAATTGATGAAGAAAGGTCTTGGTGGCAAGAAAAGCTGCTTCTAGGAGGTTGTCAAGTGTTTTCGCTTGATGATTCCATTCTTGAGTGGTTGGTTTGGCCCTTGTTCCTGTAACTCGAATCCTAGCCCGGTATATCCCATTTTAATTTTTCACCATTGTGAACCTTACGCCTTTTTTACTCTCTAATCGAGGTTCTCGGGATTGAAAAATCTTCGTAAACTAAATCACACGTGTATATGTTGACACTTAAGAGATATACAGTCAAGAAAATCAAGGGCAATGGTGATATATATGCGGATTAGACACAAAAAAAAAACACTCAACAAATGGCTACAATTTAAGGAAATTGTTTAGTGACGGCACCAGATTCCTAATTGATGGAGAAAGGTCTGGTGGTAAGAAAAGCTGCTTCTAGGAGGTTGTCAAGTGTTTTCGCTCGACGATTCCATTCTTGGGTGGTTGGTTTGCCCCTTGTTCGTGTAACTCGAATCCTAGCCCGGTATATCCCATTTTAATTTTACACCATTGAGAACCTTACGCCTTTTTTACTCTCTGATCGAGGTTCTCGGCATTGAAAAATCTTCGTAAACTAAATCACACGTGTATATGTTGACATTTAAGAGATATACAGTCAAGAAAATCAAGGGCAATGGTGATATATATGCGGATTAGACACCAAAAAAAAAACCACTCAACAAATGGCTACAATTTAAGGAATGTGTTTAGTGACGGCATCAGATTCCTAATTGATGAAGAAAGGTCTTGGTGGCAAGAAAAGCTGCTTCTAGGAGGTTGTCAAGTGTTTTCGCTTGATGATTCCATTCTTGAGTGGTTGGTTTGGCCCTTGTTCCTGTAACTCGAATCCTAGCCCGGTATATCCCATTTTAATTTTTCACCATTGTGAACCTTACGCCTTTTTTACTCTCTGATCGAGGTTCTCGGGATTGAAAAATCTTCGTAAACTAAATCACGCGTGTATATGTTGACACTTAAGAGATATACAGTCAAGAAAATCAAGGGCAATGGTGATATATATGCGGATTAGACACAAAAAAAAAACACTCAACAAATGGCTACAATTTAAGGAAATTGTTTAGTGACGGCACCAGATTCCTAATTGATGGAGAAAGGTCTGGTGGTAAGAAAAGCTGCTTCTAGGAGGTTGTCAAGTGTTTTCGCTCGACGATTCCATTCTTGGGTGGTTGGTTTGCCCCTTGTTCGTGTAACTCGAATCCTAGCCCGGTATATCCCATTTTAATTTTACACCATTGAGAACCTTACGCCTTTTTTACTCTCTGATCGAGGTTCTCGGCATTGAAAAATCTTCGTAAACTAAATCACACGTGTATATGTTGACATTTAAGAGATATACAGTCAAGAAAATCAAGGGCAATGGTGATATATATGCGGATTAGACACCAAAAAAAAAACCACTCAACAAATGGCTACAATTTAAGGAATGTGTTTAGTGACGGCATCAGATTCCTAATTGATGAAGAAAGGTCTTGGTGGCAAGAAAAGCTGCTTCTAGGAGGTTGTCAAGTGTTTTCGCTTGATGATTCCATTCTTGAGTGGTTGGTTTGGCCCTTGTTCCTGTAACTCGAATCCTAGCCCGGTATATCCCATTTTAATTTTACACCATTGTGAACCTTACGCCTTTTTTACTCTCTGATCGAGGTTCTCGGGATTGAAAAATCTTCGTAAACTAAATCACACGTGTATATGTTGACATTTATGAGATATACAGTCAAGAAAATCAAGGGCAATGGTGATATATATGCGGATTAGACACAAAAAAAAACACTCAACAAATGGCTACAATTTAAGGAAATTGTTTAGTGACGGCACCAGATTCCTAATTGATGGAGAAAGGTCTGGTGGTAAGAAAAGCTGCTTCTAGGAGGTTGTCAAGTGTTTTCGCTCGACGATTCCATTCTTGGGTGGTTGGTTTGCCCCTTGTTCGTGTAACTCGAATCCTAGCCCGGTATATCCCATTTTAATTTTACACCATTGAGAACCTTACGCCTTTTTTACTCTCTGATCGAGGTTCTCGGCATTGAAAAATCTTCGTAAACTAAATCACACGTGTATATGTTGACATTTAAGAGATATACAGTCAAGAAAATCAAGGGCAATGGTGATATATATGCGGATTAGACACCAAAAAAAAAACCACTCAACAAATGGCTACAATTTAAGGAATGTGTTTAGTGACGGCATCAGATTCCTAATTGATGAAGAAAGGTCTTGGTGGCAAGAAAAGCTGCTTCTAGGAGGTTGTCAAGTGTTTTCGCTTGATGATTCCATTCTTGAGTGGTTGGTTTGGCCCTTGTTCCTGTAACTCGAATCCTAGCCCGGTATATCCCATTTTAATTTTTCACCATTGTGAACCTTACGCCTTTTTTACTCTCTGATCGAGGTTCTCGGGATTGAAAAATCTTCGTAAACTAAATCACGCGTGTATATGTTGACACTTAAGAGATATACAGTCAAGAAAATCAAGGGCAATGGTGATATATATGCGGATTAGACACAAAAAAAAAACACTCAACAAATGGCTACAATTTAAGGAAATTGTTTCGTGACGGCACCAGATTCCTAATTGATGGAGAAAGGTCTGGTGGTAAGAAAAGCTGCTTCTAGGAGGTTGTCAAGTGTTTTCGCTCGACGATTCCATTCTTGGGTGGTTGGTTTGCCCCTTGTTCGTGTAACTCGAATCCTAGCCCGGTATATCCCATTTTAATTTTACACCATTGAGAACCTTACGCCTTTTTTACTCTCTGATCGAGGTTCTCGGCATTGAAAAATCTTCGTAAACTAAATCACACGTGTATATGTTGACATTTAAGAGATATACAGTCAAGAAAATCAAGGGCAATGGTGATATATATGCGGATTAGACACCAAAAAAAAAACCACTCAACAAATGGCTACAATTTAAGGAATGTGTTTAGTGACGGCATCAGATTCCTAATTGATGAAGAAAGGTCTTGGTGGCAAGAAAAGCTGCTTCTAGGAGGGTGTCAAGTGTTTTCGCTTGATGATTCCATTCTTGAGTGGTTGGTTTGGCCCTTGTTCCTGTAACTCGAATCCTAGCCCGGTATATCCCATTTTAATTTTACACCATTGTGAACCTTACGCCTTTTTTACTCTCTGATCGAGGTTCTCGGGATTGAAAAATCTTCGTAAACTAAATCACACGTGTATATGTTGACATTTATGAGATATACAGTCAAGAAAATCAAGGGCAATGGTGATATATATGCGGATTAGACACAAAAAAAAAACACTCAACAAATGGCTACAATTTAAGGAAATTGTTTAGTGACGGCACCAGATTCCTAATTGATGGAGAAAGGTCTGGTGGTAAGAAAAGCTGCTTCTAGGAGGTTGTCAAGTGTTTTCGCTCGACGATTCCATTCTTGGGTGGTTGGTTTGCCCCTTGTTCGTGTAACTCGAATCCTAGCCCGGTATATCCCATTTTAATTTTACACCATTGAGAACCTTACGCCTTTTTTACTCTCTGATCGAGGTTCTCGGCATTGAAAAATCTTCGTAAACTAAATCACACGTGTATATGTTGACATTTAAGAGATATACAGTCAAGAAAATCAAGGGCAATGGTGATATATATGCGGATTAGACACCAAAAAAAAAACCACTCAACAAATGGCTACAATTTAAGGAATGTGTTTAGTGACGGCATCAGATTCCTAATTGATGAAGAAAGGTCTTGGTGGCAAGAAAAGCTGCTTCTAGGAGGTTGTCAAGTGTTTTCGCTTGATGATTCCATTCTTGAGTGGTTGGTTTGGCCCTTGTTCCTGTAACTCGAATCCTAGCCCGGTATATCCCATTTTAATTTTTCACCATTGTGAACCTTACGCCTTTTTTACTCTCTAATCGAGGTTCTCGGGATTGAAAAATCTTCGTAAACTAAATCACACGTGTATATGTTGACACTTAAGAGATATACAGTCAAGAAAATCAAGGGCAATGGTGATATATATGCGGATTAGACACAAAAAAAAAACACTCAACAAATGGCTACAATTTAAGGAAATTGTTTAGTGACGGCACCAGATTCCTAATTGATGGAGAAAGGTCTGGTGGTAAGAAAAGCTGCTTCTAGGAGGTTGTCAAGTGTTTTCGCTCGACGATTCCATTCTTGGGTGGTTGGTTTGCCCCTTGTTCGTGTAACTCGAATCCTAGCCCGGTATATCCCATTTTAATTTTACACCATTGAGAACCTTACGCCTTTTTTACTCTCTGATCGAGGTTCTCGGCATTGAAAAATCTTCGTAAACTAAATCACACGTGTATATGTTGACATTTAAGAGATATACAGTCAAGAAAATCAAGGGCAATGGTGATATATATGCGGATTAGACACCAAAAAAAAAACCACTCAACAAATGGCTACAATTTAAGGAATGTGTTTAGTGACGGCATCAGATTCCTAATTGATGAAGAAAGGTCTTGGTGGCAAGAAAAGCTGCTTCTAGGAGGTTGTCAAGTGTTTTCGCTTGATGATTCCATTCTTGAGTGGTTGGTTTGGCCCTTGTTCCTGTAACTCGAATCCTAGCCCGGTATATCCCATTTTAATTTTTCACCATTGTGAACCTTACGCCTTTTTTACTCTCTAATCGAGGTTCTCGGGATTGAAAAATCTTCGTAAACTAAATCACACGTGTATATGTTGACACTTAAGAGATATACAGTCAAGAAAATCAAGGGCAATGGTGATATATATGCGGATTAGACACAAAAAAAAAACACTCAACAAATGGCTACAATTTAAGGAAATTGTTTAGTGACGGCACCAGATTCCTAATTGATGGAGAAAGGTCTGGTGGTAAGAAAAGCTGCTTCTAGGAGGTTGTCAAGTGTTTTCGCTCGACGATTCCATTCTTGGGTGGTTGGTTTGCCCCTTGTTCGTGTAACTCGAATCCTAGCCCGGTATATCCCATTTTAATTTTACACCATTGAGAACCTTACGCCTTTTTTACTCTCTGATCGAGGTTCTCGGCATTGAAAAATCTTCGTAAACTAAATCACACGTGTATATGTTGACATTTAAGAGATATACAGTCAAGAAAATCAAGGGCAATGGTGATATATATGCGGATTAGACACCAAAAAAAAAACCACTCAACAAATGGCTACAATTTAAGGAATGTGTTTAGTGACGGCATCAGATTCCTAATTGATGAAGAAAGGTCTTGGTGGCAAGAAAAGCTGCTTCTAGGAGGTTGTCAAGTGTTTTCGCTTGATGATTCCATTCTTGAGTGGTTGGTTTGGCCCTTGTTCCTGTAACTCGAATCCTAGCCCGGTATATCCCATTTTAATTTTTCACCATTGTGAACCTTACGCCTTTTTTACTCTCTGATCGAGGTTCTCGGGATTGAAAAATCTTCGTAAACTAAATCACGCGTGTATATGTTGACACTTAAGAGATATACAGTCAAGAAAATCAAGGGCAATGGTGATATATATGCGGATTAGACACAAAAAAAAAACACTCAACAAATGGCTACAATTTAAGGAAATTGTTTAGTGACGGCACCAGATTCCTAATTGATGGAGAAAGGTCTGGTGGTAAGAAAAGCTGCTTCTAGGAGGTTGTCAAGTGTTTTCGCTCGACGATTCCATTCTTGGGTGGTTGGTTTGCCCCTTGTTCGTGTAACTCGAATCCTAGCCCGGTATATCCCATTTTAATTTTACACCATTGAGAACCTTACGCCTTTTTTACTCTCTGATCGAGGTTCTCGGCATTGAAAAATCTTCGTAAACTAAATCACACGTGTATATGTTGACATTTAAGAGATATACAGTCAAGAAAATCAAGGGCAATGGTGATATATATGCGGATTAGACACCAAAAAAAAAACCACTCAACAAATGGCTACAATTTAAGGAATGTGTTTAGTGACGGCATCAGATTCCTAATTGATGAAGAAAGGTCTTGGTGGCAAGAAAAGCTGCTTCTAGGAGGTTGTCAAGTGTTTTCGCTTGATGATTCCATTCTTGAGTGGTTGGTTTGGCCCTTGTTCCTGTAACTCGAATCCTAGCCCGGTATATCCCATTTTAATTTTACACCATTGTGAACCTTACGCCTTTTTTACTCTCTGATCGAGGTTCTCGGGATTGAAAAATCTTCGTAAACTAAATCACACGTGTATATGTTGACATTTATGAGATATACAGTCAAGAAAATCAAGGGCAATGGTGATATATATGCGGATTAGACACAAAAAAAAAACACTCAACAAATGGCTACAATTTAAGGAAATTGTTTAGTGACGGCACCAGATTCCTAATTGATGGAGAAAGGTCTGGTGGTAAGAAAAGCTGCTTCTAGGAGGTTGTCAAGTGTTTTCGCTCGACGATTCCATTCTTGGGTGGTTGGTTTGCCCCTTGTTCGTGTAACTCGAATCCTAGCCCGGTATATCCCATTTTAATTTTACACCATTGAGAACCTTACGCCTTTTTTACTCTCTGATCGAGGTTCTCGGCATTGAAAAATCTTCGTAAACTAAATCACACGTGTATATGTTGACATTTAAGAGATATACAGTCAAGAAAATCAAGGGCAATGGTGATATATATGCGGATTAGACACCAAAAAAAAAACCACTCAACAAATGGCTACAATTTAAGGAATGTGTTTAGTGACGGCATCAGATTCCTAATTGATGAAGAAAGGTCTTGGTGGCAAGAAAAGCTGCTTCTAGGAGGTTGTCAAGTGTTTTCGCTTGATGATTCCATTCTTGAGTGGTTGGTTTGGCCCTTGTTCCTGTAACTCGAATCCTAGCCCGGTATATCCCATTTTAATTTTTCACCATTGTGAACCTTACGCCTTTTTTACTCTCTGATCGAGGTTCTCGGGATTGAAAAATCTTCGTAAACTAAATCACGCGTGTATATGTTGACACTTAAGAGATATACAGTCAAGAAAATCAAGGGCAATGGTGATATATATGCGGATTAGACACAAAAAAAAAACACTCAACAAATGGCTACAATTTAAGGAAATTGTTTAGTGACGGCACCAGATTCCTAATTGATGGAGAAAGGTCTGGTGGTAAGAAAAGCTGCTTCTAGGAGGTTGTCAAGTGTTTTCGCTCGACGATTCCATTCTTGGGTGGTTGGTTTGCCCCTTGTTCGTGTAACTCGAATCCTAGCCCGGTATATCCCATTTTAATTTTACACCATTGAGAACCTTACGCCTTTTTTACTCTCTGATCGAGGTTCTCGGCATTGAAAAATCTTCGTAAACTAAATCACACGTGTATATGTTGACATTTAAGAGATATACAGTCAAGAAAATCAAGGGCAATGGTGATATATATGCGGATTAGACACCAAAAAAAAAACCACTCAACAAATGGCTACAATTTAAGGAATGTGTTTAGTGACGGCATCAGATTCCTAATTGATGAAGAAAGGTCTTGGTGGCAAGAAAAGCTGCTTCTAGGAGGTTGTCAAGTGTTTTCGCTTGATGATTCCATTCTTGAGTGGTTGGTTTGGCCCTTGTTCCTGTAACTCGAATCCTAGCCCGGTATATCCCATTTTAATTTTACACCATTGTGAACCTTACGCCTTTTTTACTCTCTGATCGAGGTTCTCGGGATTGAAAAATCTTCGTAAACTAAATCACACGTGTATATGTTGACATTTATGAGATATACAGTCAAGAAAATCAAGGGCAATGGTGATATATATGCGGATTAGACACAAAAAAAAAACACTCAACAAATGGCTACAATTTAAGGAAATTGTTTAGTGACGGCACCAGATTCCTAATTGATGGAGAAAGGTCTGGTGGTAAGAAAAGCTGCTTCTAGGAGGTTGTCAAGTGTTTTCGCTCGACGATTCCATTCTTGGGTGGTTGGTTTGCGCCTTGTTCGTGTAACTCGAATCCTAGCCCGGTATATCCCATTTTAATTTTACACCATTGAGAACCTTACGCCTTTTTTACTCTCTGATCGAGGTTCTCGGCATTGAAAAATCTTCGTAAACTAAATCACACGTGTATATGTTGACATTTATGAGATATACAGTCAAGAAAATCAAGGGCAATGGTGATATATATGCGGATTAGACACCAAAAAAAAAACCACTCAACAAATGGCTACAATTTAAGGAATGTGTTTAGTGACGGCATCAGATTCCTAATTGATGAAGAAAGGTCTTGGTGGCAAGAAAAGCTGCTTCTAGGAGGTTGTCAAGTGTTTTCGCTTGATGATTCCATTCTTGAGTGGTTGGTTTGGCCCTTGTTCCTGTAACTCGAATCCTAGCCCGGTATATCCCATTTTAATTTTTCACCATTGTGAACCTTACGCCTTTTTTACTCTCTGATCGAGGTTCTCGGGATTGAAAAATCTTCGTAAACTAAATCACGCGTGTATATGTTGACACTTAAGAGATATACAGTCAAGAAAATCAAGGGCAATGGTGATATATATGCGGATTAGACACAAAAAAAAAACACTCAACAAATGGCTACAATTTAAGGAAATTGTTTAGTGACGGCACCAGATTCCTAATTGATGGAGAAAGGTCTGGTGGTAAGAAAAGCTGCTTCTAGGAGGTTGTCAAGTGTTTTCGCTCGACGATTCCATTCTTGGGTGGTTGGTTTGCCCCTTGTTCGTGTAACTCGAATCCTAGCCCGGTATATCCCATTTTAATTTTACACCATTGAGAACCTTACGCCTTTTTTACTCTCTGATCGAGGTTCTCGGCATTGAAAAATCTTCGTAAACTAAATCACACGTGTATATGTTGACATTTAAGAGATATACAGTCAAGAAAATCAAGGGCAATGGTGATATATATGCGGATTAGACACCAAAAAAAAAACCACTCAACAAATGGCTACAATTTAAGGAATGTGTTTAGTGACGGCATCAGATTCCTAATTGATGAAGAAAGGTCTTGGTGGCAAGAAAAGCTGCTTCTAGGAGGTTGTCAAGTGTTTTCGCTTGATGATTCCATTCTTGAGTGGTTGGTTTGGCCCTTGTTCCTGTAACTCGAATCCTAGCCCGGTATATCCCATTTTAATTTTACACCATTGTGAACCTTACGCCTTTTTTACTCTCTGATCGAGGTTCTCGGGGTTGAAAAATCTTCGTAAACTAAATCACACGTGTATATGTTGACACTTAAGAGATATACAGTCAAGAAAATCAAGGGCAATGGTGATATATATGCGGATTAGACACAAAAAAAAAAACACTCAACAAATGGCTACAATTTAAGGAAATTGTTTAGTGACGGCACCAGATTCCTAATTGATGGAGAAAGGTCTGGTGGTAAGAAAAGCTGCTTCTAGGAGGTTGTCAAGTGTTTTCGCTCGACGATTCCATTCTTGGGTGGTTGGTTTGCCCCTTGTTCGTGTAACTCGAATCCTAGCCCGGTATATCCCATTTTAATTTTACACCATTGAGAACCTTACGCCTTTTTTACTCTCTGATCGAGGTTCTCGGCATTGAAAAATCTTCGTAAACTAAATCAGACGTGTATATGTTGACATTTAAGAGATATACAGTCAAGAAAATCAAGGGCAATGGTGATATATATGCGGATTAGACACCAAAAAAAAAACCACTCAACAAATGGCTACAATTTAAGGAATGTGTTTAGTGACGGCATCAGATTCCTAATTGATGAAGAAAGGTCTTGGTGGCAAGAAAAGCTGCTTCTAGGAGGTTGTCAAGTGTTTTCGCTTGATGATTCCATTCTTGAGTGGTTGGTTTGGCCCTTGTTCCTGTAACTCGAATCCTAGCCCGGTATATCCCATTTTAATTTTTCACCATTGTGAACCTTACGCCTTTTTTACTCTCTGATCGAGGTTCTCGGGATTGAAAAATCTTCGTAAACTAAATCACACGTGTATATGTTGACACTTAAGAGATATACAGTCAAGAAAATCAAGGGCAATGGTGATATATATGCGGATTAGACACCAAAAAAAAAAACCACTCAACAAATGGCTACAATTTAAGGAATGTGTTTAGTGACGGCATCAGATTCCTAATTGATGAAGAAAGGTCTTGGTGGCAAGAAAAGCTGCTTCTAGGAGGTTGTCAAGTGTTTTCGCTTGATGATTCCATTCTTGAGTGGTTGGTTTGGCCCTTGTTCCTGTAACTCGAATCCTAGCCCGGTATATCCCATTTTAATTTTTCACCATTGTGAACCTTACGCCTTTTTTACTCTCTGATCGAGGTTCTCGGGATTGAAAAATCTTCGTAAACTAAATCACACGTGTATATGTTGACACTTAAGAGATATACAGTCAAGAAAATCAAGGGCAATGGTGATATATATGCGGATTAGACACAAAAAAAAAACACTCAACAAATGGCTACAATTTAAGGAAATTGTTTAGTGACGGCACCAGATTCCTAATTGATGGAGAAAGGTCTGGTGGTAAGAAAAGCTGCTTCTAGGAGGTTGTCAAGTGTTTTCGCTCGACGATTCCATTCTTGGGTGGTTGGTTTGCCCCTTGTTCGTGTAACTCGAATCCTAGCCCGGTATATCCCATTTTAATTTTACACCATTGAGAACCTTACGCCTTTTTTACTCTCTGATCGAGGTTCTCGGCATTGAAAAATCTTCGTAAACTAAATCACACGTGTATATGTTAACATTTAAGAGATATACAGTCAAGAAAATCAAGGGCAATGGTGATATATATGCGGATTAGACACCAAAAAAAAAAACACTCAACAAATGGCTACAATTTAAGGAATGTGTTTAGTGACGGCATCAGATTCCTAATTGATGAAGAAAGGTCTTGGTGGCAAGAAAAGCTGCTTCTAGGAGGTTGTCAAGTGTTTTCGCTTGATGATTCCATTCTTGAGTGGTTGGTTTGGCCCTTGTTCCTGTAACTCGAATCCTAGCCCGGTATATCCCATTTTAATTTTACACCATTGTGAACCTTACGCCTTTTTTACTCTCTGATCGAGGTTCTCGGGATTGAAAAATCTTCGTAAACTAAATCACACGTGTATATGTTGACATTTATGAGATATACAGTCAAGAAAATCTAGGGCAATGGTGATATATATGCGGATTAGACACAAAAAAAAAAACACTCAACAAATGGCTACAATTTAAGGAAATTGTTTAGTGACGGCACCAGATTCCTAATTGATGGAGAAAGGTCTGGTGGTAAGAAAAGCTGCTTCTAGGAGGTTGTCAAGTGTTTTCGCTCGACGATTCCATTCTTGGGTGGTTGGTTTGCCCCTTGTTCGTGTAACTCGAATCCTAGCCCGGTATATCCCATTTTAATTTTACACCATTGAGAACCTTACGCCTTTTTTACTCTCTGATCGAGGTTCTCGGCATTGAAAAATCTTCGTAAACTAAATCAGACGTGTATATGTTGACATTTAAGAGATATACAGTCAAGAAAATCAAGGGCAATGGTGATATATATGCGGATTAGACACCAAAAAAAAAACCACTCAACAAATGGCTACAATTGAAGGAATGTGTTTAGTGACGGCATCAGATTCCTAATTGATGAAGAAAGGTCTTGGTGGCAAGAAAAGCTGCTTCTAGGAGGTTGTCAAGTGTTTTCGCTTGATGATTCCATTCTTGAGTGGTTGGTTTGGCCCTTGTTCCTGTAACTCGAATCCTAGCCCGGTATATCCCATTTTAATTTTACACCATTGTGAACCTTACGCCTTTTTTACTCTCTGATCGAGGTTCTCGGCATTGAAAAATCTTCGTAAACTAAATCACACGTGTATATGTTGATATTTAAGAGATATACAGTCAAGAAAATCAAGGGCAATGGTGATATATATGCGGATTAGACACCAAAAAAAAACACTAAAAAATGGCTACAATTTAAGGAATGTGTTTAGTGACGGCATCAGATTCCTAATTGATTGAGAAAGGTCTGGTGGAAAGAAAAGCTGCTTCTAAGAGGTTGTCAAGTGCTTTCGCTCGACGATTCCATTCTTGGGTGGTTGGTTTGGCCCTTGTTCCCGTAACTCGAATCCTAGCCCGTTATATCCCATTTTAATTTTACACCATTGAGAACCTTACGCCTTTTTTACTCTCTGATCGAGGTTCCTGGCATTGAAAAATCTTCGTAAACTAAATCACACGTGTATACGTTGATATTTAAGAGATATACAGTCAAGAAAATCAAGGGCAATGGTGATATACATGCGGATTAGACACCAAAAAAAACACTCAACAAATGGCTACAATTTAAGGAATGTGTTTAGTGACGGCATCAGATTCCTAATTGATGAAGAAAGGTCTTGGTGGCAAGAAAAGCTGCTTCTAGGAGGTTGTCAAGTGTTTTCGCTTGATGATTCCATCCTTGAGTGGTTGGTTTGGCCCTTGTTCCCGTAACTCGAATCCTAGCCCGGTATATCCCATTTTAATTTTACACCATTGTGAACCTTACGCCTTTTTTACTCTCTGATCGAGGTTCTCGGGATTGAAAAATCTTCGTAAACTAAATCACACGTGTATATGTTGACATTTAAGAGATATACAGTCAAGAAAATCAAGGGCAATGGTGATATATATGCGGATTAGACACCAAAAAAAAAACACTCAACAAATGGCTACAATTTAAGGAAATTGTTTAGTGACGGCACCAGATTCCTAATTTATGGAGAAAGGTCTGGTGGTAAGAAAAGCTGCTTCTAGGAGGTTGTCAAGTGTTTTCGCTCGACGATTCCATTCTTAGGTGGTTGGTTTGCCCCTTGTTCGTGTAACTCGAATCCTAGCCCGGTATATCCCATTTTAATTTTACATCATTGAGAACCTTACGCCTTTTTTACGCTCTGATCGAGGTTCTCGGCATTGAAAAATCTTCGTAAACTAAATCACACGTGTATATGTTGACATTTAAGAGATATACAGTCAAGAAAATCAAGGGCAATGGTGATATATATGCGGATTAGACACCAAAAAAAAACCACTCAACAAATGGCTACAATTTAAGGAATGTGTTTAGTGACGGCATCAGATTCCTAATTGATGAAGAAAGGTCTTGGTGGCAAGAAAAGCTGCTTCTAGGAGGTTGTCAAGTGATTTCGCTTGATGATTCCATTCTTGAGTGGTTGGTTTGGCCCTTGTTCCTGTAACTCGAATCCGAGCCCGATATATCCCATTTTAATTTTACACCATTGTGAACCTTACGCCTTTTTTACTCTCTGATCGAGGTTCTCGGCATTGAAAAATCTTCGTAAACTAAATCACACGTGTATATGTTGATATTTAAGAGATATACAGTCAAGAAAATCAAGGGCAATGGTGATATATATGCGGATTAGACACCAAAAAAAAACACTCAACAAATGGCTACAATTTAAGGAATGTGTTTAGTGACGGCATCAGATTCCTAATTGATTGAGAAAGGTCTGGTGGAAAGAAAAGCTGCTTCTAAGAGGTTGTCAAGTGCTTTCGCTCGACGATTCTATTCTTGGGTGGTTGGTTTGGCCCTTGTTCCCGTAACTCGAATCCTAGCCCGGTATATCCCATTTTAATTTTACACCATTGTGAACCTTACGCCTTTTTTACTCTCTGATCGAGGTTCTCGGCATTGAAAAATCTTCGTAAACTAAATCACACGTGTATATGTTGATATTTAAGAGATATGCAGTCAAGAAAATCAAGGGCAATGGTGATATATATGCGGATTAGACACCAAAAAAAAACACTAAAAAATGGCTACAATTTAAGGAATGTGTTTAGTGACGGCATCAGATTCCTAATTGATTGAGAAAGGTCTGGTGGAAAGAAAAGCTGCTTCTAAGAGGTTGTCAAGTGCTTTCGCTCGACGATTCCATTCTTGGGTGGTTGGTTTGGCCCTTGTTCCCGTAACTCGAATCCTAGCCCGTTATATCCCATTTTAATTTTACACCATTGAGAACCTTACGCCTTTTTTACTCTCTGATCGAGGTTCCTGGCATTGAAAAATCTTCGTAAACTAAATCACACGTGTATACGTTGATATTTAAGAGATATACAGTCAAGAAAATCAAGGGCAATGGTGATATACATGCGGATTAGACACCAAAAAAAACACTCAACAAATGGCTACAATTTAAGGAATGTGTTTAGTGACGGCATCAGATTCCTAATTGATGAAGAAAGGTCTTGGTGGCAAGAAAAGCTGCTTCTAGGAGGTTGTCAAGTGTTTTCGCCTGATGATTCCATTCTTGAGTGGTTGGTTTGGCCCTTGTTCCCGTAACTCGAATCCTAGCCCGGTATATCCCATTTTAATTTTACACCATTGTGAACCTTACGCCTTTTTTACTCTCTGATCGAGGTTCTCGGGATTGAAAAATCTTCGTAAACTAAATCACACGTGTATATGTTGACATTTAAGAGATATACAGTCAAGAAAATCAAGGGCAATGGTGATATATATGCGGATTAGACACCAAAAAAAAAACACTCAACAAATGGCTACAATTTAAGGAAATTGTTTAGTGACGGCACCAGATTCCTAATTTATGGAGAAAGGTCTGGTGGTAAGAAAAGCTGCTTCTAGGAGGTTGTCAAGTGTTTTCGCTCGACGATTCCATTCTTGGGTGGTTGGTTTGCCCCTTGTTCGTGTAACTCGAATCCTAGCCCGGTATATCCCATTTTAATTTTACACCATTGAGAACCTTACGCCTTTTTTACGCTCTGATCGAGGTTCTCGGCATTGAAAAATATTCGTAAACTAAATCACACGTGTATATGTTGACATTTAAGAGATATACAGTCAAGAAAATCAAGGGCAATGTTGATATATATGCGGATTAGACACCAAAAAAAAACCACTCAACAAATGGCTACAATTTAAGGAATGTGTTTAGTGACGGCATCAGATTCCTAATTGATGAAGAAAGGTCTTGGTGGCAAGAAAAGCTGCTTCTAGGAGGTTGTCAAGTGATTTCGCTTGATGATTCCATTCTTGAGTGGTTGGTTTGGCCCTTGTTCCTGTAACTCGAATCCGAGCCCGATATATCCCATTTTAATTTTACACCATTGTGAACCTTACGCCTTTTTTACTCTCTGATCGAGGTTCTCGGCATTGAAAAATCTTCGTAAACTAAATCACACGTGTATATGTTGATATTTAAGAGATATACAGTCAAGAAAATCAAGGGCAATGGTGATATATATGCGGATTAGACACCAAAAAAAAACACTCAACAAATGGCTACAATTTAAGGAATGTGTTTAGTGACGGCATCAGATTCCTAATTGATTGAGAAAGGTCTGGTGGAAAGAAAAGCTGCTTCTAAGAGGTTGTCAAGTGCTTTCGCTCGACGATTCCATTCTTGGGTGGTTGGTTTGGCCCTTGTTCCCGTAACTCGAATCCTAGCCCGGTATATCCCATTTTAATTTTACACCATTGTGAACCTTACGCCTTTTTTACTCTCTGATCGAGGTTCTTGGCATTGAAAAATCTTCGTAAACTAAATCACACGTGTATACGTTGATATTTAAGAGATATACAGTCAAGAAAATCAAGGGCAATGGTGATACACATGCGGATTAGACACCAAAAAAAACACTCAACAAATGGCTACAATTTAAGGAATGTGTTTAGTGACGGCATCAGATTCCTAATTGATGAAGAAAGGTCTTGGTGGCAAGAAAAGCTGCTTCTAGGAGGTGGTCAAGTGTTTTCGCTTGATGATTCCATTCTTGAGTGGTTGGTTTGGCCCTTGTTCCTGTAACTCGAATCCTAGCCCGGTATATCCCATTTTAATTTTACACCATTGTGAACCTTACACCTTTTTTACTCTCTGATCGAGGTTCTCGGGATTGAAAAATCTTCGTAAACTAAATCACACGTGTATATGTTGACATTTAAGAGATATACAGTTAAGAAAATCAAGGGCAATGGTGATATATACGCGGATTAGACACCAAAAAAAAACACTCAACAAATGGCTACAATTTAAAGAAATTGTTTAGTGACGGCACCAGATTCCTAATTGATGGAGAAAGGTCTGGTGGTAAGAAAAGCTGCTTCTAGGAGGTTGTCAAGTGTTTTCGCTCGACGATTCCATTCTTGGGTGGTTGGTTTACCCCTTGTTCGTGTAACTCGAATCCTAGCCCGGTATATCCCATTTTAATTTTACACCATTGAGAACCTTACGCTTTTTTACTCTCTGATCGAGGATCTTGGCATTGAAAAATCTTCGTAAACTAAATCACACATGTATTTGTTGATATTTAAGAGATACACAGTCAAGAAAATCAAGGGCAATGGTGATATATATGCGGATTAGACACAAAAAAAAAACACTCAACAAATGGCTACAATTTAAGGAATGTGTTTAGTGACGGCATCAGATTCCTAATTGATGAAGAAAGGTCTTTGTGGCAAGAAAAGCTGCTTCTAGGAGGTTGTCAAGTGTTTTCGCTTGATGATTCCATTCTTGAGTGGTTGGTTTGGCCCTTGTTCCTGTAACTCGAATCCTATCCCGGTATATCCCATTTTAATTTTACACCATTGTGAACCTTACGCCATTTTTACTCTCTGATCGAGGTTCTCGGCATTGAAAAATCTTCGTAAACTAAATCACACGTGTATATGTTGATATTTAAGAGATATACAGTCAAGAAAATCAAGGGCAATGGTGATATATATGCGGATTAGACACCAAAAAAAAAACACTCAACAAATGGCTACAATTTAAGGAATGTGTTTAGTGACGGCATCAGATTCCTAATTGATTGAGAAAGGTCTGGTGGAAAGAAAAGCTGCTTCTAAGAGGTTGTCAAGTGCTTTCGCTCGACGATTCCATTCTTGGGTGGTTGGTTTGGCCCTTGTTCCCGTAACTCGAATCCTAGCCCGGTATATCCCATTTTAATTTTACACCATTGAGAACCTTACGCCTTTTTTACTCTCTGATCGAGGTTCTTGGCATTGAAAAATCTTCGTAAACTCAATCACACGTGTATACGTTGATATTTAAGAGATATACAGTCAAGAAAATCAAGGGCAATGGTGATATACATGCGGATTAGACACCAAAAAAACACTCAACAAATGGCTACAATTTAAGGAATGTGTTTAGTGACGGCATCAGATTCCTAATTGATGAAGAAAGGTCTTGGTGGCAAGAAAAGCTGCTTCTAGGAGGTTGTCAAGTGTTTTCGCTTGATGATTCCATTCTTGAGTGGTTGGTTTGGCCCTTGTTCCTGTAACTCGAATCCTAGCCCGGTATATCCCATTTTAATTTTACACCATTGTGAACCTTACGCCTTTTTTACTCTCTGATCGAGGTTCTCGGGATTGAAAAATCTTTGTAAACTAAATCACACGTGTATATGTTGACATTTAAGAGATATACAGTTAAGAAAATCAAGGGCAATGGTGATATATACGCGGATTAGACACCAAAAAAAAACACTCAACAAATGGCTACAATTTAAGGAAATTGTTTAGTGACGGCACCAGATTCCTAATTGATGGAGAAAGGTCTGGTGGTAAGAAAAGCTGCTTCTAGGAGGTTGTCAAGTGTTTTCGCTCGACGATTCCATTCTTGGGTGGTTGGTTTGCCCCTTGTTCGTGTAACTCGAATCCTAGCCCGGTATATCCCATTTTAATTTTACACCATTGAGAACCTTACGCTTTTTTACTCTCTGATCGAGGTTCTCGGCATTGAAAAAGCTTCGTAAACTAAATCACACGTGTATATGTTGATATTTAAGAGATACACAGTCAAGAAAATCAAGGGCAATGGTGATATATATGCGGATTAGACACAAAAAAAACACTCAACAAATGGCTACAATTTAAAGAATGTGTTTATTGACGTCATCAGATTCCTAATTGATAGAGAAAGGTCTGGTGGCAAGAAAAGCTGCTTCTAGGAGGTTGTCAAGTGTTTTCGCTCGATGATTCCATTCTTGGGTGGTTGGTTTGCCCTTTGTTTGTGTAACTCGAATCCTAGCCCGGTATATCCCATTTTAATTTTACACCATTGAGAACCTTACGCCTTTTTTACTCTCTGATCGAGGTTCTCGGCATTGAAAAATCTTCGTAAACTAAATCACGCATGTATATGTTGATATTTAAGAGATATACAGTCAAGAAAATCAAGGGCAATGGTGATATATATGCGGATTAGACACCAAAAAAAAAACCACTCAACAAATGGCTACAATTTAAGGAATGTGTTTAGTGACGGCATCAGATTCCTAATTGATGAAGAAAGGTCTTGGTGGCAAGAAAAGCTGCTTCTAGGAGGTTGTCAAGTGTTTTTGCTTGATGATTCCATTCTTGAGTGGTTGGTTTAGCCCTTGTTCCTGTAACTCGAATCCTAGCCCGGTATATCCCATTTTAATTTTACACCATTGTGATCCTTACGCCTTTTTTACTCTCTGTTCGAGGTTCTCGGGATTGAAAAATCTTGGTAAACTAAATCACACGTGTATATGTTGACATTTAGGAGATATACAGTCAAGAAAATCAAGGGCAATGGTGATATATATGCGGATTAGACACCAAAAAAAAAAACACTCAACAAATGGCTACAATTTAAGGAAATTGTTTAGTGACGGCACCAGATTCCTAATTGATGGAGAAAGGTCTTGGTGGCAAGAAAAGCTGCTTCTAGGAGGTTGTCAAGTGTTTTTGCTTGATGATTCCATTCTTTTGTGGTTGGTTTGGCCCTTGTTCCTGTAACTCGAATCCTAGCCCGGTATATCCCATTTTAATTTTACACCATTGTGAACCTTACGCCTTTTTTACTCTCTGATCGAGGTTCTCGGGATTGAAAAATCTTCATAAACTAAATCACACGTGTATATGTTGACATTTAAGAGATATACAGTCAAGAAAATCAAGGGCAATGGTGATATATATGCGGATTAGACACCAAAAAAAAACACTCAACAAATGGCTACAATTTAAGGAAATTGTTTAGTGACGGCACCAGATTCCTAATTGATGGAGAAAGGTCTGGTGGTAAGAAAAGCTGCTTCTAGGAGGTTGTCAAGTGTTTTCGCTCGACGATTCCATTCTTGGGTGGTTGGTTTGCCCCTTGTTCGTGTAACTCGAATCCTAGCCCGGTATATCCCATTTTAATTTTACACCATTGAGAACCTTACGCCTTTTTTACGCTCTGATCGAGGTTCTCGGCATTGAAAAATCTTCGTAAACTAAATCACACGTGTATATGTTGACATTTAAGAGATATACAGTCAAGAAAATCAAGGGCAATGGTGATATATATGCGGATTAGACACCAAAAAAAAACACTCAACAAATGGCTACAATTTAAGGAAATTGTTTAATGACGGCACCAGATTCCTAATTGATGGAGAAAGGTCTGTTGGTAAGAAAAGCTGCTTCAAGGTGGTTGTCAAGTGTCTTCGCTCGACGATTCCATTCTTGGGTAGTTAGTTTGCCCCTTGTTCGTGTAACTCGAATCCTAGCCCGGTATATCCCATTTTAATTTTTCACCATTGAGAACCTTACGCCTTTTTTACTCTCTGATCGAGGTTCTCGGCATTGAAAAATCTTCGTAAACTAAATCACATGTGTATATGTTGATATTTAAGAGATATACAGTCAAGAAAATCAAGGGCAATGGTGATATATATGCGGATTAGACACCAAAAAAAACACTCAACAAATGGCTACAATTTAAGGAATGCGTTTAGTGACGGCATCAGATTCCTAGTTGATTGAGAAAGGTCTTGTGGCAAGAAAAGCTGCTTCTAAGAGGTTGTCAAGTGTTTTCGCTCGACGATTCCATTCTTGGGTGGTTGGTTTGGCCCTTGTTCCTGTAACTCGAATCCTAGCCCGGTATATCCCATTTTAATTTTACACCATTGAGAACCTTACGCCTTTTTTACTCTCTGATCGAGGTTCTCAACATTGAAAAATCTTCGTAAACTAAATCACACGTGTATATGTTGATATTTAAGAGATATACAGTCAAGAAAATCAAGGGCAATGGTGATATATATGCGGATTAGACACCAAAAAAACACTCAATAAATGGCTACAATTTAAGGAATGTGTTTAGTGACGGCATCAGATTCCTAATTGATGGAGAAAGGTCTGGTGGCAAGAAAAGCTGCTTCTAGGAGGTTGTCAAGTGTTTTCGCTTGACGATTCCATTCTTGAGTGGCTGGTTTGGCCCCTTGTTCGTGTAACTCGAATCCTAGCCCGGTATATCCCATTTTAATTTTACACAATTGAGAACCTTACGCCTTTTTTACTCTCTGATCGAGGTTCTCGGGATTGAAAAATCTTCGTAAACTAAATCACACGTGTATATGTTGACATTTAAGAGATATACAGTAAAGAAACTCAAGGGCAATGGTGATATATATGCGGATTAGACACCAAAAAAAACACTCAACAAATGGCTACAATTTAAGGAAATTGTTTAGTGACGGCACCAGATTCCTAATTGATGGAGAAAGGTCTGGTGGTAAGAAAAGCTGCTTCTAGGAGGTTGTCAAGTGTTTTCGCTCGACGATTCCATTCTTGGGTGGTTGGTTTACCCCTTGTTCGTGTAACTCGAATCCTAGCCCGGTATATCCCATTTTAATTTTACACCATTGAGAACCTTACGCCTTTTTTACGCTCTGATCGAGGTTCTCGGCATTGAAAAATCTTCGTAAACTAAATCACACGTGTATATGTTGACATTTAAGAGATATACAGTCAAGAAAATCAAGGGCAATGGTGATATATATGCGGATTAGACACCAAAAAAAACCACTCAACAAATGGCTACAGTTTAAGGAATGTGTTTAGTGACAGCATCAGATTCCAAATTGATGAAGAAAGGTCTTGGTGGCAAGAAAAGCTGCTTCTAGGAGGTTGTCAAGTGTTTTCGCTTGATGATTCCATTCTTGAGTGGTTGGTTTGGCCCTTGTTCCTGTAACTCGAATCCTAGCCCGGTATATCCCATTTTAATTTTACACCATTGTGAACCTTACGCCTTTTTTACTCTCTGATCGAGGTTCTCGGGATTGAAAAATCTTCGTAAACTAAATCACACGTGTATATGTTGACATTTAAGAGATATATACAGTTAAGAAAATCAAGGGCAATGGTGATATATACGCGGATTAGACACCAAAAAAAAACACTCAACAAATGGCTACAATTTAAGGAAATTGTTTAGTGACGGCACCAGATTCCTAATTGATGGAGAAAGGTCTGGTGGTAAGAAAAGCTGCTTCTAGGAGGTTGTCAAGTGTTTTCGCTCGACGATTCCATTCTTGGGTGGTTGGTTTGCCCCTTGTTCGGGTAACTCGAATCCTAGCCCGGTATATCCCATTTTAATTTTACACCATTGAGAACCTTACGCTTTTTTACTCTCTGATCGAGGTTCTCGGCATTGAAAAAGCTTCGTAAACTAAATCACACGTGTATATGTTGATATTTAAGAGATACACAGTCAAGAAAATCAAGGGCAATGGTGATATATATGCGGATTAGACACAAAAAAAAAAACACTCAACAAATGGCTACAATTTAAAGAATGTGTTTATTGACGTCATCAGATTCCTAATTGATAGAGAAAGGTCTGGTGGCAAGAAAAGCTGCTTCTAGGAGGTTGTCAAGTGTTTTCGCTCGATGATTCCATTCTTGGGTGGTTGGTTTGCCCCTTGTTTGTGTAACTCGAATCCTAGCCCGGTATATCCCATTTTAATTTTACACCATTGTGATCCTTACGCCTTTTTTACTCTCTGATCGAGGTTCTCGGGATTGAAAAATCTTCGTAAACTAAATCACACGTGTATATGTTGACATTTAAGAGATATACAGTCAAGAAAATCAAGGGCAATGGTGATATATATGCGGATTAGACACCAAAAAAAAACACTCAACAAATGGCTACAATTTAAGGAAATTGTTTAATGACGGCACCAGATTCCTAATTGATGGAGAAAGGTCTGGTGGTAAGAAAACCTGCTTCTAGGTGGTTGTCAAGTGTCTTCGCTCGACGATTCCATTCTTGGGTAGTTAGTTTGCCCCTTGTTCGTGTAACTCGAATCCTAGCCCGGTATATCCCATTTTAATTTTTCACCATTGAGAACCTTACGCCTTTTTTACTCTCTGATCGAGGTTCTCGGCATTGAAAAATCTTCGTAAACTAAATCACATGTGTATATGTTGATATTTAAGAGATATACAGTCAAGAAAATCAAGGGCAATGGTGATATATATGCGGATTAGACACCAAAAAAAAACACTCAACAAATGGCTACAATTTAAGGAAATTGTTTAGTGACGGCACCAGATTCCTAATTGATGGAGAAAGGTCTGGTGGTAAGAAAAGCTGCTTCTAGGAGGTTGTCAAGTGTTTTCGCTCGACGATTCCATTCTTGGGTGGTTGGTTTGCCCCTTGTTCGTGTAACTCGAATCCTAGCCCGGTATATCCCATTTTAATTTTACACCATTGAGAACCTTACGCCTTTTTACGCTCTTATCGAGGTTCTCGGCATTGAAAAATCTTCGTAAACTAAATCACACGTGTATATGTTGACATTTAAGAGATATACAGTCAAGAAAATCAAGGGCAATGGTGATATATATGCGGATTAGACACCAAAAAAAAACACTCAACAAATGGCTACAATTTAAGGAAATTGTTTAATGACGGCACCAGATTCCTAATTGATGGAGAAAGGTCTGGTGGTAAGAAAAGCTGCTTCTAGGTGGTTGTCAAGTGTCTTCGCTCGACGATTCCATTCTTGGGTAGTTAGTTTGCCCCTTGTTCGTGTAACTCGAATCCTAGCCCGGTATATCCCATTTTAATTTTACACCATTGTGATCCTTACGCCTTTTTTACTCTCTGTTCGAGGTTCTCGGGATTGAAAAATCTTGGTAAACTAAATCACACGTGTATATGTTGACATTTAGGAGATATACAGTCAAGAAAATCAAGGGCAATGGTGATATATATGCGGATTAGACACCAAAAAAAAAAACACTCAACAAATGGCTACAATTTAAGGAAATTGTTTAGTGACGGCACCAGATTCCTAATTGATGGAGAAAGGTCTTGGTGGCAAGAAAAGCTGCTTCTAGGAGGTTGTCAAGTGTTTTTGCTTGATGATTCCATTCTTTTGTGGTTGGTTTGGCCCTTGTTCCTGTAACTCGAATCCTAGCCCGGTATATCCCATTTTAATTTTACACCATTGTGAACCTTACGCCTTTTTTACTCTCTGATCGAGGTTCTCGGGATTGAAAAATCTTCATAAACTAAATCACACGTGTATATGTTGACATTTAAGAGATATACAGTCAAGAAAATCAAGGGCAATGGTGATATATATGCGGATTAGACACCAAAAAAAAAACACTCAACAAATGGCTACAATTTAAGGAAATTGTTTAGTGACGGCACCAGATTCCTAATTTATGGAGAAAGGTCTGGTGGTAAGAAAAGCTGCTTCTAGGAGGTTGTCAAGTGTTTTCGCTCGACGATTCCATTCTTGGGTGGTTGGTTTGCCCCTTGTTCGTGTAACTCGAATCCTAGCCCGGTATATCCCATTTTAATTTTACACCATTGAGAACCTTACGCCTTTTTTACGCTCTGATCGAGGTTCTCGGCATTGAAAAATCTTCGTAAACTAAATCACACGTGTATATGTTGACATTTAAGAGATATACAGTCAAGAAAATCAAGGGCAATGGTGATATATATGCGGATTAGACACCAAAAAAAAACACTCAACAAATGGCTACAATTTAAGGAAATTGTTTAATGACGGCACCAGATTCCTAATTGATGGAGAAAGGTCTGGTGGTAAGAAAACCTGCTTCTAGGTGGTTGTCAAGTGTCTTCGCTCGACGATTCCATTCTTGGGTAGTTAGTTTGCCCCTTGTTCGTGTAACTCGAATCCTAGCCCGGTATATCCCATTTTAATTTTTCACCATTGAGAACCTTACGCCTTTTTTACTCTCTGATCGAGGTTCTCGGCATTGAAAAATCTTCGTAAACTAAATCACATGTGTATATGTTGATATTTAAGAGATATACAGTCAAGAAAATCAAGGGCAATGGTGATATATATGCGGATTAGACACCAAAAAAAAACACTCAACAAATGGCTACAATTTAAGGAAATTGTTTAGTGACGGCACCAGATTCCTAATTGATAGAGAAAGGTCTGGTGGCAAGAAAAGCTGCTTCTAGGAGGTTGTCAAGTGTTTTCGCTCGATGATTCCATTCTTGGGTGGTTGGTTTGCCCCTTGTTTGTGTAACTCGAATCCTAGCCCGGTATATCCCATTTTAATTTTACACCATTGTGATCCTTACGCCTTTTTTACTCTCTGATCGAGGTTCTCGGGATTGAAAAATCTTTGTAAACTAAATCACACGTGTATATGTTGACATTTAAGAGATATACAGTCAAGAAAATCAAGGGCAATGGTGATATATATGCGGATTAGACACCAAAAAAAAACACTCAACAAATGGCTACAATTTAAGGAAATTGTTTAATGACGGCACCAGATTCCTAATTGATGGAGAAAGGTCTGGTGGTAAGAAAACCTGCTTCTAGGTGGTTGTCAAGTGTCTTCGCTCGACGATTCCATTCTTGGGTAGTTAGTTTGCCCCTTGTTCGTGTAACTCGAATCCTAGCCCGGTATATCCCATTTTAATTTTTCACCATTGAGAACCTTACGCCTTTTTTACTCTCTGATCGAGGTTCTCGGCATTGAAAAATCTTCGTAAACTAAATCACATGTGTATATGTTGATATTTAAGAGATATACAGTCAAGAAAATCAAGGGCAATGGTGATATATATGCGGATTAGACACCAAAAAAAAACACTCAACAAATGGCTACAATTTAAGGAAATTGTTTAGTGACGGCACCAGATTCCTAATTGATGGAGAAAGGTCTGGTGGTAAGAAAAGCTGCTTCTAGGAGGTTGTCAAGTGTTTTCGCTCGACGATTCCATTCTTGGGTGGTTGGTTTGCCCCTTGTTCGTGTAACTCGAATCCTAGCCCGGTATATCCCATTTTAATTTTACACCATTGAGAACCTTACGCCTTTTTACGCTCTTATCGAGGTTCTCGGCATTGAAAAATCTTCGTAAACTAAATCACACGTGTATATGTTGACATTTAAGAGATATACAGTCAAGAAAATCAAGGGCAATGGTGATATATATGCGGATTAGACACCAAAAAAAAAACACTCAACAAATGGCTACAATTTAAGGAAATTGTTTAATGACGGCACCAGATTCCTAATTGATGGAGAAAGGTCTGGTGGTAAGAAAAGCTGCTTCTAGGTGGTTGTCAAGTGTCTTCGCTCGACGATTCCATTCTTGGGTAGTTAGTTTGCCCCTTGTTCGTGTAACTCGAATCCTAGCCCGGTATATCCCATTTTAATTTTTCACCATTGAGAACCTTACGCCTTTTTTACTCTCTGATCGAGGTTCTCGGCATTGAAAAATCTTCGTAAACTAAATCACATGTGTATATGTTGATATTTAAGAGATATACAGTCAAGAAAATCAAGGGCAATGGTGATATATATGCGGATTAGACACCAAAAAAAACACTCAACAAATGGCTAGAATTTAAGGAATGCGTTTAGTGACGGCATCAGATTCCTAGTTGATTGAGAAAGGTCTTGTGGCAAGAAAAGCTGCTTCTAAGAGGTTGTCAAGTGTTTTCGCTCGACGATTCCATTCTTGGGTGGTTGGTTTGGCCCTTGTTCCTGTAACTCGAATCCTAGCCCGGTATATCCCATTTTAATTTTACACCATTGAGAACCTTACGCCTTTTTTACTCTCTGATCGAGGTTCTCAACATTGAAAAATCTTCGTAAACTAAATCACACGTGTATATGTTGATATTTAAGAGATATACAGTCAAGAAAATCAAGGGCAATGGTGATATATATGCGGATTAGACACCAAAAAAACACTCAATAAATGGCTACAATTTAAGGAATGTGTTTAGTGACGGCATCAGATTCCTAATTGATGGAGAATGGTCTGGTGGTAAGAAAAGCTGCTTCTAGGAGGTTGTCAAGTGTTTTCGCTTGATGATTCCATTCTTGAGTGGCTGGTTTGGCCCCTTGTTCGTGTAACTCGAATCCTAGCCCGGTATATCCCATTTTAATTTTACACCATTGAGAACCTTACGCCTTTTTTACTCTCTGATCGAGGTTCTCGGGATTGAAAAATCTTCGTAAACTAAATCACACGTGTATATGTTGACATTTAAGAGATATACAGTCAAGAAAATCAAGGGCAATGGTGATATATATGCGGATTAGACACCAAAAAAAACACTCAACAAATGGCTACAATTTAAGGAAATTGTTTAGTGACGGCACCAGATTCCTAATTGATGGAGAAAGGTCTGGTGGTAAGAAAAGCTGCTTCTAGGAGGTTGTCAAGTGTTTTCGCTCGACGATTCCATTCTTGGGTGGTTGGTTTGCCCCTTGTTCGTGTAACTCGAATCCTAGCCCGGTATATCCCATTTTAATTTTACACCATTGAGAACCTTACGCCTTTTTTACGCTCTGATCGAGGTTCTCGGCATTGAAAAATCTTCGTAAACTAAATCACACGTGTATATGTTGACATTTAAGAGATATACAGTCAAGAAAATCAAGGGCAATGGTGATATATATGCGGATTAGACACCAAAAAAAAAACCACTCAACAAATGGCTACAATTTAAGGAATGTGTTTAGTGACGGCATCAGATTCCTAATTGATGAAGAAAGGTCTTGGTGGCAAGAAAAGCTGCTTCTAGGAGGTTGTCAAGTGTTTTCGCTTGATGATTCCATTCTTGAGTGGTTGGTTTGGCCCTTGTTCCTGTAACTCGAATCCTAGCCCGGTATATCCCATTTTAATTTTACACCATTGTGAACCTTACGCCATTTTTACTCTCTGATCGAGGTTCTCGGCATTGAAAAATCTTCGTAAACTAAATCACACGTGTATATGTTGATATTTAAGAGATATACAGTCAAGAAAATCAAGGGCAATGGTGATATATATGCGGATTAGACACAAAAAAAAAACACTCAACAAATGGCTACAATTTAAGGAATGTGTTTAGTGACGGCATCAGATTCCTAATTGATTGAGAAAGGTCTGTTGGAAAGAAAAGCTGCTTCTAAGAGGTTGTCAAGTGCTTTCGCTCGACGATTCCATTCTTGGGTGGTTGGTTTGGCCCTTGTTCCCGTAACTCGAATCCTAGCCCGGTATATCCCATTTTAATTTTACACCATTGAGAACCTTACGCCTTTTTTACTCTCTGATCGAGGTTCTTGGCATTGAAAAATCTTCGTAAACTCAATCACACGTGTATACGTTGATATTTAAGAGATATACAGTCAAGAAAATCAAGGGCAATGGTGATATACATGCGGATTAGACACCAAAAAAAACACTCAACAAATGGCTACAATTTAAGGAATGTGTTTAGTGACGGCATCAGATTCCTAATTGATGAAGAAAGGTCTTGGTGGCAAGAAAAGCTGCTTCTAGGAGGTTGTCAAGTGTTTTCACTTGATGATTCCATTCTTGAGTGGTTGGTTTGGCCCTTGTTCCTGTAACTCGAATCCTAGCCCGGTATATCCCATTTTAATTTTACACCATTGTGAACCTTACGCCTTTTTTACTCTCTGATCGAGGTTCTCGGGATTGAAAAATCTTCGTAAACTAAATCACACGTGTATATGTTGACATTTAAGAGATATACAGTTAAGAAAATCAAGGGCAATGGTGATATATACGCGGATTAGACACCAAAAAAAAACACTCAACAAATGGCTACAATTTAAGGAAATTGTTTAGTGACGGCACCAGATTCCTAATTGATGGAGAAAGGTCTGGTGGTAAGAAAAGCTGCTTCTAGGAGGTTGTCAAGTGTTTTCGCTCGACGATTCCATTTTTGGGTGGTTGGTTTGCCCCTTGTTCGTGTAACTCGAATCCTAGCCCGGTATATCCCATTTTAATTTTACACCATTGAGAACCTTACGCTTTTTTACTCTCTGATCGAGGTTCTCGGCATTGAAAAAGCTTCTTAAACTAAATCACACGTGTATATGTTGATATTTAAGAGATACACAGTCAAGAAAATCAAGGGCAATGGTGATATATGCGGATTAGACACAAAAAAAACACTCAACAAATGGCTACAATTTAAAGAATGTGTTTATTTACGTCATCAGATTCCTAATTGATAGAGAAAGGTCTGGTGGCAAGAAAAGCTGCTTCTAGGAGGATGTCAAGTGTTTTCGCTCGATGATTCCATTCTTGGGTGGTTGGTTTGCCCCTTGTTTGTGTAACTCGAATCCTAGCCCGGTATATCCCATTTTAATTTTACACCATTGAGAACCTTACGCCTTTTTTACTCTCTGATCGAAGTTCTCGGCATTGAAAAATCTTTGTAAACTAAATCACGCATGTATATGTTGATATTTAAGAGATATACAGTCAAGAAAATCAAGGGCAATGGTGATATATATGCGGATTAGACACCAAAAAAAAACCACTCAACAAATGGCTACAATTTAAGGAATGTGTTTAGTGACGGCATCAGATTCCTAATTGATGAAGAAAGGTCTTGGTGGCAAGAAAAGCTGCTTCTAGGAGGTTGTCAAGTGTTTTTGCTTGATGATTCCATTCTTGAGTGGTTGGTTTGGCCCTTGTTCCTGTAACTCGAATCCTAGCCCGGTATATCCCATTTTAATTTTACACCATTGTGATCCTTACGCCTTTTTTACTCTCTTATCGAGGTTCTCGGGATTGAAAAATCTTCGTAAACTAAATCACACGTGTATATGTTGACATTTAGGAGAAATACAGTCAAGAAAATCAAGGGCAATGGTGATATATATGCGGATTAGACACCAAAAAAAAACACTCAACAAATGGCTACAATTTAAGGAAATTGTTTAGTGACGGCACCAGATTCCTAATTGATGGAGAAAGGTCTGGTGGTAAGAAAAGCTGCTTCTAGGAGGTTGTCAAGTGTTTTCGCTCGACGATTCCATTCTTGGGTGGTTGGTTTGCCCCTTGTTCGTGTAACTCGAATCCTAGCCCGGTATATCCCATTTTAATTTTACACCATTGAGAACCTTACGCCTTTTTTACGCTCTGATCGAGGTTCTCGGCATTGAAAAATCTTCGTAAACTAAATCACACGTGTATATGTTGACATTTAAGAGATATACAGTCAAGAAAATCAAGGGCAATGGTGATATATATGCGGATTAGACACAAAAAAAAAAACACTCAACAAATGGCTACAATTTAAGGAAATTGTTTAATGACGGCACCAGATTCCTAATTGATGGAGAAAGGTCTGGTGGTAAGAAAAGCTGCTTCTAGGTGGTTGTCAAGTGTCTTCGCTCGACGATTCCATTCTTGGGTAGTTAGTTTGCCCCTTGTTCGTGTAACTCGAACCCTAGCCCGGTATATC
Organism: Helianthus tuberosus; assembly: GCA_030545235.1. NCBI lineage: Eukaryota > Viridiplantae > Streptophyta > Magnoliopsida > Asterales > Asteraceae > Helianthus > Helianthus tuberosus. The sequence continues at coordinate 188,939,575 of CM060449.1, forward strand.
CCATTTTAATTTTTCACCATTGAGAACCTTACGCCTTTTTTACTCTCTGATCGAGGTTCTCGGCATTGAAAAATCTTCGTAAACTAAATCACATGTGTATATGTTGATATTTAAGAGATATACAGTCAAGAAAATCAAGGGCAATGGTGATATATATGCGGATTAGACACCAAAAAAAACACTCAACAAATGGCTACAATTTAAGGAATGCGTTTAGTGACGGCATCAGATTCCTAATTGATTGAGAAAGGTCTTGTGGCAAGAAAAGCTGCTTCTAAGAGGTTGTCAAGTGTTTTCGCTCGACGATTCCATTCTTGGGTGGTTGGTTTGGCCCTTGTTCCTGTAACTCGAATCCTAGCCCGGTATATCCCATTTTAATTTTACACCATTGAGAACCTTACGCCTTTTTTACTCTCTGATCGAGGTTCTCAACATTGAAAAATCTTCGTAAACTAAATCACACGTGTATATGTTGATATTTAAGAGATATACAGTCAAGAAAATCAAGGGCAATGGTGATATATATGCGGATTAGACACCAAAAAAACACTCAATATATGGCTACAATTTAAGGAATGTGTTTAGTGACGGCATCAGATTCCTAATTGATGGAGAAAGGTCTGGTGGCAAGAAAAGCTGCTTCTAGGAGGTTATCAAGTGTTTTCGCTTGATGATTCCATTCTTGAGTGGCTGGTTTCGCCCCTTGTTCGTGTAACTCGAATCCTAGCCCGGTATATCCCATTTTAATTTTACACCATTGAGAACCTTACGCCTTTTTTACTCTCTGATCGAGGTTCTCGGCATTGAAAAATCTTCGTAAACTAAATTACACGTGTATATGTTGACATTTAATAGATATCCAGTCAAGAAAATCAAGGGCAATGGTGATATATATGCGGATTAGATACCAAAAAAACAAAACACTTAACAAATGGCTACAATTTAAGGAATGTGTTTAGTGACGGCATCAGATTCCTAATTGATGGAGAAAGGTCTGGTGGTAAGAAAAGCTGCTTCTAGGAGGTTGTCAAGTGTTTTCGCTCGACGATTCCATTCTTGGGTGGTTGGTTTGGCCGTTCTTTCTGTAACTCGAATTCAAGCCCGGTATATCCAATTTTAATTTAACACCATTGAGAACCTTACGCCTTTTTTGCTCTCTGATCGAGGTTCTCGGCATTGAAAAATCTTCGTAAACTAAATCACACGTGTATATGTTGAAATTTAAGAGATATACAGTCAAAAAAATAAAGGGCAACGATGATATATATGCGGATTAGACAAAAAAAATAACACTCAACAAATGGCTACAATTTAAGGAATGTGTTTAGTGACGGCATCTGATTCCTAATTGATGAAGAAAGGTCTTGGTGGCAAGAAAAGCTGCTTCTAGGAGGTTGTCAAGTGTTTTCGCTTGATGATTCCATTCTTGAGTGGCTGGTTTGGCCCTTGTTCCTGTAACTCGAATCCTCGCCCGGTATATCCCAATTAAATTTTACACCATTGTGAACCTTACGCCCTTTTTACTCTCTGATCGAGGTTTCCGGGATTGAAAAATCTTCGTAAACTAAATCACACGTGTATATGTTGACATTTAAGAGATATACAGTCAAGAAAATCAAGGGCACTGGTGATATATATGCGGATTAGACAATAAAAAAAATACACTCAACAAATGGCTACAATTTAAGGAAATTGTTTAGTGACGGCACCAGATTCCTAATTGATAGAGAAAGGTCTGGGGGTAAGAAAAGCTGCTTCTAGGAGGTTGTCAAGTGTTTTCGCTCGACGATTCCTTTCTTGGGTGGTTGGTTTGCCCCTTGTTCGTGTAACTCGAATCCTAGCCCCGTATATCCCATTTTAATTTTACACCATTGAGAACCTTACGCATTTTTTACTCTCTGATCGAGGTTCTCGGCATTGAAAAATCTTCGTAAACTAAATCACACGTGTATATGTTGACATTTAAAAGATATACAGTCAAGAAAATAAAGGGCAATGGTGATATATATGCAGATTAGACACCAAAAAAAAACCACTCAACAAATGGCTACAATTTAAGGAATGTGTTTAGTGATAGCATCAGATTCCTAATTGATGGAGAAAGGTCTGGTGGCAAAAAAAGCTGCTTCTAGGAGGTTGTCAAGTGTTTTCGCTCGACGATTCCATTCTTGGGTGGCTGGTTTGGCCCTTGTTCCTGTAACTCGAATCCTAGCCCGGTATATCCCATTTTAATTTTACACCATTGAGAACCTTACGCCTTTTTTACCCTCTGATCGAGGTTCTCGGCATTGAAAAATCTTCGTAAACTAAATCACACGTGTATATGTTAATATTTAAGAGATATACAGTCAAGAAAATCAAGAGCAATGGTGATATATATGCGGATTAGACACCAAAAAAAACCACTCAACAAATGGCTACAATTTAAGGAATGTGTTTAGCGACGACATCAGATTCCTAATTGATGGAGAAAGGTCTGGTGGCAAGAAAAGCTGCTTCTAGGAGGTTGTCAAGTGTTTTCGCTCGACGATTCCATTCTTGGGTGGTTGGTTTGGCCCTTGTTCCTGTAACTCGAATCCTAGCCCGGTATATCCCATTTTAATTTTACCCCATTGTGAACCTTACGCCTTTTTTACTCTCTGATCGAGGTTCTCGGTATTGAAAAATCTTCGTAAACTAAATCACACGTGTATATGTTGATATTTAAGAGATATACAGTCAAGAAAATCAAGGGCAATGGTGATATATATGCGTATTAGACACCAAAAAAACACTCAACAAATGGCTACAATTTAAGGAATGTGTTTAGTGATGGCATCAGATTCCTAATTAATGGAGAAAGGTCTGGTGGTATGAAAAGCTGCTTCTAGGAGGTTGTCAAGTGTTTTCGCTCGACGATTCCATTCTTGGGTGGTTGGTTTGGCCCTTGTTCCTGTAACTCAAATCCTAGCCCTGTATATCTCATTTTAATTTTACACCATTGTGAACCTTACGCCTTTTTTACTCTCTGATCGAGGTTCTCGGCATTGAAAAATCTTCGTAAACTAAATCACACGTGTATATGTTGATATTTAAGAGATATACAGTCAAGAAAATCAAGGGCAATGGTGATATATATGCAGATTAGACACAAAAAAAAAAACACTCAACAAATGGCTACAATTGAAGAATATGTTTAGTGACGGCATCAGATTCCTAATTGATGGAGAAAGGTCTGGTGGCAAGAAAAGCTGCTTCTAGGAGGTTGTCAAGTGTTTTAGCTCGACGTTTCCATTCTTAGGTGGTTGGTTTGGCCCTTATTCCTGTAACTCGAATCCAAGCCCGGTATATCCCATATTAATTTTACACAATTGAGAACCTTACGCCATTTTTACACTCTGATCGAGGTTTTCGGCCTTGAAAAATCTTGGTAAACTAAATTACACGTGTATATGTTGACATTTAAGAGATATACAGTCAATAAAATCAAGGGCAATGGTGATATATATGCGGATTAGACACCAAAAAAACACTCAACAAATGGCTACAATTAAGGAATGTGTTTAGTGACGGCATCAGATTCCTAATTCATGGAGAAAGGTCTGGTGGTAAGAAAAGCTGCTTCTAGGAGGTTGTCAAGTGTTTTGGCTCGACGATTCCATTCTTGGGTGGTTGGTTTGGCCCTTGTTCCTGTAACTCGAATCCTAGCCCGGTATATCCCATTTTAATTTTACACCATTGAGAACCTTACGCCTTTTTTACTCTCTGATCGAGGTTCTCGGCATTGAAAATCTTCGTAAACTAAATCACACGTGTATATGTTGATATTTAAGAGATATACAGTCAAGAAAATCAAGGGCAATGGTGATATATATGCGGATTTGACACAAAAAAAACTCAACAAATGGCTACAATTTAAGGAATGTGTTTAGTGACGGCATCAGATTGCTAATTGATGGAGAAAGGTCTGGTGGTAAGAAAAGCTTCTTCCAGGAGGTTGTCAAGTGTATTCGCTCGACGATTCCATTCTTGGGTGGTTGGTTTGTCCCTTGTTCCTGTAACTAGAATCCTAGCCCGGTATATCTCATTTTAATTTTATACCATTGAGAACCTTTCGCCTTTTTTACTCTCTGATCGAGGTTCTCGGCATTGAAAAATCTTCGTAAACTAAATCACACGTGTATGTGTTGACATTTAAGAGATATACAGTCAAGAAAATCAAGGGCAATGGTGATATATATATGCGGATTAGACATCAAAAAAAAACCACTCAACAAATGGCTACAATTTAAGGAATGTGTTTAGTGACGGCATCAGATTCCTAATTGATGGAGAAAGGTCTGGTGACAAGAAAAGCTGCTTCTAGGAGGTTGTCAAGTGTTTTCGCTCGACAATTCCATTCTTGGGTGGTTGGTTTGGCCCTTGTTCCTGTAACTCGAATCCTAGCCCGGTATATCCCATTTTAGTTTTACACCATTGTGAACCTTACGCCTTTTTTACTCTCTGATCGAGGTTCTCGGCATTGAAAAATCTTTGTAAACTAAATCACACGTGTATATGTTGATATTTAAGAGATATACAGTCAAGACAATCAAGGGCAATGATGATATATATGCGGATTGGACACCAAAAAAAACACTCAACAAATGGCTACAATTTAAGGAATGTGTTTAGTGACGGCATCAGATTCCTAATCGATGGAGAAAGGTCTGGTGGGAAGAAAAGCTGCTTCTAGGAGGTTGTCAAGTGTTTTCGCTCGACGATTCCATTCTTGGGTAGTTGGTTTGGCCCTTGTTCCTGTAACTCAAATCCTAGCCCGGTATATCCCATTTTAATTTTACACCATTATGAACCTTAAACCTTTTTTACTCTCTGATCGAGGTTCTCGGCATTGAAAATCTTCTTAAAATAAATCACATGTGTATATGTAGATATTTAAGAGATATACAGTCAAGAAAATCAAGGGCAATGGTGATATATATTTGGATTAGACACCAAAAAAACACTCACCAAATGGCTACAATTTAAGGAATGTGTTTAGTGACGGCATCAGATTCCTAATTGATGGAGAAAGGGCTGGTGGCAAGAAAAGCTGCTTCTAGGAGGTTGTCACGTGTTTTCGCTCGACGATTCCATTCTTGGGTGGTTGGTTTGGCCTTTGTTCCTGTAACTCGAATCCTATCCCGGTATATCCCATTTTTATTTTACACCATTGTGAACCTTACGCCTTTTTTACTCTCTGGTCGTGGTTCTCGGCATTGAAAAATCTTCGTAAACTAAATCACACGTGTATATGCTGACATTTAAGAGATATACAGTCAAGAAAATCAAGGGCAATGGTGATATATATGCGGATTAGACACCAAAAAAAAAACACTCAACAAATGGCTACAATTTAAAGAATATGTTTACTGACGGCATCAGATTCCTAATTGATGGAAAAAGGTCTGGTGGCAAGAAAAGCTGCTTCTAGGAGGTTGTCACGTGTTTTCGCTCGACGATTCCATTCTTGGGTGGTTGGTTTGGCACTTGTTCCTGTAACTTGAATCCAAGCCCGGTATATCCCATTTTAATTTTACACCATTGTGAACCTTACGCCTTTTTTAATCTCTGATCGAGGTTCTCGGCATTGAAAAATCTTCGTAAACTAAATCACACTTGTATATGTTGTTATTTAAGAGATATACAGTCAAGAAAATCAAGGGCAATGGTGATATATATTCGAATTAGACACCAAAAAAACACTCAACAAATGGCTACAATTTAAGGAATGTGTTTAGTGACGGCATCAGATTCCTAATTGATGGAGAAAGGGCTGGTGGCAAGAAAAGCTGCAACTAGGAGGTTGTCACTTGTTTTCGCTCGACCATTCCATTCTTGGGTGGTTGGTTTGGCCCTTGTTCCTGTAACTCGAATCCTATCCCGGTATATCCCGTTTTTATATTACACCATTGTGAATCTTACGCCTTTTTTACTCTCTGGTCGTGGTTCTCGGCATTGAAAAATCTTCGTAAACTAAATCACACGTGTATATGCTGATATTTAAGAGATATACAGTCAAGAAAATCAAGGGCAATGGTGATATATATGCGGATTAGACACCAAAAAAAACACTCAACAAATGGCTACAATTTAAAGAATATGTTTACTGACGCAATCAGATTCCTAATTGATGGAAAAAGGTCTGGTGGCAAGAAAAGCTGCTTCTAGGAGGTTGTCAAGTGTTTTCGCTCGACGATTCCATTCTTGGGTGGTTGGTTCGGCCCTTGTTCCTGTAACTCGAATCCTAGCCCGGTATATCCCATTTTAATTTTACACCATTGTGAACCTTACGCCTTTTTTACTCTCTGATCGAGGTTCTCAGCGTTGAAAAATCTTCGTAAACTAAATCACACGTGTATATGTTGATATTTAAGAGATATACAGTCAAGAAAATCAAAGGCAATGGTGATATATATTCGGATTAGACACCAAAAAAACACTCAACAAATGGCAACAATTTAAGAAATGTGTTTAGTGACGGCATCAGATTCCTAATTGATGGAGAAAAGGCTGGTGGCAAGAAAAGCTGCCTCTAGGAGGTTTACACGTGTTTTCGCTCGACGATTCCATTCTTGGGTGGTTGGTTTGGCCCTTGTTCCTGTAACTCGAATCCTATCCCGGTATATCCCATTTTTATTTTACACCATTGTGAACCCTACCCCTTTTTTACTCTCTGGTCGTGGTTCTCGGCATTGAAAAATCTTCGTAAACTAAATCACACGTGTATATGTTTATATTTAAGAGATATACAGTCAAGAAAATCAAGGGCAATGGTGATATATATGCGGATTAGACACAAAAAAAACACTCAACAAATGGCTACAATTTAAGGAATGTGTTTAGTGACGGCATCAGATTCCTAATTGATGGAAAAAGGTTTGGTGGCAAGAAAAGCTGCTTCTAGGAGGTTGTCAAGTGTTTTCGCTCGACGATTCCATTCTTGGGTGGTTGGTTCGGCCCTTGTTCCTGTAACTTGAATCCTATCCCGGTATATCCCATTTTTATTTTACATCATTGTGAAACTTACGCCTTTTTTACTCTCTGGTCGTGGTTCTCGGCATTGATAAATTTTCGTAAACTAAATCACACGTGTATATGTTGATATTTAAGAGATATACGGTCAAGAAAATCAAGGGCAATGGTGATATATACGCGGATTAGACACCAAAAAAAAAACACTCAACAAATGGCTACAATTTAAGGAATGTGTTTAGTGACGGCATCAGATTCCTAATTGATGGAAAAAGGTCTGGTGGCAAGAAATGCTGCTTCTGGGAGGTTGTCAAGTGTTTTCGCTCGACGATTCCATTCTTGGGTGGTTGGTTCGGCCCTTGTTCCTGTAACTCGAATCCTAGCCCGGTATATCCCATTTTAATTTTACAGCATTGTGAACCTTACGCCATTTTTACTCTCTGATCGAGGTTCTCGGCATTGAAAAATCTTCGTAAACTAAATCACACGTGCATATGTTGATATTTAAGAGATATACAGTTAAGAAAATCAAGGGCAATGGTGATATATATTCGGATTAGACACCAAAAAAACACTCAACAAATGGCTACAATTTAAGGAATGTGTTTAGTGACGGCATCAGATTCCTAATTGATGGAGAGATGGCTGGTGGCAAGAAAAGCTGCTTCTAGGAGGTTGTCACGTGTTTTCGCTCGACGATTCCATTCTTGGGTGGTTGGTTTGGCACTTGTTCCTGTAACTCGAATCCTAGCCATGTATATCCCATTTTAATTTTACACCATTGTGAACCTTACGTCTTTTTTACTCTCTGGTCGTGGTTCTCGGCATTGAAAAATCTTCGTAAACTAAATCACACGTGTATATGTTGATATTTAAGAGATATATATAGTCAAGAAAATCAAGGGCAATGGTGATATATATGCAGATTAGACACCAAAAAAAAACACTCAACAAATGGCTACAATTTAAGGAATGTGTTTAGTAACGGCATCAGATTCCTAATTGATGGAAAAAGGTCTGGTGGCAAGAAAAGCTGCTTCTAGGAGGTTGTCAAGTGTTTTCGCTCGATGATTCCATTCTTGGGTGGTTGGTTCGGCCCTTGTTCCTGTAACTCGAATCCTAGCCCAGTATATCCCATTTTAATTTTACACCATTGTGAACCTTACACCTTTTTTACTCTCTGATCGAGGTTCTCGGGATTGAAAAATCTTCGTAAACTAAATCACACGTGTATATGTTGATATTTAAGAGATATACAGTCAAGAAAATCAAGGGGCAATGGTGATATATATTCGGATTAGACATCAAAAAAAAAAAACACTCAACAAATGGCTACAATTTAAGGAATGTGTTTAGTGACGGCATCAGATTCCTAATTGATGGAAAAAGGTCTGGTGGCAAGAAAAGCTGCTTCTAGGAGGTTGTCAAGTGTTTTCGCTCGACGATTCCATTCTTGGGTGGTTGGTTCGGCCCTTGTTCCTGTAACTCTAATCCTAGCCTGGTATATCCCATTTTAATTTTACACCATTGTGAACCTTACGCCTTTTTTACTCTCTGATCGAGGTTCTCGGCATTGAAAAATCTTCGTAAACTAAATCACACGTGCATTTGTTGATATTTAAGAGATATACAGTTAAGAAAATCAAGGGCAATGGTGATATATATTCGGATTAGACACCAAAAAAACACTCAACAAATGGCTAAAATTTAAGGAATGTGTTTAGTGACGGCATCAGATTCCTAATTGATGGAGAAAGGGCTGGTGGCAAGAAAAGCTGCTTCTAGGAGGTTGTCACGTGTTTTCGCTCGACGATTCCATTCTTGGGTGGTTGGTTTGGCCCTTGTTCCTGTAACTCGAATCCTATCCCGGTATATCCCATTTTTATTTTACACCATTGTGAACCTTACGCCTTTTTTACTCTCTGGTCGTGGTTCTCGGCATTGAAAAATCTTCGTAAACTAAATCACACGTGTATATGTTGATATTTAAGAGATATACAGTCAAGAAAATCAAGGGCAATGGTGATATATATGCGGATTAGACACAAAAAAAAAAACACTCAACAAATGGCTACAATTTAAGGAATGTGTTTAGTGACGGCATCAGATTCCTAATTGATGGAAAAAGGTCTGGTGGCAAGAAAAGCTGCTTCTAGGAGGTTGTCAAGTGTTTTCGCTCGACGATTCCATTCTTGGGTGGTTGGTTCGGCCCTTGTTCCTGTAACTCTAATCCTAGCCTGGTATATCCCATTTTAATTTTACACCATTGTGAACCTTACGCCTTTTTTACTCTCTGATCGAGGTTCTCGGCATTGAAAAATCTTCGTAAACTAAATCACACGTGCATATGTTGATATTTAAGAGATATACAGTTAAGAAAATCAAGGGCAATGGTGATATATATTCGGATTAGACACCAAAAAAACACTCAACAAATGGCTACAATTTAAGGAATGGGTTTAGTGACGGCATCAGATTCCTAATTGATGGAGAAATGGCTGGTGGCAAGAAAAGCTGCTTCTAGGAGGTTGTCACGTGTTTTCGCTCGACGATTCCATTCTTAGGTGGTTGGTTTGGCCCTTGTTCCTGTAACTCGAATCATATCCCGGTATATCCCATTTTTATTTTACACCATTGTGAACCTTACGTCTTTTTTACTCTCTGGTCGTGGTTCTCGGCATTGAAAAATCTTCGTAAACTAAATCACACGTGTATATGTTGATATTTAAGAGATATATACAGTCAAGAAAATCAAGGGCAATGGTGATATATATGCAGATTAGACACAAAAAAAAACACTCAACAAATGGCTACAATTTAAGGAATTTGTTTAGTGACGGCATCAGATTCCTAATTGATGGAAAAAGGTCTGGTGGCAAGAAAAGCTGCTTCTAGGAGGTTGTCAAGTGTTTTCGCTCGATGATTCCATTCTTGGGTGGTTGGTTCGGCCCTTGTTCCTGTAACTCGAATCCTAGCCCAGTATATCCCATTTTAATTTTACACCATTGTGAACCTTACGCCTTTTTTACTATCTGATCGAGGTTCTCGGCATTGAAAAATCTTCGTAAACTAAATCACACGTGTATATCTTGATATTTAAGAGATATACAGTCAAGAAAATCAAGGGCAATGGTGATATATATTCGGATTAGTCATCAAAAAAAAAAACACTCAACAAATGGCTACAATTTAAGGAATGTGTTTAGTGACGGCATCAGATTCCTAATTGATGGAGAAAGGGCTGGTGGCAAGAAAAGCTGCTTTTAGGAGGTTGTCACGTGTTTTCGCTCGACGATTCCATTCTTGGGTGGTTGGTTTGGCCCTTGTTCCTGTAACTCGAATCCTATCCCGATATTTCCCATTTTTATTTTACACCATTGTGAACCTTACGCCTTTTTTACTCTCTGGTCGTGGTTTTCGGCATTGAAAAATCTTCGTAAACTAAATCACACGTGTATATGTTGATATTTAAGAGATATACAGTCAAGAAAATCAAGGGCAATGGTGATATATATGCGGATTAGACACCAAAAAAAACACTCAACAAATGGCTACAAATTAAGGAATGTGTTTAGTGACGGCATCAGATTCCTAATTGATGGAAAAAGGTCTGGTGGCAAGAAAAGCTGCTTCTAGGAGGTTGTCAAGTGTTTTCGCTCGACGATTCCATTCTTGGGTGGTTGGTTCGGCCCTTGTTCCTGTAACTCTAATCCTAGCCTGGTATATCCCATTTTAATTTTACACCATTGTGAACCTTACGCCTTTTTTACTCTCTGATCGAGGTTCTCGGCATTGAAAAATCTTCGTAAACTAAATCACACGTGTATATGTTGATATTTAAGAGATATACAGTCAAGAAAATCAAGGGCAATGGTGATATATGCGGATTAGACACCAAAAAAAACACTCAACAAATGGCTACAATTTAAGGAATGTGTTTAGTGACGGCATCAGATTCCTAATTGATGGAAAAAGCTTTGGTGGCAAGAAAAGCTGCTTCTAGGAGGTTGTCAAGTGTTTTCGCTTGACGATTCCATTCTTGGGTGGTTGGTTCGGCCCTTGTTCCTGTAACTCGAATCCTATCCCGGTATATCTCATTTTTATTTTACACCATTGTGAACCTTACGCCTTTTTTACTCTCTGGTCGTGGTTCTCGGCATTGAAAAATCTTCGTAAACTAAATCACACGTGTATATGTTGATATTTAAGAGATATACAGTCAAGAAAATCAAAGGCAATGGTGATATATATGCGGATTAGACACCAAAAAAAACACTCAACAAATGGCTACAATTTAAGGAATGTGTTTAGTGACGGCATCAGATTCCTAATTGATGGAAAAAGGTCTGGTGGGAAGAAAAGCTGCTTCTAGGAGGTTGTCAAGTGTTTTCGCTCGACGATTCCATTCTTGGGTGGTTGGTTCGGCCCTTGTTCCTGTAACTCGAATCCCAGCCCGGTATATCCCATTTTAATTTTACACCATTGTGAAACTTACGCCTTTTTTACTCTCTGATCGAGGTTCTCGTCATTGAAAAATCTTCGTAAACTAAATCAGACGTGTATATGTTGAAATTTAAGAGATATACAGTCAAGAAAATCAAGGACAATGGTGATATATATTCGTATTAGACACCAAAAAAACACTCAACAAATGGCTACAATTTAAGGAATGTGTTTAGTGACGGCATCAGATTCCTAATTGATGGAGAAAGGGCTGGTGGCAAGAAAAGCTGCTTCTCGGAGGTTGTCACGTGTTTTCGCTCGACGATTCCATTCTTGGGTGGTTGGTTTGGCCCTTGTTCCTGTAACTCGAATCCTATCCCGGTATATCCCATTTTTATTTTACACCATTGTGAACCTTACACCTTTTTTACTCTCTGGTCGTGGTTCTCGGCATTGAAAAATCTTCGTAAACTAAATCACACGTGTATATGTTGATATTTAAGAGATATACAGTCAAGAAAATCAAGGGCAATGTGTCACACCCCGACCGCGTAAAACAACAAATCGCGGCGGAAACATCGGGGCGTGTTGCAACAGAATTAATGTTTCATAACCATGGATATCAAAAGTGTTTCGTTTTATTAAACATAGAATAATTACATCGTCTTGAAATCTAAATACACTATTTAAACATAGTCTATCATTGTTATTGAGTCACTAAGGCCTTGTCCAGTCCTATGTGAGCATGCATCTTATCAATCGATATCATCCAACAATACCTGAAACATATGTGAAAACGAGGTCAGCAAAGAAATGCTGGCGAGATACATAGGTTTTGTGAAAATTAGATTCATGACTTCTGTTTTAAGAAAATGTTTAGTCATGAACCTTGTAATTTGCTTTGTCTTTGTAAATCATTTGAAAAATAATAAGTTCAGATGATAAGTATAAATAAATGTAGGGTTAAATGAATAACCAAGTAAAATATGTTTGCATAAGATAAGATGTTTATAAATCAATGTCTTGTGAAAAGTATGTTATTTGTATAAAATGTTCTATGTCTCAAACTGAAATGATTCAAATAACGCTATGATATGTAATACCATACAAACACTTATATATAGGAAGTACCAGCGGCGTATCCACCATGTTTGTATCATATTACACACGCATCGTTACTTAATCACTTAACCAAACCAAACCAAACAATGTAAAAATGTCTATGTTTAAATCAATTGTCAAATGTATTGAATAATATGTCAAAGTATTCATGTCAAGATGTAAATCATGTCAAAATGTCTATGTCAAATATCCCTGTCAAATGTCTATGTCAAAATGTCCATGTCAAATGTCTATGTCAAATATCCATGTCAAATGTCTATGTCAAATATCCATGTATGGCAAGTGAAATGTCTCAACTAAACCATATGCACAAAAACAAAGTATTGAAGTAAAACTTGGTTTAAATCAAAGTTATGTTTTGTGGGAAATACATGATCAAATGTCAATCATGTACAAATGTTTACCCAATCGTTAAACCATCTTGTTTTAATCGTTCATATCGTTCTTGTTTTAACAAACCCTTACCAAAGGGTAAGTTAATATTTTAAATTGTGAAACTACTTTATGGTCGATTCTCTAATAACATTCAAACCTTCTTGACGCGTTCCTCGTTCCAACTCGCTCTCGTTCTCGTTCTTAACAAACCCTTACCAAAGGATAAGTTAATAATTACAGATTCAGTCGCTACCCACAACCCCCACACATAACAATGGGTGCAGTAAATAACGGGATTTGTCAGATCCTATGGTACCATAACCTAATACTGGTCAGCTTGATCATTGCTAATGAATGTCATCGGTCATGTAACTACAACCAACAAGTTCGTTCACTTTATTGAAATTGTTATTAGTTTTTGAAATCATTGTATTCGTTCTTGAAATCATTGTATTCGTTCTTGAAATAATTGTAATTGTTCGTGAAACCACATTGTAATTGTTCTCGAAACCATTGATAAAACATTTAGCACATATGAGTCACCCCAAAACAGTTTGGAAAACAGTAAAAGAGGGGAATAATGTACTCGCCTGAGAATGCTTGGAGGTCTTGAACAACAACCAAACAAAGCTTGAGGGAGCACGGAATCAGTCGGCAAATCTAAACTATATAAATAAACCAGACTTAAATCGGGAGATCGGATAGGATGAGGCTTGGCAAACCAAATGAGTATTGGAACTCATATGATATGGTTTAACAAGGCCTACATACTACAATGAGACTAACCTAAGTGCTTTCGACCCATCGCGACTCATTAAGGTAACTTATGCTACTTTAAAGCGTCGTGCGCGTGAAACGCGTTCGGACCGTCTAACTAGCCCTATGACAAGTGTTATATGCCTAAACATGTTACATAATCAGTTATGTGACAAAAGTTTAGGTTACATATGCTTAATTACCAATTATAAATGAAAAGGGTATTCTGGAAATTTACCTAAGGCATATAAACTACCTATCATACAACTACCCAAACGATGTGACCATAGGGTATAACCTCGGAAGGTTATTCCCTACCTACTATGGTCACCTAATGTATTTGGTCGGATCCTAATGATCGACCAAATGGGTCGAGTTCGAAGGTATAAGCGATTTATTAGATCGCCTACCCTACGACCCTAGACAACGTGGTAATCAGTGGGCATAGTCCCAAGGGACTATGACCAACGTGATTACACTCACGTTGCGAAGTTCAAACGAACTTCGCATTGACCATTACTGGTCAACGCTGAAAGTCAAACAAAGTTTGACTTTCTGACTCGAAAAGCAGTAAAATAAGGAAAAGAACGAAAGAATACTTACGAAGGGTCCCCGAATGCTAATCCCGATCCAAGAACTCAGGTATGAAACAATGGTTTCAACTTAGAGCTCTCAAAATCAGAATTCTTGTAAGAAATGAGGTTGGGGTGATGGGGTATTTATAGGAATACCCGAACCGTTAAGACCGTTTGTCGAAAATCGTGCCTTAATCCTGTCCGTACAAGTGTCGGAAGGTTATGGTGACTAAATTGCCACTAACCATAGGGAATCAACACTTGGCAAGGGATAAGGGAGTTGATAACAGCTGTAAACAGCTGTCGATACATCGAATCCGGTCCCGAAAATGCGAAAAATGAGTTTTCTGCATGTTTCTGCCCAGAATAGGCAGTCGCGTAGCACGACTGCATATGCCCTTAGGGCTCGCGCTACGCCACGGCCCCCATGTTTCAGCAAACTTTCAAAATTGGCAGAAATGGTCCCTGCAGCCCGTTTAAGCGATTTTCGATGCGTTTGAACCCCGTTAACCTCATTTCAAGGCTCTAAAATGAAGTTAAAGTATAGGGAACTCAAAACATGCTCAAAAATATGCCGGAGGTTGGTTCGTTTGGCCGTACGAACGCGATGTTCGCTTAATTACGACGGAATGCGCATAAGCGCGAAAAACGATCCAAATGACGCGACGCATGGATTTTTCTTAAGGCGAACACTAAAATATAATGTAGTCATGCTTACATAAATTTTTGGATGTCCAGATATATTCAGAACGTAAGTTATGCGCGAAAATGCAAACTTGTGCACTTTTTGACACTTTTAGTCCCTGAATGACACAAAAGTTTATTTTAGCACACCGAACCCCTCAAAGCCTATTTCTAAGCTATGTAAAGGATATTTATGGTATGTTTAACTTATGGTCATGTTCCGGAATGTCTGTTACAGTTCAAATTGGCATACTTTCGCAGTTTGTCAAGTTTAGTCCCTGTAAGCGAATTAACTTGTTTTTGCCATACCAAAGCCTTCAAAACTTATTTCTAAGTTATGTAAAGGTTATTTAAGGTATGTTAAGCCTATGTCACTATTCCGGAGTGTTTGTTGCATTAAACTGGTTATATTTACGCATCGGTGCGCGTATAACCTTCCAGAAAGCGATTTAGAGTTTGGAATTGAACAAAATTTGATATGTGCAAATGATACACATATTTTTACAAATCCCAAGTATGAAATATAATATTTCATTGGTTTGGTATTTGTTTGATGGCCGTGAAGGCACAGGTGTTACACAATGGTGATATATATGCGGATTAGACACCAAAAAAAACACTAAACAAATGGCTACAATTTAAGGAATGTGTTTAGTGACGGCATCAGATTCCTAATTGATGGAAAAAGGTTTGGTGGCAAGAAAAGCTGCTTCTAGGAGGTTGTCAAGTGTTTTCGCTTGACGATTCCATTCTTGGGTGGTTGGTTCGGCCCTTGTTCCTGTAACTCGAATCCTATCCCGGTATATCCCATTTTTATTTTACACCATTGTGAACCTTACGCCTTTTTACTCTCTGGTCGTGGTTCTCGGCTTTGAAAAATCTTCGTAAACTAAATCACACGTGTATATGTTGATATTTAAGAGATATACAGTCAAGAAAATCAAGGGCAATGGTGATATATATGCGGATTAGACACCAAAAAAAACACTCAACAAATGGCTACAATTTAAGGAATGTGTTTAGTGACGGCATCAGATTCCTAATTGATGGAAAAAGGTCTGGTGGGAAGAAAAGCTGCTTCTAGGAGGTTGTCAAGTGTTTTCGCTCGACGATTCCATTCTTGGGTGGTTGGTTCGGCCCTTGTTCCTGTAACTCGAATCCCAGCCCGGTATATCCCATTTTAATTTTACACCATTGTGAAACTTACGCCTTTTTTACTCTCTGATCGAGGTTCTCGGCATTGAAAAATCTTCGTAAACTAAATCACACGTGTATATGTTGATATTTAAAAGATATACAGTCAAGAAAATCAAGGGCAATGGTGATATATATTCGGATTAGACACCAAAAAAACACTCAACAAATGGCTACAATTTAAGGAATGTGTTTAGTGACGGCATCAGATTCCTAATTGATGGAGAAAGGGCTGGTGGGAAGAAAAGCTGCTTCTAGGTGGTTGTCACGTGTTTTCGCTCGACGATTCCATTCTTGGGTGGTTGGTTTGGCCCTTGTTCCTGTAACTCGATTCCTATCCCGGTAAATCCCATTTTTATTTTACACCATTGTGAACCTTACGCCTTTTTTACTCTCTGGTCGTGGTTCTCGGCATTGAAAAATCTTCGTAAACTAAATCACACGTGTATATGTTGATATTTAAGAGATATACAGTCAAGAAAATCAAGGGCAATGGTGATATATATGCGGATTAGACACCAAAAAAAACACTCAACAAATGACTACAATTTAAGGAATGTGTTTAGTGTCGGCATCAGATTCCTAATTGATGGAAAAAGGTCTGGTGGCAAGAAAAGCTGCTTCTAGGAGGTTGTCAAGTGTTTTCGCTCGACGATTCCATTCTTGGATGGTTGGTTCGACCTTGTTCCTGTAACTCGAATCCTAGCCCGGTATATCCCATTTTAATTTTACACCATTGTGAACCTTACGCCTTTTTTACTCTCTAATCGAGGTGCTCGGCATTGAAAAATCTTCGAAAACTAAATCACACGTGTATATGTTGATATTTAAGAGATATACAGTCAAGAAAATCATGGGTAATGGTGATATATATGCGGATTAGACACCAAAAAAAAACAGTCAACAAATGGCTACAATTTAAGGAATGTGTTTTGTGACGGCAACAGATTCCTAATTGATGGAGAAAGGTCTGGTGGCAAGAAAAGCTGCTTCTAGGAGGTTGTCAAGTGTTTTCACTTGACGATTCCATTCTTGGGTGGTTGGTTTGGCCCTTGTTCCTATAACTCGAATCCTAGCCCTGTACATCCCATTTTAATTTTACCCCATTGTGAACCTTACGCCTTTTTTACTCTCTGATCGAGGTTCTTGGCATTGAAAAATCTTCGTAAACTAAATAACACGTGTATATGTTGATATTCAAGAGATATATACAGACAAGAAAATCAAGGGCAATGGTAATATATATGCGGATTAGACACAAAAAAAAAAAAAAAACACTCAACAAATGGCTACAATTTAAGGAATGTGTTTAGTGACGGCATCATATTCCTAATTGATGGAGAAAGGTCTGGTGGCAAGAAAAGCTGCTTCTAGGAGGTTGTCAAGTGTTTTCGCTCGAAGATTTCATTCTTGGGTGGTTGGTTTGGTCCTTGTTCATGTAACTTGAATCCTAGCCCTGTATATTCCATTTTAATTTTACACCATTGTGAACCTTACGCCTTTTTTACTTTCTGATCGAAGTTCTCGGCATTGAAAAATCTTCGTAAACTAAATCACACGTGTATATGTTGATATTTAAGAGATATACAATCAAGAAAATCAAGGGCAATGGTGATATATATGCGGATCAGACACAAAAAAAACACTCAACAAATGGCTACAATTTAAGGAATGTGTTTAGTGCCGGCATCAGATTCCTAATTGATGGAAAAAGGTCTGCTGGCAAGAAAAGCTGCTTCTAGGAGGTTGTCAAGTGTTTTCGCTCGACGATTTCATTCTTGGGTGGTTGGTTCGGCCCTTGTTCCTATAACTCGAATCCTAGCCCGGTATATCCCATTTTAATTTTACACCATTGTGAACCTTACGCCTTTTTTACTCTCTGATCGAGGTTCTCGGCATTGAAAAATCTTCGTAAACTAAATCACACGTGTATATGTTGATATTTAAGAGATATACAGTAAAGAAAATCAAGGGCAATGGTGATATATATGCGGAAAAGACACAAAAAAAACACTCTACAAATGGCTACAATTTAAGGAATGTGTTTAGTGACGGCATCAGATTCCTAAATGATGGAAAAAGGTGTGGTGGCAAGAAAAGCTGGTTCTAGCAGGTTGTCAAGTGTTTTCGCTCGACGATTCCATTCTTGGGTGGTTGGTTTGGCCCTTGTTCCTGTAACTCGAATCCTAGCCCCGTATATCCCATTTTAATTTTACACCATTGTGAACCTTACGCCTTTTTTACTCTCTGAACGAGGTTCTCAGCATTGAAAAATCTTCGTAAACTAAATCACACGTGTATATGTTGATATTTAAGAGATATATACAGACAAGAAAATCAAGGGTAATGGTAATATATATGCGGATTAGACACAAAAAAAAAACACTCAACAAATGGCTACAATTTAAGGAATGTGTTTAGTGACGGCATCAGATTCCTAATTGATGGAGAAAGGTCTGGTGGCAAGAAAAGCTGCTTCTAGGAGGTTGTCAAGTGTTTTCGCCCGACGATTCCATTCTTGGATGGTTGGTTCGACCTTGTTCCTGTAACTCGAATCCTAGCCCGGTATATCCCATTTTAATTTTACACCATTGTGCACCTTACGCCTTTTTTACTCTCTGATCGAGGTGCTCGGCATTGAAAAATCTTCGAAAACTAAATCACACGTGTATATGTTGATATTTAAGAGATATACAGTCAAGAAAATCATGGGCAATGGTGATATATATGCGGATTAGACACCAAAAAAAAAACAGTCAACAAATGGCTACAATTTAAGGAATGTGTTTTGTGACGGCAACAGATTCCTAATTGATGGAGAAAGGTCTGGTGGCAAGAAAAGCTGCTTCTAGGAGGTTGTCAAGTGTTTTCACTTGACGATTCCATTCTTGGGTGGTTGGTTTGGCCCTTGTTCCTATAACTCGAATCCTAGCCCTGTACATCCCATTTTAATTTTACCCCATTGTGAACCTTACGCCTTTTTTACTCTCTGATCGAGGTTCTTGGCATTGAAAAATCTTCGTAAACTAAATAACACGTGTATATGTTGATATTCAAGAGATATATACAGACAAGAAAATCAAGGGCAATGGTAATATATATGCGGATTAGACACAAAAAAAAAACACTCAACAAATGGCTACAATTTAAGGAATGTGTTTAGTGACGGCATCATATTCCTAATTGATGGAGAAAGGTCTGGTGGCAAGAAAAGCTGCTTCTAGGAGGTTGTCAAGTGTTTTCGCTCGAATATTTCATTCTTGGGTGGTTGGTTTGGTCCTTGTTCATGTAACTTGAATCCTAGCCCTGTATATTCCATTTTAATTTTACACCATTGTGAACCTTACGCCTTTTTTACTTTCTGATCGAAGTTCTCGGCATTGAAAAATCTTCGTAAACTAAATCACACGTGTATATGTTGATATTTAAGAGATATACAATCAAGAAAATCAAGGGCAATGGTGATATATATGCGGATCAGACACAAAAAAAAACACTCAACAAATGGCTACAATTTAAGGAATGTGTTTAGTGCCGGCATCAGATTCCTAATTGATGGAAAAAGGTCTGCTGGCAAGAAAAGCTGCTTCTAGGAGGTTGTCAAGTGTTTTCGCTCGACGATTTCATTCTTGGGTGGTTGGTTCGGCCCTTGTTCCTATAACTCGAATCCTAGCCCGGTATATCCCATTTTAATTTTACACCATTGTGAACCTTACGCCTTTTTTACTCTCTGATCGAGGTTCTCGGCATTGAAAAATCTTCGTAAACTAAATCACACGTGTATATGTTGATATTTAAGAGATATACAGTAAAGAAAATCAAGGGCAATGGTGATATATATGCGGATTAGACACAAAAAAAACACTCTACAAATGGCTACAATTTAAGGAATGTGTTTAGTGACGGCATCAGATTCCTAAATGATGGAAAAAGGTGTGGTGGCAAGAAAAGCTGGTTCTAGCAGGTTGTCAAGTGTTTTCGCTCGACGATTCCATTCTTGGGTGGTTGGTTTGGCCCTTGTTCCTGTAACTCGAATCCTAGCCCCGTATATCCCATTTTAATTTTACACCATTGTGAACCTTACGCCTTTTTTACTCTCTGAACGAGGTTCTCAGCATTGAAAAATCTTCGTAAACTAAATCACACGTGTATATGTTGATATTTAAGAGATATATACAGACAAGAAAATCAAGGGTAATGGTAATATATATGCGGATTAGACACAAAAAAAAAACACTCAACAAATGGCTACAATTTAAGGA
The DNA here is from genome assembly GCA_030545235.1 of Helianthus tuberosus. Taxonomy (NCBI): domain Eukaryota; kingdom Viridiplantae; phylum Streptophyta; class Magnoliopsida; order Asterales; family Asteraceae; genus Helianthus; species Helianthus tuberosus. The sequence goes on from CM060449.1 coordinate 188,959,979, forward strand.
ATGTGTTTAGTGACGGCATCAGATTCCTAATTGATGGAGAAAGGTCTGGTGGCAAGAAAAGCTGCTTCTAGGAGGTTGTCAAGTGTTTTCGCTCGACGATTTCATTCTTGGGTGGTTGGTTTGGTCCTTGTTCATGTAACTTGAATCCTAGCCCGGTATATTCCATTTTAATTTTACACCATTGTGAACCTTACGCCTTTTTTACTATCTGATCGAGGTTCTCGGCATTGAAAAATCTTTGTAAACTAAATCACACGTGTATATGTTGATATTTAAGAGATATACAGTCAAGAAAATCAAGGGCAATGGTGATATATATGCGGATCAGACACCAAAAAAACAACACTCAACAAATGGCTACAATTTAAGGAATGTGTTTAGTGACGGCATCAGATTCCTAATTGATGGAAAAAGATCTGGTGGCAAGAAAAGCTGCTTCTAGGAGGTTGTCAAGTATTTTCGCTCGACGATTCCATTCTTAGGTGGTTGGTTCGGCCCTTGTTCCTGTAACTCGAATCCTAACCCTGTATATCCCATTTTAATTTTACACCATTGTGAACCTTACGCCTTTTTTACTCTTTGATCGAGGTTCTCGGCATTGAAAAATCTTCTCAAAGTAAATCACACGTGTATATGTTGATATTTAAGAGATATACAGTCAAGAAAATCAAGGGCAATGGTGATATATATGCGGATTAGACACAAAAAAAGAACACTCAACAAATGGCTACAACTTAAGGAATGTGTTTAGTGACGGCATCAGATTCCTAATTGATGGAAAAAGGTCTGGTGGCAAGAAAAGCTGCTTCTAGGAGGTTGTCAAGTGTTTTCGCTCGACGATTCCATTCTTGGGTGGTTGGTTTGGCCCTTGTACCTGTAACTCGAATTCTAGCCCCGTATATCCCATTTTAATTTTACACCATTGTGAACTTTACGCCTTTTTTACTCTCTGATCGAGGTTCTCGGCATTGAAAAATCTTCGTAAACTAAATCACACGTGTATATGTTGATATTTAAGAGATATACAGTCAAGAAAATCAAGGGCAATGGTGATATATATGCGGATTAGACACAAAAAAAAAACACTCAACAAATGGCTACAATTTAGGGATTGTGTTTTGTGACGGCAACAGATTCCTAATTGATGGAGAAAGGTCTGGTGGCAAGAAAAGCTGCTTCTAGGAGGTTGTCATGTATTTTCACTTGACGATTCCATTCTTGGGTGGTTGGTTTGGCCCTTGTTCCTATAACTCGAATCCTAGCCCTGTACATCCCATTTTAATTTTACCCCATTGTGAACCTTACGCCTTTTTTACTCTCTGATCGAGGTTCTCGGCATTGAAAAATCTTCGTAAACTAAATAACACGTGTATATGTTGATATTTAAGAGATATATACAGACAAGAAAATCAAGGGCAATGGTAATATATATGCGGATTAGACACAAAAAAAACACTCAACAAATGGCTACAATTTAAGGAATGTGTTTAGTCACGGCATCAGATTCCTAATTGATGGAGAAAGGTCTGGTGGCAAGAAAAGCTGCTTCTAGGAGGTTGTCAAGTGTTTTCGCTCGACGATTTCATTCTTGGGTGGTTGGTTTGTTCCTTGTTCATGTAACTTGAATCCTAGCCCTGTATATTCCATTTTAATTTTACACCATTGTGAACCTTACGCCTTTTTTACTTTCTGATCGAGGTTCTCGGCATTGAAAAATCTTCGTAAACTAAATCACACGTGTATATGTTGATATTGATATTTAAGAGATATTCAATCAAGAAAATCAAGGGCAATGGTGATATATATGCGGATCAGACACAAAAAAAACACTCAACAAATGGCTACAATTTAAGGAATGTGTTTAGTGATGGCATCAGATTCCTAATTGATGGAGAAAGGTCTGGTAGCAAGAAAAGCTGCTTCTAGGAGGTTGTCAAGTGTTTTCACTTGACGATTCCTTTCTTGGGTGGTTGGTTCGGCCCTTGTTCCTGTAACTCGAATCCTAGCCCGGTATATCCCATTTTAATTTTACACCATTGTGAACCTTACGCCTTTTTTACTCTCTGATCGAGGTTCTCGGCATTGAAAAATCTTCGTAAACTAAAACACACGTGTATATGTTGATATTTAAGAGATATATACAGACAAGAAAATCAAGGGCAATGGTAATATATATGCGGATTAGACACAAAAAAAAACACTCAACAAATGGCTACAATTTAAGGAATGTGTTTAGTGACGGCATCAGATTCCTAATTGATGGAGAAAGGTCTGGTGGCAAGAAAAGCTGCTTCTAGGAGGTTGTCAAGTGTTTTCGCTCGACGATTTCATTCTTGGGTGGTTGGTTTGGTCCTTGTTCATGTAACTTGAATCCTAACCCGGTATATTCCATTTTAATTTTACACCATTGTGAACCTTACGCCTTTTTTACTCTCTGATCGAGGTTCTCGGCATTGAAAAATCTACGTAAACTAAATCACACGTGTATATGTTGATATTTAAGAGATATACCGTCAAGAAAATCAAGGGCAATGGTGATATATATGCGGATCAGACACAAAAAAAACACTCAACAAATGGCTACAATTTTAGCAATGTGTTTAGTGACGGCATCAGATTCCTAATTGATGAAAAAAGGTCTGGTGGCAAGAAAAGCTGCTTCTAGGAGGTTGTCAAGTGTTTTCGCTCGACGATTCCATTCTTGGGTGGTTGGTTCGGCCCTTGTTCCTGTAACTCGAATCCTAGCCCCCCGGTATATCCCATTTTAATTTTACACCATTGTGAACCTTACGCCTTTTTTACTCTCTGATCGAGGTTCTCGGCATTGAAAAATCTTGGTAAACTAAATCACACGTGTATATGTTGATATTTAAGAGATATACAGACAAGAAAATCACGGGCAATGGTAATATATATGCGGATTAGACACAAAAAAAAACACTCAACAAATGGCTACAATTTAAGGAATGTGTAGTAAGGGCATCATATTCCTAATTGATGGAGAAAGGTCTGGTGGCAAGAAAAGTTGCTTCTAGGAGGTTGTCAAGTGTTTTCGCTCGACGATTTCATTCTTAGGTGGTTGGTTTGGTCCTTGTTCCTGTAACTTGAATCCTAGCCCGGTATATTCCATTTTAACTTTACACCATTGTCAACCTTACGCCTTTTTTACTCTCTGATCGAGGTTCTCGGCATTGAAAAATCTTCGTAAACTAAATCACACGTGTATATGTTGATATTTAAGAGATATACAGTCAAGAAAATCAAGGGCAATGGTGATATATATGCGGATCTGACACCAAAAAAAAACACTCAACAAATGGCTACAATTTAAGGAATGTGTTTAGTGACGGCATCAGATTCCTAATTGATGGAGATTCCTAATTAATGGAGAAAGGTCTGGTGGCAAGAAAAGTTGCTTCTAGGAGGTTGTCTAGTGTTTTCACTTGACGATTTCATTCTTGGGTGGTTGGTTTGGCCCTTGTTCCAATAACTCGAATCCTAGCCCGGTATATCCCATTTTAATTTTACACCATTGTGAACCTTACGCCTTTTTTACTCTCTGATCGAGGTTGCCGGCATTGAAAAATCTTCGTAAAGTAAATCACACGTGTATATGTTGATATTTAAGAGATATACAGTCAAGAAAATCAAGGGCAATGGTGATATATATGCGGATTAGACACAAAAAAAACACTCAACAAATGGCTACAATTTAAGGAATGTGTTTAGTGACGGCATCAGATTTCTAATTGATGGAAAAAGGTCTGGTGGCAAGAAAAGCTGCTTCTAGGAGGTTGTCAAGTGTTTTCGCTCGACGATTCCATTCTTGGGTGGTTGGTTTGGCCCTTGTTCCTGTAACTCGAATCCTAGCCCGGTATATCCAATTTTAATTTTACACCATTGTGAACCTTACGCCTTTTTTTCTCTCTTATCGAGGTTCTCGGCATTGAAAAATCTTCGTAAACTAAATCACACGTGTATATGTTGATATTTAAGAGATATACAGTCAAGAAAATCAAGGGCAATGGTGATATATTTGCGGATTAGACACCAAAAAAAACACTCAACAAATGGCTACAATTTAAGGAATGTGTTTAGTGATGGCATCAGATTCCTAATTGATGGAGAAAGGTCTGGTGGCAAGAAAAGCTGCTTTTAGGAGGTTGTCAAGTGTTTTCACTCGACGATTCCATTCTTGGGTGGTTGGTTTGGCCCTTGTTCCAATAACTCGAATCGTAGCCCGGTATATCCCATTTAAATTTTACACCATTGTGAACCTTACACCTTTTTTACTCTCTGATCGAGGTTCTCGGCATTGAAAAATCTTCGTAAAGTAAATCACACGTGTATATGTTGATATTTAAGAGATATACAGTCAAGAAAATCAAGGGCAATGGTGATATATATGCGGATTAGACACAAAAAAAAAACACTCAACAAATGGCAACAATTTAAGGAATGTGTTTAGTGACAGCATCAGATTCCTAATTAATGGAGAAAGGTCTGGTGGCAAGAAAAGCTGCTTCTAGGAGGTTGTCAAGTGTTTTCACTCGACGATTTCATTCTTGGGTGGTTGGTTTGGCCCTTGTTCCAATAACTCGAATCCTAGCCCGGTATATCCCATTTTAATTTTACACCATTGTGAACCTTACGCCTTTTTTACTCTCTGATCGAGGTTGTCGGCATTGAAAAATCTTCGTAAAGTAAATCACACGTGTATATGTTGATATTTAAGAGATATACAGTCAAGAAAATCAAGGGCAATGGTGATATATATGCGGATTAGACACAAAAAAAAAACACTCAACAAATGGCTACAATTTAAGGAATGTGTTTAGTGACGGCATCAGATTCCTAATTGATGGAAAAAGGTCTGGTGGCAAGAAAAGCTGCTTCTAGGAGGTTGTCAAGTGTTTTCGCTCGACGATTCCATTCTTGGGTGGTTGGTTTGGCCCTTGTTCCTGTAACTCGAATCCTAGCCCGGTATATCCAATTTTAATTTTACACCATTGTGAACCTTACGCCTTTTTTTCTCTCTGATCGAGGTTCTCGGCATTGAAAAATCTTCGTAAACTAAATCACACGTGTATATGTTGATATTTAAGAGATATACAGTCAAGAAAATCAAGGGCAATGGTGATATATTTGCGGATTAGACACCAAAAAAAACACTCAACAAATGGCTACAATTTAAGGAATGTGTTTAGTGATGGCATCAGATTCCTAATTGATGGAGAAAGGTCTGGTGGCAAGAAAAGCTGCTTTTAGGAGGTTGTCAAGTGTTTTCACTCGACGATTCCATTCTTGGGTGGTTGGTTTGGCCCTTGTTCCAATAACTCGAATCGTAGCCCGGTATATCCCATTTAAATTTTACACCATTGTGAACCTTACACCTTTTTTACTCTCTGATCGAGGTTCTCGGCATTGAAAAATCTTCGTAAAGTAAATCACACGTGTATATGTTGATATTTAAGAGATATACAGTCAAGAAAATCAAGGGCAATGGTGATATATATGCGGATTAGACACAAAAAAAAAACACTCAACAAATGGCAACAATTTAAGGAATGTGTTTAGTGACAGCATCAGATTCCTAATTAATGGAGAAAGGTCTGGTGGCAAGAAAAGCTGCTTCTAGGAGGTTGTCAAGTGTTTTCACTCGACGATTTCATTCTTGGGTGGTTGGTTTGGCCCTTGTTCCAATAACTCGAATCCTAGCCCGGTATATCCCATTTTAATTTTACACCATTGTGAACCTTACGCCTTTTTTACTCTCTGATCGAGGTTGTCGGCATTGAAAAATCTTCGTAAAGTAAATCACACGTGTATATGTTGATATTTAAGAGATATACAGTCAAGAAAATCAAGGGCAATGGTGATATATATGCGGATTAGACACAAAAAAAAAACACTCAACAAATGGCTACAATTTAAGGAATGTGTTTAGTGACGGCATCAGATTCCTAATTGATGGAAAAAGGTCTGGTGGCAAGAAAAGCTGCTTCTAGGAGGTTGTCAAGTGTTTTCGCTCGACGATTCCATTCTTGGGTGGTTGGTTTGGCCCTTGTTCCTGTAACTCGAATCCTAGCCCGGTATATCCAATTTTAATTTTACACCATTGTGAACCTTACGCCTTTTTTTCTCTCTGATCGAGGTTCTCGGCATTGAAAAATCTTCGTAAACTAAATCACACGTGTATATGTTGATATTTAAGAGATATACAGTCAAGAAAATCAAGGGCAATGGTGATATATTTGCGGATTAGACACCAAAAAAAACACTCAACAAATGGCTACAATTTAAGGAATGTGTTTAGTGATGGCATCAGATTCCTAATTGATGGAGAAAGGTCTGGTGGCAAGAAAAGCTGCTTTTAGGAGGTTGTCAAGTGTTTTCACTCGACGATTCCATTCTTGGGTGGTTGGTTTGGCCCTTGTTCCAATAACTCGAATCGTAGCCCGGTATATCCCATTTAAATTTTACACCATTGTGAACCTTACACCTTTTTTACTCTCTGATCGAGGTTCTCGGCATTGAAAAATCTTCGTAAAGTAAATCACACGTGTATATGTTGATATTTAAGAGATATACAGTCAAGAAAATCAAGGGCAATGGTGATATATATGCGGATTAGACACAAAAAAAAAACACTCAACAAATGGCAACAATTTAAGTAATGTGTTTAGTGACGGCATCAGATTCCTAATTAATGGAGAAAGGTCTGGTGGCAACAAAAGCTGCTTCTAGGAGGTTGTCAAGTGTTTTCACTCGACGATTTCATTCTTGGGTGGTTGGTTTGGCCCTTGTTCCAATAACTCGAATCCTAGCCCGGTATATCCCATTTTAATTTTACACCATTGTGAACCTTACGCCTTTTTTACTCTCTGATCGAGGTTGTCGGCATTGAAAAATCTTCGTAAAGTAAATCACACGTGTATATGTTGATATTTAAGAGATATACAGTCAAGAAAATCAAGGGCAATGGTGATATATATGCGGATTAGACACAAAAAAAAAAAACACTCAACAAATGGCTACAATTTAAGGAATGTGTTTAGTGACGGCATCAGATTCCTAATTGATGGAAAAAGGTCTGGTGGCAAGAAAAGCTGCTTCTAGGAGGTTGTCAAGTGTTTTCGCTCGACGATTCCATTCTTGGGTGGTTGGTTTGGCCCTTGTTCCTGTAACTCGAATCCTAGCCCGGTATATCCAATTTTAATTTTACACCATTGTGAACCTTACGCCTTTTTTTCTCTCTGATCGAGGTTCTCGGTATTGTAAAATCTTCGTAAACTAAATCACACGTGTATATGTTGATATTTAAGAGATATACAGTCAAGAAAATCAAGGACAATGGTGATATATACGTGGATTAGACACCAAAAAAAACACACAACAAATGGCTACAATTTAAGGAATGTGTTTAGTGATGGCATCAGATTCCTAATTGATGGAGAAAGGTCTGGTGGCAAGAAAAGCTGCTAATAGGAGGTTGTCAAGTGTTTTCACTCGACGATTCCATTCTTGGGTGGTTGGTTTGGCCCTTGTTCCAATAACTCGAATTCTAGCCCGGTATATCCCATTTAAATTTTACACCATTGTGAACCTTACACCTTTTTTACTCTCTGATCGAGGTTCTCGGCATTGAAAAATCTTCGTAAACTAAATCACACGTGTATATGTTGATATTTAAGAGATATACAGTCAAGAAAATCAAGGGCAATGGTGATATATATGCGGATCAGACACCAAAAAAAAACACTCAACAAATGGCTACAATTTAAGGAATGTGTTTAGTGACGGCATCAGATTCCTAATTGATGGAGATTCCTAATTAATGGAGAAAGGTCTGGTGGCAAGAAAAGCTGCTTCTAGGAGGTTGTCTAGTGTTTTCACTCGACGATTTCATTCTTGGGTGGTTGGTTTGGCCATTGTTCCAATAACTCGAATCCTAGCCCGGTATATCCCATTTTAATTTTACACCATTGTGAACCTTACGCCTTTTTTACTCTCTGATCGAGGTTGCCGGCATTGAAAAATCTTCGTAAAGTAAATCACACGTGTATATGTTGATATTTAAGAGATATACAGTCAAGAAAATCAAGGGCAATGGTGATATATATGCGGATTAGACACAAAAAAAAACACTCAACAAATGGCTACAGTTTAAGGAATGTGTTTAGTGACGGCATCAGATTCCTAATTAATGGAAAAAGGTCTGGTGGCAAGAAAAGCTGCTTCTAGGAGGTTGTCAAGTGTTTTCGCTCGACGATTCCATTCTTGGGTGGTTGGTTTGGCCCTTGTTCCTGTAACTCGAATCCTAGCCCGGTATATCCAATTTTAATTTTACACCATTGTGAACCTTACGCCTTTTTTTCTCTCTGATCGAGGTTCTCGGTATTGTAAAATCTTCGTAAACTAAATCACACGTGTATATGTTGATATTTAAGAGATATACAGTCAAGAAAATCAAGGACAATGGTGATATATACGTGGATTAGACACCAAAAAAAACACACAACAAATGGCTACAATTTAAGGAATGTGTTTAGTGACTGCATCAGATTCCTAATTGATGGAAAAAGGTCTGGTGGCAAGAAAAGCTGCTTCTAGGAGGTTGTCAAGTGTTTTCGCTCGACGATTCCATTCTTGGGTGGTTGGTTTGGCCCTTGTTCCTGTAACTCGAATCCTAGCCCGGTATATCCAATTTTAATTTTACACCATTGTGAACCTTACGCCTTTTTTTCTCTCTGATCGAGGTTCTCGGCATTGAAAAATCTTCGTAAACTAAATCACACGTGTATATGTTGATATTTAAGAGATATACAGTCAAGAAAATCAAGGGCAATGGTGATATATATGCGGATCAGACACCAAAAAAAAAACACTCAACAAATGGCTACAATTTAAGGAATGTGTTTAGTGACGGCATCAGATTCCTAATTGATGGAGATTCCTAATTAATGGAGAAAGGTCTGGTGGCAAGAAAAGCTGCTTCTAGGTGGTTGTCTAGTGTTTTCACTCGACGATTTCATTCTTGGGTGGTTGGTTTGGCCCTTGTTCCAATAACTCGAATCCTAGCCCGGTATATCCCATTTTAATTTTACACCATTGTGAACCTTACGCCTTTTTTACTCTCTGATCGAGGTTGCCGGCATTGAAAAATCTTCGTAAAGTAAATCACACGTGTATATGTTGATATTTAAGAGATATACAGTCAAGAAAATCAAGGGCAATGGTGATATATATGCGGATTAGACACAAAAAAAAAAACACTCAACAAATGGCTACAATTTAAGGAATGTGTTTAATGACGGCATCAGATTCCTAATTGATGGAAAAAGGTCTGGTGGCAAGAAAAGCTGCTTCTAGGAGGTTGTCAAGTGTTTTCGCTCGACGATTCCATTCTTGGGTGGTTGGTTTGGCCCTTGTTCCTGTAACTCGAATCCTAGCCCGGTATATCCAATTTTAATTTTACACCATTGTGAACCTTACGCCTTTTTTTCTCTCTGATCGAGGTTCTCGGTATTGTAAAATCTTCGTAAACTAAATCACACGTGTATATGTTGATATTTAAGAGATATACAGTCAAGAAAATCAAGGACAATGGTGATATATACGTGGATTAGACACCAAAAAAAACACACAACAAATGGCTACAATTTAAGGAATGTGTTTAGTGATGGCATCAGATTCCTAATTGATGGAGAAAGGTCTGGTGGCAAGAAAAGCTGCTAATAGGAGGTTGTCAAGTGTTTTCACTCGACGATTCCATTCTTGGGTGGTTGGTTTGGCCCTTGTTCCAATAACTCGAATTCTAGCCCGGTATATCCCATTTAAATTTTACACCATTGTGAACCTTACACCTTTTTTACTCTCTGATCGAGGTTCTCGGCATTGAAAAATCTTCGTAAACTAAATCACACGTGTATATGTTGATATTTAAGAGATATACAGTCAAGAAAATCAAGGGCAATGGTGATATATATGCGGATCAGACACCAAAAATAAACACTCAACAAATGGCTACAATTTAAGGAATGTGTTTAGTGACGGCATCAGATTCCTAATTGATGGAGATTCCTAATTAATGGAGAAAGGTCTGGTGGCAAGAAAAGCTGCTTCTAGGAGGTTGTCTAGTGTTTTCACTCGACGATTTCATTCTTGGGTGGTTGGTTTGGCCATTGTTCCAATAACTCGAATCCTAGCCCGGTATATCCCATTTTAATTTTACACCATTGTGAACCTTACGCCTTTTTTACTCTCTGATCGAGGTTGCCGGCATTGAAAAATCTTCGTAAAGTAAATCACACGTGTATATGTTGATATTTAAGAGATATACAGTCAAGAAAATCAAGGGCAATGGTGATATATATGCGGATTAGACACAAAAAAAAACACTCAACAAATGGCTACAGTTTAAGGAATGTGTTTAGTGACGGCATCAGATTCCTAATTAATGGAAAAAGGTCTGGTGGCAAGAAAAGCTGCTTCTAGGAGGTTGTCAAGTGTTTTCGCTCGACGATTCCATTCTTGGGTGGTTGGTTTGGCCCTTGTTCCTGTAACTCGAATCCTAGCCCGGTATATCCAATTTTAATTTTACACCATTGTGAACCTTACGCCTTTTTTTCTCTCTGATCGAGGTTCTCGGTATTGTAAAATCTTCGTAAACTAAATCACACGTGTATATGTTGATATTTAAGAGATATACAGTCAAGAAAATCAAGGACAATGGTGATATATACGTGGATTAGACACCAAAAAAAACACACAACAAATGGCTACAATTTAAGGAATGTGTTTAGTGACTGCATCAGATTCCTAATTGATGGAAAAAGGTCTGGTGGCAAGAAAAGCTGCTTCTAGGAGGTTGTCAAGTGTTTTCGCTCGACGATTCCATTCTTGGGTGGTTGGTTTGGCCCTTGTTCCTGTAACTCGAATCCTAGCCCGGTATATCCAATTTTAGTTTTACACCATTGTGAACCTTACGCCTTTTTTTCTCTCTGATCGAGGTTCTCGGCATTGAAAAATCTTCGTAAACTAAATCACACGTGTATATGTTGATATTTAAGAGATATACAGTCAAGAAAATCAAGGGCAATGGTGATATATATGCGGATCAGACACCAAAAAAAAACACTCAACAAATGGCTACAATTTAAGGAATGTGTTTAGTGACGGCATCAGATTCCTAATTGATGGAGATTCCTAATTAATGGAGAAAGGTCTGGTGGCAAGAAAAGCTGCTTCTAGGTGGTTGTCTAGTGTTTTCACTCGACGATTTCATTCTTGGGTGGTTGGTTTGGCCCTTGTTCCAATAACTCGAATCCTAGCCCGGTATATCCCATTTTAATTTTACACCATTGTGAACCTTACGCCTTTTTTACTCTCTGATCGAGGTTGTCGGCATTGAAAAATCTTCGTAAAGTAAATCACACGTGTATATGTTGATATTTAAGAGATATACAGTCAAGAAAATCAAGGGCAATGGTGATATATATGCGGATTAGACACAAAAAAAAAACACTCAACAAATGGCTACAATTTAAGGAATGTGTTTAGTGACGGCATCAGATTCCTAATTGATGGAAAAAGGTCTGGTGGCAAGAAAAGCTGCTTCTAGGAGGTTGTCAAGTGTTTTCGCTCGACGATTCCATTCTTGGGTGGTTGGTTTGGCCCTTGTTCCTGTAACTCGAATCCTAGCCCGGTATATCCAATTTTAATTTTACACCATTGTGAACCTTACGCCTTTTTTTCTCTCTGATCGAGGTTCTCGGCATTGAAAAATCTTCGTAAACTAAATCACACGTGTATATGTTGATATTTAAGAGATATACAGTCAAGAAAATCAAGGGCAATGGTGATATATTTGCGGATTAGACACCAAAAAAAACACTCAACAAATGGCTACAATTTAAGGAATGTGTTTAGTGATGGCATCAGATTCCTAATTGATGGAGAAAGGTCTGGTGGCAAGAAAAGCTGCTTTTAGGAGGTTGTCAAGTGTTTTCACTCGACGATTCCATTCTTGGGTGGTTGGTTTGGCCCTTGTTCCAATAACTCGAATCGTAGCCCGGTATATCCCATTTAAATTTTACACCATTGTGAACCTTACACCTTTTTTACTCTCTGATCGAGGTTCTCGGCATTGAAAAATCTTCGTAAAGTAAATCACACGTGTATATGTTGATATTTAAGAGATATACAGTCAAGAAAATCAAGGGCAATGGTGATATATATGCGGATTAGACACAAAAAAAAAAACACTCAACAAATGGCAACAATTTAAGGAATGTGTTTAGTGACAGCATCAGATTCCTAATTAATGGAGAAAGGTCTGGTGGCAAGAAAAGCTGCTTCTAGGAGGTTGTCAAGTGTTTTCACTCGACGATTTCATTCTTGGGTGGTTGGTTTGGCCCTTGTTCCAATAACTCGAATCCTAGCCCGGTATATCCCATTTTAATTTTACACCATTGTGAACCTTACGCCTTTTTTACTCTCTGATCGAGGTTGTCGGCATTGAAAAATCTTCGTAAAGTAAATCACACGTGTATATGTTGATATTTAAGAGATATACAGTCAAGAAAATCAAGGGCAATGGTGATATATATGCGGATTAGACACAAAAAAAAAAACACTCAACAAATGGCTACAATTTAAGGAATGTGTTTAGTGACGGCATCAGATTCCTAATTGATGGAAAAAGGTCTGGTGGCAAGAAAAGCTGCTTCTAGGAGGTTGTCAAGTGTTTTCGCTCGACGATTCCATTCTTGGGTGGTTGGTTTGGCCCTTGTTCCTGTAACTCGAATCCTAGCCCGGTATATCCAATTTTAATTTTACACCATTGTGAACCTTACGCCTTTTTTTCTCTCTGATCGAGGTTCTCGGCATTGAAAAATCTTCGTAAACTAAATCACACGTGTATATGTTGATATTTAAGAGATATACAGTCAAGAAAATCAAGGGCAATGGTGATATATTTGCGGATTAGACACCAAAAAAAACACTCAACAAATGGCTACAATTTAAGGAATGTGTTTAGTGATGGCATCAGATTCCTAATTGATGGAGAAAGGTCTGGTGGCAAGAAAAGCTGCTTTTAGGAGGTTGTCAAGTGTTTTCACTCGACGATTCCATTCTTGGGTGGTTGGTTTGGCCCTTGTTCCAATAACTCGAATCGTAGCCCGGTATATCCCATTTAAATTTTACACCATTGTGAACCTTACACCTTTTTTACTCTCTGATCGAGGTTCTCGGCATTGAAAAATCTTCGTAAAGTAAATCACACGTGTATATGTTGATATTTAAGAGATATACAGTCAAGAAAATCAAGGGCAATGGTGATATATATGCGGATTAGACACAAAAAAAAAACACTCAACAAATGGCAACAATTTAAGTAATGTGTTTAGTGACGGCATCAGATTCCTAATTAATGGAGAAAGGTCTGGTGGCAACAAAAGCTGCTTCTAGGAGGTTGTCAAGTGTTTTCACTCGACGATTTCATTCTTGGGTGGTTGGTTTGGCCCTTGTTCCAATAACTCGAATCCTAGCCCGGTATATCCCATTTTAATTTTACACCATTGTGAACCTTACGCCTTTTTTACTCTCTGATCGAGGTTGTCGGCATTGAAAAATCTTCGTAAAGTAAATCACACGTGTATATGTTGATATTTAAGAGATATACAGTCAAGAAAATCAAGGGCAATGGTGATATATATGCGGATTAGACACAAAAAAAAAAAACACTCAACAAATGGCTACAATTTAAGGAATGTGTTTAGTGACGGCATCAGATTCCTAATTGATGGAAAAAGGTCTGGTGGCAAGAAAAGCTGCTTCTAGGAGGTTGTCAAGTGTTTTCGCTCGACGATTCCATTCTTGGGTGGTTGGTTTGGCCCTTGTTCCTGTAACTCGAATCCTAGCCCGGTATATCCAATTTTAATTTTACACCATTGTGAACCTTACGCCTTTTTTTCTCTCTGATCGAGGTTCTCGGTATTGTAAAATCTTCGTAAACTAAATCACACGTGTATATGTTGATATTTAAGAGATATACAGTCAAGAAAATCAAGGACAATGGTGATATATACGTGGATTAGACACCAAAAAAAACACACAACAAATGGCTACAATTTAAGGAATGTGTTTAGTGATGGCATCAGATTCCTAATTGATGGAGAAAGGTCTGGTGGCAAGAAAAGCTGCTAATAGGAGGTTGTCAAGTGTTTTCACTCGACGATTCCATTCTTGGGTGGTTGGTTTGGCCCTTGTTCCAATAACTCGAATTCTAGCCCGGTATATCCCATTTAAATTTTACACCATTGTGAACCTTACACCTTTTTTACTCTCTGATCGAGGTTCTCGGCATTGAAAAATCTTCGTAAACTAAATCACACGTGTATATGTTGATATTTAAGAGATATACAGTCAAGAAAATCAAGGGCAATGGTGATATATATGCGGATCAGACACCAAAAAAAAACACTCAACAAATGGCTACAATTTAAGGAATGTGTTTAGTGACGGCATCAGATTCCTAATTGATGGAGATTCCTAATTAATGGAGAAAGGTCTGGTGGCAAGAAAAGCTGCTTCTAGGAGGTTGTCTAGTGTTTTCACTCGACGATTTCATTCTTGGGTGGTTGGTTTGGCCATTGTTCCAATAACTCGAATCCTAGCCCGGTATATCCCATTTTAATTTTACACCATTGTGAACCTTACGCCTTTTTTACTCTCTGATCGAGGTTGCCGGCATTGAAAAATCTTCGTAAAGTAAATCACACGTGTATATGTTGATATTTAAGAGATATACAGTCAAGAAAATCAAGGGCAATGGTGATATATATGCGGATTAGACACAAAAAAAAACACTCAACAAATGGCTACAGTTTAAGGAATGTGTTTAGTGACGGCATCAGATTCCTAATTAATGGAAAAAGGTCTGGTGGCAAGAAAAGCTGCTTCTAGGAGGTTGTCAAGTGTTTTCGCTCGACGATTCCATTCTTGGGTGGTTGGTTTGGCCCTTGTTCCTGTAACTCGAATCCTAGCCCGGTATATCCAATTTTAATTTTACACCATTGTGAACCTTACGCCTTTTTTTCTCTCTGATCGAGGTTCTCGGTATTGTAAAATCTTCGTAAAGTAAATCACACGTGTATATGTTGATATTTAAGAGATATACAGTCAAGAAAATCAAGGACAATGGTGATATATACGTGGATTAGACACCAAAAAAAACACACAACAAATGGCTACAATTTAAGGAATGTGTTTAGTGACTGCATCAGATTCCTAATTGATGGAAAAAGGTCTGGTGGCAAGAAAAGCTGCTTCTAGGAGGTTGTCAAGTGTTTTCGCTCGACGATTCCATTCTTGGGTGGTTGGTTTGGCCCTTGTTCCTGTAACTCGAATCCTAGCCCGGTATATCCAATTTTAATTTTACACCATTGTGAACCTTACGCCTTTTTTTCTCTCTGATCGAGGTTCTCGGCATTGAAAAATCTTCGTAAACTAAATCACACGTGTATATGTTGATATTTAAGAGATATACAGTCAAGAAAATCAAGGGCAATGGTGATATATATGCGGATCAGACACCAAAAAAAAACACTCAACAAATGGCTACAATTTAAGGAATGTGTTTAGTGACGGCATCAGATTCCTAATTGATGGAGATTCCTAATTAATGGAGAAAGGTCTGGTGGCAAGAAAAGCTGCTTCTAGGTGGTTGTCTAGTGTTTTCACTCGACGATTTCATTCTTGGGTGGTTGGTTTGGCCCTTGTTCCAATAACTCGAATCCTAGCCCGGTATATCCCATTTTAATTTTACACCATTGTGAACCTTACGCCTTTTTTACTCTCTGATCGAGGTTGTCGGCATTGAAAAATCTTCGTAAAGTAAATCACACGTGTATATGTTGATATTTAAGAGATATACAGTCAAGAAAATCAAGGGCAATGGTGATATATATGCGGATTAGACACAAAAAAAAAAACACTCAACAAATGGCTACAATTTAAGGAATGTGTTTAGTGACTGCATCAGATTCCTAATTGATGGAAAAAGGTCTGGTGGCAAGAAAAGCTGCTTCTAGGAGGTTGTCAAGTGTTTTCGCTCGACGATTCCATTCTTGGGTGGTTGGTTTGGCCCTTGTTCCTGTAACTCGAATCCTAGCCCGGTATATCCAATTTTAATTTTACACCATTGTGAACCTTACGCCTTTTTTTCTCTCTGATCGAGGTTCTCGGCATTGAAAAATCTTCGTAAACTAAATCACACGTGTATATGTTGATATTTAAGAGATATACAGTCAAGAAAATCAAGGGCAATGGTGATATATTTGCGGATTAGACACCAAAAAAACACTCAACAAATGGCTACAATTTAAGGAATGTGTTTAGTGATGGCATCAGATTCCTAATTGATGGAGAAAGGTCTGGTGGCAAGAAAAGCTGCTTTTAGGAGGTTGTCAAGTGTTTTCACTCGACGATTCCATTCTTGGGTGGTTGGTTTGGCCCTTGTTCCAATAACTCGAATCGTAGCCCGGTATATCCCATTTAAATTTTACACCATTGTGAACCTTACACCTTTTTTACTCTCTGATCGAGGTTCTCGGCATTGAAAAATCTTCGTAAAGTAAATCACACGTGTATATGTTGATATTTAAGAGATATACAGTCAAGAAAATCAAGGGCAATGGTGATATATATGCGGATTAGATACAAAAAAAAACACTCAACAAATGGCAACAATTTAAGGAATGTGTTTAGTGACGGCATCAGATTCCTAATTAATGGAGAAAGGTCTGGTGGCAAAAAAAGCTGCTTCTAGGAGGTTGTCAAGTGTTTTCACTCGACGATTTCATTCTTGGGTGGTTGGTTTGGCCCTTGTTCCAATAACTCGAATCCTAGCCCGGTATATCCCATTTTAATTTTACACCATTGTGAACCTTACGCCTTTTTTACTCTCTGATCGAGGTTGTCGGCATTGAAAAATCTTCGTAAAGTAAATCACACGTGTATATGTTGATATTTAAGAGATATACAGTCAAGAAAATCAAGGGCAATGGTGATATATATGCGGATTAGACACAAAAAAAAAAACACTCAACAAATGGCTACAATTTAAGGAATGTGTTTAGTGACTGCATCAGATTCCTAATTGATGGAAAAAGGTCTGGTGGCAAGAAAAGCTGCTTCTAGGAGGTTGTCAAGTGTTTTCGCTCGACGATTCCATTCTTGGGTGGTTGGTTTGGCCCTTGTTCCTGTAACTCGAATCCTAGCCCGGTATATCCAATTTTAATTTTACACCATTGTGAACCTTACGCCTTTTTTTCTCTCTGATCGAGGTTCTCGGCATTGAAAAATCTTCGTAAACTAAATCACACGTGTATATGTTGATATTTAAGAGATATACAGTCAAGAAAATCAAGGGCAATGGTGATATATATGCGGATCAGACACCAAAAAAAAACACTCAACAAATGGCTACAATTTAAGGAATGTGTTTAGTGACGGCATCAGATTCCTAATTGATGGAGATTCCTAATTAATGGAGAAAGGTCTGGTGGCAAGAAAAGCTGCTTCTAGGAGGTTGTCTAGTGTTTTCACTCGACGATTTCATTCTTGGGTGGTTGGTTTGGCCCTTGTTCCAATAACTCGAATCCTAGCCCGGTATATCCCATTTTAATTTTACACCATTGTGAACCTTACGCCTTTTTTACTCTCTGATCGAGGTTGCCGGCATTGAAAAATCTTCGTAAAGTAAATCACACGTGTATATGTTGATATTTAAGAGATATACAGTCAAGAAAATCAAGGGCAATGGTGATATATATGCGGATTAGACACAAAAAAAACACTCAACAAATGGCTACAATTTAAGGAATGTGTTTAGTGACGGCATCAGATTCCTAATTGATGGAAAAAGGTCTGGTGGCAAGAAAAGCTGCTTCTAGGAGGTTGTCAAGTGTTTTCGCTCGACGATTCCATTCTTGGGTGGTTGGTTTGGCCCTTGTTCCTGTAACTCGAATCCTAGCCCGGTATATCAAATTTTAATTTTACACCATTGTGAACCTTACGCCTTTTTTTCTCTCTGATCGAGGTTCTCGGCATTGAAAAATCTTCGTAAACTAAATCACACGTGTATATGTTGATATTTAAGAGATATACAGTCAAGAAAATCAAGGGCAATGGTGATATATTTGCGGATTAGACACCAAAAAAAACACTCAACAAATGGCTACAATTTAAGGAATGTGTTTAGTGATGGCATCAGATTCCTAATTGATGGAGAAAGGTCTGGTGGCAAGAAAAGCTGCTTTTAGGAGGTTGTCAAGTGTTTTCACTCGACGATTCCATTCTTGGGTGGTTGGTTTGGCCCTTGTTCCAATAACTCGAATCGTAGCCCGGTATATCCCATTTAAATTTTACACCATTGTGAACCTTACACCTTTTTTACTCTCTGATCGAGGTTCTCGGCATTGAAAAATCTTCGTAAAGTAAATCACACGTGTATATGTTGATATTTAAGAGATATACAGTCAAGAAAATCAAGGGCAATGGTGATATATATGCGGATTAGACACAAAAAAAAACACTCAACAAATGGCAACAATTTAAGGAATGTGTTTAGTGACGGCATCAGATTCCTAATTAATGGAGAAAGGTCTGGTGGCAAAAAAAGCTGCTTCTAGGAGGTTGTCAAGTGTTTTCACTCGACGATTTCATTCTTGGGTGGTTGGTTTGGCCCTTGTTCCAATAACTCGAATCCTAGCCCGGTATATCCCATTTTAATTTTACACCATTGTGAACCTTACGCCTTTTTTACTCTCTGATCGAGGTTGTCGGCATTGAAAAATCTTCGTAAAGTAAATCACACGTGTATATGTTGATATTTAAGAGATATACAGTCAAGAAAATCAAGGGCAATGGTGATATATATGCGGATTAGACACAAAAAAAAAACACTCAACAAATGGCTACAATTTAAGGAATGTGTTTAGTGACTTCATCAGATTCCTAATTGATGGAAAAAGGTCTGGTGGCAAGAAAAGCTGCTTCTAGGAGGTTGTCAAGTGTTTTCGCTCGACGATTCCATTCTTGGGTGGTTGGTTTGGCCCTTGTTCCTGTAACTCGAATCCTAGCCCGGTATATCCAATTTTAATTTTACACCATTGTGAACCTTACGCCTTTTTTTCTCTCTGATCGAGGTTCTCGGCATTGAAAAATCTTCGTAAACTAAATCACACGTGTATATGTTGATATTTAAGAGATATACAGTCAAGAAAATCAAGGACAATGGTGATATATACGTGGATTAGACACCAAAAAAAACACTCAACAAATGGCTACAATTTAAGGATTGTGTTTAGTGATGGCATCAGATTCCTAATTGATGGAGAAAGGTCTGGTGGCAAGAAAAGCTGCTAATAGGAGGTTGTCAAGTGTTTTCACCCGACGATTCCATTCTTGGGTGGTTGGTTTGGCCCTTGTTCCAATAACTCGAATTCTAGCCCGGTATATCCCATTTAAATTTTACACCATTGTGAACCTTACACCTTTTTTACTCTCTGATCGAGGTTCTCGGCATTGAAAAATCTTCGTAAACTAAATCACACGTGTATATGTTGATATTTAAGAGATATACAGTCAAGAAAATCAAGGGCAATGGTGATATATATGCGGATCAGACACCAAAAAAAAAACACTCAACAAATGGCTACAATTTAAGGAATGTGTTTAGTGACTGCATCAGATTCCAAATTGATGAAGATTCCTAATTAATGGAGAAAGGTCTGGTGGCAAGAAAAGCTGCTTCTAGGAGGTTGTCTAGTGTTTTCACTCGACGATTTCATTCTTGGGTGGTTGGTTTGGCCCTTGTTCCAATAACTCGAATCCTAGCCCGGTATATCCCATTTTAATTTTACACCATTGTGAACCTTACGCCTTTTTTACTCTCTGATCGAGGTTGCCGGCATTGAAAAATCTTCGTAAAGTAAATCACACGTGTATATGTTGATATTTAAGAGATATACAGTCAAGAAAATCAAGGGCAATGGTGATATATATGCGGATTAGACACAAAAAAAAACACTCAACAAATGGCTACAATTTAAGGAATGTGTTTAATGACGGCATCAGATTCCTAATTGATGGAAAAAGGTCTGGTGGCAAGAAAAGCTGCTTCTAGGAGGTTGTCAAGTGTTTTCGCTCGACGATTCCATTCTTGGGTGGTTGGTTTGGCCCTTGTTCCTGTAACTCGAATCCTAGCCCGGTATATCCAATTTTAATTTTACACCATTGTGAACCTTACGCCTTTTTTTCTCTCTGATCGAGGTTCTCGGCATTGAAAAATCTTCGTAAACTAAATCACACGTGTATATGTTGATATTTAAGAGATATACAGTCAAGAAAATCAAGGGCAATGGTGATATATTTGCGGATTAGACACCAAAAAAAAACACTCAACAAATGGCTACAATTTAAGGAATATGTTTAGTGATGGCATCAGATTCCTAATTGATGGAGAAAGGTCTGGTGGCAAGAAAAGCTGCTTTTAGGAGGTTGTCAAGTGTTTTCACTCGACGATTCCATTCTTGGGTGGTTGGTTTGGCCCTTGTTCCAATAACTCGAATCGTAGCCCGGTATATCCCATTTAAATTTTACACCATTGTGAACCTTACACCTTTTTTACTCTCTGATCGAGGTTCTCGGCATTGAAAAATCTTCGTAAAGTAAATCACACGTGTATATGTTGATATTTAAGAGATATACAGTCAAGAAAATCAAGGGCAATGGTGATATATATGCGGATTAGACACAAAAAAACAACACTCAACAAATGGCAACAATTTAAGGAATGTGTTTAGTGACGGCATCAGATTCCTAATTAATGGAGAAAGGTCTGGTGGCAAGAAAAGCTGCTTCTAGGAGGTTGTCAAGTGTTTTCACTCGACGATTTCATTCTTGGGTGGTTGGTTTGGCCCTTGTTCCAATAACTCGAATCCTAGCCCGGTATATCCCATTTTAATTTTACACCATTGTGAACCTTACGCCTTTTTTACTCTCTGATCGAGGTTGTCGGCATTGAAAAATCTTCGTAAAGTAAATCACACGTGTATATGTTGATATTTAAGAGATATACAGTCAAGAAAATCAAGGGCAATGGTGATATATATGCGGATTAGACACAAAAAAAAACACTCAACAAATGACTACAATTTAAGGAATGTGTTTAGTGACGGCATCAGATTCCTAATTGATGGAAAAAGGTCTGGTGGCAAGAAAAGCTGCTTCTAGGAGGTTTTCAAGTGTTTTTCGCTCGACGATTCCATTCTTGTGTGGTTGGTTTGGCCCTTGTTCCTGTAACTCGAATCCTAGCCCGGTATATCCAATTTTAATTTTACACCATTGTGAACCTTACGCCTTTTTTTCTCTCTGATCGAGGTTCTCGGCATTGAAAAATCTTCGTAAACTAAATCACACGTGTATATGTTGATATTTAAGAGATATACAGTCAAGAAAATCAAGGACAATGGTGATATATACGTGGATTAGACACAAAAAAAACACTCAACAAATGGCTACAATTTAAGGAATGTGTTTAGTGATGGCATCAGATTCCTAATTGATGGAGAAAGGTCTGGTGGCAAGAAAAGCTGCTAATAGGAGGTTGTCAAGTGTTTTCACTCGACGATTCCATTCTTGGGTGGTTGGTTTGGCCCTTGTTCCTATAACTCGAATCCTAGCCCGGTATATCCCTTTTTAATTCTACACCATTGTGAACCTTACGCCTTTTTTACTCTCTGATCGAGGTTCTCGGCATTGAAAAATCTTCGTAAACTAAATCACACGTGTATATGTTGATATTTAAGAGATATACAGACAAGAAAATCAAGGGCAATGGTAATATATATGCGGATTAGACACAAAAAGAAAACACTCAACAAATGGCAACAATTTAAGGAATGTGTTTAGTGACGGCATCAGATTCCGAATTGATGGAGAAAGGTCTGGTGGCAACAATTTAAGGAATGTGTTTAGTGATGGCATCAGATTCCTAATTGATGGAGAAAGGTCTGGTGGCAAGAAAAGCTGCTTCTAAGAGGTTGTCAAGTGTTTTCACTCGACGATTCCATTCTTGGGTGGTTGGTTTGGCCCTTGTTCCTATAACTCGAATCCTAGCCCGGTATATCTCTTTTTAATTCTACACCATTGTGAACCTTACGCCTTTTTTACTCTCTGATCGAGGTTCTCGGCATTGAAAAATCTTCGTAAACTAAATCACACGTGTATATGTTGATATTTAAGAGATATACAGTCAAGAAAATCAAGGGCAATGGTGATGGTGATATATATGCGGATTAGACACAAAAAAAAACACTCAACAAATGGCTACAATTTAAGGAATGTGTTTAGTGATGGCATCAGATTCCTAATTGATGGAGAAAGGTCTGGTGGCAAGAAAAGTTGCTTCTAAGAGGTTGTCAAGTGTTTTCACTCGACGATTCCATTCTTGGGTGGTTGGTTTGGCCCTTGTTCCTATAACTCGAATCCTAGCCCGGTATATCCCATTTTAATTCTACACCATTGTGAACCTTACGCCTTTTTTACTCTCTGATCGAGGTTCTCGGCATTGAAAAATATTCGTAAACTAAATCACACGTGTATATGTTGATATTTAAGAGATATACAGTCAAGAAAATCAAGGGCAATGGTGATATATATGCGGATTAGACACAAAAAAAACACTCAACAAATGGCTACAATTTAACGAATGTGTTTAGTGACGGCATCAGATTCCTAATTGATGGAGAAAGGTCTGGTGGCAAGAAAAACTGCTTCTAAGAGGTTGTCAAGTGTTTTCACTCGACGATTCCATTCTTGGGTGGTTGGTTTGGCCCTTGTTCCTATAACTCGAATCCTAGCCCGGTATATCCCTTTTTAATTCTACACCATTGTGAACCTTACGCCTTTTTTACTCTCTGATCGAGGTTCTCGGCATTGAAAAATCTTCGTAAACTAAATCACACGTGTATATGTTGATATTTAAGAGATATACAGATAAGAAAATCAAGGGCAATGGTAATATATATATATGCGGATTAGACACAAAAAAAAAACACTCAACAAATGGCTACAACTTAAGGAATGTGTTTAGTGACGGCATCAGATTCCTAATTGATGGAGAAAGGTCTGGTGGCAAGAAAAGCTGCTTCTAAGAGGTTGACAAGTGTTTCGCTCGACTATTCCATTCTTGGGTGGTTGGTTTGGCCCTTGTTCCTGTAACTCGAATCCTAGCCCGGTATATTCCATTTTAATTTTACACCATTGTGAACCTTACGCCTTTTTTACTCTCTGATCGAGGTTCTCGGCATTGAAAAATCTTCGTAAACTAAATCACACGTGTATATGTTGATATTTAAGAGATATACAGTCAAGAAAATCAAGGGCAATGGTAATATATATATGCGGATTAGACATAAAAAAAACAGTCAACAAATGGCTACAATTTAAGGAATGTGTTTAGTGACGGCATCAGATTCCTAATTGATGGAGAAAGGTCTGGTGGCAAGAAAAGCTGCTTCTAAGAGGTTGACAATTGTTTTCGCTCGACTATTCCATTCTTGGGTGGTTGGTTTGGCCCTTGTTCCTGTAACTCGAATCCTAGCCCGGTATATCCCATTTTAATTTTACACCATTGTGAACCTTACGCCTTTTTTACTCTCTGATCGAGGTTCTCGGCATTGAAAAATGTTCGTAAACTAAATCACACGTGTATATGTTGATATTTAAGAGATATACAGTCAAGAAAATCAAGGGCAATGGTGATATATATGCGGATTAGACACCAAAAAAAAAAACACTCAACAAATGGCTACAATTTAAGGAATGTGTTTAGTGACGGCATCAGATTCCTAATTGATGGAGAAAGGTCTTGTGGCAAGAAAAGCTGCTTCTAGGAGGTTGTCAAGTGTTTTCACTCGACGATTCCATTCTTGGGTGGTTGGTTTGGCCCTTGTTCCTATAACTCGAATCCTAGCCCGGTATATCCCATTTTAATTCTACACCATTGTGAACCTTACGCCTTTTTTACTCTTTGATCGAGGTTCTCGGCATTGAAAAATCTTCGTAAACTAAATCACACGTGTATATGTTGATATTTAAGAGATATACAGTCAAGAAAATCAAGGGCAATGGTGATATATATGCGGATTAGACACAAAAAAAAAAACACTCAACAAATGGCTACAATTTAAGGAATGTGTTTAGTGACGGCATCAGATTCCTAATTGATGGAGAAAGGTCTGGTGGCAAGAAAAGCTGCTTCTAGGAGGTTGTCAAGTGTTTTCACTCGACGATTCCATTCTTGGGTGGTTGTTTTGGCCCTTGTTCCTATAACTCGAATCCTAGCCCGGAATATCCCATTTTAATTCTACACCATTGTGAACCTTACGCCTTTTTTACTCTCTGATCGAGGTTCTCGGCATTGAAAAATCTTCTTAAACTAAATCACACGTGTATATGTTGATATTTAAGAGATATACAGACAAGAAAATCAAGGTCAATGGTAATATATATATGCGGATTAGACACAAAAAAAAAACACTCAACAAATGGCTACAACTTAAGGAATGTGTTTAGTGACGGCATCAGATTCCTAATTGATGGAGAAAGGTCTGGTGGCAAGAAAAGCTGCTTCTAAGAGGTTGCCAAGTGTTTTCGCTCGACTATTCCATTCTTGGGTGGTTGGTTTGGCCCTTGTTCCTGTAACTCAAATCCTAGCCCAGTATATCCCATTTTAATTTTACACCATTGTGAACCTTACGCCTTTTTTACTCTCTGATCGAGGTTCTCGGCATTGAAAACTCTTCGTAAACTAAATCACACGTGTATATGTTGATATTTAAGAGATATACAGTCAAGAAAATCAAGGGCAATGGTGATATATATGCGGATTAGACACAAAAAAAAAAAACACTCAACAAATGGCTACAATTTAAGGAATGTGTTTAGTGACGGCATCAGATTCCTAATTGATGGAGAAAGGTCTGGTGGCAAGAAAAGCTGCTTCTAGGAGGTTGTCAGGTGTTTTCACTCGTCGATTCCATTCTTGGGTGGTTCTTTTGGCCCTTGTTCCTATAACTCGAATCCTAGCCCGATATATCCCATTTTAATTCTACACCATTGTGAACCTTACGCCTTTTTTACTCTCTGATCGAGGTTCTCGGCATTGAAAAATCTTCGTAAACTAAATCACACGTGTATATGTTGATATTTAAGAGATATACAGACAAGAAAATCAAGGGCAATGGTAATATATATGCGGATTAGACACAAAAAAAAAACACTCAACAAATGGCAACAATTTAAGGAATGTGTTTAGTGACGGCATCAGATTCCTAATTGATGGAGACTGGTCTGGTGGTAACAAAAGCTGCTTCTAGAAGGTTGTCAAGTGTTTTCACTAGACGATTTCATTCTTGGGTGGTTGGTTTGGCCCTTGTTCCTGTGACTTGAATCCTAGCCCGGTATATTCCATTTTAATTTTACACCATTGTGAACCTTACGCCTTTTTTACTCTCTGATCGAGGTTCTCGGCATTGAAAAATCTTCGTAAACTAAATCACACGTGTATATGTTGATATTTAAGAGATATACAGTCAAGAAAATCAAGGGAATGGTGATATATATGCGGATTAGACACCAAAAAAAACACTCAACAAATGGCTACAATTTAAGGAAAGTGTTTAGTGACGGCATCAGATTCCTAATTGATGGAGAAAGGTCTGGTGGCAAGAAAATCTGCTTCTAGGAGGTTGTCAAGTGTTTTCACTCGACGATTCCATTCTTGGGTGGTTGTTTTGGCCCTTGTTCCTATAACTCGAATCCTAGCCCGGTATATCCCATTTTAATTCTACACCATTGTGAACCTTACGCCTTTTTTACTCTCTGATCGACGTTCTCGGCATTGAAAAATCTTCGTAAACTAAATCACACGTGTATATGTTGATATTTAAGAGATATACAGACAAGAAAATCAAGGGCAATGGTAATATATATATGCGGATTAGACATAAAAAAAACAGTCAACAAATGGCTACAATTTAAGGAATGTGTTTAGTGACGGCATCAGATTCCTAATTGATGGAGAAAGGTCTGGTGGCAAGAAAAGCTGCTTCTAAGAGGTTGACAATTGTTTTCGCTCGACTATTCCATTCTTGGGTGGTTGGTTTGGCCCTTGTTCCTGTAACTCGAATCCTAGCCCGGTATATCCCATTTTAATTTTACACCATTGTGAACCTTACGCCTTTTTTACTCTCTGATCGAGGTTCTCGGCATTGAAAAATGTTCGTAAACTAAATCACACGTGTATATGTTGATATTTAAGAGATATACAGTCAAGAAAATCAAGGGCAATGGTGATATATATGCGGATTAGACACCAAAAAAAAAACACTCAACAAATGGCTACAATTTAAGGAATGTGTTTAGTGACGGCATCAGATTCCTAATTGATGGAGAAAGGTCTGGTGGCAAGAAAAGCTGCTTCTAGGAGGTTGTCAAGTGTTTTCACTCGACGATTCCATTCTTGGGTGGTTGGTTTGGCCCTTGTTCCTATAACTCGAATCCTAGCCCGGTATATCCCATTTTAATTCTACACCATTGTGAACCTTACGCCTTTTTTACTCTCTGATCGAGGTTCTCGGCATTGAAAAATCTTCGTAAACTAAATCACACGTGTATAAGTTGATATTTAAGAGATATACAGACAAGAAAATCAAGGGCAATGGTAATATATATATGCGGATTAGACAAAAAAAAACACTCAACAAATGGCTACAATTTAAGGAATATGTTTAGTGACGGCATCAGATTCCTAATTGATGGAGAAAGGTCTGGTGGCAAGAAAAGCTGCTTCTAGGAGGTTGTCAAGTGTTTTCGCTCGACGATTTCATTCTGGGGTGGTTGGTTTGGCCCTTGTTCCTGTAACTTGAATCCTAGCCCGGTATATTCCATTTTAATTTTACACCATTGTGAACCTTACGCCTTTTTTACTATCTGATCGAGGTTCTCGGCATTGAAAAATCTTCGTAAACTAAATCACACGTGTATATGTTGATATTTAAGAGATATACGGTCAAGAAAATCAAGGGCAATGGTGATATATATGCGGATTAGACACCAAAAAAAAAAACACTCAACAAATGGCTACAATTTAAGAAATGTGTTTAGTGACGGCATCAGATTCATAATTGATGGAGAAAGGTCTGGTGGCAAGAAAAGCTGCTTCTAGGAGGTTGTCAAGTGTTTTCGCTCGACGATTCCATTCTTGGGTGGTTGGTTTGGCCCTTGTTCCTGTAACTCGAATCCTAGCCTGGTATATCCCATTTTAATTTTACACCATTGTGAACCTTACGCCTTTTTTACTCTCTGATCGAGGTTCTTGGCATTGAAAAATCTTCGTAAACTAAATCACACGTGTATATGTTGATATTTAAGAGATATACAGTCAAGAAAATCAAGGGCAATAGTGATATATATAGGCGGATTAGACACCAAAAAAAAAAAAACACTCAACAAATGGCTACAATTTAAGGAATGTGTTTAGTGACGGCATCTGATTCCTAATTGATGGAGAAAGGTCTGGTGGCAAGAAAAGCTGCTTCTAGGAGGTTGTCAAGTGTTTTCGCTCGACGATTTCATTCTGGGGTGGTTGGTTTGGCCCTTGTTCCTGTAACTTGAATCCTAGCCCGGTATATTCCATTTTAATTTTACACCATTGTGAACCTTACGCCTTTTTTACTCTCTGATCGAGGTTCTCGGCATTGAAAAATCTTCGTAAACTAAATCACACGTGTATATGTTGATATTTAAGAGATATACGGTCAAGAAAATCAAGGGCAATGGTGATATATATAGGCGGATTAGACACCAAAAAAAAAACACTCAACAAATGGCTACAATTTAAGGAATGTGTTTAGTGACGGCATCTGATTCATAATTGATGGAGAAAGGTCTGGTGGCAAGAAAAGCTGCTTCTAGGAGGTTGTCAAGTGTTTTCGCTCGACGATTCCATTCTTGGGTGGTTGGTTTGGCCCTTGTTCCTGTAACTCGAATCCTAGCCCGGTATATCCCATTTTAATTTTACACCATTGAGAACCTTACGCCTTTTTTACTCTCTAATCGAGGTTCTCGGCATTGAAAAATCTTCGTAAACTAAATCACACGTGTATATGTTGACATTTAAGAGATATACAGTCAAGAAAATCAAGTGTTGGTGCATATTTGTGACAACAGCTTAGATTTGGTCTTTGGATATCTTGTAATTAGTTAAACGATAAACAGTTAGCGGGTTTAGCTTTGTATTAGTGAGATAATAGAGTTTGGGCTAATCCAAACCCAGTTGGGACAAGGGTGGACGAAATGGGCCTTGCCCATGTAGGAAACCTTAGCCCAAGTAGCAACCTTGTGTTATATAAACAAGGTTAGGCTTTAGGGTTTAGGTTAATCAGCCAAAATAGTATTCAGAGAGAATTCGTGAGACTGCAAAGGCCTTGGACGAATTTGTGTGTGGTTAGGGATCTTGATTGATTGTAATCAGTTTGATAGATAATCAATAAAGATCCGATTTGAAAGTGATTTCTGTTTCTACTCATTCTGCTATATTCTGATAAAGAGGATTCCGCACTCTTGATTAGATTGACAATTCTGTGAAAGATCCATACATCAAGGGGACTTACATCAAGGGCAATGGTGATATATATGCGGATTAGACACCAAAAAAAACACTCAACAAATGGATACAATTTAAGGAATGTGTTTTGTAATGGCATCAGATTCCTAATTGATGGAGAAAGGTCTGGTGGCAAGAAAAGCTGCTTCTAGGAGGTTGTCAAGTGTTTTCGCTCGACGATTCCATTCTTGGGTGGTTGGTTTGGCCCTTGTTCCTGTAACCCAAATCCTAGCCCGGTATATTCCTTTTTAATTTTACACCATTGAGAACCTTACGCCTTTTTTACTCTCTGATCGAGGTTCTCGGCATTGAAAAATCTTCGTGTATATGTTGACATTTAACAGATATACAGTCAAGAAAATCAAGGGCAATGGTGATATATATGCAGAATAGACACAAAAAAAAACACTCAACAAATGGCTACAATTTAAGGAATGTGTTTAGTGACGGCATCAGATTCCTAATTGATGGAAAAAGGTCTGGTGGTAAGAAAAGCTGCTTCTAGGAGGTTGTCAAGTGTTTTCGCTCGACGATTCCATTCTTGGGTGGTTGGTTTGGCCCTTGTTCATGTAACTCGAATCCTAGCCAGGTATATCTCATTTTAATTTTACACCATTGAGAACCTTACGCCTTTTTTACTCTCTGATCGAGGTTCTCGGCATTGAAAAATATTCGTAAACTAAATCACACGTGTATATGTTGATATTTAATAGATATACAGTCAAGAAAATCAAGGGCAATGGTGATATATATGCGGATTAGACACCAAAAAAAACACTCAACAAATGGCTACAATTTAAGGAATGTGTTTAGTGACGGCATCAGATTCCTAATTGATGGAGAAAGGTCTGGTAGCAAGAAAAGCT